>CM076995.1:102223571-102863754 GCA_039090855.1 Macrothele yani
AAGTGTTAAACAAAGTGTAGCTTACTCCCTTCCCAAATGCAGTAAAACAAAGACGGAGGGAAAATTTGGTGCTGTCAATGCTGTCGGTGTTCTTGCCTGCATGGGGGAAAAATAAACCAGGTGCGGGAGGGGGCGGTAAGTCACTATCCCACGTGAAAGACAGGAGATTATCATCTCAACATTTCCCCCTCTTTTGATCCCATTTGTTCAAGTCTGCGTGACTCATAAGGCAGATCGGGGTATACATATGGTCACGTGATCAGTCGCTGCTGTTCACGTGCGCTTTCGGAGACCGCTACTGAAATCAAAGATTTCTAGAACACAAGTGCTTTAAAAAAGTTAGGAATTTTAATATGGTATAATTTTTTGAAGGAGTTATTATATCTGAGTGATTTGATAGTATTTAATTTTGATTCTATTTGCTTTTTGATTTCTGTGACAAATGAAACTGCATCTTTTTCTTAAAAATGCATGTGGATGGAACGGACAGAGCCGTGAAGTTCTAAAGCCTTAACAGTGTCTTGATGCAAAAACTGAAAAATGTATGTACTGTAGTTACGAAAACTTTGCATGATTCTTCAGAATAGCAAATAAACGCATCTTCAACCAACGGTTCGAAACTGTTAAAAATTGTCATTTGTTTTAAACTGTTTGAAAGCATCAGAAAAAAAAAATGTCCAAGTTTCTAAATAAAAAGATTATCGAGATTATCAAAGCTAAAATATTCTTTTTGATTTTGCGAAAATCTATTCACTACTTTTGAAATTATTAAAACATTAGGTCGTAATAGCGTAACGGAATGATTTTTTTTTTAAATGCGTAACTTTTAAATGTTTTCAACAGATTTTGATGAAATTTAAAGCTGAACGTTATTTTAACATGTATTGGTCTCCGTGAAAATTGTATTCAGATATTTTTAAAATTAGAGAAATTTTACTTTAGAAAATTTTATCCCAGTCCTGTTGCTGGGGTAAGATTGAGCACTTGCCTGAACTACGGAAGGCACATGATTGATTGACAGACAGAACTGATAACCCCATTGGCTTTTGAACTTCAAGGCTATGTCTGACACCTTCTTTGTAACAAAAGACCGTCACTGTATAAGTAAAAGACGCCCCCCCCCCAAGACATTCAAGCTGTTTAAAACTTCGATGCAATTACCTGTCACTGAAATATATGGACAAGTATTAGAGTAAGACTTTCATTCTGCTGCTGAACTTCGAAACGCCAAAAATGCAACAATTGCACAAACTAGTGAAGCCCCTTTGTGAATATATTTTGTTATAAAGTGTACCTAAATTATGGCATAAAATAATCATCACACATGCTAAATAGACATTTATCCGGTTCATTTCTCTGAATTGTGTGTTATTCAATTTGCGCATTTTATGTGATACTTTTTAAAATTGCATATGGGGGAGAGGAAAAATACCATGATTAATGGCATACAACAAACAGATAAAAACTGATACCCAGAAAAAAAGTGCAAACATTTCATGTAATATATTATGAATTTCACCTTACCCCCTCTAACCAAGTTAAAATGATTCAGGCAGGTACTACAAGCTAAGCAGTTGGGTGTCAAAATGTTGCGTCTCGAACAACCTCACAGAATCAATCGCCACTTTCTGAATTCTGCGCCTGTATCATAAATGCGCTTACCATGAGCCATATTCGGAATTTTGCGGCAAAAATTACTGTTGTTTTTTCTGCATGTCTATAAAATTCCTGGATTATTTTATTTCGGAATTATTGAGGAGCTCGGTGTAATTTATCAAACTTGTTGCAGTGTCACTGGCCATGTTGAATTTGAGAAAATATTCTGAATTCCATAACCCTGTGCGCAGAGGTTAAGTTACAGTCCCTATTTTCATGAAATGTGACGAGTTAATCCAAAATGCAAGAGAAAAATTAATGCCCGTAGCAAAATGGTGCCAGCCATTTAAATATCAACGCATCAGCAGATTCTGCTGCAGCTTTTCTATTTATGTGAAAACAAAAATTTCTGAAATTCTGGCAGCGATTCGCGCTCCGCCAATGTTATCTTTTTAATCCTTAAGGTATGTTCCTACAGTATATATTTGCTTAATCACTCCCTCCCCTCCTCCATACACTCTAGAACACCCCATAAAGGATGGGTAGGGTAAGATTATAGAGGCCACAGGGATTATAGACCCCTTCACCCTATTCAAAGTTTAAGTTTAAACCAGAGTCAACCCTGACGTCTATGGTATTTCACCAAGGCCATCAACATTAGTTTTCAACTGACGTCCAAAGCATTGTTGGTGTGAATAATTCAGTTGATGTTATGATTTTCCGAGAGATAAAAGCGTCTAACTTAAGCATTTTGCTACAAGTTCTTTCCCCATTTTAGCAGTTTTGCTACAGCATTTTTTGAGCCAGCTTAAACATCAGCTGCAAGAATGTTAATCCAGTGCATCCAGCTGCAAGAATGTTAATCTGTTCTTGCTCTCACAATGCTCAGGCACTCCTAGACCAAGAAAGAGATGGGTGTGAAAGGGGGGGTATCTATTCAAAGAAGTAAGCAGGAGGTAGGGACTTAATCTCTATTGATGAATCATGTCTGTCTGACTAAGGCTGAGATGTTGGTGACAATTCAGTCATTTTCTAACAGAGGAATGCAGAGAAGTCACCCGAGTGATTACTGTCATTGTGACTGCGGTGAGCTACACAAGGCAGTAAACCGTAGTAACAAATAAGGAAGTAATCAGTTCTTTTTTACATTTGTCCAATGCATATAAAAATGGAAAAAACACTATTTTGCTACTTTTCTAAGTCCTCTAAAAGTTTCACTGAAAGAAAACATCCCTCAACTAGTGAACAGTTGAATGATTCTTCTGTTTCAGGAAGTGCTGAAAAAAACTGAACAACTTCCAAGTCAAGGTCAGCAGGTGAGTACTGTTAATTCCAAGCAGCATTCTAGTGGCATTAACAAAGAGTGGTTTCAGAAGTACAAATGGTTAACTGTGACTGAAGATGGAATGTTATGCACCATATGCCTGAAATATGCTACAAAAACTGCTAATCGAGAATTAACATGGGTATATACTTCTTGTGCTCGACTGAGGAAAGAAATCCTTTCAAATCATGAAAAAAGTAAGATGCACTCTGATGCCTGCTCATGTTCTTCATCTGCTGCTTTACTAGAAAATACTGGAGTTGGAGAAATCTGTTTCAGCTTTAAATAATTTGCAATGTGATGCTTTTTTAGGTGCACTAAAAAGTGTATATTGGCTTGTCAAAAATGAATTGCCTCATGCAACTTTATATGAAAAATTATTGGAGCACTGCAAATTGATACGATGCACTTACTTAAATAATTTGAAAGTGGCAGAAAATGCTAATTACACTTCTGAGAGAATTGTTTAAGAGCTCTTTAGAGGTGTTAGCTTCAGAAATTCGCTCTAATATAGTAAGTGAGTTAGCCAAAAGTCAGTTTTTTAATGTGCTGTGTGATGAGACAACTAATATTTCAGTTGTAAAGCAATTAATAATTTATACAAAATTTGTGTCCACAAAAACAAAAGAAGTTGCTTTCCTGACCACTGAAAGCATAAATGATGGAGAAGTTACAACAACTGCAAAGAATTTAACTGAAACATTAGGTGATTTAAATTTATAACTTGAAAAGCTGGTTGGTTTGAGATCTGATGGTGTTGCAAAATTCCTGAAGGATACAACTCAAAATATTTTAATTAATTGTCATTGTGTAAATCACCGTCTAGCTTTGGCTAGTGCCTAGGCTGCACAAGAAGTTAAGTATTTAGTAAAATTTAATGACATTCTGCGGCAGTTATTTTTTTTCTTTCAAAATTCTGGTGTTCGAATGGCTGGACTGCACCAAATACAAGACATTTTCAACATACCTCAGATGAAACTGAAAATGGCCAGTGATACTAGATGGCTTTCTCATGAGGCTGCTGTTCAGTCACTTCGGTAAACACTAATAAGTGTTGTGTCTGCACTGGAGAGAGAAGCCATTGAATTAAATGTCACTGCAGAAGGTTTAAGTAAATTTATAAAAACATACTCATTTCTTGCTACATTAATGATGATGTGTGATATACTGCCAATTTTGAGCAACCTATCTAGATCATGGTTACGGCAAGATACAGACTTAACCACTGTTAAATCAATATTAAAGGCAACCAAATCTAAAATAATTTTACTGAAATCTGACGTAGGAGAAAATTTCAGAAATCTACCCTTGCTATTGGAAAATGAGTGGATGGACCTGGCTGTTAAAGTAGATGAGGAAAGTGTAGAGTTGTACAAGAAAAATGTTTATGATAAATATCTGGATGAGATACAAATTCATTTAGAAGACAGATTCCAAGATATGCCAATAATGTCAGCATTTTCTATCATATTTAATCCTATTGCTCTAAAAGAAACATCACCAGAGAGAGTTAGTGAGCTATATGAAGAGTTATTTATTCACTACTCAAAAAATGGAAATCCCCCGCCTCTTGATTATACTGCCACAAAAGCAGAATGGAGTGTGGCCTCAGTGATGATCAGAAGTGACTCATATAAAAATATGCCAACAAGAAACTGTCTCAAAAAACTATCTATGAATCATGAACTTAGATAATTGTTCCCTAATTTATCCAAATTAGCAACAATTTGTTTCTCTTTACCAGTGTCAACTGCAGAATGTAAAAGGGGATTCTTTGCTTGAAAAAGAATTAAAACTTGCCTACGAAACAGAATGAGCCAGAAAACTCGTAAATAATTTATTGATGATTGCATTAGAAGGTCCTGATTCTTCAACTTTCGATTATGATCGAGCAGCTGATAACTGGGCAGGGAAGAAAAAAATACATATCTAAACACCCTGGTTATACATGTACATCACACGTGAAATTAAGAATAATGTAAACTCTGGCTGGCACCTTAAATAACTGTTTCAATTTTTAACCCTGCAGGCAAGAATAAAAATTATAGTTTTATTGCTAATTCAGTTAAATTTCAAAAATTGAAAAAGTTGTGATTTCCTTTATGAGTACTTTTTTTATTGTGCTCCATATTAAGTGCACATAATTGTAAGAGTGGAAAACTTATTCCCACATACACCATAAATACTGATGAAGACTGGCTGAAATCTGCATCAAATTTCATTTATTAGTAAGTACCCATTTTTTTTTTATCATTTATGTACAATTTTCTAATATTTATCATGTTAGTTACCTTAATGCCTACCACATTGCTATAAAGATGTTTAATAAGCTAATAAATATAATAATATTAAGCATAAAATCCTTTTTTTATCTTCATCTGCGGGGGGGGGTCGTTAAAAGTACCATCCAGCTAAAATTTATTGCCACCCAGCTGTAAAAAAATCTAGGGAGAACACTACCGTATGTACTCGCGTATAAGTCAAAAGTTTTTGGAGGAATCCTGCTTTTCAGAATTGGGGGATTGGCTTATACGTGGCCAATAAAAAACTTTCGTGAATTCTCCCGCAGAATTTATCGACAGATTTGTTTACATTTAAGATGGCGCCGCAGCAGTTTTTTGCACGTTACTGCGCGATTGTTTTCTGACCTCAAAACTACGCGCAGGGACACGATCATATCCTCATTTGTGTCCACCACTTAAATTTGGCAGTATACCTGAAACGTTTCTTTTTCAAGACATTATGAATAGCAATGAAGGAAATATTAGGCCGACGTTGGTCAAAAGGGCGAAAGATGAACTAAACACAAGACAGCGCACATGAGATCCTAAAGGAGGAACATTTTGGTTTGTGCAGCCAGTGCAGTGTGTTCATTGGCTGGTTTACAAAAACAGAGATGGCACAACAGTCAGAGTTGTACTTCTCAAAGATTCAAAATAACCCCCACCCACAGTCTCTCCCCACAACTTGCCCGATCTTTCATAACATTCCTCCCCCTCTTCCCAGCTCCATATAAACTCCTGAACTGATAAAAAATTTCAAGGGAATTCCTTTTCGAATTATACCCCATCCCCTGCACAATTACACTGCAGATTTTTTTTTTAAATCAAAGGGCTGTAATTTTTTTTTTTAATTGGCGTATTATTTGCATTGACGTATAATCCGCAGAACCTACATATTTAACTTTTTTAGCAGATAATCCGCGGATTATACGACGAAAATTACGGTAATAATAAGAAAGCTTTTCGATAGAAAAATTGTATGCTTGTTAAAATTAGACGCAAGAACTTTAGAATTTGTCCAATGCGGGGAAAACTCTCTCTCCCTGGTTGACTGTAGTAGTTAAAGCTCTAGTTGTGGATCCCATTCTAATAGCATATTTATGTTCCGACATCCGAATATTTAAATTCCTAAGTGTAGATCCTATGTAGTATTTAACAGCAGCATTCAGGTCCTAGGAACAAGTAGAATACAGTATACTCCTGGTTTGTTGAATGTTGAGACAGGGTCTCTGTCATTTCATACCAATGAAAATACATTTCTGGTGCTTATTCCAAAGGCTAGGTTATGTTTGTAACAAGCTTTTTTCAAAATGGACACCGGGGGGGTCAATTTTACCAATGTACCTAGTTGAAAAAGTCGCAGTTACCAAAAGTAAATCTCAACCGCTGGAACTGTGGAACTGTTGTAATAGTCCATGAGAGAAGTGAGCTGGATAACCAAAAGAACGGGCTATGTTCAAGACCCTGGACAATTTCTCATGTCGAGCCCTACAAGATGAAGAATGCGTGAAGGCACGTTTTATTAAAAAACGAAGGGCAGAGGCTTTATGTTCTGGTGGATTAGAAGAAGCAAAAGGTATGATACAAGGTGCAAAAGATGGTTTGTGATAAACTGAAAACTTAATTTGGTTAGAATCCACGTCCCGGGAAAGCAGAAAATCCAGAAAGGGCAACCTCCTCTCTCTCTTCCATTCTCTGGTAAACTTCACAGAAGGGAACTGGGAGGATAAACATTCAGTAAATTCATCAAGAAGAGACAGTGAATGGGGCCAAAATACTAACAAGTCATCTACATACCTTATAAGTGACAGTTGATAAGGGAAGTCCAGCAGAACCCTTTCCTCTAGGAACTGAAGGAGAACCTCAGCCAATATGGGGCAGAAGGAGAAGCCCATCGGTGCTCCCTCCCTTTGCTGGAAAATCTTACCGTCAAACTTAAAATATGAATGTCTTGCTACAAGTTTTAGTGCAGAAACAATAGCATCATCTTCAAGGGGGAAGTGGAGTTGTCTTCCTGCAATTTATTAGCAATAATAGAATGGACCAGATCAAGGGGTACACTCGGGAACAGAGATACGAAATCCAATGATGCCATGATGAACCCAGTGCCATGAGAATTAAAGGCTTTGATATGGGCCAATGCTTGGGTAGAACTCTTAATGGAGATGGAAGAATTTAACGTAAAAGGTTTCAGATAAGAAGCCAGCGCAGTCTCAAGAGGGCGAGTTGGGTTAGCATACCCAGAGAATAATAGCCTTAGTAGATGACCAGGTTTATGTGTCTTCATTTTACCGAAGACTTTGGGGACCCTTGGTCCAACTGGAGGTTTCATTTTAGTAGAAATGGAGGTGGGCAGGAAACCTTGGTTTCTCAACTTCCCCAATTCTGTGATAGTTGCAGAAGTTGGGTCGGACCTGAGAACTCGATGTAGAACTGAATCTATGGCTTGGGTCATCTTGGCATGGTAATCACTGCAGTTCAGAATAATGATCTGTTGAGTTTTATCGGCAAATTAGGGTTATTGGCTAATTGTAATAACTGGATCTCTTTCATATTTCAACCTTGGTAATATCTTGCTTTGAGTCAAAAGTTTTTTGACTAAAGTGTAGTGAACCGCCTCCCGTTCTTTCTCTGGTAATGCAGTAATGATGTTTTCAATCTGAGGGATTGAATGCAGGGGGCGAAATGAAGGAATTCGGAAACTGTATTTAAACCCTCTACTAAGGGCAGAATGTTGGATGTCAGACAGTTGAACTGAACTGAAGTTGAGAAATGGTTCCGGTAAAGTAGAACTGTTAATAGAACCAGCATATAAGTTTGTTGGTTGAATCATAGAAGAACGTTGGGAAACCAAGGCCCGAAGTTTATGAATATGCCTCTGGTTGATGCAGTTCACCTCCATTTGAAGAGCAGTAAAGATCATCAAACGCTTACCTAAATCGATGTGGAGGGTAAGCCTCGTAAGGTGGGCATACGCTTTATAAGACTTATGGTTCAGTAGCTCCAGGTAGCTTCTTTTTCTTCGTATCTCCGTAGTTAAACATTTATCTTTGGCATTAGCAATGACATGGGCGTCCCTTGGTGAAATAGCACAACTTCAGATTCTAAGGAACTTTGGCATAATTTGAAGCAAGCGGCAATTGGTAGGGAAATTAAGATGAGCTTCATTAATAGTGAGCTTGCAACGAACCGCAAAGAAGGTCTTGATTGCCTGCTCCATAACTGCGAACACGGTGGACTACCAGTTAAGCCACCTTTTAGGTTTCAAATTCGCAGCTAAATTAATGGATGACAAGAAGGAAGTTCTTCATACTGAATAGTCACTAACAATATTCATAAAGCTGTCAAAGTACGATATACTAAAACACGTTTTCAAATTGCAAATTAAAAAACACTTTATTTACAAGTTAAAAACAGGTTAAAAGATGCAAGATCTTTCAATTTTGGCCCCATTCACTGTCTCTACTCGATGAATTTACTGAATGTCTATCCTCCCAGTTCCCTTCTATTAAGTTTACAAGATAATTGGAGAGAGAGAGGAGGTTGCCCTTTCTGGATTTTCTGCTTTCCCGGGAACTGAATTCTAACCAAATTAAGTTTTCAGTTTATCGAAAACCGTCTTTTGCACCTTGTATCATACCTTTTGCTTCTTCTAATCCACCAGAACATAAAGCCTCTGCCCTTCGTTTTTTAATAAAACGTGCCTTCACACATTCTTCATCTTGTAAGGCTTGACATGTGGAATTCTCCAGGGTCTTGAACATAGCCCGTTCTTTTGGTTATCCAACTCGCTTCTTCCATGGACTATTACAACAGTTCCAGCGGTTGAGATTTACGACTTTGGTAACTGCGATTTTTTCAACTAGGTACGTTGGTAAAATTGAATCCCCCTCCCTCTTGTGTCCATTTTGAAAAAAGCTTGTTACAAACATTACCTAGCCTTTAGAATAAGCACCAGAAATGTATTTTCTTTGGTAGAAAATGACAGGACACTGTCTCAACATTCAATAAACCGGGAGTATGCTGTATTCCACTTGTTCCTAGGGACCTGAATGGTGCTGTTAAATATTACATAGGATCCACACTTAGGAATTTAAATATCCGGATGTCGGAACATAAATATGCCATTAGAAAGGGATCCACAACTACCGCTTTAACTACTACAGTCAACCAGGGAGAGTTTTCCCCGGATTGAACAAATTCCAAAGTTCTTGCGTCTAATTTTAACAAAGCGTACAATTTTTCTAGCCTTTTTATCATACATGAGACCGGCCAATGACAAAAAAAGCTGAACTTTTTAACTGGGTAGAAAATTGGGACACGCGAACGCATATATACAATATTTAAGATTACACTAGCCATATTGAATTATTTTCTGTAAATTATGTAAGTAAATATTAAAGTGAAGCACATTATTATATTCACAATAGAAAAGTAGGGATTTAAGAACACAATAAAATGAAATATTTCAAAAAATCAGATTTAAAACTTACATGTGAATCTTTACTAGCTAAATCCTGAGGTGAAAAGTATTTGTCTAAGAAAGTTTGTGCATTTAGTCAAGCAATTAGAAACTTGCAAGAATTAGAAACATATATCTACAGATAAGTTTTTAGTCATTGAAGAAGTCAATAAAGTATTTCTCAATGTAACCTTATAAAATGGCTTGCAAATTTTTTTGCTTGCATTGTGAATATGGTGACAGGAATCTCCATCAATGTCAAACAAGTGGGGAGATTTTCTCTGCCGAATTCTTGTTTTTAACCATGTTTTTGAGCCTCTCATGATACATTCTTTCCACTTAGCTTTCAAACAAGCAAAACAAATTCCTTCTTAGAAAGAAAGAATGAAAAAAAAAAAAAAAAAACCCGGAAAGCTACGTCACGGACTTTGTTTAGAGGCTTTGGGCCGACGTGACACTGGCCCAAAGCCGTGCTTTTTTCCCCACTTAGCTTTCAAACATGCAAAACACATTCTTCCTTAGAAAAAAAGAAAGGAAAAAAACAGAGTTGCGTCACGAACTTTGTTCAGAGGTTTCGAGCCGACATTATCCTAGCCGGGCGCCGTGCTTTCTTTCCGCTAAGTTTTCAAACAAGCAAAACATATTCCTCCTCCTTAGAAAAAAACAAAACAAAGAGGTGCGTCACGAACATGGTTCAGAGGCATCGGGCCAACGCAATTCCGGGCAACAGCGAAAGAAGCACGTTCGAGCCAACGTAATTCCGGATCACAACAAAAGAAGCACGCCAGGCCTACATAATCCTGGCGCGGCGCAGTGCTTCCTTTCCACTTAGCTTTCAAACAAGCAAAACAAATTTCTTCTCTTCGTGGGAGATGGGGGAGAATAAATTTAAGAAAAGAAAGCTGCATCAAGAACTTTATTCAGATGCTTCAAGTCGACGTAATCCCTGGCCACGGCGAAAGAAGCACGACGGGCATTTATTTATTTTTTTCACACTTTGAAACAAGCAAAACAAATTCCACCCCTCAGAAAAAAAAAAAGAGACAAAAGGCTGTGTTACGAACTTTGTTCAGGGGCTTTTACATCGATTATTTACAAAATCAGTAAAACTTTCTTAATAACAGCAAAAATCTGAATATCCATAATTTTTTGTTAGTCACCCGTAATCCCGGGGAAATCCGTAATTACGGCGATTCCATAATTTTTGGCATCTTCCGTAGGAAGAGGTTTCATGAGAGCTTCGATTCTCGAATGATCTCAGAAAAGCGGGAACGCATTCGGGTACATTTGCAAATTACACGAGAGAGTTTCTGGCAATGATGTCACGGATAGAATCGAGCGGATAGAATGCAGAGTGGCGATTTCCCGCAAGACTTGGAAAGGGCTGCGGTAATTTCCCTAAAGCACGAAGTAGGCGGAGCTTCCACCCTTTGCGCTGCGATGCTCAAGTGACTGACATCCCATCCATTGTTGACAGCAGTAAACGAATTGAGCTGAGCTCCTGACTCCACCCTCCAACATTTCTTCTTGTCCCCAGCGTCTGCTTCAAAATCAACGCTTTCAGCTAGAAAGCGCTTAGTCTTTTACTCCACAAAAAAGCAGAATCGCAGAATTCTGCTTTTTCAAGGATTTTTCTATAGAACGACGACCCCCCCCCAAATATCCTGAAAAATTTCTCTTCATTTTTGCAATGACCTCGAGAATGACCAAAATGATGCCGAAAAAAGCGGAATTCCGTGAATTTGCGGAAGAATCTCATGTATGTTTTATTATTAAGTACGGAGCAACATGCTGTAATTCTGAACTTCCAGCTTTTGTCCCTCGACAGTGGAAAAGGCTCATTACTCATAATATCCAGCAATTTGAAGAAAAATTAGCATAATATTTTATCCATTGAACTTTAATTTATTTTAAATGGCATCACTTGTGCTTGTGGTGGGGTTCATTGTGGGGTTTTGTCATTCAATATATACTGGTTGCTTCTCTATGACTTGTGGCACTTGGCCTGAGGATGGGGCCATGAGGCCTTGAAAGATCATGCATCTTTTAACCTGTTTTTAACTTGCAAATAAAGTGTTTTTAATTTGCAATTTGAAAACGTGTTTTAGTATATCATACTTTGACAGCTTTATGAATATTGTTAGTGACTATTCAGTACGAAGAACTTCCTTCTTATCACTATAAACCCGACTGAAAAACTTCTTTCTTTGGTCAGATACTAGAGCTTTCCATATGGGTTCCATGGACTTTGAATAGCTGTGATAAATTTAATTCACGTCAGAAAGTATTCAAAAGAGGTTCTCATTACACCCGAAAATTTGGCGTCATCATTTTTGTTTAATTTCTCCTTTCGGGTACCCATATTTTCTTGAAACCTCTTTCATATACTGTGATTATTCTATTTTAAAGTGCCTGTTAGATGTATGTGTGAAAGCTCTTTTCAACAAAGTTTTAATATTATTGCTTTTATGTATTTTTGGATGATGTGAATCATATGGTATAAGTACTGGAATATACGACAGTTTCCTATAAACCTTGTAATCAAAACAATCAAAAACAACTGAAAATGTTCAAATGCTAAATGACAAAATATTTTGCAAGTTTCATAAAGCCACATAATTTAAAAAAAAAAAAAAAGACGACTGGTAAGCGTTGATGAATCTACTGATGTTTTATGACTGACACCGTTGATGAATCTACTATTGTTCTATGACTGACAATTTATATTATGCTGAGACTGTAAGATTTATAATTTAAAAATTGTTTGTGATTAGATGTGGCATTACATCACAAACAACAATAAATGATAAAAGAACACTGAAAAGTTTTAGGTCATTAAAGGCCAAGATACTTTTAACATGAGAACCAGAAAGTCATACTGAAACAAATGCCTGAAAAAATTAATAATTAGTTACTAACAAGCAGGATGGGGAAATGGGACACTCACTTCAAAACAGAATTAACAAAGCAAATAAAAATATGCTGTCAAGTGTCAACATATTTGCATTTCATTATTTAGTGGTTTACAGAACTAACACAATGAATATTTAATCTCAGCTGGGGACTTTCATCAGTAGAAAGCAAAAACATTTCTAAAAACCATGGAATGATTTATGGATACGAGTGTTCCTTTATCAACCATATGCCCCATCGTTGATAAAGGAACACTATTTCTTTTTATTTCAATGTCAAAAGACTTCATATGGTGCAAAATCATCTGCTGATAAAAGAGGATGTATTTCTTTGCAAATGGGAAAGATTCACTAATTACATGAATTAGAGAATATTGTGATATACAAGGGTCATAACAAAAGTTCTGCACATGTTAATCTAAAATGAAAGTGGATCATGGAATCGAGAAAATGATTGCGACATGCCAAGGTCAGACTTTCAGCAACACAGTGGTGTCAGAATGACACGCTATCATTTGCTGTGTGGACGTGGGAGGGTTTGGAAATGGAAGTGTGCAACTTTTCAAATCAAGTCGCAGTGTTAGACCAGGGCTCGTATGTGAAAACAAACTCTGCGGAGGGAAACTTCAACACTGCCATGCAAGTTTGTGGGGAAGAAACCCTTGATTGAAACACAATTTCTCACTGGGCATGGTGCTTTCGGGAGGACAAAAGTAGCATCAAAGATGATCACCGTGACAGACAAAACATCTGTCACCATTGTTGAAACACTTCTCGAAGAGAATTGCTGTTTGAGGGTCGAGGAGACTGCTTATCAGGAAAATTTGCCCATGATGTCTGTTCACCGGATTTTGATCGACTCACTGGGAAAAAGAAAAATCGCTGCACGCCGGGTGCCCAATCAACTCACCCCAGAGCAGAAGGCAGCCAAAGTGAGCATCGCACAGGATCACCTCCACAGGTTCGAAAGGGAGGGCGACACCTTCCTGAACAGAACTGCCGCAATTTATGAGACTTGGACCCGTGATTTTGAGCCAGAGCTGAAGTCACAATCAGCGGAATGGAGGCATCCAAGTACCCCACGCGTCAGCAACAATTCAAAGTGAAGCAAATGATGATTTTTGCGTACGATGCCAGGGTATTGTGATCTCTGATTGAATGCCGGTAGGTCAAAATGTCAATGCACAATAATATCGTGACTTTCTGAGGACAAAGTTTAGACTGAAAATTCGTCAAAATCATCTTAACTTGTTGGAAGCGGGAGCGATCTTGCTGCATGACAACGCATCATGTCATGGTGCAGCGTCAGTGCAGGGATTTTTGTTGAAATATGGCTGGAAAACTTTATCCTACCCACCATACAGTCCTGATCTCAGTCCAACCAACTTTGATCTTTTCCGAAAGTTAAAAAATCGGCTCCGTGGCATCAGCTACGAATCTTTGGACGAACTATCATTGGACATGACCTGAGTAATATGACAGCTGAACAAAGATGGCATACTCAGGGGTGTTAGTGCCCCTACCATGTTTCGGAGCAACTCTTGGAGCGAGAAAATGTGCAATTTGAAGCAGAAACATTAGGTTTTGCAGCGAGAAAATTTGCATTTTGGAGCAGAACTCAGGTTTTGGAGCAGCTACTGATATCATTTTTAATTGTTTTAAGTCCATTCTGTGCTTTAAGTTATGTTTATATACTGAATTACCATTATTTTATGAACTATTACAAAATGTTATATTTCAGGTTTGTTGACATTTTACTGCTTCTCTTACAACTGTTAATTAGCATTTCTGTCGTTCCTACAATGAGATAAATGGGAAAACAATTATACTACCCACGATTTATTGAAAACTACATGACCTGCAATATTTTAAGCATAACTCATTAATATCAGGGATTTTCTTCTGAATGCATTTGTTTCGCTGTGACACGAAAAGGATGCTGCCGCATCCAAAAACTGTTGCTATTGTTACTGAACGCTTGTGAATATACACTTAGGAAGAATAAATAATATGTAATTACTGTTTGTTGTATGGTTGGCTCTTAGCAGCATATTTTTCGAGATTCATGGCATTCAGATGAAAACACATTATTTTTGAAACCAGCCAACTGGCAAGCCATGTGTGTGTGGTTTGCATGTGCATCACAAACTCCTGAAGTTTTCTGAAGGAAAGCGTTACTTTGATATAAAAGGAAAACTAATGTAACATTTAATAATCAAATTGTAAAATCACCTTTCAGCAGTTGCGACATGATACTCTTCATACAATGTTTTACATACAGTAATTATCAATGTCAAACTTTCGTTATTGCTGTGAACAATTACAACTGGAACCAAAACTATAAGATAACAGTGAGACTTAGTAAAGTTTGTCAGATAAAAGCTACTTCCATCGCTTAATGCTTGTGCAATGATGTTTTGGTGCGGGATTATCCCCTCCCCTCCTTCAGTAGTAGTAGAATCAGTTTATAACTTTTTTCATTGTTGCTGTCTGAAACAGCCACTGCTCTTGCATACGTGAGATCCTGCATGTATGGATATGGACATTAAGCAGACGATTGCGAGTTAGTAAGTGGTTCAACGCACCTTCCATCTGGAAAAAGAAAAGTCTGAGGGTGAAGATGTTCCTCACGGTAGGTCAAAATGAGAAAAAGAAAACCTTCTAAAAATTCTGCTCCCTGAACGTACAGGGCAAAATTCAGACTTTAAGTAAGAACTCAAAGATCAGTATTCCTGATAATCGATTACAAGTTATACGATATAAACAATCCTTTCATTTATCCATAGCACTCATGAGTGATTTTAACTAACATACATGAGACTGACGAAGAAAAAAACAAAGCTGTACTTTTTAATTTGGTGAAAAATCAGATTGCACGGTGAGAAAGTGTGAATATTCGCAGCATGAACAAAACGGAATTGTTCACTGTAATTTATTTATGAAAATATTCTAGATCACACCACTGTATTCACAATTATAAAATTTCTGAATTCTAAACTAAATTGGGTGGTTTTAAAAGACATAGCTTCAAACAGTTTTTTTTTCCTGGTTTTGTTCTTGTACTTGCTAGAACATTAGCTCTGGTTTCCTCTTGCGAGCAAACCCTACTTTCTTCTCAGCAAGTTCCACAGCCACATTTGTCTTTTGTTGACTGCCACTGCACAGCATCCACTGTTTACTTTTTTTCTGCTGATAGTTTTCCCTTACCATTTTTCTTTTTTACCTTTCTTTCTTTTTTCATTTTTTTTTTTTTTTATTTCCCTCAGATGACAATTTCATTCATCATGCTTAAGGAACTTTCAGCCTCAGAACCATGAATTTTGATATCAAGAGTTTTCACTATTTCAGATAAATGGTGTAATTTTCAGAGAATGAATACTTTTTTGAACACCATGCATCAATTCTTACAAATTTCCAAACTTTGTCACTTCCATTTTTGGAAATTTCCCCACCCTTATGAAGCCAAAATGTACACACATTTATGAGGGTGATGACATTTAACAACTACATAGGAGTGGGAATCACATTACATAGAAAAAAAAAAAAAAAAAAAAAAAATTACGAAAGAAATCTTCGCTCCGTCCGACTTCCGTTTTCGGAAATTTATCCAACATTTTCAAGCTGAAATACAAATATTTATGAAATATAAGGATATCTAATAATACTGGGTAGAGGAAACACCGCGAGAACAAAAAAATTACGATTACAAGAGAAATCTTACCTCCATCTACTTTCCATTTTCGAAGGATGAAATTCCGTCGTCCGACGGAGTAAACGATCCCACCCCCCACCCACCACCACCACCACCGCCACCAATCCTGCCAATTTTTCAGTTCAGTTGTGCATCAATCTTGTGAATGGTCCAAATGATAACAAAAAAGACAGAATTCCTCGAATCAGCGTAAGAATCTCGTGGCCGAAGATTATGGGGAAATTTTCAGGCGGCCTAACTTCCGTTTTCGGAAATTGTTGCCTACAATTTCAAGCTGAAGTTATGCAATGAAATTATATATAACAACAATACTGCACATAATCAACATCGCGCGAGAAAAAAAAAATATGATTACGGGAAAATTCTGCACTCCGTTTTACTTCCATTTCCGAACGTTTAAAAAGACAAAACAACGTCCCCAGATGGAATACACCCCCCCCCCTAACTAATACCCTGAAAATTTCTACACTTTTGCATCGATCTCGAAAATGACAACAACAACAAATGGGAGGGTACTCCACGAATCTGCGGAAGGAGTTCACGTACGAAGTAACTGCTGAATCGATTTTGAATGGCGTAAAATTACGCTAAAATATTGATGGGCAGTAAATTTTAACTTTTGGCACAAAATTGGCGCAGATTTCGTCAAAATATTGATTTTTTTAGCAGAATGGCACAAGAACAACGTTTTGGCACGGGCTGGCACAATTGCTGCAGGTCTGGCAGCCCTGCATACTACGGGGCATCCAGGACCAACCTCACTGCTGACAAGCTGTCATTAGCAGCGGAAGAGAGTATATTGAACTGCAATAATGTAAGTTTTCTCCTTTACTTCACACTTTTCTCAAAAATGGACAATATGCAGAACTTTTGTTAGGACCCTGTACATCTATATTAATCAGTGTCAGCAATTTGTGTCAACATTAGTATTATATACCATTACAGTTCAAAAATCATTTCGTTGATTTAAAGGTGTAAAAAGACTGAACAAAAGGTATGCGTCACTGATGAATCAATAAATGGCATATCCACAATGAAAAATATTTCACAAAAACAAATACAGCAAAGTACAGTAATGAAGTAAGTAAAGACACATACATGTACAGAGCTCAAAAAAAAAAAAAAAAAAAGGAACAAGCCACCCCCTTAACTTTCGAACCATTTGCCCCAGATAAACAAATAAGGTACCGTTGGAAAGCACTCGAAGGGATCTATCATCAGGGTTCCCACTCAAAAGTAGAAAAAAAAATTCCCTGACTTTTCCAGGTTTTCCAGGTGGTTCTGAGAGTTTTTCCAGAGCGGTAAATCAAATAACATTGTGACAAATTGCTGCATTTCCTAACATTCTTGCGTTCCTTACGAAAGCATACATTTGTTAATTCTTTAAATAACTGTTCTTTATACAATTACCTGCTTTTTATTAATAACAATTAAATGCATGAGGCATATTATTTTTGGTATTATAATTCCATGATCTTTTTTGAACCTAAGTGGTATACTGCCCATGTACAATTTGTTAGTACATTCCCGTAGAAACAGTTCATATGTAAGAAAAAATCTGTATGTTGAATAGTTTGTTTTCCTTTCTTTTATAGCACAGTGTAGATAAGCTTAATGACCGAATGGGCTCCTGCTCAGAGAAATGTCGAAAGAGAATCAACCAACAAAGGGCTTTGATCCATTGTTTAAGTGGTTCTCTTGTGATGTGTTTCTCCAAGCAAGAGTGTACCAGGCCACTGTGCCTAATTGTTCCATGTTACAAAATATGAAGCAAACTATCTGCAGAAATCGAATAAAACCGTAATGTCTACAGGCAATTTTTTAAATTCAGTTTTGATAATTTTTAGAACTAAGGAATAATGTAATGTATTGAAAGCAAGATTTATCAAATTCTAGACAGGCTGTAATTGCAAATAATTGCTTACCTGAAATTAACACTGATAATGTTATGTTCATCTCACATGAGGGAGAATTAAAAAGACACCACATAATGAACGTCCCGATTATACAGTCCATAAAGATAAACAGAAAATATGGAATATAAAGGATAAATAACTTTCATTTTCCCTAATTACTTTATAGTTACAAAAATTAGTGTATTTAACATAAATTTTACATAATATTTAACAAAATCATGTCTTATTTTTTTTGTTTCAGGTTTAACGACCACCATAAGCAACTTGTTGTTGGGCTATAAGCAGTCATCCGTCCATCCCTAATTTAGGACCATTGGCTTCACGAAGGAGAGCCAGTGCCGTAAGATAAACACACCACCCATACCTCATCTGGGACTTGAATCCAGGATCACTTGGACGAATAGTCAGAAGCCAGAGCTTAGACCACTGCACCACCGAGGTGGCAAACCATGTATTTACATGTTTTAAAGAATATTTGAACAAAGACTTATTTTAAATTCTACATATAATGAAATATTTCAATCGATTAGGTGAAATTATATAACTGATTTATCTGTATTTTAAGTGCACACAAGTATATAAATAACATTTTAAACGACTCACAACATTTAGAGTTCCAGTTAGGTTTAAAAATGCAAGCTGGGAGAATTGTGACTGAAGAGAATAAATTGCCGTTAAATGATACAATGCTGAAGCTTTAAATCCTTTAAGTGCTTATTTTACATAAATATTAAAGAACACGGAAACTTTTGCTGAAATTGAAGTCTAATGGGAATGATAAAATGGAGAGTGTCTGACAGAGTCTCTTAACATTTTGTTAGAGCGGTTCTATCAAATCGATCTAACAATTTGTATTTTCTATTGGAATTCACTTAGAATCTTTAAAGACAAAGCAAACTAAAACAGCTATAAAAAAATAAAAAAAAAGAAGAGAGAGAGAGAGAGAATGGAAATCGTGACAGCATTTCTGCGCCTGAGGAAAAACGTGTGCCAGTACCATCCCAACAATTTCTAGCAATCAGGGAAAATACTGCTGATATTTAAAAATCAAAATTGTAATTATTTTAGCTAAAGTTAGTTCTTGCACTTGGCAATGAGAACATTGAATCTATGCTATTTCAGAGGGGCCAACCTCTAGCAGAACGTATCAGTAATCAATAGGGGATTTTTCAGTAATGTTTCAGCAATGTAACACAAACTTTCAGTAATGTAACACGCCATTTTTTTTTTTTAAAGTTAAGGACAATATTATAGTATTACTGTGTAACCTGTAATACTTGAATGAGGTGCCTATCGGTAATCACCATACGGAGCCTCATCGTTAACACGTGGAATAGGTATTTCATGAGAAATTAATGCATGAAATGTGTAATAACTTTGTATGTTAACACTATCCTCACAAAAAAAATATGAAATTAAATTATCAATATTGTACTTACCTCATGTCATTGCTGACATAAAAACACTCCCTTGTTGCTTTTTTTGCAGTGGTATATTCTTTTTCAGAAAACTTTTTATAACAGAGCTCACCTGAGGAAAATGCTTTACTTTTCTGTACAAGAAGGGCACTTAATGTTTTGGTGCTCATTGTTGGGCAAAAGTATGTGAGGTATTTCCTTACTATACTAAATATTCTCTACGTAGAGGAATTGCTGTGAGGGATAGTCAATATTACCAACATTAGTTTAGGCAATGTGGAATACTTGAGAAGGCCAGATGAATCCTTTGTCTTAGATATTTCATTCCATGCCACATCTGCTCAAGGATATCCAGCTTCATCAATATCAGAGTCTGGGAACATAGCATGAAAGAAGCGACCAGCATGATAACAGCTTGCTATAGGTAGGTTATGCTCCACAACGATTGTAGTAAACAGCAATTCAGCGTTTATCACGCTATTTTCATTCTTTTTGCAAAAAAATTATCCAAAGGCTTTGATCGAGTCTTTAATTTTACACAATCCTGGTGTTTGTTTTGACTGGATATGCCTTCGGCAATCATCTCGTCTTACATGGGCTACTGATTACTCTCATATTAGAACCTTTATTTCAGCATTTGTAACATTTTCCATTTCCTTGCTCAAGATTTGGATGTTCCTGGAGAAACCTCTTTGCATATTTATTTGTTTCAGAAACGATAATTCCAAGGATGAAATTGGTAAAAAACACGTAAAAATATGCAATAGGTGCCACATCAGTTGCAGGAGCATGTTTAGGCCCCTGCATTTGATGTTAATAAAAAAAGATGCTGATGTTGTTCATCACTTCTCTCTATCAACATCCTCCCATTCACTTTCAGAACTTTCATGATCTGAAGATTCACTATGAAGATCTTCACCTTCTGAGGAAGATATCGTGGCTAGTTTTTTGGCTTGATGTTGCTAGGCCAATATCACTTTCAGATGATTCAAAATCATCACCATCACTTGGCAAACTTTCACTCTCGCTACAAGCCATTTCAAATAACCTTAGAAAACAATTTCACGCAGTAGGAAAAAGCACGTCTCCTAGTCTGAGGAACAAGCTGTCAATAAAGTCATCCTCTGCTAACACGAGTTTGGAAAAGATGGGGATTCGTAATTCACGGAGTTTTGCGATTGTGTCTGTTTGTTTGGGAAAAAGAAATGAATAATGTGGAGAGCTTCTAGTAATAAAACACCGCACTTCGTTCTCCCGCGCGGCGAAAGTCCGCAAGAAATATAAACATCCGTCATCGCGGGACCACGCGTTGCGACGAGTTGATCGTTATTGCACTTCGAACAGGGGCTCGAAAAAGTGATTTCCGACAGTACGACGTCTTATAATTCACCAACAATGCAAAGTGAACAAACAGCACTGCCTCAACTGCAGCAGGAAAGGTTTTGGCTAAAGTAACCTTTCTCCTGTCACACGGAAAAGTGCATAGCAAGCGCAAACTCTTTTACGATGACACTTACTGCATATTACCGGCAATTTTCGTCGTATTATCCGCAGACCACGAAATTCATATTAAAAAAAAAAAAAAATCCTTTGTATAATCCGCAGACTGTGACATTCAGGAAATAAAAATCGCCGTATAATCCGCACATCATAGATGTTGAACCAGAAGTGGAATTTCCGACAGAAAAGTCGGCCACATAAATAAATAAATACATCGCTCTTTCCACGTTCCAGAAACACATAGCAAACGAAAAATTGTTTTCAGCCGCCGCCGGGGAATTGAATCCACGAATCTCTCCATATATAGCCTAGCGCGTTAGCTTTACACCATGGTGGCCAACAATCCACGGTGCTATGTGTATTTTTAAGTCAGCTTCTGACATCATAAATCCGTAAGATGGGCTCAGCTACTGAGACGTCCCCATCTGGTGGGTATTAACGGCACTGGCTATATATATTATAGCAGTTAAATCCAAAGGGCGAGATCCAAAGTGAAAATCCTCCAAATACGTGGCGTCAGAAAATAAATAAATACATCGCTCTTTCCACGTTCCAGAAACACATAATGAGTCCGAAGAAGTAAGAGAAAAAAAAACGATTTTATTAAATGAAGAAATTCATTTTTAAAGGTAACTGTTTTATATTTTTTATCTCCGGACAGATAAAGGGTGTGGCATCCATAGATCACGCCGATGCAGCTCCAGAGTATTGCATTACACCTTGCCAATGACGAAAGGCTGATACAGAACAAGTCGTAGAAATACCGTATGTACTCGCATATAAGTCGAAAGTTTTTGGAGGAATTCCTGCTTTCAGAGTTGAGAGATCGTCTTATACGTGGGCCTATAAAAAACCCGTGAATTCTCTCGCGGAATAAACAGACGGATTTGTTTACATTTTAGATCGCGACACAGAGGCTTTCAGTATGTTGCTGCACGATTGTGTTCTGACCTCAAAACTATCGCGCAGTGACACGATCATATCCTCAATTCTGCCCACCACTTCAAGCTTAAATTCGGCAGTGTAACTGAAACGTTTCCTTTTCAGAGACATCATGATTAGCAATGAAGGAAAACAGCAGCAACGACGTTCGCCAAAACAACGAAAGCAAACTAGACACAAGGTCGCGTACATGAAATCCGAAAGGAGAAATGCATAGGTCCGTGCAGCAAGTGCTGTGCGTACTTCTTTGGCTTTTTGCCAAAAACAGAGCCGGCACGACAGTCAGAGCTCTCCTCAACGATATCAAAATGACCCCTGTTGTCCTTCCCCACAACTTTCCCGATCTTTCGTTACGACATTCCTCCCCCTCCTCCCCGCTCCGTACAAACTCCTGAACTGAGGAAAATTCTTCCGAGGGAGTTCCTTTTCCAATTATTACACCCTTCCCTGCACAATCACGCTGCAGATTTTTTAAAAATCGGAAGGTCGTAATTTTTTTTTTTTTTTTTAAATCGGCGTATAACGGCATCGGTGTATAATCCGCAAAACCTATAATTTTAACTTTTTTAACAGATAATCCGCGGATTATACGAAGAAAATTACGGTACCATTCTTCCGATAATATCGCTGTTTGACGATATGATTCATGGACATTCCATTTTTTTTTTTTTTTTTGATTGGAGGTTTAACGACCACCGTGAGCAACTCAATGGGCTATAAGCAGTCGCCCGTCTCTAATTTAGGGTCACTGGTTCCAGGGAAGGGAGAGAGCCAGTGCCGTAAGACAAACACAACATCCATGCCTCAACGGGATTCGAACCCGGACCACTTACAGACGAATGATCAGAGGCCATCGCTTAGACCACTGCGGGACATTCCATTTCAAAACGATATGATTGATAAATGATATGATCATTGAGACACCGAAATCTGCAGTCTGATTCGGAAAATATGCGGATCAAAATCGAAGGCCGACAAATCGGCAGCGTCGCACTAAAAGGGTTTAACGAAAAGGATACAAAATTGAGATTCTCCAAAACACACTGAAATCCGTAATTTTTTGTTGTTGTTGTTTTGTTTGGAGGTTTAACGACCACCGTGAGCAACTCAATGGGCTACAGAGGCGACAATCCGTAATTCTTCCAACCTGTCCGTAATTCCGTAATCTGACAGTCGAAACCGTAATAATTACGGACAATTCGTAATAGTTGGCACCTCTGCTATTTGCTTCTAAATAACGCAGCATAGGATATTTAGACATTGTGCTGTTAAATTTCATAATCAATAAGCTGGCACACAGAGATCCTAATGCCATAACGGCAAAAAAAAAAAAAAAAAATTAAACCCAGGGATAAAGAAAAATAATGGAAGCAACAAGTGGAGAAAACTAACAGTTAATACGGAATACCATTTTGCCTGAGAGGCTACAATTCATACAAGTACTTCCAAAATCCGGAAGTCTTAAAATTGATTGCATACGTTTGTGACACAAACATTAGTACTGAACTTTTCTCGCAGGCCACAGTTAATTTCCACGCTACGTCAAATTACTTGTACGGGAAACAATTAGAGGAAGTTTTGTGTGCATGTGTGCTCATAAAATCCTCCTAACACTTTTTTGTCAACATAATTTTTCATCCTGTGGCGAGTGGCATGTTTATACTTAACAATATCTTTACGAAGGCCAATACATTTGTGCGATGTTGATCAGGCAAAGTGCGAGAAAGGTCTGGAGCCCACTCAGGTCATTTGCAGTAACTCCCCACA
Organism: Macrothele yani; assembly: GCA_039090855.1. Lineage (NCBI taxonomy): Eukaryota > Metazoa > Arthropoda > Arachnida > Araneae > Macrothelidae > Macrothele > Macrothele yani. The sequence goes on from CM076995.1 coordinate 102,247,403, forward strand.
AATAACGTCATCCAAAACGGAGACAGAAGCTTTAGCGCCTGCACTGACACACCTGAAACCAATAGAGCACGCACGGCAAAGATTTAAATCAGTAGTAACTAGGTAGATTTTTTATATTTTTTTCGGCAATGTGAGGGTAAAGATGTGAAATGAATAATTTATGCAACTCTTGTGAGGTGCAGCAACGCAAGAAAAAGAATTTACGATTACAAGAAAATTTCTACCCCGTCTAACTTTTGTTCTCGCAAATTTTTTTTTCCATGTATAAGCTGAAACCTTAGGAAAAATTATGAGAGAATGACGAATTTTATATTTCTTATTCTAAATAACGGAGATATTTGCGTTCTTACGGAAAACGGTTCCACTATGCACAAAAATTCAAAAAATAATATCTTCTAATCTATCAGAAACAAAAAAAGTTGAAACTTTTAGGGTTTTTTTCATAACTTGGAGGCAGCTACCTGTAAGAATCGGAGATGTGTTGGTGGAAAATTATTTCAATATCTGACGATTTTGCGTGGAATGACCCAGATGTGAAAATCTATGGTTCCGGGCGTCGGACTACCCTATTTTTCGCAACCAGCCAGCTCTTGCAGTAATCGGAATATCGTCTTAAAATAGTTATAAATAAATTTCTTCATGCATTATGAAATAGAAATATGACAGAATCAAGAAAAATCTCTTTCCGGCCGTAAAACAACGAATGTAGAAAACGGCCGTGAAATCTGGGAAATTTGGTAGGTATGCAATAGTACCGGCTTCATTGCATGGTATTTTTCATACAAAATACTCGTAAGTACTATGAAAAAAATTGATCTTTCCCCCTCTTACAAGAATCTTTCTATTTCATAATATCTTCCCTGTTCAAACATTTGAAGGTACATACTTTTCCAACTATACCAACTCTGCTACAGAATTACGAAAGCGAAGCTTTAGTTCGTAAGTGATACGAACTTTTTTCAAAATAAATTAGGTGCCCTCAATTTGCAACATTCATCCACACTGCTCTTGAAGGGTGGGGAGGGGAGGCGAATTTATTAGGATGACCAAAATCCGGCAAAATAAAATGTTTTTGTACGGTTTGATAAAAGACAAGTGGAACATGCAAAAGGGGAAAAAAAAAAAAGCGCAACTTCTAAAGTTTCCGATGAATTTCGGCGAAATTTAAAATGGAACGTTATTTTCATATATCTTGCCCACTGTAAAAATTTCAGTCGGTTATTTAAAAAATTGAGGAAATAGCTTTTTCATAATTTTTTTCCCAGTCTACACAGCCAGGACACCTACTTAGGAACAAGTGACTGCCTCTGCGCGAACGCAGCAGATAAGAGCCTGCGAAATGGGTGTGTGATTAATGGCTTTCTCTCACGCTTTGACGTGTCCGTTTGTTCGGTTGTAGTTTAGAAGCATCTGGAGATGGGGAAACCGTGAAGAGACGCACTCCCCAGCACAGCTGCACTTTAATCAGTGGGTGGGTTACCTCGAAGGATAAAACAACTCGGAATTATTTTAAAACTTAGCAATACAGAAATATATCCTACAAAAGTCTGAAAGAAAATATTTTTTTGGCAAAATAAAAAATTCCCCGACTTTTCAGTTCCCTGATAAAAAATTCCCTGATTTTTATGGAAAAACACGATTTTCCCTGAGTTTTCCCTGATTTTTGGAACAATTTTCAAATTCCCTGAGAATTCCCGGTTTTCCCGGTTTTCCAGGTGGCGTGGGAACCCTGATCATGTGATGTGAAAAAAATGCTATTAACATGTTAATTAGCTCAATTAGCTCACTATCTCCGAATTTTTCCATATAAGGGGTATGTTATTTTATGTGCATTATATTTAGCACATGGAAAAACTCCTAAATCTTAAATATTGTCTAAATCGGATGATTAATAGCAAAGATATTTGCAAATAAAGTTAGAGGGGGCATCCATATACAATCTACATCTGGAAAACACACCTAGAATGTTTCCTTCCCTGCACGAACAGTGATAATGCTAGAAAGTTTGTGTCTTGCGCAAACCTCCGATAAGTTGAATGCAGAGTACAGACGAGCAAAGACCCAGGAACGAAGTTCATTTACTCTTGCCGTTTCATTTATAACAACTTCATTTATTCGTGCTAATGACTTGAATTAATGTTAGAATTTAACATCATGCATTTTTCTAATAATAGAAAACCCGAATCTATGCAAGCTGAAATTTGTTTTGAATATTCTTGTTTCTGATCATTACACTTTCTCGAAGCACTAGTATTCGCGTATCACTGAAAAGTTGTTTCATAATATAAAATTGAAGCAGAACCCCGAAATCCGATTTTTTAGAACTTCTTTTATAAAAAAGATTGTATCTGTGTCATCGGTTTGTCGGTATGTCCGTCTGTGGACACCTTACCTCTGCAACTATTCGTCCGATTAGAAAACTTCTTTTTGCATTGGGAAGCTTGAAATGTGCGAATGATGATCCTTTACTTGTTTTTTTTTCTTTTTCTTTTTTACGATGTGCAATTTTATCATTACGGGGCATAAATGCAGATGATATCAAATTCCAAACACATTTTATTACACATATTTGCTTCTAAACATCCGATTGAAAAAAATGATTTTACCTTTCAATTCCATTTATATCAAAAAGCATTTCAGGCATAGTCACTTTTTCAACTTACGCATAGATTTTACACTAGGGAGCGTAAAAGTAAATCGCATTTCCCCCAATATCTGTACTCCTAAAACTCCGACTTGAGAAATTTTTTCTTCAGTAAATACAGATCCTCATGAGAAATCTTTTGCATATAATTTTTAATTTTTGGTAAAGAACAGTTTGGCCACCACGGGGCGTAAGTGTTAATCTCTGCTTTTGATGTATTTGTAGCAAAATCTAAGCTTTTAAAATCTGGATTGAAAAAATTCATTCGTGGAACGATACCACTCACATCGATAAATGTTTTCGGAATTTTTTCAAATAATGCATGGTTTATCCGCCAGGAAGCGTAGATGTATATCATATTTTTTTTAATATATCTGTGCTTCTAAGAGTCCGAATTGAAAAATTCCTTTCTTGTTTCGTATAGTTTCCGACGCAGAAATTTTTTCATATAATTCCAAAATTTTTAAGTAATTCACAGACTTTTTTGCTAAGGGGTGTAAAGGTAAATTGCGTTTTCCAAGATATCTCTGCTTCTAAAACTCCGATTTGAAAAATTCTTCCTGTATCACATACAGCTACTGATGGGAAATGTTTTGCATGTAATTTCTTATATTTGGTAAAGCATAGTTTCGCCACCAGGGGACATAAGTGTTTATTTCTGTTTCTGATGTATTTGCATCTAAATCTGAGCTCCTGAAAACTCGGTTGAAAAAATTCTTTCGTGGACCTATTTCGCTCTGTTTGAAAAACATTTTCAGAATACTCACTTCTTACAATAATGTATAGCTTTTCCGCCAGGGAGCATAGATGCATATCTTATTTTTGTTGATATCTCAGCTTCTAAAAACTGCTAAGAGTCCGATTTTAAAAATTATTTCTTTGTTCGAGAGCATATCCACTGCGAGATGTTTCTCATGCAATTTCAAATTTTTCTTAACGCTGCCACGAGAGGGTGTAAGCTCACATTTCCCTTTACAGCAACATCTGAGGGACTAAAATCCCAATTGAAAAACTTCTTTCTTCGGACAGATACTATTAAATGTGCAAACTTTGTGAGCGTAATATTTCTTACCAAAATAATGAAAAATTTTGCTGCTAGGGCACGCCAATGTTTTTCTTAATATATTTCCTTTTAAATGTGTGATTTAAAAAAATTTTTCAACATCGAATATCTTGTGAAAAATTTCAGGTTAGTATTTGAGTTTTATAATTCACAGTTCTGTCACTAGGTGGTGTTTGTGTACTTCTGTTTGCAGCTGCATCTTCACTTCTAAAAGCCCTATTGAGAAATTAACTTTTTTTTACTGTATGCATTCACAACAATAGAGATATGAAACATTATCCTTTAAATAATGCACAGATTTTCCGCTAGGTGGTGTAAAGGTCAATTCTTTTTTCTTTTTGCCACCTCTGCTTGCGGGAGACGTATTTGAAAAGTCCTTTTTGTCAGGATAGCTTTTTCCATGAAGAATACTTTAAGCCCACTTTCAACTATCCTATTATGTAAAATTCTTGAGCTAGAAGGCATAGAGTTATTTCATGTTTCTTTCTGAATTTGTTCTTTTAACTGTTCGATTTGAAAATCTGTTTGTCTCCGATATCTTTCTGCTATGAGAAATTTTTTGTGCGCTATTTGTTAATTTTTGTAACGTACATTTTAGACTGTGTTAGAAGAAACAGGGTTCCCACTCAAAAGTAGAAAAAAAATTCCCTGACTTTTCCAGGTTTTCCAGGTGGTCCTGAGAGTTTTTCCAGAGCGGCAAATCAAATCACATTGCAACAAATTGTTGCATTTCCTTACATTCTTGCGTTCCTTACGAAAGCATACATTTGTTAATTCTTTAAATAACTGTCCTTTATACAATTACCTGCTTTTTTTAATAACAACAAAATGCATGAGGCATATTATTTTTGGTACCATTATTTATATTTGGTACCGCTGGTTCACATATTCTTTAAAACATGTAAACCATGTATTTACATGTTTTAAAGAATATTTGAACAAAGACTTAATTTAAATTCTACATATAATGAAATATTTCAATCGATTAGGTGAAATTATACAACTGGTTTATCTGTATTTTAAGTGCACACAAGTATATAAATAACATTTTAAACGACTCACAACATTTAGAGTTCCAGTTAGGTTTAAAAATGCAAGCTGGGAGAATTGTGACTGAAGAGAATAAATTGCCCTTAAATGATACAATGCTGAAGCTTTAAATCCTTTAGGTGCTTATTTTACATAAATATTAAACCACATAGAAACGTTTGCTGAAATTGAAGTCTAATGGGAATGATAAAATGGTGAGTGTCTGACAGTCTCTTAACATTTTGTTAGAGCGGTTCTATCAAATCGATCTAACAATTTGTATTTTCTATTGGAATTCACTTAGAATCTTTAAAGACAAAGCAAACTAAAACAGTTATTAAAAAATAAAAAAAAGAAGAGAGAGAGAGAACAGAAATCGTGACAGCATTTCTGCATCTGAGGAAAACGTGTGCCAGTACCATCCCAACAATTTCTAGCAATCAGGGAAAATACTGCTGACATTTACAAATCAAAATTGTAATTATTTTAGCTAACGTTAGTTCTTGCACATGGCAATGAGAACATCGAATCTATGCTATTTCAGAGGGGCCAACCTCTAGAAGAACGCATCAGTAATCAATAGGGGATTTTACAGTAATGTTTCAGTAATCGAACACAAACTTTCAGTAATGTAACATGCCATTTTTTTTCAAAGTTAAGGACAATATTATAGTATTACTGTGTAACCTGTAATACTTGTATGAGGTTCCTATCGGTAATCACCATACGAAGCCTCATCGCTAATGCGTGGAATGGGTATTTCATGAGAAATTAATGCGTGAAATGTGTAATAACTTTATATGTTTACACTATCCTCACAAAAAAATAAGAAATTAAATTATCAATATTGTACTTACCTCAATGTCATTGCTGACATAAAAACTCCCTTGTTGCTTGTTTTGCAGTGGTATATTCTTTTTCAGAAAACTTTTTATAACACAGCTCACCTGAGGAAAATGCTTTACTTTTCTGTATAAGAAGGGCACATAATGTTTTGGTGCTCATTGTTGGGCAGAAGTATGCGAGGTTTTTCCTTACTATACTAAATATTATCTACGTAGAGGAATTGCTGTGAGGGATAGTCAATATTGCCAACATTAGTTTAGGCAATGCAGAATACTTGGGAAGGCCAGATGAATCCTTCATCTTAGATATTTCATTCCATGCCACATCTGCTCAAGGATATCCAGCTTCATCAATATCAGAGTCTGGGAACATAGCATGAAAGAAGCGACCAGCATGATCACAGATTGCTATAGGTAGGTTATGCTCCACAACGATTGTAGTAAACAGCAATTCAGCGTTTATCACGCTATTTTCATTCTTTTTTGCAAAAAAATTATCCAAAGGCTTTGATCGAGTCTTTAATTTTACACAATCCTGGTGTTTGTTTTGACTGGATATGCCTTAGGCAATCATCTCATCTCACCTCGTCCTACATGGGCTACTGATTACTCTCATATTAGAAGGCACGCAAGGAAACCTTTATTTCAGCATTTTCCATTTCCTTGCTCAAGATTTGGGAGAAAGATTTGGATATTCCTGGAAAAACCTCTTTGCATATTTATTTGTTTCAGAAACAATAATTCCAAGGATGAAAATGGTAAAAAACAAGTAAAAATATGCAATAGGTGCCACATCAGTTGATTGTGCCCCTGCATTTCATGACAATCAAAAGGATGATAAGGTTGTTCATCACTTCCCTCTATTACATCCTCCCATTCACTTTCAGAACTTTCATGATCTGAAGATTCACTATGAAGATCTTCACCTTCTGAAGAAGATATGGTGTGCGTGGCACTGTGGCTAGTTTTCTGGCTTGATGTTGCTTGGCCAATATCACTCTCAGATGATTCAAATTCATCCCCATCACTTGGCAAACTTTCACTCTCACTACAAGCCATTTTCAAATAACCTTAGAAAAAATTTCACGCAGTAGGAAAAAGCACGTCTTCTAGTCTGAGGAACAAGCTGTCAATAAAGTAATCCTCTGCTAACACGAGTTTGGAAAAAGAGGGGGATTCGTATTTCACGGAGTTTTGCGATTGTGTCTGTTTGTTTAGGAAAAAGAAATGAATAATGTGAACAGCTTTTAGTAATAAAACACCGCACTTCGTTCTCCCGCGCGGCGAAAGTCCGCAAGAAATATAAACATCCGTCATTGCGGGACCACGCGTTGCGACGAGTTGATCGTTATTGCACTTCGAACGGGGCTCGAAAAAGTGATTTCCGACAGTACGACGTCTTATAATACACCAACAATTCCAAGTGAACAGCCCTGCCTCAACTGGAAACGTTTTGGCTAAAGTAACCTTTCTCCTGGCACACGGAGAAATTGCGTGGGGAACCGATAGCAAGCGCAAACTCTTTTACGATGACACTTACGGCATATTACCCGTAATTTTCGTCGTATTATCCGCAGACCGTAAAATTCACATAAAAAAAAAATCATTCGTATAATCCGCAGACAGTGACATTTAGGAAAAAATCGCCGTATAATTCGCACATCATAAATGTTGAATCAGAAGTAGAATTTTCGACAGAAAAGTCGGTCACATAAACACATCGCTCTTTCCACGTTCCAGAAACACATAGCAACCGAAAAATTGTTTTCAGCCGCCGCCGGGGAATTGAGTCACGGATCTCTCGATATCTAACCGAGCGCGTTAGCTTTACACCACGGTGGCCAACAATCCACGGTGCTATGTGTATTTTTAAGTCAGCTTCTGACATCTTAAATCCGTAAGATGGGCTCAGCTACTGAGACATCTCCATCTGAGTGGGTATTAAGGGCACTGGCTATATATATTATAGCAGTTAATTCCAAAGGGCGAGATCCAAGGTGAAAATCCTCCAAATACGTGGCGTCAGTAAATAAATAAATATGTCGCTCTTTCCACATTCCAGAAACACATGAGTCCGAAGAAGTAAGAGAAAAAAAAATATATATTTTAATAAAGAAATTCATTTTTAAAGGTTACTGTTTTATATTTTTATCTCCGAACAGATAAAGGGTGTGGCATCCATAGATCACGCCGATGTAGCTCCAGAGTATTGCATTACACTGCCAATGACGAAAGGCTGATACAGAACAAGTCGTAGAAATACCGTATGTACTCGCGTATAAGTCGAAAATTTTTGGACGAATTCCTGCTTTCAGAGTTGAGAGATCGTCTTATACGTGGGCCAAAAAACTTCCGTGAATTCTCACGTGGAATTTACCAACGGATTTGTTTACGTTTTAGATAGCGACACAGAGGCTTTCCGTATGTTGCTGCACGATTGTGTTCTGACCTCAAAACTATCGTGCAGTGACGTGATCATATCCTCAATTCTGTCCACCACTTAAAGTTTAAATTCGGCAGTGTAACTGAAAAGTTTCCTTTTCAGAGACATCATGATTAGCAATGAAGGAAAACAGCAGCAGCGACGTTCGCCAAAACAACGAAAGCAAACTAGATACAAGGTCGCGCACATGAAATCCTAAAGGAGAAACGCATAGGTTCGTGCAGCAAGCGCTGTGCGTACTTCTTTGGCTTTTTGCCAAAAAACAGAGCCGGCACGACAGTCAGAGCTCTCCTCAACGATAAAATGACCCCTGCCGTCCCTCCCCACAACTATCCCGATATTTCATTACGACATTCCTCCCCCTCCTCCCCGCTCCGTACAAACTCCTGAACTGAGGAAAATTCTTCCGAGGGAGTTCCTTTTCCAATTATTACACCTTTCCCTGCACAATCACGCTGCAGATTTTTTTAAATCGGAAGGTCTTTTTTTTTTTTTTTTTTTAAATCGGCGTGTTAACCACATCGGTGTATAATCCGCAAAACCTATAATTTTAACTTTTTTAGCAGATAATCCGCGGATTATACGACGAAAATTACGGTACCATTCTTCCGATAATATCTCTGTTTGACGATATGATTCATGGACATTCCATTTCAAAACGATATGATTGATAAATGATATGATCATTGAGACAACGAAATCCGTAGTCTGATTCGGAAAATATGCGGATCAAAATCGAAGGCCGAGAAATCGGCAGCGTCGCACTAAAAGGGTTTAACAAAAAGGATACAAAATTGAGATTCTCCAAAACACACTGAATTCCGTTATTCTTCCAACCTGTCCGTAATTCCGTAATCTGACAGTCGAAACCGTAATAATTACGGACAATTCGTAATAGTTGGCACCTCTGCTATTTGCTTCTAAATAACGCAGCATAGGATATTTAGACATTGTGCTGTTAAATTTCATAACCAATAAGCTGGCACACAGAGATCCTAATGCCATAACGGCAAAAAAATTAAACCCAGGGATAAAGAAAAAATAATGGAAGCAACAAGTGGGGAAAACTAACAGTTAATACGGAATACCATTTTGCCTGAGAGGCTACAATTTATATTAGTACTTCCAAAATCCAGAAGTCTTAAAATTGATTGGCTACGTTTGTGACGCAAACATTAGTACTGAACTTTTCTCGCAGGTCACAGTTAATTTCCACGCTACGTCAAATTACTTGTACGGGAAACAATTAGAGGAAGTTTTGTGTGCATGTGTGCTCATAAAATCCTCCTAACACTTTTTTGTCAACATAATTTATCATCCTGCGGCGAGTGGCATGTTTATACTTAACAATATCTTTACGAAGGGCAATACATTTGTGCGATGTTGATCAGGCAAAGTGCGAGAAAGGTCTGGAGCCCACTCAGGTCATTTGCAGTAACTCCCCACAAATAACGTCATCCAAAACGGAGACAGAGGCTTTTTAGCGCCTGCACTGACAAACCTGAAACGCACGGCAAAGATTTTCATCAGTAGTAACTAGGTAGATTTTTTTTTTTTTCGGCAATGTGAGGGTAAAGATGTGAAATGAATAATTTATGCAAATCTTGTGAGGTGCAGCAACGCAAGAAGAAGAATTTACGATTACAAGAAAATTTCTACCCCGTCTAACTTTTGTTCTCGCAATTTTTTTTTTTTTCCCCTATGTATAAGCTGAAACCTTGGGGAAAATTACGAGAGAATGATAAATTTTATATTTCTTATTCTAAATAACGGAGATATTTGCGTTTTTACGGAAAACGGTTCTACTATGCACAAAAATTCAAAAAATAATATCTTCTAATCTATCAGAAACAAAAAAATTGAAACTTTCAGGTTTTTTTTATAACTTGGAGGCAGCTACCCGTAAAAAAAAAAAAAAAATCGCACGAATCGGAGATGTGTTGGTGGAAAATTATTTCAATATCTGACGATTTTGCGTGGAATGACCCAGATGTGAAAATCTATGGTTCCGGGCGTCGGACTACCCTATTTTTCGCAACCAGCCAGCTCTTGCAGTAATTGGAATATCGTCTTAAAATAGCTATAAATAAATTTCTTCATGCATTATGAAATAGAAATATGACAGAATAAAAAAAAATCTCTTTCCGGCCGTAAAACCGGAAGACAACGAATCTAGAAAACGGCCGTGAAATCTGGGAAATATGGTAGGTATGCAATAGTACCAGCTTCATTGCATGGTATTTTTCATATATTTTTTGTCAAAATACTCGTAAGTACTATGAAAAAAATAAATCTTTCCCCCTCTTTGAAGAATCTTCCTATTTCATAATATTTTCCCTGTTCTAACATTTGAAGGTACATACTTTTCCAACTATACCAATTCTGCTACAGAATTACGAAAGCGAAGCTTTAGTTCGTAAGTGATACGAACCTTTTTCAAAATAAATTAGGTGCCCTCAATTTGCAACATTCATCCACACTGCTGTTGTAGGGGAAGAGAGGGGTTGGGATTTATTAGGATGACCAATATCCGGCAAAATAAAATGTTTTTGTACGGTTTGATAAAAGACACGTAGATCATGCAAAAGGGGGGAAAAAAAAAAACTCAACTTCTAAAGTTTCCAATGAATTTCGCGAAATTTGAAATGGAACGATATTTTCATATATCTTGCCCACTGTAAAAATTTCAGTCGGTTATTTAAAAAATTGAGGAAATAGCTTCTTCATAATTTTTTTCCCAGTCTACGCGGAGAACCGGGGCACCTACTCAGGAACAAATGACTGCATCTCTTCGCGAACGCCAGCAGATAAATAGCCTGCGAAATGGGTGTGCGATTAATGGCTTTCTTTCACGCTTTGGCGTGTATGTTTGTTCGGTTGTAGTTTAGATCATCTGGAGACGGGGAAACCGCAAAGAGACGCACTCCCCTGCACAGCTGCACTTTAATCGGTGGGTGGGTTACGGAGTTGCCTCGAAGGATGAAACAACTCGGACTTATTTTAAAACTTAGCAATACAGAAATATATTTTACAAAAGTCTGAAACAAAATATTTTTCTGGCAAAATAAAAAATTCCCTGCCTTTATAGTTCCCTGATAAAAAATTCCCTGATTTTTACGGAAAAACACAATTTTCCCTGAGTTTTCCCTGATGTTCGGAACAATTTTAAAATTCCCTGAGAATTCCCGGTTTTCCCGGTTTTCCAGGTTGCGTGGGAACCCTGAGAAATGCAGCTGTTTCTATTTCTGGTTTTTTTATTAATTGTAAAAATCAGGTTAATATTTTCTAACTGGTTGCGTTGACTATGAATAACTTTGAAAAATTTAATTTCCGTCAGAAATGGTTAAACGTATGTGCTCATTACAACAGAAAATTCGGTGTCATCATTCCTTTTATTTCAGATATTTGGAATGCACAAATATAGAAAACGAGGATGTAAATATTAAATATAATTGGAAATTCGTATAAAGCTCTATGCTGCTTGTCATTGGTCACGTATTATGAGAACCAGCTGAAAAGTCCACATTTGAGCCGGAAACAGCCACAATGAACATGGAGTCAGAATAGTCCAAATTAGGGCAAGGGCTGGTTCGACATAATGAAATAAATTCGCAAATATAGTTTATGCTCTACTCTGATATACCAAACATGAAAAGGTTCTATGTCCTAATGATTTAAGTTGTCAACTCTTATATATATGCCATGGAATATATAAGGACTGTAGCTTCTGTTAACCCACTGAATGGATACAGATTAATGTCTATACATACATACATACATATCACTAAGCTGTTCTCTGAGATTCAGAGGTTAGCTCCAAAAAGAAATACAAATGACCAGATATTTTTACCTACTGTTGTCGTATCAAACTCCTCCATTCACAGCGATTTTGACATACAACTCGGGCTTCACTGATATCCATTACACGCCGTACACAAGATCTTATCTTTTATACTTCATACTCATAATCTTTTTCTCATGCAAACATTCCTGAATCTGATCCACTTATTTCTTCCTTGGCCTTCCTCTGCCTTTCCTTCCTGCCACTTGGGCTAAAATGATTTTCTTAGTAAGCATCCAGAGATGCCAACCTGAGAGAAGGGCCATCAGTACAAAAATCCGAAGTTTTCAGTACAATTGCTTCAACTTTCAGTAAGATTTTCAGTACAATTGCTTCAACTTTCAGTAAGATTTTCAGTACAATTGCTTCAACTTTCAGTAAGATTTTCAGTACAATTGCTTCAACTTTCAGCAAGATTTTCAGTACAATTGCTTCAACTTTCAGTACAATTGCTTCAACTTTCAGTAAGATTTTCAGTACAACAAAAATATTTATTTTATAATTCCATAAATGATTAATTGGCCTTAAGACTTAATTTAGTTGCTTTTTTAGCTCTGTTCACTTCTTCTTTTGTAAACTTTTTCTCATAGCAAATTTCAGATTTTGCAATGTCCATGGTCTTCTCAACCATCAACGCACTTAATGTTCCTGTTGACAAGTTGGGTCGGAAATTAGTGGCATTTTTCCGCACCAAAGAGAAAACTCTCTCACTTGCAGCATTACTATGAGGAACAACTAAAACATTTTTCATCAATTTACTTAAATTTTCGTATTGTCTTCCCATTATCGTCGTTCATTATAGAAATTCCATGCCACACTTTGTCCATTCTACTATCTAATTTATCAAAATCAAAAGTTTCATTTTGATAGTTGGCAAATTCTACTTCACACTTTGTCCATTCTACTATCTAATTTATCAAAATCAAAAGTTTCATTTTGATAGTTGGCAAATTCTACTTCTAACTTATCCATTTCATCAGTGGAGAAATTAAAGATGGATGATAAAAATTGTATTGAAGAAAAAGTTACTTCTTTTTGCAAACTGATATCAGCAACTACAGCATGTGATAAAAACTCATTATCTAAGGGAATTTTTTTATGATATAACAACGTGCAGCAGCATAAAATTCTCTCACACAATGGTAAAATGATCCAATATCATCTTTGCTCAAAGCAGAACAATTTTTAATGTATGCACGAGTTTTTGCTCCTATCACAAAATCATTATCAGCTTTCTGGTTTTTAACCTTGTCATATTTTATAAGTTTAACATTTTTGGTAGTGTCAAAAGCATGAGGTTTGATAAACCTTGAAATTAAACTCATTAATAAATTGTTCACCTTACCTTTAAGCTGAAATATCAATGGTTTTTCATGCTGCAATTCTTGCTTAATAGCAGTAAAAACTGGAAGTGTTGAAGATTGGAACAAACAGTTCAACTTGGATAATGGGTTCCTTATTGAAGACTGCAAATTTTTAAACTGTCCATGATCTTCATCAGCATCAAAAAAAATTTCAAGAGCTTCCCATTGTTCTAAAATTCTATTAACACTTTCAAGAAGTGATAGCCATCGGGTACTTATGTACTTCAATATCTTGTGTGGTTTTGAATTGCAGATTGCTTGGCTTATTTTTAATGCATTTTTTCTTCTTGAGCTTTTATCTAAGTAGAAAAATAACTGAACTACAAAAATTGCTCTACATCAAAATTTTTAAGCTTTGAGGAAGCTTTTTGCAGCCAAATGGATAAGATGACAAGTGCAAGGGGCTATGACGATAGAAGGTTGAATCTCTTTTATTAGAGTTGCAACACCTTTTATACTGCCCACCATCATACTCGCATTGTCGCATGAAAATGCTACACAGTTTTTCCAAGATACGTTATTTTTTTCAGTTCACTATCAATGGCAGTGAAAATTCCTTTAGCTGTGTTGTCTGATGTTTCTATCAATGAAAGCACAACTGTTTTATTGCAGCCATTTATCGCATCGAAGAATGTTATAACAAGAGGATAAATTTTTTTATCATTTGTATCATTAGTTCCGTCAGTTGCTAAAGAAAATGCTTGCTCTTTAATAACACAATATTTTTCTTTGGTTGAATCAGCTAAACAATGGATGAGTGCTGATGTTTTTGTTCTAGCACACGCATAATTTTTTGCAACTTCTGAATCCGGAAACATCTTATGAAACAGATTTCTGGCAAGGTCGGCAGCTGCGATAGGCAAGTTGTGTTCAATGATGAACGACGTAAATAAGAGCTCTGCTTCAGTGGAATCATTAGTTTTCACAGAAAAAAAATTCTTCAAAGACTGGGATTTCAACTTCACATAATCTTTATGCTTCTTGCTCTCCGCATGACGCCTATAATCATCGCGGCCACCATGTGCTACGCTAAAATTGCAGCCGCATGTCTTACAAAACACGTGATTCGGCGAAACTTTAGATGCTTCATAAAAAGTCCATTCTTTACTATATATCTCGCGATACACTTGACAATAAGTTTTAACTGACTTTGCTCTTTTTGTTGTCACACAGCTGTTTCACTGCTACGTTTCATTTTGTTTCAATCTAAATTAAAACATTTCATTTCACTAAAATTTTCACGAGCACAAAGCCACATATAATTAACATAAACAGTTCACAAAAGGTGCTGAGCAGCTGAGTTCCCGCTCAGTTTTTGCGCAAGGCACTCTCAAATACAACCTCTCGGCGCAACCAGTTTCCCGAGGGACTTCCGTTTGCTCCTCGAGAACGTGGTTGTGCCGTGACATTTACCTCTCGAATGGCTGTTCGGGGAATCATGTGACAATCAGTGATTACAGTCTCCGCTAACAGAGGCAGAGCTTCCGTTAGCGGACGAAGGCTGGGATGCCAACCTCTTACAGCATTCATGTGTAGTCCAAGTCATAAAAATGCGTAGTTTTGAGCTTTCATGTGTAGACACAAGAAATATTACGAAAAAGTATTTTAAGATGATTTAAATTTACTACAGACTGGACAGTTATAAAAATAACCAGAAAAAAATCAATATTGAGAACTGTATGTGCAGATTTGAGATTTTGATTTAAACAATTAGCGACTTATACACAAACGAATAACATCAGCATTTTATTTTCATGAAAGAGAAGAGCAGCTTAAAAAGGACCAACAGGCATGTGCCATTTGTCACTCGCATCCGAGACTCACGGGGGCATTGCGTGGGGGAGACTCCCATAATCTATTATGTGCGTTTCAGTAACGTCTTCCCTTTCATTCACGGCAACCTGCTGAGTTACTCCTTCCCTAACTAAGAATAAAAATGCAAAAGAAAAGAAAAAATTCCAAATTTTCACTTAATAGAGCTGAATATTTGACAGATGCCATAACTTGGTCTTATAAGATTACCCTGCAAATTTCGCTTGAATCCACTGGAAACTTTTAAAATTACACACTTTTCTTTTTTATTATTAAGACGTTCAGAGAAAGAAAGATCAACTTCATGGGAAAGCGCAGATGACCGAGAACTATGAGCTTGCAACATTCATTTCTCTCCCCCTTTTACTCTGAGCCCATTTGCCACCTAATGTTGTTGTATTGCGTCTTTGCTTAACTGAGGATTAAAATGTGAAAAATTTGTTTTCCAAATTTTTATTTTAAAAAGCTGATTTTTTTATAGATGTCCTAACTTGGTCAAACAAAGTTACCCTGAAAATTTCGCCTAAATCCGGTGAAAACTTTTTAAATTACATACACACACACACAAAATTGGACACTTAGAGAAAGAGGGATTAATAAGAAAATTGCATTTCTAACTCAAAAAGTTTTTAAGTATTCGAAGTGAAATTTTCAGGGTCACTTTGTTTTAATAAATGACGGCATCTGTAAACAGTTCTGCACATTTAACTGAAAATTCGGGAAAAAGATAATCCGCAATTTTGTTTCCCAGTATGTAAAAACATCACACTGCTTGCACTGGGTGAGGATCCCTCACTTAAGTACTTATCTTGAGTCATTCACCTACTACGGACATTGCAATGTGCTTTCAACAGCTTAAGCCGGCCGAGTGACGCAACTTAAACAAAACCATTACAAAGAATGCCCGCATGTAAAGCGCGATTTCCTTCTTTCTTTCCTTCTAGCCTTTTTTTTTTTTGGGGGGGGGTCCGGATTTTAACAGTTTCGGAGAAAATGATTGTGTCAACCCTTGAATTTTTTAACAATACAGAGCAATTATGAAATAAAATGCAGTAAACAATTTTTTTTTTTATTTTATCATATCTACACCAAGATTGGTCATTTTGTCCGAGGTAGGGAGTGGGGTTGTGACATCGCCGAGGATCAGCATGGAACCTTCAGCCTCGGCGGCGAAGCAGCAGAAGCACCACCTATCGGCAGTTGCTTTGTTGTAGCAGACGACGCAGGCCAGATACCAAAGTATAGCTGGCAAAACATTGATGGAGATTCTGCATTGTGCTTTTTGACTATTCTTATATGCAACCTGTTATTGAGTTGTCTGAATACACTAAAACACTTGGGTCCATGACAAACGCTAAGAGGGTCCGCAAATAACACAAAAATTATGCTAAATAAAGTTAGTGGGGGGAGGGGGAAATGCGGCGTCATAGCAACAAACGCGTAGTATTGGGCATATGATGCATCACAGTGCATAATAAAGCTAAAGAAATGCTTAGTTTCTATGCCAAATGCGTAGGGGTGGGCATCCCTGTGAAGGCGTATAAGGACTATCTGTAAAGTGTGTGTTTTTTCCAAAAAAAGGTAAAAAATACAAAATTGCGTTCAGGAATCTTGCTGGGCTTTTCCGTAGTTTTTCAGGTGCCTTCCGTAAAACCGTAAGACGAAGTGAAAATCCGTACAGGTTCTCTGAGCATCTCATCACTCATTCTTTCAACATGGCCAAACCACTGACGCATATTGGTCTCCACCTTGCTAACAACACTCTGCTTCACATCACACAACTGCAACAAATCTTCATTCCTCACATGATCAAACCGTGTCTTGCCACAAACCCCCTGTAAGTAACACATTTCTCCAGCACACAAACGACTTCTATGTTTCTTCTGTAGTACCCTACGTATCCAGGTTTCACTACCATACATCAGAGTAGGAATAATAACAGTTTCATACACAGTCACGCAGGACTCTCTAGAGAATCCATCATTCCTGTGAAAACCTCCCAGAGCAGCTATGATTTTCAATGAAGAATTCACTCGCCTACTAATTTCACCATCCAATTAGTTCTCTCTGTCAAACATGCTTCCTAAATACACAAACTCACTCACCTGGTCAATTACAGTGCCATTTATACTTACATTACATTCAGTGCTACCAGTTCCTCTCTAAAGCACCATAACTTTGGTTTTTCCCTTATTTATACTTAGTTTGAATTTCATGCAAACTTCGTACATTCGAGAAAACATACTCTGCAAATCACTTTTGCTCTCTGCCAGCAGGACAGTGTCTTCAGCATACAGCAATCTGCACACACAGATATCACCAAGACATAAACCACTATTATCTATTTTGGCATCACGCATGCACAAGTCCATAAATATATTAAACAGCCATGGTGACATTACACAACCTTGTCTAACTTCTGCACAAATAGAAAACCATTTTGATAAAACACCATTCACTCGTACACAAGCTGTACTACCAGCATATATGGCTTTTACACTATTAAGTAGATTTCCAGTAACACCATATTCATTCAATACCTTCCACAAAAGTGCCCTATTTACTCAGTTGTAAGCTTTCTCTAAATCAATGAGGGCAGCAAAAACTTTCTTACCAACAGCCAGATACTTTGAAATCACCATGCGTAATGCAAAAATCTGGTTAGTGCAGCCTTTGCCAGGCATAAAACCACTCTGAACATCCCACACTTTCTCTGATGTAAGACCTCGTACTTTTTCAATAACAACCTTACCAAACACTTCCCCTGGCACACTTAGTAGGCTAATACCACGACAGCTCTTGCATTCAGTCTGATCACCTTTTCCCTTATACAAGGGAACAATAATAGCATCCTTCCAATCCCGAGGGACCATTACTAACTCCCAGCACAACTGGAAAATTTCAGTTAGCCAGTCAATTACAGAGTCACCACCATATTTCAACATCTCGGCAGTTATGCCATCAACTCCTGGAGCCTTACCATTCTGAAGAGATTTTACAGCTTTACACACTTCTTCTCTTGAGATCCCTCCTGTGCTTCCATCATCTGCGTCTGTCTCAGAATCATCTTTGCTTTCCTGATCTAATAACTCACAGAAGATTAAAAGAATTCTTGAAATCGTCATCACACACGTAAGTTACCTTGATAAATTATGAGCGGGACATTTCGGTAGCGACTTCTACCTTCATCAGCCATGGAATGAGACACGTGGTAAAAGCTTCAGTTGTTGCCAGATTTCAATATCGCTTTCCAAATAATAGGGATGTTAAAAGGTGCGTCAGTATTGCAGGTGTTTAAGGTAAGGTAAGATTTCAATGCTTTTGCAGTATCTGAGGGGATGCCGCTTGCTGAACATGGCAATTCGCTTAACATTGTGCCAATCGGGAGCTGCGGACGTATCGCTAATGGTTAAAATTAAAAGGGAGGTTGAAGGGCTACTTTTCTTAACATCAGTGATATGCTCCATCAAACGCAGGTTTATGCTGCGGTAAGTACTACCAATATGGTGGATAACACTTCTGGAAGTGTTGATAGGAATAGAGTAGACACCTTGTAAATCTAGGGGTTTATTGAGATCTCTGACCTTAAGGATGAGTTTGAGAAGGTGTGGAAGTGATTTAACTGCAATCCTGTAGCCAAAAGACTTGAAAATAGAGCAAACTTTGTGAGTGAAGGACAAGCTAAAGGGCAAAGTGCCAACAAACTGATGGGTGGTGGAAGGTTCAGGCAGTAAACTAGATCTATTCTGTGATTCAAAACTCTTGATTAGTCTATGTAATAAGAGGGGTGGAAAGCCATGCAATTTGCCAATGTTGATTATGTTCTGATATTCTAGTTGAAGAGCAGAATGGCTGTTGGAAATAAGGTTGGCCCGGTGAATGTATGACTTAAGAGCAGACAGTTTGTGTTTTCCAAAAGTGCGAGAATGGTAAGGGGTGATATTATGGGTGGCAAAAGGTTTCCTGTAAACAGAGAGGCCAAGTGAGAACTCTGGGTTGATGTTGATGCTAACATCCAGAAAACTAATATTATTGTCGATCTGTTCTTGAGAGGAAAATTTTATATGGAATTTTGAAGTTATGGAGGACATGAGTTTAAACAGAGAGTGTTTTTGGTGTGGCCAAATAATGAAGATGTCGTCTACATACCTTAACCAAATAGTGGGTTTTAAGAGGGATGGGGCAACAATTATTGTTTCAATATTCTGCAAATAAATTTCAGCAAGTAAGGGGGAAAGAGGGGAGCCCATAGGTACACCTTGTTTTTGTTGGTAATAGATACCATTGTATACAAAACAGGAATACTTTTCCAATGAATCAAAACAATCATAAAGAACTTTGATCAGTTCTCCAGGAAGTTCTTGGTGCTCCATTAGTTTTTTTACCGTGAGCATGTAGGCATCAAAGAAAGAAACAGAAGGAAACAATGAATCCCCGTCAAAGGTGTACATGAAATCTTGACGATTGATGGAAGGGAGTTTCTGGATAAAGTCCTTGATTGATACAACAGAATAAGCATAATTTTAATGTTTTGTGTGTTACGTGTTTTCCTGCCAATTCTTCTCACTAAGAACTCACAGAAGTATTCACCCCATCTTTCACTTAACTCATTGGGCTCCCATATCATTTCCCCAATCTCATTCTTCACACAACTTACAACTTTGTTTCCCCTATTTTTCCTGAGTCTCGTGTACTTCCAAGAAAGACCCTATCATTCCAAAAAGCCAGTTCATGCCTTTCCACCTTCTCCTTCCTATCTTTTGCCTTACTCTGGCAAACCAGCTTAGCAGCTTCACGCTTCTTACAGCGATATTTATCCACAGAAACTCTACCTTGCAACATTCCCAAATAGGCTTCCTTCTTTCTCTTTACTGCCTCTTCAATCTCACTATTCCACCAAGCATCACCTCTATTGTTACCCACTATTGTGGTGCCACAGACCTCTTTAGCAGCAGTGACAACACAGTTCTTAAAACATTCCCACTTCTTTTCTACATCCCTCTCACAAGATTTCAGATCCTTCAGTCGTTCTCTGAGTAAGTCAGAGTACCGCTGATGATCTTCAAGGAGCCTATCAACCTATATTCTTTTTATCCTGGGCCTCTTCCTATTCCTCTTCTTCCAAACAACATTAAGTTTCACTCGTTACACTAACAAGTAATGTTCAGAACCAACATCTGCACCTCTCATCACACGGGTGTCACAAACCAAGTGTTTCAGACGCTGATCGTAGACAACAAAATCTATCACACTCTTTTGACCAAGAGTATGATTTTCCCAAGTATATGTGTGGATATACTTGTGGTTGAAAAATGTATTAGATACACACAAACCATTCTCAATACAGAGTTCAATTAATCTTTCACCATTATCATTCACACATGGACCATTAAACTTACCCAGAACATTGTCAGAAATTGCATTCTGCACACCTACTCTAGCATTGAAATCCCCTGCTATTATAACTTTTTCTTTAGCACCAAACTGGCTCAAAACAGCTTTTAGCTCATTCCAGAAATCTTCCTTCTTATTAGAAGGTTCCGAGTCACAAGGAGCATAAATACACTACAATAATTATAATTCTCTCAAGTTTCACTTTCAAATGAATCCAGAGAATTCTCTCACTTACGCAACTATAGTGAATCAAGTTGTTCTTCATCCGTTCACTTAAAATCACACCTACACCAGCTTGTCCTCTCACATTATCCAATACACCAGACCACACACTCACCGTGCCATTCACTTCTTCTACCCCAATTTCCTTCTTTTTGGTTTCCTTACACACAGCACATCCAGAATTTCCTTCTTTTGGTTTCACTTACACACAGCACATCCAGTCTATACTTATTCATCTCCTCAATCACCTCATTCATCTTGCCATTTATAACTCTAGTATTCCATACACCAATCTTACATTCACTCAGCCGAGATCTCTTTCTCATACACCGTTTTGAAAGTCCAGATCGATTCTGTGGTGGACCATCCTTCTCAAGTGTGGTAGGTCCACCATATCCCAGATTTGAGTGTTTTTTAATATTTCTTTTTGTCTTTTTAATCAGGTAAGTACATCAGTGTGGAGGATTATCCCACAGCTGACGGTTCCAGTAGGTCATTAAACCTAAGGATTGTGGAACAAAACCCAGTGAGTCGGAAGTCTTTTCGCCAATGTCACCCAGAAGTAGCCGGCACCTCTCCAAGATTCACAGAGGCCTTAGTTGCTGTTGTGTGTGCCATTTTTACCACAGAGCACCCCAAGGAGGCAAACCTATCACTCACTACGACCGCTCGCATCAATGTCTATGTGCACCAAAATACATAACATGTTTGAAGTCAAGTTTCACTTACCCAAAACCCACTATTTAAGTAATTAGGGCATTAGTACAGTTAAAATGATGCAGATGCTTGAGCCATGCTGTATTTCGAGAATTTCCTTTCTAGCCGTTCGTGGCATTTCGGAATATATAGCACATCAATGTGTTCCCAGTGGAGCACATTGAGAAAAGGTTGGCAACTCATTCGGAACACATCGAGAAAGTAATTTCGTAAAGCGTATCCGCAGTGTGCTATGACAGTGTTCCATGCTTTTGATACAAAGTGTCCCGAGTGTGTTATGTAAAAATACTAGTATCTTCTATCATAAAACATTTTATGGTGGAGAGAGCTTTGATAACACGTGCGGAATAGGTTGATGCACATTTGGAACACTTAAGCAACATATGAGGAACGCAATGATCACCCAAATTTTGAAAATGTCTTTCGCAAAATGCTACGAAAGAGTATGATCTATTCCAAATGATTTCTTATTTTCCACCTCAAAAACACTTTTCTTTCATAGTTATCGTGCTTAACATACGAATTAATGGGAGCAGCTAAGTCTTGTAATTTAAATTTGCACCTCTCATACACACTGACGGAAAAAAAAATCCCAACACCACGAAAAAATAGTTGTAGAGGAATGAAATGGCGGCAATACATTTTTATAGGTAACATATTTAATCGATTAAGGTTTCAAGATCACAGCTTATTGTAAGCGCGAGAAGAGCCATTTTAAATGTGAAATGCTGGTACAATAATAACCGGTGTAACCGCCAGAATGTTGAATGCAAGCACACAAACGTTCATGCATTGTATTGTACAGGTGCTGGATGTCAGTTTGTGGTATGGAGTTCCATGCCTGTTACACTTGGTCGGTCAATACAGGGACGGTTAATGCTGGTTGGGGGTGACGCTGGAGTTGTCGTCCAATGATGTCCCATACGTGCTCGATTGGTGAAAGATCTGGTGATCTAGCAGGCCTCGGCAACATGTCGACACTCTGTACAGCATGTTGGGTTACAACAGCGGTATGCGGGCGAGCGTTATCCTGTTGGAAAACACCCCCTGGAATGCTGTTCATGAATGGCAGCACGACAGGTTGAATCACCAGACCGACGTACAACTGTGCCGTCAGGGTGCGTGGGATAACCACGACAGTGCTCCTGCTGTCATAGGAAATTGCTCCCCAGACCATAACTCCAGGTGTAGGTCCAGTGTGTCTTGGCCGCAGACAGGTTGATTGCAGGCGCTCACCTGGCCTCCTTCTAACCAACACACGGCCATCACTGGCACCCAGGCAGAACTGGCTTTCATCAGAAAACACAACAGATCTCCACTCCGTCCTCCAATGGAGTTCTAGCTTGACACCACTGACGTCGCAAACGGCAGTGGTTTGGAGTAAGTGGAATGCACACTACAGGGCGTCTGGCTCGGAGCTGTCCTTCAAGTAACCGATTTGTAACAGTTCGTTGTGTCACTGTGGTGGCAACTGCAGCTCGAATTGCTGCCGCAGAAGCAGTATGATGTGCCACGGCCATACGCCGTACACGGCGGTCTTCCCTCTCAGTAGTGCCACGTGGCCGGCCGGAACCCGATCTTCTTGAGGCAGTACCTTCCCTTGACCACTGCTGCCAACAATCATGCACAGTGGCTACATTCCTGCCAAGTCGTTCTGCAATATTGCGGAAAGAAAATCCACCTTCTCGTAGCCCTATTACACGACCTCGTTCAAACTTCGTGAGCTGTTGATAATGGCTTCTTTGTCTTCTTAAAGGCATTCTCGACTAACATCAACACACTACGTCGAATCTCAACGATAACTAACGCTCACGGACGTTACAGCGCGTATTTACAGCAAACCTGCTTTGCATGTTCCGAGGGGCACTACTAGCGCCACATGTATGCGCCGAGCGCGAAATTTGCATAGACGTCATCTTACAGATGTACTCTCACCGCCTACCAACTGTCGTTTATCTAACACAACCCCTTCTTGGTGTTGGGATTTTTTTCTGTCAGTGTATTAATTCCACATGTCAAATTAAAACAATACAATTTTCTTTGTTTAAAAGTACGAACGTTTGCCCCATTTTGTCGCCCAAAGCGGACACATATACCACTTTGCTTTGTTGTTATAGCAACAAGAACCGATTTTCAACAGCTGCTGGTGGGACGCCATTTCATCTAAATAATTCTGACGTGACGTCAGACCCCCGCACGGGGATAACTGGTTTTCCAGTTATTTGGGGAGCGGCGCCCCACGGCCCGAGCTGACCTTGTGATGGATAATTTTTTCATTTCGTCTTGTGCGATTATGTAACCAAAGGGACAGCTGTTCATCCAGCTGCTGGGGGATGGCGTCCCCACGGCCCGAGCCAACATGTACTATATGTGATGATTTTCACATTTCTTATGTTTTTTTGCTTTTTCACTTGACGCGAACCCGCCTCAGTTGTAGTTTGCTGAGGTTGTGATTATGCGCCAGCTCAGGATTTTAGTTTCTTGTTTTCTTTCCTCTCTTCTCCATTTTATGTTCCTTTTGTTTTTCCAAGCTGGTTAGCTAGACCTACCTGCACAATTGCAGTGTGCAGTGACCCGTAAGGTGGAAAAGGGGATGCTGGAGGCTGAGGTTTCTGGAGGCCTGAGTGTTGTTGTCGCCAGTTGCCAACACTCCTCTTTGCCCCCTGCTTCACCCTAAACGGGCGGCTAGGAACTAACGCACTCCTAGTCAATGAGGTCTGTGGCTGAGTGGAGCCCAGACTTCTAACGGCTTGTCGTTTTTGCACGACAGGGTGAGTCTGGGGATAGGGTGGGCATGCCAAAGGGGTGTTCCCCAGGCATGGGAAAGTCTGGGTGCACGCCGAGCGCATGTCTGCCCTATCAACTTGCTATATCCGCTTGCTATCCCTAGAGCCGTGTCCTGCGTCCACTTGGGCTTGCGGACCTCCGGCTCTCCCTCGTTGGGCTCGATTGTGGGTGGGGAAGTCGGCGGACGAATTATTAATTTTTTTCATGGCTCTCAATTCTGTTTCCCACGAACCAACAACCAAAAGAGGTATGGAGGAAGGCTCATCCCCTTCCACAAAAAAACATGTTCCTGATTCTTCTAATGCTCGTTTCTTTTTTGTGCACTCATTGGACCCTTCAAAGCCTTTGAGTGCCAAAAGTCCATTTTGGATTAACGAAGCGCTTCAAGCTATAGCAAGCTCTCCTAAGAGCGTAAAGAAACTGCAGTCTGGAGATCTTCTGGTAGAAATGTCCACTGTGGCCTACAGTTCTACACTTCTAAACACTACCACGCTGCTTGAGACTCCGGTCAAAATAATACCTCATGGATACCTAAATTCATCTCTAGGTGTTGTCTCCTCTCAGGACCTCGTTGAGTGTACTGAGGAAGAACTACTAGAAGAACTGAGGAGTCAACACGTTACGGGTGTGCGGCGTATCCTCTTCAGGCGGAATGGGCAGTCCGTCCCATCCCGCAACATCATTTTAACTTTCGACAGTCCTTCCCTGCCTACGTCCATCAAGGCAGGGTATCTGCACCTTGAGATACGTCCATACATCCCTAACCCTCTGAGATGTTTTGGGTGACAGTCTTACGGCCATTCTCAGCAGTCGTGCAGGAGCAATTCTAGGTGTGGACGCTGTGGTGCCACAGAGCATCTTTTATCAGAATGTGTGGCCAAGGCTGAGTTTTGTGTGAACTGTAAGGGTTCGCACGCAGCATCAGCCAAAGATTGTCCCAAGTGGAAGGAGGAGAAAGAAATCCAAAGGCTAAAGACGGTGGAGAATATTTCCTATCCTGAGGCCAGAAGGAGAGTAGTTCCTGCTTCTTCTGATCGGCGCTCATATGCATCAGTGGTGGTTGCTAAATCTACAATCGGCATTCAAACCGACATTCAGATCCCTACTAAATGTCCCTATCAGCTGGACGATATCATCGCAGCCGGACTGAAGGCACTCCAGTCTTGAGCTAGGGGTCTGAAAGCGCCACCCACCACTTCGCCGAAGCAGACTCATCCCACCACCAACAAGGGACCTCAGGCCACTTCTTCTAAGAAAAAGACCAAAGTCCAGGATAAGAAAAGCATTTCTTCTCCTCCAAAATCTGAGCACATGACTCAACGTCGTGCGCCTTCTGTTAAGACACTTGGAACAAAGCATGCTCCCATCTTGGCCCCTGGTCACACGCCTCCAGATCTGGGGGAACCCCTATCAGGGGTGATGGAGCCTGACTTCGTTTGATCATTTTCATTTTCATTTCACTTATAACCATGGCTTCAATCATTCAGTGGAACTGTCGAGGTTTTCGGACGAGTTTTGATGAAGTGAAACATCTGCTTTCGTTGTACTCTCCGGTGTGCTTTTGTTTACAGGAAACAAAACTTAAACCATCAGACCTGCTTTCAGTTCGAGGCTACAGTGCGTATCGGACGGATAATGCATCGGGAGACATCGCCTGTGGGGGAGTCGCTATTCTTGCTTTTCACAGTGTTCCGGTGTCTTCCGTTGCGATATCCACAACTTTGCAGGCCGTGGCGGTGCGAATATCTGTCTCTGGGCCTCTTACTGTCTGCAGTGTCTATCTGCTGCCGGACGAGAACGTAAGCGTCTCTGTACTGGAGAGATTGGTTGATCAGCTGCCTTCACCCTTTCTTTTACTGGGTGACTTCAATGCTCATCATCATTTGTGGGGTAGTGTCAGCATCAGCACGAGAGGTCGTCGCATAGAGTCTCTTCTGTCCTCGGCCTCTTTGTGCCTTTTTAACACCGGTGCTGACACGTACTTCCATGAGCCGACAAGATCCTTCAGTGCGATCGATTTGACCTTGGGATCACCATCAATTATTGCTGATTGGTCGTGGACGGTGTGTAATGACCTCCACGGGAGCGACCATTTTCCAATTGTCCTCTCGCATCATGCAAACATGCCATCTTCTGCCTCCCGCCCTCCTCGGTGGAGGATAGAGCGTGCGAGATGGGAGGTCTTCACATTGTCCACAGTAATATCTTCTGCAATGGTGACCCAAGAGTCAATCGACGCAGCTGTTCTTGAAGTCACAAATTGCATTCTTCAGGCAGCTGATCTTTCTATACCCAAAACATCTACGACACTCTCCAGAAGTCCGAAGCCTTGGTGGACCCCTGAATGTGCAGCGACTAGGAGAGCTCAACATAAGGCCTGGTCTACGTTTCGGCGTTATCCAACCGATGCTTATCTCGTTACATTCAAACAAGCAAAATCCTATGCTCGGTTGGTGCGTCGACATAGCAAGAGGGAGTCTTGGATCCAGTATGTTTCATCTCTCACTTCACGTGCCAGTTCGAAAAGTGTGTGGGATAAGATTCGTAAGATCCAGGGTAACTACAGCTCTCACCAGATCTCCATTCTTGAGAGTAACGGCTGCACGTATGCTGAAGTCGAAGAGATTGCTGATTGTTTGGGGGAGGTGTTTGCCTCCGTCTCGAGTGACCTGGCGTATCCTACTTCTTTTCAAAGAATAAAATCCACTGTGGAACGCCAGAGAATCTCCTTTGCACCTTTTCTCGACACTGGATATAACTCCCCCTTCAGCATGGTTGAACTCAGGGTGGCTCTGCATCGGTCCGGCACTACATCTGTCGGTCCCGATGGAATCCACTATGACATGCTCCGTCATCTCTCGCAGTCGTCTCAAGAGAATCTCTTAATCTTGTACAATCGTATTTGGTCAGAGCACAGTTTCCCGGAATCTTGGCGAAAAGCTTTTGTTCTGCCTTTTCCCAAACCTGGCAAGGACCCCAAGTCTCCCTCTAGTTATCATCCAATTGCTCTCATTAGCTGTCTGTGTAAAGTTCTTGAGCGCATGGTTAATTCCCGGTTAATTCATTTTTTAGAATATCATCAAGTACTTTCACCATCACAAAGCGGCTTTCGCCGTCATCGTTCACCTCACGATCATCTCCTGCACCTTGAGACATCTGTACGCGAGGCGTTCGTGCGTAGGCAGCACCTGGTTTCTGTTTTTTTTTCGATATTGAAAAAGCCTATGATCGAGCGTGGCGGCACGGTATTATCCATGACCTCCACGCATGCGGATTGCAAGGAAATCTTCCAACTTTCATCGTTAATTTTCTTCGCAATCGGGTGTTCCAGGTGCTCCGGGGTACGACACTCTCGGCACCGTTCCATCAAGAACAAGGTGTTCCTCAAGGTTGCATTTTATCTGTCACATTGTTCATCCTCCGCTTGTCTTTTCATAAATCTTCCTCCTGCGGTTTCGGCTACTGTCTATGTTTATGACTTGCACATTTTCTGCTCGTCATCAAGCATGCATTTTATTGAAAGGCAGTTGCAGTCTGCAATTAATCAGATCTTTAAAGCGGCGAATAGCAATGGTTTCGTTCTTTCTCCCGACAAGACAGCGTGTGTCCATTTCTGCCGGAGGCGTGGCCTCCATCCTGACCCAGAGCTGTATTTAGACCGTGCAGCCATACCAGTTTTGCCGGAGACCAAGTTCCTTGGTCTGACCGTCGACCATGAGCTTACGTTCCGTGCGCACGTTCGGCGGCTCAAGATTTCCTGTTTGCGGGCTCTATCTATTCTTAAGATCCTTTCGAGAGTCTCGTGGGGCGCAGACAGAATGTCTTTGTTTCGAATTTACCATTCATTAATACGGTCAAAACTGGATTATGGCTGTATCGTGTACAGTAGCTCTGCTCGTCGTTCCGTTCTCCGGCCTTTGGACACTATTCACCATCAAGCACTGCGTCTTTGTTCGGGAGCATTTCGAACATCTCCAATTCCCAGCCTTTACGCTGACGCGAACGAACCATCGCTTGAATTACGCCGTCTGCAGCTGTCTATTCAATTCTACCTGAAACTTAGATCTCTTCCAGACCATCATTTATACGATGCAGTTTTTCATCCCCAGCATACTCGTTTATTTGGGAACCGGCCTTCGTGCATTTCAACATTCGGTCTTCGTATGGCTGCCGTAGCCCGTGATGTAGGTCTCGACTTGTCTCTTGTTGAAAAGACCAGGGGCTTTGGGGATCCTCTATGGCACCCACTTGGTGTCATGGTTGATACCACCTTTACATCTTTTGAGAAATCCTCAACCCCTGCGTCAGTGTACCAGCAGCTCTTCGCTGAGCACCGTGCCCTCAATTCTGAATACACTCCCATTTTCACTGATGGCTCCAAGATGCACGGAGTCGTTGGATCCGCGGCGGTTTGTATTGATGACGTCTCTGTCGCGCGAATCCCAGCTGAGGCCACGGTGTTTTCGGCGGAGATGCATGCTGTGTATCTTGCACTACTTCATGTTCAGTCGGGCTCTCATCAACGGGCTGCGGTGTACACTGATTCTTTGAGTGTTGTACAGTCATTGTCATCGTTGGACTGCTGTGACCACCCTTTTCTTTTTACTGTACGAAGGCTTCTTTGTTCTTTGCTCGAGGCCGGTGTCCAGATACAATTTTGTTGGATACCCGGGCATGTTGGAATCTCGGGTAACGAGTGTGCTGATGCGGCTGCTAGATCTGCTTCCTCTGTGGTCGTCACACCCTTGCCACTGTTTCACCAGGATTTCCGCTTTCTTGTTCACGATCATATCAAGCGAACGTGGCAAGGTCTGTGGGACCAAGAGGTGGAAAATAAACTGCATCGTATTAAACCTAATCTTGAAATTTGGAAATCCTCATATCGTCGGAGCCGTACGGAGGAAGTGGTGCTTGCGCGTCTCCGCATTGGGCATTGTCGTTTCACTCACCGCTTTTTGCTGTGTGGTGACACTGCGCCGATGTGTGAGATGTGCAATTGCCGACTCACCGTCACTCATCTTCTGTGTACCTGTGTTCATTTTTGTGATGTACATTTTCATTTCTTTCATTCTCATTTGTTGAACGAGGACGCCGCTACACTGCAGCGGCTCCTAAATGACCACTGCAATGCTGTTGTTGTTTTTTCATTTTTAAAGAAATTGACGATTTTAAACGTATCTAGATTTTAGCCCTATCACCATCTTCATTTCTCAGTTTTACTGAATCAGCTATATTTTAATCATTGTATCATGTTTTTTTAATACTGTTTGTTTCATTATCTTTTTTAGCCCTTCCATCGTTCTCATTCTTCGGTTTTATTTGATCAGCCATATTTTAAGCTTCATAGCACGTTTTTAATACTGTTTGTTTGTCTGTCTTATGTCTGGCGCTCTTTGGCCAAACATGGTCCTTGCACCATAAAAATCAAACAACCAACCAACCATGACATCAGACATGCACTACATCACACAATTAATGTCTTAAGATCAACTCTTTTGAAACAGGAAAGCATTACGTCAGGAATTTCAGTTCTACTTTGTTGTTTATAAACGCCCTATAGAATTTTCCATTTAGAATCCTATCGTCTGTCTGCCTGCCTGTTAACCCTTTTAAGAGCCACTTCTGGCAATAGGTATCTCCCAGTTCTTTATTCAGGAGGGTAATTGTCACAGAAACAAAGTGCATCTGGGATCAAATTGACAGAGAACCATCTACGCATTGGCGTCCCCAAGCCCAAGGAGGCTGTAGAAAACCACGGAAAAACTGCAGACAACATGGTAGGCAGGTCCGAGATTTGAACACCCGACAAAAATTCTGTCATATGAAATTTAATTTTAAGAATTTTTTTTTTTTATTGGAGGGTAACAATCACCGTTAGCAACTCAATGGGCTATAAGCAGTCACCCGTCCCTAATGTAGGGTTACTGGTTCCAGGGAAGGGAGAGAGCCAGTGCCGTAAGACAAACACAACATCCATGCTTCACCAGGATTCGAACCCGGACCCCTTTCGGATGAATGATCAGAGGCCATCGCTTAAACCACTGCGCGGCTTTAAGATTTCCCTTGCGAACCTAAAATGTTTATTTTAGATTGTCAAACCAGTTTCTTTTCTCATTGAAGTCTAAAAATGGAGAGTTCAAATAAAGTAGGTAACAGTGTGTTTTTATTATTTCATGCGCATGCTGAAGAAACATGATTTGGGAACTTTCTTTTTCCTTTTTCTTTAAACTACGAAATTCTCAGAATATAAGTATTTTTCTTCGCATAGTACATAGATGCCAACCTCTAAAAGTAGTTTTCAGTAACCAACATGTTCATTTTTCAGTAATTTTCAGTAACAATTTTTTTTTTCAGTAATTTTCAGTAATCCAGTCTACAGCGGCAAGTTTGAGTATTTAACACTGCAACAAATTTTAATCTGTCAGAACTATTAACATAATAATAATAATAATAATAATAATAATAATAATAATAATAATAATAATAAAAAAATAATTTGCTAGTGGGAAAATTTAAAATACTGTCTACCAGAAAAATATAATAAAATACCTCCAGACATGAAGAAAAATTATTCCTTGGAATGTTGTCAAATTATTATGATAAACTGGCTGTAGTTGCCATTTTGGCCTTCCTTAGTTCAATTTGCGAAAACTTCTTCTGATAGCATAGTTCACTGTGTGCAATGCTGTTTATTTTTTCTATTAATAAAGAGACAGCACATGACTACTTAAATTAGGTCTGAATCATTCATGTTGTTGTTTTTTCACAATACTAAAAAATTCTTTCTGTACTTGCGTTTCTATGAGGGACTATTAAAATCATTTTCATAATTTTGCTTAATGATTCATACTTTAATTGGCCACTTTCATTTTTCATTAAGGAAATTCTGTGCCACACTTCATCCATTCTCCCAGAAGTAACAGCACAGTTAAAATTTTCAAACTGGTAGTGAGTAAATTCAGATTCCACCTTGTCAGATTCTTCTGGTTTCAAAATTGGAAACAGGGAACGCATATATTGGACTGATGCAAAAGAAACACTTTGCCTTAATGCTACATCTGCAATTTCAGCATGACTCAGAAATTCATCATTAAGTGGAAATGTTCTTAACATGTAATTGCAGCCTGCCTTGTAAAATTCCCTTACCTCAGAATAAAAAGTAGCCACTGTGTCTTCACTCAGATCTGCAGTTGTGCCTATATAAGATCTCGCTTTTGACCCTATTACGAGATCACAGTTTCCTTTTTGATTTCTCCTTCTTTCAAAATGTCCATCAGCAAGAGATGTTGCTGTCACATCAAATGCTGATGGCTTGATAAATCATACAAGCAATTCAGATAACAGACTATGAAGTTTTCTTTTTAATACATGCACAAGCGGAGCTTCCTGCTGCAAGAACATGTTAACAGATGTAAACAAAGGAAGAGTAGCAGATAAAAAAAGACAATAAAGTTTAGATGAAGGATTTCCAATCATACTTGCAAGGTTCTTATACTGTGAATTAGCTTCTTCATTGTCACTAAAATAATGTTCTAGAGCCTCTCACTGTTCTAAAATTCTGTCAATGGATTCCAAGTGATAACCAGCGAGTATTGACGTGCTTTAGAATTTTGTGTGGTTTAGTACCACAAACAGCTTGACTCAGTTTTAGATTGTGTTTCCTCTTTGAACTTTTCTCCAAAAAAAAAAAAAAAAAATACAACTGTATCAGAAACTGCTCAACATTAAATCCTTTCAGTTGAGTAGCAGATTTCTGTGCAGCTAAATTTACTAAATGGCATGAAGATCGCTGCACTATGATTGCAGGCTGAACCTTCTTTATGTGAGAAACAACACCTTTTACTTGACCTATGATAGTGTTAGCATTGTCACAGGAAAATGACACAGTTGCTCCATGAGATGTTTTTTTTAACAAACTCATTGTTCAAAACGTTGAATATTCCTTCACCTGTATTATTACTTGGTTCAACCAATGATAACAAAACAGTTGAATTTTTCCCTATTTTTTCGTCAAAATATGTTATTGTAATGGGATACAGTTTATTTGCTTGAGCATCAATACTTCCGTCCGTAGATAGAGAAAAAGGATTTTTTTTAACTTCAGATACAATGTTACTTGTAGAAACACTGGCCATGTCCTGAGTTAGTGCAGTAGCCTTGGTTCTTCCACACAAATATTTTTTTGCGATCGCTGAATCGGGAAACATGGCTTGAAATAACGGTTTTTCAAGCCTTTAGTTTTCGGAAATTTATCCAACATTTTCAAGCTGAAATACAAATATTTATGGAATAATATGATATCTAACAATACTGGGTAGAGAAAACATCGCGAGAAAAAAAAAAATTACGATTACCAGAAAAATCTTATATCCGTCTACTTTCCATTTTCGAAGGATGAAATTCTGTCCTCTGACGGAGAAAACGATCCCCCCCCTCCTCTGCCGCCAATCCTCCCAAAATTTAAGTTCAGTTATGCATCGATTTCGTACGTGGTCCAAACGATAACAAAAAAGACGGAATTCCTCGAATTAGCGTGAGAAACTCGTCTCCGAAGATATTACGGGGAAATTTTTGGGCGGCCTAACTTCCGGTTTCGGAAATTGTTGCCTACAATTTCAAGCTGAAATTATGCAATGAAATTATATTTAACAGTACTGAACAGAAGCAACATCGCAAGAGAAAATAAAATACGATTACAGGAAAAATCTGCACTCGTTTAACTTCCGTTTCCGAACGTTTAAAAAGACAAAACAACGTCCCCAGACGGAATACTACCCCCCCACTAATATCCCGAAAATTTCTTCACTTTTGCATCGATCTCGAAAACGACAAAAAAAAAAAACGGAGGGGACTGCGTGAATCCGCGGAAGAATCCCACGTACGAATTAACCGCTGAATCGATTTCGAATGTCGTAAGATAACGCTAAAATATTGATGACCGGTAAATTTTAACTTTTGGCGCAAATTTGGCGCAGATTTCATCGAAATGGCGATTTTTTTGCAGAATGGCGCAAGAACAACTTTTTGGCGCGGACTGGCGCAGGTCTGGCAGCCCTGAATGTAGCATTTAATTTTTTTTCCCCAGAAAAACTTGAAGAACCAACAAAAATTTTTAAGTTGATGAAAATTTGCTTCTATCTCAGAAAATTAAATCAAATGGTGATTTTCCGTAATTTCAGCGGTGTTTCCGTACTTCCGTAACAGCAACCAAAAATCCGTACTAGTTGGCATCTATGCATAGTATAACCAATTCTTATTTTATTTATGTTTGTAGAAGAAATGAAAACAAAAAGAAAAGAAAAATGCAATTAGATCCATTATAAACTACACTAGGTAAACTTAATGCTCCAAATGCTACTGATTACGGTTATTTTCTTAACCGGTAGTCGAAAACGACTAATGCCAAAGTAGCGATTTGCGTGCAGATCGCTACTCGGCATGATCAATACAAAAGCCACACTACACAAGTAGATTCGGCTTTTGTATTGCAGAGAAGGGCAGCTCCGTTTTGTATATTGCAGACAGTTTAAGCAGTATAACTACAATGGAAAATATCAATGAATCGAAACAATACGCAATTACATGCGGATTATACCCTAATTTGAGACGGAATGGACATGAGCAAATCTGCAATATAAAAAAAATCAGGCACACGGGTTCACTCGTACAGAAAAAAATATGCAGTTTTCATTTCCATGAACACCGTTTCATAATTTAATGAAGCTGTAAAGCTATTTATGAAAAAAATGTACAGAAAACAGATACGAAACTTTCGTGTTTTGGAACGTACTGTTTTTTTGCATTTTTTGAAATAAACAATATACAAGAGTCATCTATGTAACCAATAGGAAAAAATTAAATATGTAATTTCACGAACTATGTCGTAAGTTAAGTTATTTTTGTGCAAAATTATTAACTTATGAAGTTCCTCATTAAAAGTTGCAATTTTGAATTTAGGTGTATAACATTATTACTGCTTCCTTCAACCAATTTCACATAGAAACACTTTCTACTAAGTGTTTCTAAGTATTGCGGGGTAAGCTGTTTAATAGTAAGAAGAGGAAAATATGTTTTTTTATGCATGGCCCCTTAATCGACATATCCTTGAGTTTTTGATTATATCTCAGCAGGGTTTTAGTCTACCATGCTGAAAATTTGGATTTAGGTCTTTAATAATATTTGGCATCCAATGGACTAGTAACCAGATATGGTCACAATTCATTTTTTATTATCATATTTCATAATTCCCTTAATATACCTGTTCTGTTCTTGTATAGCGACTCATATTATCTGGGCCTCTTTGCGTTTTACTGTAGCAAAACCGAATCACTGTATCTGTTCTCGATTAAGTGATACAAATCAAAAACAACTTTTGCAGTTTAACATTTGCGGCATTTTTTTCTGTGGTTCACTGTACAAATATTTATTGGTCGATTTGTATGGAATTTAAGGGTTTTATTATGTGCTGAATAGAATGCACGTAAAATAACATACCTCTTATATGGAAACATTCGGAGATAGGGAGCTAATTAGCATGTTTCTTCACATCACATGTTAGTTCCCTTCAAGTGCTTTCCAATGGTACCTTACTTGTTTATATTCGACAAACAGTTCAAAAGTTAAGAGGGGTGGCTCGTTTTTTTATTTATTTTTTATTTTTATTTTTTGAGGTCTGTACCTAAAACAGAGATGTACTCACAACAAATACTAATAGCATGAATTTAACCAATGAACAAAAAAAGATAATTACCTGTAATATCCTCTGTCAACTCTGGATGATTTAAAAGGAACTGCAAGGAATATTTCACACAACGAGTTCTCACATGGAAACTGATGTCATTGAACCTGAAAGAGCAAATTAATAATTAATTAACTATTATTCTGTGTTTAAAAAACAACAACAGGGTGATTGTGAGATGAAACCAAAAACCCTGACCTCGGTGCTACATATATAAATAATGAATATTATTTAGGTATATATTATACTGTGTGTATATATGTAATGTACAATACAGGCACACATTGTTTATATATTACACATACATATTAACTAGCTACACAACAATTAGTTACTACTAGCACCTGTGCAGTTTAACTTTGCACCTTTTTTTGTACCAATGTTGTTGTTTTTTCCAGTATGTTAGAAATCTTTCAAAAAATGCATTTTCTGACTTTATTTTTGATGTTAGAGATCACTCAAAAATTGTGAAATTGACTTTGCATTTTTGAAGTCAAATTTTGCACTTTAGAATATTTAGGCAAACTATGGAGATCAGTTTAGCTCTGGATGCTTAAGCCCTGCTGCCATAACATCCTACAGTGATTTTTGTCAATTCTGCAATTAGCTCATCGGACTTGAAATTTATGTAGCAAAATTATTTGATATAGATACACCTGCCAAAATGATAAAAGTAGCCTTCCTTTCATCATGCACTAATAATAGTTTTGAATCTGGAAAGACACTTTTAATCATCATTTAATAGCATTTTTTGAAATGACGTGATTGAGGATTTCCAAATTCCTACACAAAACTTGAAAAACCTGGATTTCAGGGTCTAGAATATTTCAAAAACCCAGAATTCCAGGCTACACCTCGACAACAAACAGGCCTGAAACAATTACAGACAAAAATTTATGGCAGCTGCAGGGTGATCCACACTAGTGGACAGTTTTTTCATAGCCCAGTATTTGACTGGCAAAGATGGGTAGCTCCTGATATTGGAGGAGGAGAAAGTGTTGAAAAGTTGGAATGAATTATTTATCTGAAGACATGCTTTTAATGAAAATTCAGCTACCACTAGAGAAGTAATTAATGATGGCATGGATATTTGTGTTCATCAACATAATTATATATTGATAGGTACCGATGATTTAAGAAATAATGTTTTATTTTTGTAACGTGATATAGCCAAAGGCTATGATGAAATTAATATCATCATCATCATCATTGTCAACCATTATCAATCCACTGCTGGACGAAGGTCTCCCCAAGTTTCCTCCACAACGGTCTGTCTTGTGCCAGTCTCCTCCATGTCACTCCCGCATATTTACGAATTTCATCCACCCATCTCCCATGTGGTCTTTTTCTGGGTCTTTTCCTGTCCCTTGGAATCCAATCTAAAATTTCGGCTGTCCATCTATGGTCTGTCCTTCTGGCAGTATGTCCAGCCCATTGCCATTTCAGGGATTTAACTCTGATCATGATGTCTTCCACTCTCGTCATTTTTCGGATCCACGAGTTCCTCTTCTTATCTCTCCTGGTTATACCAAGCATGCACCTCTCCATGCTTCTTTCAGTTGTCTGCAGCTTTTGTATGTCTCTTTTAGTTAAGGTCCACGTCTCTGCACCATACGTAAGCACTGGAAGGATGCATTGATCAAACACTTTTCTTTTAAGACATAATGGCATATTGCTCTTGAAAATTATGCTGTTTCTTTCAAAAGCTCTCCAGGCAAGTTTTGTACGCCGATTAATTTCTTCATCAATGTGACCCTCACTTGATATCTGCTGTCCAAGATAAACATACGTATCAGTTATCTCCAGTTTTTCTCCATCAATCGATAAATCTTCATTTCTTGTAAAAGCATTGAACATCACTTTTGTCTTCTGAAAGTTCATTTTTAATCCCACTTCTTTACTCTTGTCAGCAAGTTCCTGGATCATACTCTGCAGCTCTGATGGGGTAGTTGCAAAAATGACTACGTCATCAGCAAAACGAAGGTGGGTTAGATAATCTCCATTAATCTTTATCCCTTTGTTTTCCCAGTTCAGTGATTGAAAGACATTTTCCAATGTGGCATTAAAGAGCTTCGGAGATATGGTGTCACCTTGTCTCACTCCCTTTCCAATTTTTATCTGTGTTGTATTTTCAAACAGCCGAATCTTTGCACTTGCATTTTCATAGATGTTATTAATAATATTAATGTATGCATCTTCAATACCGCAGGATTTCAGAGCCGTGGTAACTGCTGATGGTTTCACCGAATCAAAGGCTTTTTCATAATCGATAAAAGCCATGCACAATGGAAGTTCATATTCCCTCGCTCTTTCAATCAGTTCTCTCAGTACGTGGATATGATCTATTGTGCTGTAGCCACTCCTGAATCCAGCTTGTTCTCTCGGTTGAGCCATGTCCAGTGTTACCTTCAAGCGGTGTGAAAGAACTTTAGTGAAGATTTTATAAACCACTGATAGGAGGCTGATAGGTCTGTAGTTCCTGAGATCCTCAATGTCACCTTTTTTATGTAGCAGGATCATTGTAGCATTGTTCCAATCCTCAGGAATCTTCCCTTCATTAAGGCATCGAGTGAAAATTTGGGCGAGTACTGTTTCAATTTCTCCACTTGCTTCTTGTATGATGTCTATAGTAATTCCATCTTCTCCTGGAGCTTTCCCTCGCTTCATGTTCTTGATTGCATGAGCAACTTCTGCTGGGAGGACTGGAAGAACTCTGGTACCTTTCATGATGTCTGGAGTACATGTATCATCCCTTTCATATAATTTGGAGTAGAAATCTTTCACTCTTGTCAAAATTTCTCGCCTCTATTTCTTGTTATAGAACCATCTTCTTTTCTCAGAGCCATAATCTGTTTTCTTCCCTTACTGAGATGTCCCTTTGCTATCTTAAGGCTTTGGTTGTTTTCAATTGCTTTCCTCACTAGCTCACAGTTGAATTTCCTTACGTCTTCAGTGATACTTTTTCGTGTTGTCTTGCATAGCTCTATATATTCCACTTTGGAAGTCACATCTACTTTAGTTGTCCTCATCTCTCTTCTTTTTTGCATCAACATTTTGGTTTTTCCTGATAATTTGTTCACATGCAACTTGTTCTTAGACCCAGCTAATTTTGTTGCTGTTTCCATAAGAGCTTTGGTTACTTTTCTGTTAACTTCCGAAATATCCACTTCTTCCGATGTTAGGCCTTCTAAAGCAGAGAATCTGTTCTTCAGTTCCAACTTGAAAGTATTATGGTGTTTTTAAGGTTGGTTATGTCAATACATTTTGTTTGTCTTATGAGCTTGCCACGTTCCAGTTTAGTGTTGAGGTGCATCTTACATCTCACCAATCTATGGTCACTACCTGTGTTGAACTTGTTCAGCACACTGCAGTCTTCGATGACGAATTTTTTGTTACACATAATAAAAATCAATTTCACTTGTCGTCCCAATTGGATGTCTCCATGTCCATTTCCTGTGTGGCTTTTTCTTGAAAAAGGAGTTCAAGATGAAAAATCCTTCTGCCTCTGCAAACTCAACGAGAGTATTTCCACGCTGGTTTCTGTTGCCGTGACCGAATTTACCTACTGAAGTTTCATTCTGTTGCCGTTGCCCTATTTTAGCATTGAAATCTCCCATAATTATCTTCAAGTGCTGCTTACCTTTATTATTTAGATGACGAATTTCCTCATAAAATTCTTCAATTTCTTCTTCAGGATGACTTGTGGTGGGTGCATAAGTTTGAATAATCTGAGCCTGGTATCTTCTCGATAGTTGGATAACGAGTCGTGCAGCTCTGTCAGAGGAACTTTCAACTTCTACCACTTTATCCTTCAGTTTCTTGTTTATTATAAATCCAACACCACTAGTTCTGCCAGTATCTGTCCCACGATAATAGAAGAGATGTCCACTTTTCAGTTCAATGTGAGATCTTCTCCTTTCTCCTTACCTCACTTAGCCCGACGATGTCCCACTTGATCCTTTGTAGTTCCCTCTTCCAATTCAAGAAGCCTTGAATCAGAAGATAGGGAGCGTCCGTTATAGGTAGCCAAGGTCAGCATCAAATGGCAGCCTAGTCCGGTCCTCCGGGGATTCTTAGCACCCTCTGCCTTCATGTCGCACTGGCCGCTGCCTTGGCCAGGTACATTCCAGCTGCCGGAGACTGAGGGCCAAGATTTAAGTTTGTAGAGTCATTTTGGAGGTGTATGGCCATAACTCACCACGCTGGCCAAGCGGGTTGGTGAGTGTGGGATAGCATTTCCTCTGATCCCGATGGTATAGTTATACCGCTATTGGCGGTCGTCAGAGCCCCTTTAGTGGGAACAGGATGCACCACGAGAAGGCGGGGTTGACATTTGTCAAGGAGAGGCTGTGATGTTACGCATCACCTGACCTTACATCCCGAAATTAATATAGGAATACTTAAACATAGCAGAAGTGGAACAACTGGTGTCTTTTGGTTACACAGAATCACCAAGATGGAATGGGAGGCTACTTTGGTTCCTGAAGACAGAGGGTATGTCTTATTTAGGCAAAAGGAACAGGAGGGATGGTCAAAATTAGTGTGTCATAGTATTATGAATTAGCACTCCTGCAGAGTTTACCCAAGCATACTGAGTAAGGAAGCTTAGAAAGATTGAGGGAAGTCATTTGAGGAACAACATTAATCCCTAATGACAAAGAATGGCAGAAATCCACGTAACCAGTTGGCACTAAAGAGATTCATGGAGAAGTATTCCTAATATGACATTAGAAATGAACTCCATCCTTTAAGCCATGTAAATCAAGTACAGTAAAACCTCAAAAATCTGGCACTATTCTGATTTCGTGAGAACATTCGATGTTTCACCAATAACCATTGAAATCTCCCGATGTACTGTCTCAACAACACATCGCGAGATCATCCGATCTCAGTGTGCGAATTGCCAATAGCCGCCTATATGTAACAGCAGGAGGTTTCTCAAATTCGTCATCTCATTGGGCCGTGCTGAAGTAACGTGGACCCATGAGGTGATGAATTGCCATGTACGTTTGAAATGTATGTCGAATGTGTGATGATGATCTGTGCTTTGTGGTGGCAGTATGTGGATTAGATCGTATAATGACATCTACATCGGCCTTTATGATGCATTGTGGTAATCACTTTCACAATGTATCATAGTTTCTTCAGTCGAAAAACTGTAACATCGATGTAAAATTCACAATGGGTTTTAGAGATGTATCAATACATCGTCCAGCCCTTGCGGTTGCTCTGGTTTTTTGTTTTGTTTTCAAATTTTTGCCTAACCATTCGCCAAATTCAATGTTTTCGACAGTTTTATAATAAATAGTACAAAAAGGTAATTGCCAATATTTTCACCAAAACTTTTTTTCATTGCCAAAACGATTTCTTTTTTTGCAAATTGCAAAGAATGCAATTAGCAGTGTGACCCCTGCATATTTATAAGGCATAGACACGCAATTTTTTTGTTAACATGGCCTGTTACGTGTAAGTACATGCTTTATGTAATGCTTCATTCAATTTTTGGATAGCTTCAGAAATCTGGCACGCATCTTGTCCTGTCGACGCCAGAATTTTGAGGTTTTACTGTAGTTGTACTGGATTTTTCAGCAGTAACAGCTACCTTTTTTCAGCCGAGGAATGTATGAGAACAATGTGAAATGGTAACACAGTTGATTTAAACAGCGCACAAAATTTTCGGTTGCCCACTCGCCATGGGTGATCGAAAATTAATTTTTGGCAAGGAAAAAATATATTTCAGGTGTTTCCTATTACACTTCATTAAAATATGCTGCTGATGTTTGGCAAGTCTGGTTTGTTTACGCTTGTCATACATGAGACTGACGAAGGAAAAAAAAAAAAGCTGAACTTTTTAACCGCATGAGTGAAAAATAAGAACGTGCTGCAAAACAGTGTGAATATACCGTGGCGTGAGCAAGACAAAAGTGTTCACTGAAATAGATAAACATACCCAGTAGTGTTCTTAAATATGATTTTATTCCATAAATATTTGTTTTGCAGCTTCAAAATGTAAGAAAACTTTCCTAAAACGAAAGCCGGTAGTCTTAATTTTTTCTCTGCAATGTTACATTTATCCTGTGTTGCTGTTAAATGTAAAAAAATAATAATTATATTTTGAATACAGTGATATGCTCCAGCTTAATATGTACATAATGAATTTCAGTGAACACTTTACGTGTGACTTTGGTAAAATAATTTCTGCCATCAGAAATGTTTGTTTAAGCAGCAGAACAAAATAAAATCAGAAAACAGATTCATTGAATTGCTCAAAATTTGTAAAATCTAGAGCGTTGATCTGGATGATTACACTAATATGCAAGGTTTTGTTGTTTTGAAATGAATAGGTGTATCTGAATGGATTTCTTACGCAGATTCCGAAAATGACCTTCAAAATTCCGTATCACGTCAAGTTTTTTCACAAATGACGGAAATGTGAAAATTAAAAAAATAACGTTTTTTTAATAACATTGTTATATGGCAACATTTGTAACGTGTGAAAATGTTCTCTGGAGGGGCGGAATGATTGTTTAAGGAATAGATGAACATAAATATATAGCTGATAATGGAAATGCAACTGTTTTATCTGTATGACGTCAAGATTTGCGCCACTCACAAAGGCGGAACATGAGAGAATGTTATCTTGGCACGGCAGTATGACTCATACCTCACGCCACTGCTCCCTTCTTTCTATTGGGCGCCATTCGGGGCAGATCGTGTTACACTAGTCAGTGCAAAGAAGGGACTGGTCCTGTTCGGTTGTTTTTTTGTGGCGTGTGCAATGGCTTCATGTGGTTGTGTAAATCGTCCAGACATATTTTGCTACATATGTGGCTGTTATACAACAGGAAAAAAACAGAGGCAAAATATTACGCCTTTCGTGAAAAATGCTTATTTTCAATACTTTGGCATTAAACTAGCAGATCAGGACAAAGTTTGGTCTCCTCACAATGTGTGCCGTGAATGTGTGGAGGGGTTGAGAAAGTGGAAAAAGGGCATCAATGCCGTTTGGTGTACCCATAGTGTGGCGTGAGCGAAAAATCACAGTGACGACTGCTACTTCTGCACAGTGAATATCGTGGGCCACACCAGAACCAGTAAGCGTAACATTGTGTATCCCAATATCCCATCTGCCATAAGACCAGTGCCCCATAGTGAATCCATCCCTGTGCCATCCCCGTCCAATATCAAGCCCCCAACAGACACCGATTTAGACGGTGATACAAGTGATGAGATGTACCAACCGGACAGCATAGAGGATGAAACCCCAGTGCCATTTACCCAGCATGAACTGAATGATTTGGTTCGTGATCTGAATTTACCTAAAGACGCAGCAGAGCTTTTAGGATCACGACTTCAGGAAAAGAATTTACTATGTCCTAATAAGAGATTCTCCTGGTACAGACAACAAGAAGCAAAATTGGTTCCATTTTTTGCTGAGGAAGGCGGTTTGGTATATTGTCGAGACATTCCGGCAGTCATGAAATACTTCAACATTAATTACAATTCAGGACAGTGGAGGTTGTTCACAGATGCCAGCAAATCCAGTTTAAAAGGTGTTTTATTACATAATACTAACATGAATCCATCCATTCCAGTAGCACATTCTGTGACTTTGAAAGAGACATACGAGAACCTCAAATTACTGCTAGAAAGTGTGCAGTACAAGTTTCATGAATGGTCTTTGTGCGGGGATATCAAGGTGATTGGAATATTGCTCGGCCAACAAGCAGGCTACACCAAATTTCCTTGCTTTTTGTGTGAATGGGACTCCAGAGCAAGGACAGAACATTGGGTTCGGCAGCAGTGGCCAGTCAGAAGTACATTCACACCTGGCAAAAAACATTGTTTCACTTCCACTGGTTGATCCCTTGAAAATACTGTTGCCACCTTCACACATCAAACTTAGCTTAATGAAGCAATTCGTGACAGCTTTAAGCAGGGACAGTAAATGCTTTCAATATCTTGGTGGTAAGTTTTCATCAATCACGTCTGAAAAAATTAAAGCTGGCATTTTCATAGGCCCTCAAATACGAAAATTAATGGCAGACAACATATTCGAGGAAACCATGAGTGAGTGCGAATTGTGAGCATGGACTGCATTCAGAAACGTGGTACACAACTTTTTGGGGAACATGAAGGCTTCAAATTACACCACTTTAGTCGAGGACATGCTGGAATCCTATGAACTGTTTGGTTGCAACATGAGCGTCAAAGTTAACTTTCTTCATGCTCATCTAAATTACTTTCCTAACAATCTTGGTGATTTTTCGGAAGAACATGGCGAGCACTTCCATCAGGATATTAAAGTGATGGAAAAGAGATACCAAGGAAAGTGGACTGTACATATGATGGCCGACTATTGTTGGATATTAAACAGAGACTGTACGGACGCACACCGAAGACAATCCAAAAAGAGGAAGTTTGAAGGGGAGCCCAGTGGCGAATGTTAGGTATGTTTGCTTTTGAAAATGTATTTATGTTTATCTATTACGTAAACACACTCACCAACCCGCTTGGCCAGCGTGGTGAGCTATGGCCAAACCCCTCCAAAATGACTCCACAACTTAAATCTTGGCCCTCAGTCTCCGGCAGCTGGAATGTACCTGGCCAAGGCAGCGGCCAGTGCGACATGAAGGCAGAGGGTGCTAAGAATCCCCGGAGGACCGGACTAGGCTGCCATCTGATGCTGACCTTGGCTACGTACAACGGACGCTCCCTATCTTCTGATTCAAGGCTTCTTGAATTGGAAGAGGAACTACAAAGGATCAAGTGGGACATCGTCGGGCTAAGTGAGGTAAGGAGAAAAGGAGAAGATCTCATTGAACTGAAAAGTGGACATCTCTTCTACTATCATGGGACAGATACTGGCAGAACTAGTGGTGTTGGATTTATAATAAACAAGAAACTGAAGGATAAAGTTGTAGAAGTTGAAAGTTCCTCTGA
Source organism: Macrothele yani (assembly GCA_039090855.1). Taxonomy (NCBI): domain Eukaryota; kingdom Metazoa; phylum Arthropoda; class Arachnida; order Araneae; family Macrothelidae; genus Macrothele; species Macrothele yani. Next base: position 102,291,245 of record CM076995.1, read on the forward strand.
CAGAGCTGCACGACTCGTTATCCAACTCTCGAGAAGATACCAGGCTCAGATTATTCAAACTTATGCACCCACCACAAATCATGCTGAAGAAGAAATTGAAGAATTTTATGAGGAAATTCGTGATCTAAATAATAAAGGTAAGCAGCACTTGAAGATAATTATGGGAGATTTCAATGCAAAAACAGGGCAACGGCAACAGAATGAAACTTCAGTAGGTAAATTCGGTCACGGCAACAGAAACCAGCGTGGAAATACTCTCGTAGAGTTTGCAGAGGCAGAAGGGTTTTTCATCTTGAACTCCTTTTTCAAGAAAAAGCCACACAGGAAATGGACATGGAGACATCCAAATGGGACGACAAGTGAAATTGATTTTATTATGTGTAACAAAAAATTTGTCATAGAAGACTGCAGTGTGCTAAACAAGTTCAACACAGGCAGTGACCATAGATTGGTGAGATGTAAGATGCACCTCAACACTAAACTCGAACGTAGCAAGCTCATAAGACAAACAAAATGTATTGACATAACCAACCTTAAAAAACACCATAATACCTTCAAATTGGAACTGAAGAACAGATTCTCTGCTTTAGAAGGCCTAACATCGGAAGAAGTGGATATTTCTGAAGTTAACAGAAAAGTAACCAAAGCTCTTATGGAAACAGAAACAAAATTAGCTGGGTCTAAGAACAAATTGCATGTGAACAAATTATCAGGTAAAACCAAAATGTTGATTCAAAAAGAAGAGTGATGAGGACAACTAAAGAAGATGTGACTTCCAAAATGGAATATATAGAGCTATGCAAGACAGTACGAAAAAGTATCACTGAAGACGTAAGGAAATTCAACTGTGAACTAGTAAGGAAAGCAATTGAAAACAACCAAAGCCTAAAGATAGCAAAGGGACATCTCAGTAAGGGGAAAAAACAGATTATGGCACTGAGAAAAGAAGATGGTTCTGTAACAAGAAATAGAGGCGAAATTTTGACAAGAGTGAAAGATTTCTACTCCAAATTATATGAAAGGGATGATACATGTACTCCAGACATCATGAAAGGTACCAGTACCAGAGTTCTTCCAGTCCTTCCAGCAGAAGTCTCCTATCAGTGGTTTATAAAATCTTCACTAAAGTTCTTTCACACCGCTTGAAGGTGACACTGGACATGGCTCAACCGAGAGAACAAGTTGGATTCAGGAGTGGTTACAGCACAGTAGATCATATCCACGTACTGAGAGAACTAATTGAAAGAGCGAGGGAATATGAACTTCCATTGTGCATGGCTTTTATCGATTATGAAAAAGCCTTTGCTTCGGTGAAACCATCAGCAGTTGCAATGGCTCTGAAATCCTGCGGTATTGAAGATGCATACATTAATATTATTAATAACATCTATGAAAATGCAAGTGCAAAGATTCGGCTGTTTGAAAATACAACACACATAAAAATTGGAAAAGGAGTGAGACAAGGTGACACCATATCTCCGAAGCTCTTTAATGCCACAATGGAAAATGTCTTTCAATCACTGAACTGGGAAAACAAAGGGATAAAGATTAATGGAGATTATCTAACCCACCTTCGTTTTGCTGATGACATAGTCATTTTTGCAACTACCCCATCAGAGCTACAGAGTATGATCCAGGAACTTGCTGACAAGAGTAAAGAAGTGGGATTAAAAATGAACTTTCAGAAGACAAAAGTGATGTACAATGATTTTACAAGAAATGAAGATTTATCGATTGATGGAGAAAAGCTGGAGATAACAGACACGTACGTTTATCTTGGACAGCAGATATCAAGTGAGGGTCACATTGGTGAAGAAATTAATCGGCGTACAAAACTTGCCTGGAGAGCTTTTGGAAGAAACAGCATAATTTTCAAGAGCAATATGCCATTATGTCTTAAAAGAAAAGTGTTTGATCAATGCATCCTTCCAGTGCTTACGTATGGTGCAGAGACGTGGACCTTAGCTAAAAGAGACATACAAAGGCTGCAGACAACTCAAAGTAGCATGGAGAGGTGCATGCTTGGTGTAACCAGGAGAGATAAGAAGAGGAACTCGTGGATCCGAAAAATGACAAGAGTGGAAGACATCATGATCAGAGTTAAATCCCTGAAATGGAAATGGGCTGGACATACTGCCAGAAGAACAGACCATCGATGGACAGCCGAAATTTTAGATTGGATTCCAAGGGACAGGAAAAGACCCAGAAGAAGACCACATGGAAGATGGGTGGATGAAATTCGAAAGTATGCGGGAGTGACATGGAGGAGACTGGCACAAGACAGACCGTTGTGGAGGAAACTTGGGGAGACCTTCGTCCAGCAGTGGATTGATAATGGTTGACAATGATGATGATGATGATTACGTAAACAATCATTCCGCCCCTCCAGAGAACATTTTCACATGTTACAAACGTTGCCATATAGCTATGTCATTAAAAAATAACAGTTTTTTAAATTTTTCACATTTCCGTCATTTGTGAAAAAACCTGACGTGATATGGAATGTTGAAGGTCATTTTCGGAATCTGCACAAAAAATCCATTCAGATACACTTATTCATTTGAAAACAACAGAAAAAAGTTGAAAAATTGCAGAACAGTGTTATCATAAGGATTGGGGGAGGGGATGATTATGGACTAGAGAGTGTGTGTGTGTGTGTGTGTGTGTGATGAAGGCAATGAGATTTCTTCCCTTGATTTAAATGTTGCCAGATTTCAGAATGGATTTTAAAATGGAATGTCACATAGTAAATCTGTGTAACAACTGTTATGTGAAAGGTATATTACGATACTTTTTTTATACCTGAGAGATTTCCAATTAATGAAAGGTTCAAAAATGCACCTTTACCATGTTATGATCTCAGCCCCATTACTTTTAGGTCCAATGGGCGTGGTTGATCAGGATTTTTAAAAAAATGTGATTTATCACACCAGGCAACTTTTTTCGAGTCTTCAAGGGTCCAGCTGGTCTTTTTGTACCCACTTCAGGTGAATTTGTTGGTTTTCGGAAGAGATGAGTGGAACACAAAAGAAAAGTCTCCTGTTGTAGCACAACTGCACCAGTGTGTAGTGTGCTGTGTATGCTGATATTCTACTCCTGATACTGCAGTTGTACTGTGTGGTTACTTGATGTTTGTCTGTTACTTCATACAATCCTCTCTAGTGACCATTGACCTTAAACATCAACCAGTCATTTCTGCTCACAGGAAGAACACTGACAGCTTATTTTTGTAGTTTGTGCTGGACCACTTATTGTACTCTCTCAATACAACAGCTCTTGCGTGAGCAAGGATTGCCGTTTCTGAGATGTTTGCACCAACCCACCTAGCACCCATTACCATGCCTTTTTCAAAGAAACACAAATCATGAGTTTTTCCCATATTGCTGCTACCTACGCTTGGTACATGTCTGAATACTCTGCAGTGTGTGTGTAGGCTGTTTATAAAGCCATCTTAATGTCATAGTTTAGTACGTATGTGAGGATGGCACATGTCTGATTGCAATCACGTGTTTTAAAAATTTGTTACTTCAGTGTATTATATTAATATTTTTATGCGCCTAAATAATATATATGATATACACGTGATTCTTTAGAAACATTATGAAATAAAATTATACAATTAATTCTTAAAAATGCTCTAAAAATTAATTACCTTCCAAGAAAACATATCCAAAGTTGCTTATTTTGCTGTGCCAGAGTTGACTCTTTGTCAGAAAACATTGTGGCTAAAACTTTTGTTACATCCATCCTTTCCTTTTCTTCGTTACTCTGGAAAAATAGCTTTTGTTTTAACATAGTGATTTGTATATCAGAATTACTGATGAAAAGAAACATTGGACTGTTAGACAAAGATAAATGAGTTCACACATTTCATGAATAACATAATACAAAATATTTTGGTTTTACATGAAACAGTAATCCTTTAAGAAAAAAACAAAACAGGTAGAATATTTCTAATTTTGCTTTATCTTAAAAATATTTTAATTACTTGATAATAATTAATAATCAGGGAAGAAACCATGACCAAGTATTAGGCAACAGAATTATCATCAGCTGTACAGTATAATTTCCCCTAATAAAGAGACTGTGCAAATGAACTTCACACAAGGCAGTTTATATCTATCCTTGATGAGGCCTTTATTTTGCACCTGGTACTCAATGTCTTCACGACATTGAGACTGGGTGCAAAAGGCATCCTTAAGAAATAATAAGAAGCTGATGTGAAAATGAGGAAAGTACACTCTGCGAGTAATGTGGTGCACACTATAAAAGGCAGTAAGAGACTCCCTTTGATGAGCCATTCAATGACAGCACCTTTGAGAGATGCAAATTTTGCAAACACATAAGATGAAACCGATTTAACTGGAACAGCATTCATTCTTCTTATACTGTAATACATGTTATATTTATTCATCTTTATTTGTGTTATAAATCACTTCAGCTCCTTAATTTCTGTATGTAAATGATTTACATATACCACCTACCATAATAATTGAGCGGAGCTCTCTTTACGAGACTCGAGACAATTAGTTGTTCGGGCATAGGTACGAGATGACACATCCGATCACCGTGTGGACATCGTCCATGGTCAGGTTTTGACATCTGCTGATTCCCGAAATTCCGTGTCATTGAGGAATAATCGTCCAAAAACTTGCATTTTTAGGGAGGGGGAGGGGGTCCGGGTTTTGAGAAGGGGTCGTTTGTTACCCATCTCCTCCAAAGATCTTCAGCTGATTGTGGTGACACTTGCCACAAAGAAAGGGAAGTACGTGGTGAGTGGCATGGATTAGTCATGTCGTATAAAAATAATGACCATTAAAAAACTGACTAATTTTGATAATAATTGAAAAATCCGCTCTCTATACGAGACTTCAGGACAATTAGTCGTTTGGGTATAGTTATGACATGACACTTCCGATCACCATGATTTTTGGCATGCGACTGAACATCGTCCATGGTCAGGTTTTGACGCCTTCCGATTCCCAAAATTCCATGTCATTGAGGAATTTCAATCAAAATTATTAAAATTGGTCAGTTTTTTTAATGGTCATTATTTCTATAGGACACGACCAATCACTATGGTGCCAACCCCATGTCACTAATCATTGATTTTTTCAATAACATTATGAATTCGCTCTCGGCTTGACATATGTAGGATTGTAGAGAGTAAAAAACCTAGATGGCCTTTTACTTGAATCGTTTCACGAAAGTCGGCTCACTAATATTAATTTTAAAAAATCGTTTGAATTGAAAAACGAAGAAATGGAAAGTCCACCTGTTAGCTCAACACTTGCTGAATCTATAATAATAAAAGGAAGTTTGTGTATGTGTGTCTGTCTTTCGTGATACAAAATGAAAAACGTTGTTCCCGATCTGCGTGTGTCTTTCCGCTTTGTTTGCATGCAACATGATCACAACCAACGTGAAGGCATGAAGGAAAGCAGTTCATGATAAATTTTAGGCATTTCTTTTATAGAATGTTTTGCATTTTTGTTCTGGAAGTGATAAATTTTACTCATTCGTTTTTTAGAATTTGTTATAATAGACACCTTAATGAGCTTAGATTTTGCAATAGCTTCGCTCAAAATTTGCCAACTATACCCGAGTTATCAGTTACCATTGGCAGTTTGTCCTAGTATAAAATTCATAATTGCAACATGCATGTTCCACTCACATCATGCGAATGGAACAAGGGTTCAGTTATGAGCAACTGCATTTTCTTTTAACTGAAATTAACCTGCCCAGGTTGTAAAAGTAGAATACTCAGGAAAATTCATCTTGAGAAGCACCGAATCAGAAACCTCACTTTTTAAAGTTAAAAAAATATAATCACCCTTTTTTTGCATCTCTTACAGTGCAGTTTTAAGTGTCTGTATTAAAAATGTTCAATGTAGATCTCAACTTGGCACCCACTTCCTTGAAAAAAATTGCTGGTGGTATCAGCAATTTTAGGGTGGTTTGGGTAAGCACTGCACCACATAAGAGATCTTAACTTCATCATTTGACTCTAGAAAGTTAAACGTCTTAAAAGAGTGGTAGACAATGCACATAACTGACAAACAAGTTAAGTGGATGGTAGTTGAGAACACGCTAAGTTTCGTATAAAAAGTTTTAAGGCAAATATATTTCAGCCATTACTATGGCCTTCATCAGTACGACTACGATTTGTTTCGTTGCCAGATTGGATTGGTACGTTTTGTAACTCTGAGTGACGCGATGTATTGAGAGATTTCCAGATGTACGGAACGTAAATGGGGAGCTCAGAGTTGCAATTTTTTCCCTATTTACATTCCAATTTTGGAAAAAATTGTAACTCTGAGCTCCTCATTTACGTCTACCATCTACGTAACTTAAACGTCTTTATACATGATTCCTGAACTGTGCGATGGCACCTCTTTTCTTTCGTTTTAGCATGTCTTTGGGGGGGGGTATGCTTATGTTATCATTTTGTCTGTCTGTCCATCTGTGGACACCATATCTCTACAACTATTAGTTCCATTTGAAAAATTCTTTTTGCATTGATAAGCTTGAAACGGAGAACAATGATCCTTGCTTTCCGGTTTTTCTACGATACATAACTTTGCCACCAGAGGATGCAAATGCAGATGATCTTGACTTTAAAATACATTTTATTCAATACAATTGCGTTTCAACATCCGATTGAAAACATTCTTTCTTCCATTTGATACCACTTATAATGAAAACAATTTTCAGTACAGTTCCTTTTTCAAGTAATGCATAGTTTTTCTGAAAGGGGGCATAAAGTTAAACTGTGACTTCCCTGATGTCTCTGCTTCTAAAAGCCCAATTAAAAAATTACTTTTGCTTCAGATAGAGCTCTTAGTAGGATATGTTCTGCATATAATTTTGAATTTTTGTACGAAATGGTTTGGCCACTAGGCAGTGTGTATATTTTTGTTTCTGATATAATTCTAGTAATATCTGCACTTTTGAAAGCTCGATTTAAAATATTATTTCTCAGTCAGATACCACTCACAACAACAAGCTCTTTGAGAATACATTCTGCTGAAAACAGAGCATAATCATTTCGCTTCCACTAGGGAACATAAATGTACATATTAAATCACGGACGTTAGCTACTGAAAAGTTCTCAAAGCCAACAGTGAACAAAAACGTGCAGCAATAGACCAATATATTAGCATAATGTATACTCATAATATGTAAGAACACTTACCATTCGTATACATGCTACTAAAGAACATTTCTTGCATGTGGTATTCTGTGAGGCTCAGAGTACACGTTTGTCCCAAGTCCTTAACATAAATTACTTAAAAATGACAACTAAATAAATTACGTAAATGAGTAGTCATTTTAAAGTAATTTATGTTAAGGACTTTAGACAAACGTGTACTTATCCCAGCCTCACAGAATACTACGTTCTTTAGTAGCATGGATACTGGTGGTAAGTGTTCTTACATATAACGGGTATACATTATGCTAATATATTGATAGATGCAGGGGTGCAGAAAAAGTTCAGGGCCCAATATTTCCCCAGAACACATTTTTTTTTTGTCTGAAATTTCCCCAAAAACTGTAGCGGATTTTCACACAAGTTTAAACGATTATTAGAGTACATGTCGATGATCAAGAACTATCCTTAAAGCCTATTACTTAAAAATTTGAAAAAATAAAACAAAACTAATATTTATTCCAATGAATAACTAGGCTTTTTTTCACGAAAAAAATTGTCCGGTTTTGTTTTTTTTTTTGGTTTTTTTACGCACGAAAGATTTAGTGCTCCAGGTGAATCTCTCCCTCTAGCAGGTGAAAGTCTCAGGCGAGACAGGAATAGGCAAATCAAGAATTCTTTCCTTGCCTAAAATAGTGGAACTCATTAACTTTCGACGTACGAGGAATAGGCAAAACAAGAATAGGCAAATCAAGAAGCTTGCTCCAGGTGAATCCCTCCCCTCTAGCAGGTGAGAGTTTTAGGCGAGACAGAAATAAGCGAATCAAGAATTCTTTCATCGCCTAAAATGGCGGAACCCATTAACTTTCGATTTACAAAGAATAGGCGAATCAAGAAGTAACCCAGGGCAGAGAGGCTGAAAAATAAACAGCTAAAAAATTCTGTAATTAACTATAATTTATTTCATTCAAGCATTCCCGGCGTCTAATTGTGCCAGATAATTTTACCGAATGCAATTTAAATTTGACTTAAATCCTTTGAAAAATGCATGGGTCATTCGCTTTAAAATGTCCGGAATCCCCAATAATTTTTCAAATTGGCGCCTATGACACATTCGCTGCTATTATTATTTTCTTTCTATTGGAGGTTTAACGATCACCTAGAGCAACTCAGTGTGCTATAAGCAATTGCCCATCCTAATTTAGGGCCACTGGTTCCAGGGAAATGCGAGAGACAAACACAACATCCATGCCTCATCAGGATTCGAACCCGGACCCATCTCGGACGAATGATAAGAAGCCATCACTTAGACCACTGTGCCACCGGGGTGGCCCATTAGTATCGGAAACATTTATTAGCGTGACTAGTGGTTGCATCATACTTGTTACTCGTGCCACACTGTCTCCGCCCTGGCATTAGTAAAGTCGTTTAGGCTCGGTGAATCATTTGCGAGCGGCGGTTCGCAGTACGTCACAGCCCTCATAACCTCTTGTATTCATAACGACACATTTTTCAAAATGATTACTGTGAAGTAAATTACTCTTATTTTTCACGCTATATTCATTGTTAATAAGTCAATTTTTCGTTTTATTATTACTACTATTATTTTACCCCCGGGTAAAAATTTCCCCAGAGAACGTGCAAACAAAGTTTCCCCGAACCTCGTTCGTGCGTTCGGACATATTCTGCACCCTGGATAGATGTACATGTTATTTTTGCTCTGCTTCTAATAGTCTGATTTAAAAAAAAATTCTTTGTGGGAGAGCGTTTTGGGTAAGAAATGTTTGGCATATAATTTCAAATTTTTCCTAATGCACACTGCTGCCACTAAAAAGGCATAATTTCATGTTTCCATAATCTGATAGAAAAAAATCCTTTTTCAGTGCCAATGTGTCCACCTTGTGTACATTTACTGCAAAAAAGTGCACAATTTTCCCACTAGGGGAACAAATGTCTTATCGGTTTTTGTTAATATCTCTGCTTTTAAAAGTCCGATTTAAAAAATTATGTGAACACCATATACTATTTACTTTGTGGAACACTTTGTCTCTACTCATGGGGTTTTGTAGTTCACAGTTCTGGTGCTAGGTGGTATTAGTGTGTACTTCTGTTTCATACTGTATCTTCGGTTCTAAAAATCCTTTTGAAAAAAATTATTTTTACTGTATGCTGTTTGTTATGGTAAAGATGGAAAATATTATCTTTTTAAAATAGTGCACAGTTTATTAGGTGTGCAACTTAATTCACGGCCTCAGGCACGACACGTTGACAGCAAATTATAGCAAATCGAATACGTACCTAATCAGGGAAATAATTCTCGTCGTGTTGGATACATTTGAGCCATTGGTCAGAAAGCTGCCGAATGTCACTGCGAAAAAAAGAGGGCTGTTTCGAGTTGATGAAGTCATCAATACTTGTGCGAACCTCCTCGACAGAAGTGAAGTGCATATCACTCAGGTGATGCTACAGGGAGCGAAAGAGGTAATAATCCGATGGGGCGAAGTTTGGATAATATGCCAGGTGGGACAAAATCTCCCATCCCAGATCGGTGACCGTGTTTAAAGTCGTTTTCACTGTGTGAGGACGCGCGTTATCCTGAAGCAACAGGACCGACCTTCTGCCCTTGCCAGTGTATGGCCTTTTCGCCTCCATTGCGTCACTCACACGAATGAGTTGCTGACAAAAACGCTCAGCATTGACCATTTCACCAGGTTTGAGCAATTCATAGTGTACGACACCGCACTGATCCCACCAAATGCACAGCAACAACTTCCTGGCATGGATATTTGGTTTGGAGGTACTGGTGGAAGGCTGACCTGGATAAACCCACGATTTGCGCCGTTCAAGATTATCGAAGAGGATCCACTTCTCGTCACAGGTCAAAATCTTGTGGAGAAAATCCTTCTTCTTGAATCTGGAGAGCAGGAACACAGCAACATCGTAGCGCCTAGACTTGTTCACAGCTGTGAGTTGGTGGGGCACCCAACAGCCCTCCTTGTGAATCCGTTCAAGCTTGTGCAGGCGCTTTGCAATGGCTTGCCGTGTTACTCTGAGTTTCTGGGCGAGCTCTGACTGTGTGCGACAGGGATCCACGTCCAACAGTTGTTCCAGTTCCTCATCATCAACTTTCTGTGGCTGTCCCGGACGTTTTGCACCACGGAGATCAAAATTTCCTTGCTTAAACCGCTGGAACCACTTTTTACACGTACTGTAGGACACAGCAGCCTCGCCCAAAGCAGCACAGATCATTTGCTGGGCTTCCGCGGGACATTTTTTCAGCTGAAATGCGAACAGGAGGCAGTACCTCAAATGTTGCTTCTCGAATGCCATTGCTTTCACCATCAACTTTTGTCCCTTCTGTCACTACAGTTGTGAGCAGTTATGGTTGCCCGGAAAACTGTTGGATGGCACTGCAATCAGCCATTATTGCACACAGCTATTTGCATTTGCCGACGTTCTATGATCACTTGCAGTTAGGGGCCGAGAATTAAGTTGCACACCTAATACCTGCTAGGAGCTGAAATGTCAAAACTTCTTTCTCGCTATCTTTGCCTCCAAGAGACATAGTTGAAAAAATGCTTTTGCTGTGAAGAATGCATTTCACATATTTTCTAGTTTTCCATTATTCAAAATTCTTCAGCTAGGGGCATTAAGTTAGGTCATGTTTTTCTCAATATATCTGTTTTTCTATCTGTTTGATATAAAAATATTGCTTTGTCTCTCATATGTTCCTTCAGCTAAGAGAAATTTTTTGAGCACAATTTCTTAATTTCGTAACAGACTTTTTTCAACCACTAATAAGGGGAAACTAACGGTTCCTGTTTCCAAATGTTTTACTTATTGTAGAAATGCGGTTGATTTTATTTGTTTTTTTATTTTTGTAATGGGTTCTACTGACTATGAATAACTCCTTTGTCACTAAACACCAGATGTTAACAAAGAAAGGTGACTTGATCACGCTAGTTACGTTAACTAAAACTTTTACAAAAAGTTCGTAAGTTGGAAGCTTTCGACCTTATCTTAGGTCTTCATGAAGACCTAAGATAAGGTCGAAAGCTTCCAACTTACGAACGAAGACCTAAGATAAGGTCGAAAGCTTCCAACTTACGAACTTTTCTTAGGTCTTCAACTTTTCTTAGGTCTTCCAACTTCGACCTTATCTTAGGTCTTCATGAAGACCTAAGATAAGGTCGAAAGCTTCCAACTTACGAACGAAGACCTAAGATAAGGTCGAAAGCTTCCAACTTACGAACTTTTTGTAAAAGTTTTAGTTAACGTAACTAGCGTGATCAAGTCACCTTTCTTTGTTAATATTGTTACGTGTTTTGCCCATAATCGTCACCAGATGTTAGTTCCAATGCAGAACTTAACTTCCTGACTCTAAACAATATCTGAAGCAACTTATGCCAATATTAATTTTGGCTGGCAATAAGGGCCATTAAACATGTGCTCTTAGATATCAATGCAGATTTTGATTAGTCATTGATGTCGTCTCATGGAAATCTGTAAAACATCATACAACTTCACTGGCACTTAAACTCACCTGCTTCAAGTGGAGCAATGTCAGCTGCAGGAATGAATGGCCAGACACAGTAACACAGAGTACTTTGAGATGGTTGTCATTTATGGCAAGTGCAACTACAATGCTGAAACGACTGTCAAGCATCATATACACAGATGATAAACGTACTATAACTCTACCTAACTACAGGGCTTCACACGACACATGTTCATAATCCATATCGCTAATATCTCAGTGACTTTTGCAGTTAGAAATATAGGGTTGCTTCTTCAGATTAATTTGCATGCCACACAACTTTTTATAAATGGATATTGTTTACTGCAAGGGCTGTTTAAAAATTTAATTTCCTATTTTTATTTAAATGCAACCCACAGTAGGGAAACTGCCACAACAGAAACTAAGTTTCATTCTGATACTTTTTTCCAATTTGAAGTATGTCTATGACGAACTGCTGAGGAAATAAGCCCCAGTTTAAAATGTTTATGAAATGCCAGGCCTTTTTCAAAGTTAATTTTCAAAAAGTGAAAATTCAAGAAATACATGATCATCAATAAATACTTTCAAGAAAGTAAATGTGTCTCTCCTTTTTAAAGATTTTATACATATGTGTTGTTGTTTTTTTGTTGTTGTTGCTGTTAAATTTGGTACATCTGACTCAAAATTAAAAAGACATGTGAAAACTGCAAAACACCAGAATTGAAAGAGTATACTAACTTTCAGCTTGAACTCTAATTGTGGTAAAACAGCAAGCAGTGTTGTGGGTGAGAATTTATTTAGTTCATAAATGAGTTCAAAGAGATGGTCTGCAACTTCACTCTGGTCAGTCTTTCCTAATATGAGGGCATTGTTAAAAAACTGCAAAGAACACAATCACAAAGATTATTCAAGAGATTACGAGTGTCAAAAATGTTGCATGTTTGCACATGAAATAAATAATGTAATAAAGTATGCTAATATGGCCATTAGCAGTTAAATGCATTGGCGTTACTCAAAAATGTTTTTAAGATTTCTTTAGTTAAAGAATTTACTTCTCCGCCACATTTTTTTTTTTTTTTTTTTTTTTTTGCAGATGTTTCTGGCCTTTATATTAGGTGTGGCATTCTATATCAACAACTAATGTGCAGTAAAGTTAAATATTGAGAACAGGCTTTGACAGCCTCCTTAAGATCAGAAATATCTGCAAGAAAATAAAATTCTTAGAGAAGTAAGTGAATTCTTCAACTAAAGTATACTTAACAATATAAATGGCTAATCATTATAGACTGTACAAGTGAAAAGACACCCATTTATAATGCTCTCTCTCTCTCTCTCATTCACACACACACACACACACACACACACACACACACACACACACATCATTAATAAAAATACACTTACAATAGATATATTTATCCTGAGGAATAATCACATTACCTGTAATGTTTGAAACACCATTCTTCTGAGAGAGCAGCTCAGAAGGAAAACCTGAACTCAATCAGTTTTGTTTGAAAGTCTCAAATTGCTCCCTAATTTAAGAAATTGCATACGATATAACATAAGAGCATATTGCCAATCATGAAAGTTTAAGGTAGCAGCCTTACAAGCACAATATTTAAAACAGTACGCAAGCTTCTGATGAAGTTGAAGAACTTACATTAAATAAGTTCTTCAACTTCATCGGAAGCTTGCGTACTGTTTTAATTATGGTGCTTTTAAGACTGCTACCTTAAACTTTCACGATTGACTCATTCCACACGAGAACCTGATGTCTTGATCATATTGCATTGGTCATACAAGCTGCATCTTGTCTTTACATTTAATAAAAACGGAGAAAGTGCAGATCACCTCGGCATAAATAAATTAACTCACAATTCCAAAGTAAAAAGTACTCCCATCAACGACATAATTCAACTTCTGCACCTCAATTTTACAATGGAAAGTACTTCCATCACAGACATAAATTCAACCTCTGCACTTCAATTTTACAATGGAAAGTACTTCCATCACAGACAAAAATTTAACTTCTGCACCTGAATTTTTACAATGCAGTAAAAACTAAAGCTAAGTGTTTCACTCAAATTTCACACAATGCAAATTGTTTTCATAGCTGAACATCTGAGACTTTCATTTACTTATGCACTTAATTTTTCAAACAGTGCTTATGAGTTTATGCATAACTTATTTTACTACAGTCTATGGCACAGACAAGACAGGATTACTACAATACTACCACTACAGGTTGCTAGAGGTGTTTTATTGCTTCTTGTATTTCTACTCAAAGATTTGTGTCTTTTCTATTGACGTATGTGTTATGTGCATTGTTTCACACAGTGCAGTACACAAAACTTACCATTTTAAAATTCTAGAATGGGTATCTATTATCTCAAAATGAAGCATGGTTAAAAAGTGTCATTTTGCAAAATGCATGATTTCAAAATTCTAGAATGGGTGTTTGCTTTAGGGCTCAAAATGAAGCATGATTAAAAAAGTGTAATCCTGCCCCATGAGTTTAAACTTAGCCACAAAGTAGTGAGGTCCTTGGAAATTTCATTACACCCGGAGCAAGAGCATGTATGGTGATTCTTGTAATAATAATAATTAATTATTATTATTATATGCTGATCAACTCAATACAATGTTGATTTGAAAACTTTTGTCCAGGAAATTGAGTACCATACTGATACTAGCACCCAGGGGTTGCGCCGCTGATCGCCATCTTCGCAATTTCGAAAAAGAAATCGTTTTGGTGATGGAAAAAAGCTTTGGCGATTAACTTTTTATAGTGTTATAACACTTTGGCAAGAACAAATTGAATTTGGCGACTAAATTCGCGAAAACTTTAGAAAGGCCAACGCAACTCCTGCCAGCTCCTACATAATGTGATTACAATTTTTTATATGGGGTTCATGTGTTGCAATATTAAACCATTCTAATAACAACAGAATATTCAAAATCATACATGATTTTATATTACACCTGCAACAGACTGAGTCACAATCATAACACAATAAATCCTGAAATAACTATACTTGTGGAAACTTTACAAAACTGACCAAGAATTCAGTTTAGTTTCAGAAAGTATTCAGAAACTGCAATGCACAATGAATGTTAGAGTAAACAATGCTATACAATGCACCATTATCCTACTTGTCCAGCTCGTCTATACGTAACCGAGAAGGAAATTCATGTGGAGGTTCCAAAATACACTGTAACTGGCTATAACATTACCTGGTGTCCTATAACATATCCGCCCAGTGCAACCTGAAAACTGGAGGTTCAAAAATGCCCTGTCACTGGCCGCAATACCATCTGGTGTGCTGCAACATGTCCTCATGGGAAAGAACAAAGGCTATGATTGATACACTACTGTTTGTGAAAATTGCAACACCAAGAAAGAATCACACTATTCAAATGAACTTTATATCACAGATTCCTCATGTTATAGGAGATAATGGATTAAACTGATACATTTGTAGAGCTACACATGGTATTGTGTGAAGCCACCTCAAGCAATAATAACAGTCTTTACACGGCGTGGCATTGAATGGAAGAGGTTTTTAATATCGTCCAGGGAAGTAGCCTGCCAGGCTGCTTCTATGCAAGATCAGAGTTTATTTGTGGTGACTGGCGGAGGCACTTGACGGGCTAGTTCACTTAGCTACCATGTCCAAGACATGTTCAACCAGAGACATATCCAGCAAGAGTGCAAGCCAGGGAAGAAGCAGTATCTGCCATGTGTGGAGGAGGTCTTAGACATTTTGGGCCACATGTGGCTGAGCATTGTCCTACTGGTATGTAGCGTCAGGACAATTCTGAAGGAAGGGTATCATCTCTGCCTCTATCGGATGTCTGATATATCGTTGGTTGTTGAGGGTTCGCTCAATTTGCATCAAGCGAGATTGCGAATTGAGCCTAATGATGCTCCAACCATGACTCTTGGGCATTGGGCTGGTATAGTGGCTAGAAACAGGCATGAAAATGGGCAGTGATATGAAAAGCTGAACTTCCACACATGGGGGGGGGGCATAGAATCTTGGTTGGTGACAAAGTGTAGAATCTTGCATTTCACTCTCTAATGTATACAACCATGACTGTTATGTATTGGTCACATGCCTGCCAACTAAATAGATGTAATGTATGTATTTTGTTTCAAGAAAATTAAACATATAGTACAATATAATGAAAGAGAAAAAAACTGCTGATGAGGTCATATGCATAGAAAATCACTCACCTTAATACAGAATGATGTCTTTAATCAAATGAGGAAATTAATCATAAATGTCTTTATAAGATAACAATGCTGTATGGAAATGAAATCTTGAAGGTTTGAAAAACTTCAACATGTTTGCTGATAAATAACAAAAGTCTGATGAAGAATAAATGTTCATTCTTGATTTGACACAAAATTATTAATGAAGAAGTATGATAAATGCTTGCAAAAACATTAGACATTTTGTAGATAAATAAAAGTCATTCACAACTAATGAAATTTCATTTTCTTAAGTTGTTTCTGTCTAACGACTTGTTCTAACCTTCTTTTATGAATAAGCCAGCTAGAGTTTTCTTTCTCTTCAACCAATTCATTTGATTTTAATTTGCTGCATAAGTTTTTAGAGATATTTGGCTCCTTTCATCTTCTTTTCATTTCTTCTTCCTTATTTTGTAATTCTTTCTTATATTCTGAATATGATGATTTCATATTCTGGCATAAATCTCTATTTACAGGATCATGGAAATAATAATTTTTCTTAAAAAATTCCAAGGCTGACTTATCCTGATTCAGTAGCTTATATTTCATGGTTTGAACAATGAAAATGTTTCGATTTTCATGTTGCTGGATTCTTTATCAAGTACATCCCCCATCACATAAAGGAACTTTCCACTTGAGAGCCATGAAAACAACTCAATAATGCCCTCACCATTTTTGAGAGGGCACTGAATTTGTTTAACTTAAAAAGTGCATGATGTTTTGAGATTCATTGAAATTTATTTATGTAAATATTAAACTGGAGCAAAAAAATTACTGACATTTAACAACAACACAGGGTAGAGGGAATGTCGCACGAGCGGGGATTACGATTGCCGGTGAAATCTTCGCTAAGACAGACTTCTGTTTTCGGGCATTTTCCCTCCATTTTTCAAGCTAAAATACAAATATTTATGCATTAAAATGATATTTAATAACAATACTAGGCAGAAGAAACATCGCAAGAAAAATAAATTGGGATTATGGGGAAAAAAATTCACTACATTTAACTTTCGTTTTCGAAAGTTTTGAAAGATGAAATACCGTCCTTAGACAGGAAAGACACCCCCCCCCCCAGCTTCTTTTCAGTTTTAAATCGATCTCGAGAATGACCCAAATGATGAAAGAAAAAGCGCAATTCCTCGAGAAATAACTTCGTATATGAGTAAGAAGTGACTAAGAAATGGAAAAACACGAATTTTATGATAAATGAAAATGAAAAATTGATACTGCGTTGCTCACTCTGCTGTGAAACAATTTTATGGGACACGGAAACGGCGCGGATTCCACCACGGATGGATTAAATACCAATCTATAAATTTCATTTCATTTAATAGAAGGGAAAGGGACAAAAATTATTGCTCTCTGTTGATTAGTTTTGAAGAAGTATGTGTTAGAATAGGGTAACATGCATTTCATTAGAAAAAATTCTTTAAAAAATACGAAGTAGCTCCTTTTCACTATTACCGAAAATACTAAAAACCAGGAACATGACAAGAAAACATCAAAAATAAAAATATAATCCAGGCAGAGAGAGAGAGAGAGAGAGAGAGAGAGAGAGAGAGAGAGAGAGAGAGAGAGAGTGTGTGTGAAAAAGGGGGGGGGGGGTCGAAAAAATCTAATATGAGGAAACGGAAAATGATGTGACATTCCCAACACCCAAGAAACATTCCTGAAAATGTTTAACAAGTGTTAGAATCTTGAAAACACGAAAATTTACACAGATGTTCAATAACATTATTTTACTAAGATTTTAGATTTCCGTTGCATACTCGACGTTTTCCGTCATTCGTAGCGGACCGACGATTTCCATAGTATACTCAATGATTTCCATAGTAACTACGTAAAACCCGTAGTACTTGGAGTCGCTGAATCTTTCTTCCCACCGCATGGTCTTACTCAGCGTCAAGCAGAAGAGTGCGCACGGAGAATTTACTCTACCAAAGTCCCGACGATGGCGACGGGACACAGTGGTTCTGGTGCACAATGGTGCAAAAGCTGCCTTTTGTATCGAGATGGAGCAAGATTTTTGTTTTGGCACACTTTGGTGCAGAATTCCCATCCCTGGAAGAGGTGGCGTCATTCCCCGCTGTAACCATCCTGTCTTTTTGAAGTCATTACAATTTTGCTTTCCGAAAGAGGGAGGCATAACCCCCCCCCCACACACACACACACACACACACACACACACACACAAACCACCACCACCAAAAACGGAACCGAAAACGCAGATTTCCACGTTTTCGCGGAAGTCTTCCATGCCTGTAGAAGAGATAGTGTGCCATGCACTTTGCAAACGGGTTCTTGAAATCATGAAATTAGAGAGGGCGCTGAAGACGGCTTTGATGCTATTGCTGTAAACTATGTTCATAGATATATGTGCTTCTTGTTCCATGCAGTATAGTAATTTCACTAAAATTTTACCAAATAATCTTTTTTTTTTAATCCTGCAGTTATACTAAAAGTGATTAATGTCATATATGGATAGGTATAACTGAATATTCTTCCAAACGATAAGTTTTTGGAAGCTTCATCAACTTTATTCGGGAAATGCATTATTTCGCATTGAATCTACACGTCACAAGGCTGGTTAGTACAAATATATTGCTAGATGAAAATTTTGTCTGTAATTATTGGGACTTTACCTAAATCATTGAATTAAATTCTGTTCTGATCCGGTTGCACTCTTTTCTCCATCTCTACAGGACACAAAATGTTTAACTGGGTGTCACATTATGCTGTACTCAGGCCTAATCTTCCCATGATAAAGTTTACAGAACTTTGGACAAAAAAGAAACAGCAACAACCCAATTTTAATCATTTTAGACAAAACACGATGATATATAAAAGAGTAAAAAAAAAGTGGCATACTTAACTAAATAATTACTGAGTGGCTGCCAACTTGATTTAAGACAAGTAAAAAAAAAAAATCATTCAATACGCCTTGCCTAATCTTTCAGTGCCGGAAAATAGTTACCTTTTGTTTACATAGAGGTTGAACACTTTTGCAGGAAAAAAATTCAAGGACTTTCCAGGACTTTTCCAGGACATATACAAAAAAAATTCCAGGATGATTGATTATTATGCTTTACAGTATCATGGCCAAATTTATTTATTTTTTAAGTAATTTTGGTTTTAAATAAGAAAAATTATGAAAGATCTAAATGGATGAGTGTGCCTTTTTTACTCATTACATTTCTTTTTAATGTTTTTAATTGGAGAATTACCCAATAATGCAAAACTGAGTCATGGTGGTGCAATTACCACATGGCCTATCTGAGAAAATCATTTCCCTCAAACTGAAAATGATTAATTCAATCAGTCATTTTAGCTGCATCACTATTCTGCACTATCTTCCCATGTACTCAGTCTATTATTGATAATGATTGAAATTATAAAATAAAGCAAGAACAGATCCAGAATTTAAGAATGGGGAGGGCACAACCTAATCAGTTAAAAGAAGAAATATAGAAGGAAACACAATATAAGTTAAGTCTATGATGCCTGTTAGCGGATGAATTAGGAATAATGGAAAAGTTGAAAACAGGCGAAAAATATTCTTCATGGAAAAAGCTATGCTAAGGAAAAAGAATATTTCAAATATGTCTCTCGGAAGCGGCGATAGTGAGGAAAAAGGTTTCAATCTTTACACATCTAGTGGAAAATTTTTGCATTATTTAAAAAGGATAATGTTCCACATCTCTATTGCAGAGAATGGAATACAGTAAAGAAAAAATTTCTCGGTAGGGTTTTTAGAAGCAGCAATACAGCTGCAAACTGAAGTAAAAAAAACAACACCCAGTGACATAACTGTGAACTATAAAATTCCTCATAGACTAGCCTTAAGTGTTCTACAAGGTTAAATGGCATCTGGTGTTGAAAAATTTCTTAAATTGCACATAAAGAAACAGAGATATTGAGAAAACATATTAAAAATTGGTGACCCCTAGCGGCAAAATTGTGCATTATTTTGGGAAGAAAATATGTACACAGAGTTTGCATAGTTAGAAGTATTTGACCGAATGAAGAAGTTTTTTAATCAGATTTTTAGCCCACAGATATTGCTGTAAACAGAAACGTGAGCGTGTGTTCTATGGTGGCAGACTTGTGCATTAAGAAAAATGGTGGCGACTTGTGCATTAAGAAAAATTTGAAATTATATGAAAAACATTTCGCAGTAGAAACACTTTGCAAGAAAGAAAGAATTTTTCAAATCAGACTCTTAGAAGCAGAGATATCGACAAAAATAAGATATGCATCTATGCCCCTAGTGAAAAAACTATGCATTATTATAAGAAGAAAGTATTCTCAAAAGGTTTTTCGAGATGAGTGGTATCGGTCTATGAAAGAATTTTTTCAGTCGAGTTTTCAGGAGCTCAGGTTTTGCTGCAAATATATCGAAGCAGAAATAAACACTTATGCCCCTGGTGGCCAAAACATTCTTTACCAAATATTAGAAATGTTTTGCATATAATTCCTAATGCATTATTTTAAGAAAATGTTCTGAAAACGTTTATTGGCTTGAGTGGTATCAGTCTACAAAGAATTTTTTTCAATCGAGATTTTAGAAGCTCAAATTTTGCTGCAAATACATCAAAAGCAGAAATTAACACTTACGCCCCCTGGCGGCCAAACCATTCTTAAACAAAAAAAATTTAAAATTATACGCAAAACATTTCCTATCAGGAGCTGTATCCGGTTCAGAAAGAATTTTTCAAATCGGAGAGTTAGAAGCAGAGATATCGAGGAAACGGCAATTTACTTTTACGCCCCTTAGTGGAAAATCTTTGAAAATCTTAAAAAGTGACTATTTCTAAAATAGTATTAGACACAAATGGAATCGAATGGTAAAAGAATTCTTTCAATCAGATGTTTAGAAGCAAATATATGGAATAAAAAGGTATTTTGAATTCGATATCTTTTGCATTTACACCCTCTAGCAGTGAAATTGCGCATCGCAAAAAAAAAAAAAAAAAAAAAATGCAAGGATCATCACTTGCACATTTCAAGCTTCCCAATGAAAAAAGAATTTTTACAAATTGAACTAATAGTTGCAGACATATTGTGTCCACAGAGGGACAGACAGACAAACCGGTAACATAAGCATGATCTTTTTTACAAAAGACATGCTTTTAAGAGGTAACACTGATTTCCTAAAAGAAATTCATATCCTTCCTGGACATTCAACTAAAGAAAAACAAAAATAGTTTTGAATACTCTGTGTTCAGAAAAGCAACTTACATACCTGTACTGATACCATACTCGTCGCACCATCCAGTGATACATAAAAAAAACAGCATAGTAAACTTGATACGGCAAGCGTACACACACACATCTAACAACAGGCTAAAAAATCAAGAGCTAGAGTTTATCACGAAAATATCACAAGAGTATGGGTACCCGAGCAAGCTAATTAATAAATGGATACATGAGAGTAAAACGCATATGACTCAGAATAAAGAAGGCCAAGAAGTGCACAACCAAAGGAAGATGAGAAATAAAAAATTGAAATACATTGGAGCTTTCCCATACTTGGAAGGAGTGAGTAAAGAAATCAATAGGCACTGTGCTAAATATGACTTACAACTAGGAAGCTCAGTGCACACCGTGAAAAGTATGACTGTCAACAAAAAAACAGGAAATGCTAGAAGAATCAGGAACCTATGAAATTCCAATTGCACACATACCCCCAATATCGTACATTGGAAGTACGAAAAACAGATTAAAAAAAAGATTTAAACAAGACATATCTAACTGGCAAAAAAAAGAAGCCAAAACTGCTTTAGTGCAATTCTGCATGGAAAACCGGACATTCCCAAAATTCGATGAAATTAAAATGCTAAAAAGAATAAAAAATCGGAAAGGCAAATGAGGAGGGAAGAAGCAATATTAATCTATAAAAATAAAGCAAGGGTATGTAACCAGAACAATCCTAGCACATTATCGGGCCTGTGGAAAGAACTAATAAGACAAGAAAAACAACAACAAAAGAAAAACTGGCAAAAAAAACAAGAAAACCAGAATAGGAGAAGAAAATTAAAAAAAATAATAAAAAAATAAATAAAAAAAGTGTTTTAATGAAACATAGATGGCGCCAGCCGGGCTTGATAACAAAATACATCTAGGAAAGTATATCCGACGAATGGCAACAAGGAGTATCGGACTCCATTAGCGCGAAGTTAACCACGAACATCGGTGGTAAAGGCGCCACGCTCCTGAGGATGCCCTGAGTATGGGCGAAAATTTCGAGTATAAAGAACGGTAAAAATTGATGTGTTTGAATCCTAAGGCAAAGATCCAATGAGTATACCCAGCGAAAAGTGTGAGAAGTAAAGCCAGTCATCGGATACAACGGACTTTAGGACAATAACATCAACAAAGACCGGAAAACACGTGCGTGAAATGTTCCCATCGCTAGAAAGGAATGCCAAGGTAAGCAGCATTATCCGCTAGATTTTTGTACAAGTTACTTTGAAATATCACACGTAAAAGAGAATAGTAGAATAATTAGAGTTATATAATAGTCAGAATTAGAACTACTAATTGGAATTGAAATTCATATAGTTTTTAATCACTAATTTGAAATTTCAAGGCTTTTCAACACATCTTTAAAAAACAGTTTTTCCAGGATATTCCAGGCCTTGAAAACGTTATCATTATTTTCAAGGACTTCCCAGGTTTTCAAGAACCAATGCGCACCCTGTTTACAGGACCTGCAACCACTGTTGCATCCCGATACGGAGCATGTTCTCAATGTTACACTTATTAGTACTACTTTTCATGACCGATCTAACAAATAAATAGCCTTTTCGATCGCTATCCACTGAACACACCGCAGAAAAGCATGCTGTTTAAAAATCAGCATGGAAACTTGCAGGGGTGCCATCTCACAGTTTCATGAAAAGAGTGAAGTAAAATTTAAACAGTGAGGCATTAACGCATGGCACACTATCTCTTCTAGCTACTACAGGGCCAGTATGATGCTGCAAGGTGCCATTCACCACAATGTTTTCAAACACATATGCAACTATCTTAGTGCATCAAGTTGAACCATGACTTGTCTGAAAACATGGCCTGTTGCCAATCAGAGTGCCAATGTCTGTGTTTGAGACCAAACGGTAGCCTGAGGCATATGTGGTTGATGGTGAAAGAAATGTGCAGCAATGGCCTGCTAGTGACCAGTCCTCTGTTAAGCAGACATCAAACTGTGCTGGAGGACAAACCTAACCTGTGATAGTGCTCTGTGGCTGCGCTAACAGAGTGGATGTCACTGTGCGATGTTACTGCTATGTGGCAGAGGTGTCTGCTTTTGAGGTCCATTTCCCAGATTTCTGTGCGTCCAAGCCTCATCTGTCCACTGACGCCATGTTCACATCACTGTACTGGGGTTTCATCCCATACGAGTAGCAATTTTGCTGTAGGAAAATCCAGCATCTCTCATCCCAACAATCCTTCCTCACTCAAAGTCCATCAGGTGTTTATATTGTGACTTTCTTCTGCGACAAGGCATAGCAAGACACAAGAGACACCCTTTCAACTCAATGCTGGCTCTTCACTGATTGCAACGTCTCGTTTGAGCCAGCTCTTTATACCCAAGACCAGACAGTTCAGAGGACGCTGCTTTAGAAACCACATGCGCATTTCACTGACATTTTAATCATTTGCATGTCTCGACCTGTTGTACATACCCCATAAGTTTAAAGCTAATATCAGCAGTCCTTCATGGTGCTATAATTTTCACAAACAGTAATGTATAAGGATGATATACACCAAATTACTTGAAAACTTAATCCAATTATTTTACAATGGAAAACAAAAGTAAAAGGTACAGTGGTGTTAATAACTGCATTACTAAATCATTATCTGGTGGCTTTTTATATATCACTCCCATTAAACACTATCTGTAAACTCAAAGATTCTTCTTTTATTTCATTTCTCAGTACTGTGAATGCCCCAACAAAGTACAGGCCTGCATAATGCATCTTTGTCTTTGCTTTAATACAAAAAATACTTGGGTTATGGGAGATGTCATTTTTCATACTAATCAAATTATTCTTACAACAGCATAAACATCATCACACCAATTACAGCACTTTTATCTAGACTGTTGCAGAAAAGTTCTCCATCAAGAGATTTTATTTTTATCTTACATCGTTTTTATGTTTAGCATTATTTATTTATTTTTATTTGTAACACCTATTCCATCAAAACCTATGGGATTGGTCAGAATAGTTTAGTCCATGTGTCTATTAATTTCCATATCCACCTCACTCTTTCAAACAATCTATGATTCTCTCGCATAAACATATACAGATTGCATTGATTTTTAGTTATTATTTGAAATTCAATTTCAATCTTAGGCAAGGGAACTACACTTCAATGTCACTGACATATGACCACCTACCAACCATTAAGTGGGACTTCCCTAACATGCTTGCAAAGCAATGTTATGTAATCTTTGATTTAATCAATGTTGCATAATCTTCATAATTCATACGTTGTTACTGCAGTAATCAAATTTTTTACTTGCACTGAAGTATGAGATCTCATTTATTTGATGTTTATTACTATACTTGACCAAAAGATCATCCTTACAAAGTTGGACAATGCCAAATCATATCATTGCCAAATCATATTAATGAACAATGGATTGAAATAGAATGGATTTTCAAAATTGGAATGTTTTAAATTGGAAGGTTACATTTTAGCCCTAAAAGTTTAAAATCCTTAAAAATTACTAAAATATCAATAAAAATTATATCATACTCACATTCTGTAAGTAAGGTTCTATAGTCAAAGATGTCCTCTTCAAGAGATTTTGTGCAAGGGTGTAGGCATTTTTATTCTGTGTCTGAAAGAGAAACCAGAAATGTAAACAGTGCTGCTTTCAGTACATATATACACATTGTTAATATATTCTGAAGCTGTGCTAAATAAATTGTGCAATATACTTTTTAACTTCTTATTCATTTTTATCCATCGTATAATACAACCTAATCACCAGAATATTAATAATTTCAGTATGGTTTTATCATTTTAATTCATATACATACACCAAAACAAAGTGAAAAAAAAAGAACTGCAAATCATAAAAAAATATAAGTTCATTTTTTTCTTGATAATGTGTTTCTTCAAATGAACAAACTCAAAATACTATTATGAAATATTCTGAGGAGTAATTTTTATCCTTCAAAACACTTCACAGATGCCTTACACTAAATAAAAGCCTTTCATTTAATTCAGCTTATTTTGCTAAATTCTGAAATTTAATCTGTTCAATATAAACTCTGAGGTCTTAAGAACTTGAAGGCACTGCTCTAAGCAAGAAGTGCAAATTACACAGGTGAAGATTCTCAAGCAGGGTGGATAGATAAATTTGGGAAAAACATGTAAATCACAGCAAGGGTTACATAAATTGCATGCAAAAAAAATTTTTAATAGGACTTGTGGAAATGCAGATACCATGTGAAATACAAACTAACTGACTTATAATTCCAGTGGAGAAAAACAGTGCATCTAGGCAACAGAAGGCATGCAAATAGACATACACAGTCATATCAGAATAATATGGCCACCCACCTAATAATGGGAATAACCACCCTTGGCCCGGATGACAGCGGTGAGACAGCATGGCATGGACGCAAATTGGCCCTGGAAGGTTGCCTGAGGCACACGTGCTCATTCAGACAGCAGAGCACAGAGGTCCTGGAGATGATGTGGTTGTGAGCCAGCATGTCAAACTTGTTGATCCAAATAGTCCCACAAGGGCTCTATGGGATTGAGGTCAGACAATTTCACCGGCCAAGGGAGTGCAGAGACATCGCTCTTGTGTTCCTGGAACCAGTCATGCACCCCCTTAGCGACATGGCACGGCACATTGTCCTCTTGATAGACACCATCACCACCAGGGTAAATAAATGTCCAACATGAAGGGATGCATATGGTCAGTGAGGATGGACAGGTAGCCATTGGAGTTCAGGGACCCATCCAGTGGTACCAGAAGTCCCGGGTCACACCAGGAAAACATCCCCCAGACATGCACACTGCCACCGCCGGCCTGTACTTGACTGACAAGCGTGTCCAGGTGTTAGTTCTCATGTGCCGGACGCTTTATCCACCACCGCCTGCCACTTCTGCAGAGGAGAAACCTTGATTTGTCAGAGAAGGCAACTTTTTTCCACTGTCCAATGACGGTAGTCCCATGCGAACTGCAGGCGTCATTGCCGAATGGACCTGGATTAACATGGGCACCTTGATGCAGCATGAACTCCAGAGACCCATGCGTAACAGGGTTTGCTCTACTGTTATCCGGGACACATACCTGGGTGCCCCTGCATTCATCTGCATGGTCAATTGCTGCATAGTTGCGCGTTGATTGCCCTATACCAGTCGACGGACAGGACGTTCTCTTCTGGGGTCGATGGCCTTTGGGGCTCCACAGTTATGATGTCAGGAGGTACTCTGTGTGCCAGCGGTCCATTTTTAGTACACCCTTACTACAGCACCTCATGAACAGCCCACGAAGTCTGCTGTTTCTGATATGTTTCTACCCATGGCATGGTAGCCAATGATCATTCGTTTTTTGAACATCCGGCAAATCCCTACTTTTGCCCATTGTTTTCACATTACGCACTATGGCTCATCTGTCCTGGCCGGCCGCTTATATCTCCATTTGGTCGACATTGTCAACGTGCACTTTGTGGCGTGCCTGGGCGGGTACACTGTGATTCCGAGGGTGGTCATATTATTCTGATACGACCATGTATCTTTTAACCAATTTTAAAAGGCATAGTATTTTTTTTTATTATTTTATTTATTTATTTTTTTTGCCAATATCAAGAGGCATGTGGATATTTCTTTTTCCAAAGTTAAGAAGCATGTGAATAATTATATTTTTCCAATGTTAAAAGCCAAGAGGGAAACTCTCTTTGCTAATGGTAAAAGATTTGAATTTACACCATCTAGTGGGAGGAGGGGGAAGGCTTTACATCAGAAGGGATCAAAAATGCATGGAAATTTTCAATTATGACTACAGCAATCTGACTGTCCATTTTAGGAGTGCATATAGAGTTCTAAACGTAACTAAACCAGGACCCCCTCACGGAAGTAGTGCGTCTCAGAAATATGATAGTATGAGATAGCTGATGTTAAAAACAATTTTCTGATTAGACCTACAGAATTTCAAATACATCAAACTAAATATTAAACTCCATACCATATAGGAAAACACTCTACCCTAGAAAAAACTACATGTAAGAGAAAAAAAAATTCATGGTGTTTACTGCCATGAAATTCAAAAAGAACTTTTCTAATTTTAAATAAGATTTTCAGAAGCAGAGATATCACACAAAATGGAATTATACTTCTATGTCATTTAATAGTAATATACATTTATACCTTAAATCAAAGTAAAATGTAAAACTGTGCCCCATGCAAATCACAATAGAAAGTTGCTACAGTTCCAGCTATTAAACAAAAAAAGGCTTTTTTATTATTATTATTTTGACCAATTTATGAAAATGTAAAAGCCCATTCATGCCAAAACCGTGCATCACAGAAATTCAAACGAACATGAGTCATCATTCTTTAGTTGGTGCTATGCAATGCAAAAAAAGAATTTTTGTCAAATCTAACTTATAGGTGAAATGGTATCATCATATTCATGGATAGACAAATGTGCAAAATGATGCCATATGCAGTCTAGGGTGTCCCAAAATTCAATGTAAAAAAAAATCTTAAAAAAGGTGGGTCTCACCCTCTAAAAAGTTTCTTCTACTCCTATTATTAAAATATATGAAGTTAGAGCTCATTTGGAAAAGATTAAGAGGTCCCTCAAGGTCACACAAGCAACACTGATTTATGTGAAAATCTGGAATTTTAATCAAAAGCATAAGTGATGATCAATTATATATTTCATTTTCATTATTAATAAATTTTTAGTATCTATATAAAAAAATTATAAAAGCATAATTAAATATAAAAACATAATTAAAAGCTGCACCTGCTTCTGTAGTGCAATTATATATCTATATACGATTTCTAAACCTTAACTGTAACCACTAGCATCACTTATTTGCACCTTAACTGTGACTTTAAACTTTAACCGTAACCACTAGCATCACTTATTGCACATGTTGTTGTTTGTTCTATTGTATGTGTTGCCTTTTGCTGTTTGTTAAGATGGGTATTTTTGCTGTTTGTTGAGATATTTCTATGTTGCCTTTTTGCTGTTTTGTCCAGAAGAGAAATTTGTTTTAGTGTCTCTTTTTAATACAATGGGAGTAGTAATTATGTATGGCTTATTGGATATCCTACTGAATCAATAACAGGTTCACGTCTGCCATCTGGAAGAGATGTTATGACCAATTTTATGTATTTTTACCGTACTAAGAAGCTTTCGATCAGTGATAGTGCTGTTCTTGTAAACAATAACATTGTAGCATTTGGGGAAAAATCAAGGTTGCCAATAAGACATAAGCAGCATATATTAAAAAAAATTAAAGATTTATATGGCAAACAAGTAGGTTTAATGAGAAATCAAAAAAGGAATAATGCAAAAGACCAAGAGAATCAAATAATGTATAGTGAAAATCTGGATATGTTATTTGACATAAGTCACGCTAATTCGGAACAGCTTATTAAAAATGAAGAGGATTGTCAGTTTCTCAGATTACAAAGACAATCTAAGACAGGTTGTATTGGATCCCTGGACAGAAAGCTTTGTACACATGAGAAAAGATCAGTTGAACGACAGAAAAAATTTGCAAAGCGATTAAAAGAAGCTGCTTCATCTCAGAATTCCTTTGCTTTATCAACTGCATCCTCTACGTCAACAATGGATGAGACTGAAAGTGAAAACTCAAAAGAAGACTGATGATGAATATGCTGCAGAAATTACACCACACAAAAAATTATTACGTGAGAAGCATACAGGTAAAGATGAACGAAGTCAAAGGTCTGTCATAACACCAAAAGTTACTGCTGCTTTTGATAGAAATAATATAAGTATAAGAAAGTCAACAATGTTACTTGCATCTGTCTTAAACATGGCTGGTGGTGGTGGTGATGGTGAAGCAGACTGTTCAAAGAGTAATGAAACTTTAAAATCTGTAATTATTTCAAAAAGTACTGTTCATCGTGAACGTCAACGCTTACGTTGTGAAACTGCGCAACAGATAAAAATGGAGTTAATGCCTCAAAGTCAGTAGTTCATTGGGACGTAAAGTTATTACCTGATTTATCATTAAATAAAACAAGAAAAGTTGACCATTTACCAGTGTTAGTTTCCTCTCTAAAAGATAGTAGTACAAAACTTTTTGGAATTCCTAAGCTGTTATCTGGTACAGGGGAAGCAGCAGCTAATGTGGTTTTTGAACTTTTACAGTCATGGAAATGTGATTCTCAGGTTATTGGTATGTGCTTCCACACAACCTCCTCAAATACTGGAAAGTTCAAAGGAACATATGTTCTTCTTAAAAATAAAATAGGAAGAAGCCTTCTGTGGTTAGCCTGTAGACACCACATGTTTGAAGTGTTACTTTCAGATATATTTCATGTATGTCTTGGACCGTCGAGTGGACCTGAAATTATTATGTTTAAAAGATTTCGTGAAAAAAATGGATTGAACTTAACCACCGCAACCCAAAATGTCAAACAACACCATTGATAGCAGCATCTGACGCTTTGAAATTTTTTATTACTAATCAACTTCAGACAGCTGCTAAACACTTTCCTAGAGATTATTAAAGATAACTATTAAATCTCTTCGCTCTTATGATTGGAATAGTTGCGAACAATATTATTCGGAAATCAGGTGCTCTCCACAGAGATAGATGGATGGCAAAAGCCATTTATTCATTAAAATTGAACTACTGTTTGATAGAAATGAATCTATCATACAATTGACACCTCAACAATTTCAAGGGCTTCAAAGGTTCAATCGGTTTGTTGTATGCGAATACATTCAATCATGGTACACATGTCAGTCTATTGTAGATGCACCAGTGAACGACGTTTTACTGATACAAAGATTGCATGAATATGATGATATGCAAATACGCAAAACAGGATTAAAGATGATTTTACGTCACTCCTGGTATTTAAGTGAAGAGCTTGCCACTCTTTGTTTGTTTTCAACACTTCTTAGTGCCAAGGAAAAATATATGTTAGTTAGTAAAATCAGTGAAAAAAAGAATTTGCACCTATTAAAGAAACTTCCTTTAAAATTTGATGACTTAAATATCTCTAGCAGCTTCTTTCACATCGCACAAATAGACGATAGCTTCCTAAGCATGCCTGTTGAGAAATGGCCAGAAACACAATCTTTTAAAGAAGCTGAAGAAATTGTTAAACATTTGCCATGTGTTAATGACTGTGCTGAGCAAGGCATAGCATTAATCGAAAGCTTTAATGATGCAACAAAAGATAAAGAACAAAAACAGTATTTATTGCAGGTAGTTGAAATGCATAGAAAGAACTTCGTGAAGTGCAACCGTAAAGATCTTCAAGATATGTAAAAAATTATTAATTATGTTATTTATAGAATGTTATGCAATATTTTCCTCTTTATTACCTTGTTAAAATTGACAGGTGAATTTTGCTGTAAAATATTCTTTTTACATTGCATTTTGCAATGTTGAATAAAGTTTGTTTTTTGTCATTTTTTATTAATTTTTCTTATATTTTCTACACTAAATATTACCAATAGGGTACATTTTTTTAGAAACGACATATTAAAAGCATGTAACATTTTAAATAAAAAATATTTAAAAAATAATAATTTTGTAAGTAACTGTAAAAAATTATTGAATTAAAACTATTTTTTAAACTTTTTGGCGACCTTGAGGGACGGGACCTCTAAATATATAATTTTTTTTTTTAAGCTGAAATTTTACAGGAGATCTTAAGAACACCAAACGAAACTTTTTAGGGAGTGAGAGTCAAAATATTTAAAAATTTTATTTTTTGGGGACACCCTAATATGCACACACACCTTTTTCTATAATACAAGCTAAAAACTGGTAAATTCAGGGGGGAACAGACACAAAACAATTAGTTGTGTCTGCATCACACTATTATAAGAAGAATGTCACATTTTTCACTCACCTTTCGGGGTTCAATAATTTGCAACAAAATAATGTCAAGAAGCTCCTGAGATACAGTATCTGCTTCAGTTATTAAAGGACTCATCAAATCCAACATAAAACCTTTCACTTTTGCAGAATGATTATCACTAGACAAAATGAAATGAAATAATAATTAAATAATGAAATTTAAATCAAGATCAATAAAGACAAAAGTACATATTAGCTAATACAAGAACATCATGCTTTGCATCAATTACAAATTCTGTTACATCCTCCCTATGTTGGTAAATATTAATATTAAAGACATAGAAGAGATAAGCACTGACACTGCTCTTCCTCCTAAGTAGTTATGTGAAATGATATATAATTTGGTGAAAAACACTCTAAAATTAATTTTACATGGTTTTGAAATTGCCACCTGTATGAACACAAAATTCTGAATGCATGCACACACACACACACACACACACACACACACACACACACACACACACACACACACACACACACACACACACACACACACACACAAATTTCAACCATTTCTAGTTTGCTTGCTGAAAATATTCCACATTCATAAATGGCACATACTAATAACAAATAAAAAAGATCTGTTTTTTCATCCATGAGTGATACATGCAGACATAACTAAAAAAACTCCAAGTTGTCCCAATGATCTTTCAAATATTCCTATTCCCAATGGATTTGCAGCAATGTATGTGTGTGTTTCATAACTCTTCCAAATAATTCCTCTTCGGTCAGATACCACTCACTACAGGGAACCTTTTGTGTATATTTTCTGACCATAATAATGCAAAGTTTTTCCACCAAGGGTCGTAGATTTATATCCTATTTTTCTTGGTACCTGTGCTTCTAACGGTCTGATTTGAAAAAAAATTTCTTTGTTGAACAGCATTTCTGGTGAGAAATGTTTTGCACATAATTCCTGATGCTCCTTAATGCATTGTTTTCCCATTAGAGGGTGTAATTTGATATTTCTGTTTACAACATATGTGCAGCACTATTTGCATGTCTAAAACCTGAACTGAAAAAGTTCATTTTGGACAGATACTACTCACAACGAAAACATTTCATGCACATTTCCTGCACAAAATAATGCACATATTTGCCTGCAAGGGGACACTAATGTCTAATATATTTTTCTCAATATCTCTTCCTTTTAAAGTTAAATTTGAAAAAAATTTGACTCTAGATACCATTCACTTTGTGGAACATTTTGCATGTACTCTTGGATTTTTACAGAGCACAATTCTGATACTACTGGCATTAGTATATATTTCTGTTGCAATCACATCATTGCTTCTAGAAATCCTATTGAAATATCACGTTTATGTTGTATACCGTTTGCTACAGTAAAGATTTAAAACATTATCTTCTTGAAGTAATGCAGTTTTCCCACTAAGAGATATAAACATAAAAGTTTTTGTTTGTTTTTCTCACTATAGCTGTGCTTCCATAAGATGCATCTGAAAAATGATTTTTATTTTGCAAAACTTTTACTATGAAGAATACAAAATGGAACCCACACATGCGGTTTGAGAACCCGCATATATACGAGTTCACGTAATACAAAGTTCTGCATAAAGTTTTTATAGATTCCCTTGAACTTTGTAATATTCACCCTTGTTATTTTAACGGTACATTATGAACAATAATTTTTGGGGAAACTGCATACATCAAAGTTCAGTACAATTGTCAACAAACAAAATAAGTAGCATTCACCCAGTTTTTTTACTGGTAAACAAGGAACTACCTGCTGTTGACAACACCCCACAGTTCCCCTTACAGATGGGTCAGTTCACAGGAAGACCAGAATGTTTCAATTGCTTTTTACAATCTCCAGGTCTTCCCCCCCACACACACACACACACAGCTGCATGCACATTTGCTAAACATACATCTCCTGGGCCAAAATGCTGCCTTTTGTCTGCTACCCTCAGCACCTTTCAATCACTGAATTCCTGTTTAGAAAATCTTAGTGTTTATTTTGCATTTCAAAACATCTTAAGCACAGCATCAGAAGAAGTTAAAACAACATTTAAAATAGTGATGGCGATAAGCACTAAACAAGCCAGAATTGGCTCGTATATCCAACGTAACATGTAACAGGTGAAAATCTAAGTTTTTAGTATTGGGTATATAAATAAGTTTTGAGGGATTTCCGTTCGGTGTCGTACTTATTACTGCTTGCGTGTATTTTAAGGTGGCAACACTGCGATATCGCAGTACGAGACACCAGCTGTCAGAGTCAGTATACGACGTTCATTGAGGTGTGAAGATGTATTTGATTTACTCAATGGAAAATGGCAACTTTCATCCCGACAAAACAGCATTTGCGGGAAGTGTAAGTGCATTACTTTATAGTCAAGAAAAGTGCTGCCGACAGCTATCGCTTAATGTCAGAAATCTATGGTGAACATTCCCCATCCATAAAAACATGTGAGTACTGGTTTAGACGATTCAAGAGGAACGATTTCGATGTCAGTGATAAAGAACATTCTGGACCACCCAAAAAAATTGCTGATGCCGAATTGGAAGCTTTACTCGGCGAGGACCCGTGCCGGACCCAAAAAGAACTAGCAGCAGCATTAAATGTTAGTCGACCATGCATTTCACAACATTTAGCTCCCATGGGAATGGTGCAAAAAGAAGGGAATTGGGTTCCACATGCTTTGCGGGAAAGAGACCTTGAACGTCGAAAAACCATTTGCAAATTGCTGCTTCAAAGGCAAAAAAGAAAGGTTTTTTTGCATCGTATTATTACTGCCGACGAGAAATGGATATGGTACAATAACCCTAAACGGCAGAAAGCATGGGTGAAGCCAGGTGAACCAGGTGCTTCAATGCCAAAACGCAATATCTATGGTTCAAAGGTAATGCTGTGTATCTGGTGGGACCAGAAGGGTGTGATCCACTATGAACTGCTGAAACCATCAGAAACTATTACTGGTGATCGGTATCGAACCCAATTAATGCGTTTAAAACGAGCTCTCATGCAAAAACAGCTGGAATGGGAGAATAAACACAACAAAGTAATCTTACAGCATGACAACGCAAGACCACATGTTTCTCGACCTGTGAAAAAGTACTTAGAAGGATCCGACTGGGAAGTTCTACCCCACCCGCCATATTAGTCAGATATTGCGCCATCGGATTATCATTTGTTCCAGTCGATGCAGTCAGCACTTTCTGGAGAACAGTTTAGTTCTTATGAAGACATCAAAAATTGGCTGGACAACTGGATCTCTTCCAAGGAACCGGAATGCTTCCTTCGGGGCATATGTTCACTGCCCGAAAGATGGGGTAAAGTTGTAGCTTCAGAGAGAGCATACTTCGATTAATATTAAAATATTGTTTCTGTTCTCCAACAATGTGTTTTGTTCACCTCAAATCCCTCAAAACTTATTTATATACCCAATAGTTGCTTTAATTTTTACATTTGTTCAATGTTTTGCTTATTGTAGATCTCACTCATATTATTTTGCTACATATAGTTTTCAATCAAAAAGAATTTTTACCTTCAATTAATTGATAAATAGGTTATGGTTGACTAGTATTAACCTGACATAATGTAAATGCCAAAAATAGCCAGGTGTTTTTATCTGTCCGATTATAATAAAGTTCGCATATATCGAATATTGTTTTACCCTCCCTTCCCTTCACTTTGTTGCACATGGGTTTGACTGTACCCTTTATTTGAATGGTGTACCCAAATCATTCACCATTAGTTGGCTCATGGCAAATCGTCCATCACGAATGGTGAAGAACTCAGGTTCTTTTATGCAGTTTGCCAAAAAGAGCTGTGGCCTTGAAGGAACTTTGGCTGTGAACAGAAGATTTCTGCAAAAATGATTTACTCATTGAGCGTAGTGACAACCTGGAAATCGGATGGACATCCGTTTGAATGATCATTCATCAATGATGAACTCCCAAGAAGGAATGATTTATGCCATCACTACAGTCAAATACTCTTGTGATAATAATGCTAAGCTTTTCAAGGTCTATTGTTCTATTATGTGCCGAAACAATTTTTTTTTTTTTTTTTTTTTTTTTTCATCTCAGAATCCAGGAAACATCCTTTAAAAAAACTGATTAGCATGATCTGCAACTGTGCTCAATTTAAAATGTAAACAGAACTTTGGCTTGATCAGCATTTAAACAGTTTGATTCAGGAACCATCAAAAATGCAAGCACTTTATTTGAAATTTTCATCTTCGAATTCTCCACACGGTGCCAACAATAAAACCTGCCACCAAGTGCAATACAAAAGTGAACTAAATAATACCACAAGGAACTTTACACCAACTATACTTAAGATAATAACAAAAGACTGAATTCAAAAGAATACATACATATTCCCCAAATTGTTCTTAGTTGACGTGCTAATTATATTAACTTCAATTAATAGAAATTCACCTTACAAGGTTTTTGTTTCTCTTGCTCACACAGGGTTCCCACTCAGTTAGTGAAATCAAATTCCCTGACTTTTCCAGGTTTTCCAGGTGGTTTTGAGTAAAATTCCAGGTGTTTGCAACGGCATTTTGAAAATATGCTTAACAACATATAATGAGAAAAAAATACTGGTTAATTAGATACTTCCCCAGATTCGCATGCAAGATATTAAAATATTGTTTTAGTTAGCTGAGCAGAAACTTGTGAATAAGCAATTCCATAACAGGATATTGAACTAGCTTTAACTCTTGTAATGCAGTGTTTTGACATGCAAGACAGTGATAGAGGCTTTGGTTTGATAACGAAGTATCCGACATGGGGTTCTGAGACTGCGATAAAAAATGTTGAAAATATCTTTTTGCGGATTTTTCGCAAAACTGACTGAACCTTTAATCAACTCCATAAATCACTAACAGGAACGGGCCCCTTAAATTTCAAGCGAATCGGATAAAAGCTTAAAAAAATTTATTTTAAGCTCATCATCCTGCAGCAAGTTTCTTGAGGAGAGTGAATTCATAACTTTATTACGCGGTTATAATAAATATCAAAATAAAAAAAAATTGAAAAGGAATAGATGTAGTCATTGAAATATTTAGCACGCAAACTTAGAAGTCAAACATTGAAGCGAAATCTTTTCTTGCAGAGAAAAGAGGGGGAAAAATAGAATATGAACACTTCATCTTCTTTCTAAATACCAGTAAAAAAAGAATGAAAAGCATTCTGCAACATATTCAGTGAAACATAAACATTTACTCCGAAAAGAGTCTCGGAACGTTAAAGAAGGCAATAACTCAGTTGGCTCCTGTTGGCACACGCAGTCATTGCGACCGCTCAAAGCCCGTTTAGTGATCCTTCACCAGTAAGCTCTCCCAGCCTAAAATGCATTGAGGCACAGCAAAGCTCACCAGAAACCCTCAGTAAGAGCGCTACATTAAAGATTTATCCCATTAAAATTTTAAAGGATAATTTCAAAAGTTCTTCACCGATTCACGCAAAATTTTAGAGGTCAGCTTCTGTTAACCAATTATGATGTATGTAAAAATTTCAGCCAGTTTCATGAAGAACAGAAAAAGTTAGTTTTCACCATTTTTATCCCCAGTCTGGCAGTCAAACAAAGGCACGAAGGGGGCAGGAAGTGATTTGGTCACTCCATCGTAACCCCTCCACAGGCTCCACTCTCACTCCAACACTACGCACCCTTTTCATTTCCTAGTAGCCACCGTAGGAATTTCCTCCCTACGTGGCTGCAATGAATTCCTTTTCTAGTGCTCAATGACGGAGAACTCTGCCAAATACGTTAGTTTCACCCACCCACCCCCTTCCTCTTTAACCTACAGTTTGGTCCTTGGGAGTGAACTAAACGAAATGTTAAATACAAAGAAAGATCAAACACAGAGGAAAAAGTATTTTATTATAGAAACTCCCCATATTCCCTGACTTACGAAATAAAATTTCAAAATTCCCTGATTTTTTACGAAAATTCATGTTTTCCCTGACTTTTCCCTGACTTTTTGAGCCAATATTTTTTTCCCTGACAATTCCCTGATTTCCAGGTTCTCCAGGTAGCGTGGGAACCCTGTCACATTTGTTGCACGTATATTTCCAGCAGACTTGTCATTACACATGAAGGCCTTTTTCATGGTCGTCATATCTTTCATCCCTGTGTCTTGTCGTATACATTTTGCTAGTTTTGGAGTCATTGCTGTTATCATATCTATTTCTGAATCTACATATTACAATTACTTACACATATTTATCACACACACACAAAATTTCCTTTTCTGGAACATATCCTTAAAAAGCTAAAAACATACATACCATTTCCACTCGGCTTGTCAAATGCCTTAACCCTAATCCTCTTGGTCACATTGCATCTAACGCCATAACATTCACCACTTTTTACATACATTCATATTAAAACCTTTGTATATTTACACTATTTACAGGTATATTATAACACAAATTCAATTAATTTATACAATGGTTCAATTTTTACTCCTTTTAACCCTACTCAATCTTCCGACGGGGAACCAGATACTCCTAACCATCAACATCATAAGCCTCACTACGATGACCACACCTGCCTCAAAGTACTTTCTGCCAAACTTCGGCCATTTCAGGAGGCAAATCAGAACAACCAGTCCCCTCTGCAGCCACAGAGCAAGTGATGCAATCGCCTTCGGTCCTCTGCTCTCTCGATGTATCCCCCGATGTTTGCTTGTGGCACCCTCTGCTCTTCGATTTGGTCAATATCTGGCATTGGAATTTCTTTTTTCATTTCTTTTTTGTTCTATTTTAATAAAGGCTTTCCAATTATCATCGAGTATATTCGGATCCTTAGAGTTACATAGTCTATCCCTGTTTTTTTCAATAAGTGCTGATTCAGCAATCCTCAAGTGTCTTTCTGTTTAACATTTTTTAATAATTCTAATGTCTTCAAATTTCGGATATTCATTGTTTTCCGGGCAAACCCTGGAAAACAATGAATATCCAAAATTCGAAGACATTAGAATTATTAAAAAATGTTGCCTGGAAAACAATGAATATCCGAAACTCAAAGACATTACAGGCAAACCCTGGAAAACAATGAATATCCGAAATTCGAAGGCATTAGAATTATTAAAAAATTTTGCCTGGAAAACAATGAATATCCGAAATGGGAAGAACCGGAATAAATGGATGTATCCTGATCTAGCCTCCGCTAGATGCCCTGTTCCACATTCAGAAGAGATACTTGTTCCAACATGTAGAAAGCTTCCAGAGCTCTCCGAAAAGTCGGATGAATCGGCTGGTGAGAAAGAAAGCTATGCTGAGCAACATGATAGTGATTTCCAAGGACCTTCATCAGCTCCATAAGGTTTCCGTCAAACGGAATTGAACGACCTCATAAGGGACCTAAGTCTTCCAAAAAAGAAGGCAGCTGAATTCTTAGCTTCCAGGCCGGCAGAAAAAAATGTACTGTTACCGGGAACAAAATTCACAGTGTATTGCAACAGAGAAGAAGAGTTTCTGCCACTCTTCACAAAAGAAAACGAATTCGTTTTCTGCAGCAATGTGCCAGGGTTGTTGATGAAATTGGGCATATGGGAATACACACTCAGTGAATGGCAGTTACTCATAGATAGCTCCAAACACAGCCTCAAATGTGTACTTCTACATAATGGGAACAGATACAGATCAATCCCAATTGGTCACTCAGTTGGTATACGGGAAAATCGGGCAACAATAGCCATAGTCCTAGAGAAGATAGCATACCGTGATCACCAATGGGTCATCTGTGTGGATTTGAAGACAGTGAATTTTCTCCTAGGGCAGCAGACTGGGTACACCAAGTACATGTGCTTTGTATGTCTGTGGGAAAGTAGAGCTAAAGATAAACACTGGGTGAGAAGACAGTGGCCTAAGAGAGAAAACATGGTAGCTGGAAAGAAAATTATCATCACAGAGCCTTTGATGGACAGAGAAAAGATCATACTACCACCATTGCACATCAAACTTGGTTTGATGAAATAATTTGTAAAGGCACTTAAGAGAGATGGAATGTGTTTCGGCTACATATGTGGAAAATTTCCAGTGTTGAGCATGGAGAAAATAAAAGCAGGTATATTCGATGGACCATAAATCCAGGAACTCGTGAAAGACAAGCGTTTCCAAGATTCAATGGACAATATTGAGGCATGTGCATAGTCATCATTTTGTATGGCCGTACAGAATTTTCTTGGGAACCATACGGCCGCTAACTATCGTGAATTCGCTCGCTGCATTTTGTACACTTGGTTGTAACATAAGCATCAAATTGCATTACCTTCACAGTCATTTGGATCGATTTCCACATTGTCTTGGTGATATCAGCGATGAACAAGGGGAGCGATTTCACCAGGAAATAAGGGCCATGGAAGAGCGGTACTGTGGACGATGGGATATGCATATGATGGCAAACTATTGTTGGAGCATCCACCACGAATGTCTAGGAACATCGCATCGCAGGAAATCACAGAAACGCAGGTTCAGCAGTGTCTCAATGACGAAACATGTGTGCTGTTGTTCATGTTCTAGGCTTTTTAGGATTTCTCTTCATATGTCATATCGTGAGAAGCAGATCTGATGGCCAAAAACTAATGCCATTTTCGGAATATGTGACCCCAAAATACTCCAAAAAGGGTATAACATCTTAGGTACCAAAAGTTTTGTTCTCCAGTGCCCCTCCAGCCGGGTCAAAAAAAGAAGTATTAAAATTATGATTCGTTAAAAGCATTGTAATCGCACCAGCCAACATCGGTAAAGACAATAATAACAAAATAGCTGTAATCAATACAGATCACACAAATAAAGAAACTCGTTCCATAGACATCCCTGACCCTCGTATATTTACAATAGTAGAAATAAAATTCACTAGTGAGAGAGGGCTACAAAGTCTCTGTGGCGATAGAATGAGATCACGATATCCCTCCATTAGATCATAATTTTAGACACCTAGTGGGGGTGGGGCGGTAGTTGCCAGTTTGAGGTTCTTCCATTGGAGAGCGATGTCTGTTTATAGATTTTTCCTCGGAAACTATAGTAGCTAGAATTTGAGCCTAAGTCCATTAAGTTGAAGATGCTGAGGTAAAACTCTTGTGAATGAAGTAATTGATTAGATATGGCCTCTTTTAACGTTCTGATGGCTTCTGACACTAGGATCGAAGGGTAAAGAGAAACCACGCCGAAAATGCCAATAATGTCGCGTTGTTGGACAGAGATTCGCTTGATTTTTGTGATAAAATCTAGAGTGGAAGTTATTGTAAAGTCCGATTCAGGAAGGTGATTAGCCAGAAGTTTACAGCCTGCCTTCTCTAAATGGTATGACGATACCACGAATTTGGAATCAATTCTTCAAATAGTGAATGCCTTTTGTTTTCCTTCCAGTATTCCGCATGCTAAACAAACACGATGCCTTGTGTCTTTGAATGAATATTACATTTGCATCTCTTCATTTGTCAAGTCACAGCGTTCAAATTGTTGAAGCACTCTATTATCCAGTTTGCTGTCTACCTTCCTTGAAAAAGCCATCTGGTTGATGTGCGAAAGCTTGGAAACTTTTATTTTTATTCTACACCAATAAATTCATATTACTAGTAACATCCTTATCATCATTGTCAACCATTATCAATCCACTGCTGGACGAAGGTCTCTCCAAGCCTTTTCCACAACAGTCTGTTTTGTGCCAGTCTCCTCCATGTTACTCCCGCATACTTTCGAATTTCATCCACCCATCTCCCACGTGGTCTTCTTCTGGGTCTTTTCCTGTCCCTTGGAATCCAATCTAAAATTTCGACTGTCCGCGATGGTCTGTTTTTCTGGCAGTAAGAAATTTCCATACTAGACATTCAACTATACTTAAGATAGTATATACTAGACCCCTAGTATATACTATCTTAAGTATAGTTAGTGCAAAGTTCCTTGTGTTATTATTTAGGTTATGCACTCTCCAAGCAATGTGGAATGCCTTTAACAATTCCGACAGCTTCGACCCAAACTGAAAAAAGGACGGTCCCACCTCCTTGTTTTAATTGCTTGCAAGACATTCGGCTTAATTCCAAAGTTCCGAAATTTTAGGATATAAGTAAAACGATTGTGGTTCAAGAAGAAAAAGGACAAATTTCTTCGCCAGACCTTATCAAGAACAGTAAACCTGAAGAAAAGGGTGTCATGTCATTGAAATCCAAGTGGTATGCCCTATATATGAAGTTACATAGACTTTGCGAACCAATCACTTTCAACAACCTAACGCTCTGAGTGGACATGTTAGTCAAAAGACTCAAATCTTTCTTGTCCACCAGATATAAGAAGCTGGATTACTTCAAATCATCTCAGAATCCAAAACCTAAAGATTTTACTATTCACTTCGTCAATATTTCAAACCAGATGCTCACACTGGAAGAAACGAAAGTTTTGGAACTTGGACCAAAGTTCTGCTTTCGAACAAGAACGAATCCAAAATACGTCATTTCTGAGTTTGGGAGCATAATATTGCGAGTTCTGGATGCCGCCAAAGACGAACTACGCCAACTCTGTTGCTCTAGGTTGTGATCATGGTACAATCCCAAACAACCATCTGATAAATTTAAAATTCCGAGACTGTTTTGAACCTCAGAAATGACCATTCCATAGTAATAATGTTAATGGATAAATCCAGCCAGACAGAAATTGTGGATGCTGCAGACTACAATCAGAAACTTGAAGACTTCATCTCTGCTTGTGATACATAGTAAACGAACGAACCCTCTAAATTGTTGGACTGCACAGGTACAAGGAGCTGCCAGGCTGACCGCTATATCGGAGGATCTCAAGAAAGCCGCCAAATTACCACCAGGCCCTCATATCCCGAAGCTCATCAGAAGACTTAAACAACACAAGTCCAATAATCCATTGAGACCCATCATGTCAAGGAGATGTACCATTTAGAGAAAGCACTATGCAAATTTCTGGCTAATTACCTACCTGAATCAGACTTTATAATAACTTCCTCCCTAGATTTTATCACAAAATCAAGCAAATCTGTCCAACAACCCGACATTATCAGCAGTTTTAACATAGTTTCTCTTCACCCTTTGGTCCCCATTCCAGAAGCCATCAGAACGTTCAAAGACGCCATATCTAATTCATCACTTTATTCGCAAGTCTTTCCTCAGCATCTTCAAATCAATGGACTTAGTCTCAAATTCTTGCTACTATAGTTTCCAGGGGAAATCTATAAACAGTCATGGCTCTCCAATGGGATCTTCGCTTTCAGCAATTCTCGCGGAAGCAATTCTTCGCCCACTTGGGCAGCATATATTCAGCAGCATTACCCCAAGGCTTACCACTTGGCTGTAATATGCTGACAACGTATTTTTCATATGGCCTCATGGAAAGGAGACTCTCCCGCTTTTCCTGGATAAAATCAATGATATATACCCTATGATCAATTTCACTATGGAGCTAGAACACAATAGTGCATTGCCTTATCTGGATGTTTTACTGAGTAAATCACCTGAAAATTGCCTTCGTACACAAGTCTAGTATAAACCCACATCCGTTCCCAACCTGATGCTCTGCAGTTCATTCTGCCCTGCTGATTACAAGATAGCTTTCTTCAGTTCTCGAATCAGAAGGGCCTTCACCATTTCCTCCGATGTTCCTTCTAGACAAAGCAAATTAAAAAGTGTTATCGAATTGGCCACTGCGGCAGGATACGCCCAAAACATGATACATAGATATATCAAAAGAACCAGAAACAGTCATACTAATCTTTCTATGCCACAGTTACATTGAAAGGGCTCTATTTCTTACATACCAAATATTTCCTATAAACTCAAGAATGCGCTCAAGAAGATGAATCTCGTGTCGGCGTAAGATCTCTGACGTCTTTATATGCTATGCTTAAGGGAAATACTGACAAACCTCCACTTTCCAATGAAGCAGGTGTTTATGCCATACTTCTACAATATTCGGACGGCTCCAAGTGATTCTACACTGGAATGATCATAAGTTAATTTAGAATTAGAGTCAATGAGCATAAGAGGGACAGAAAAAATGGCAAATTAACCATGGCCCTGGCCAGAGAAGTCCAGTTCAAGTCCACTGATCCTATGTGGGATGACATAAAAAAATTAGCTACCTACTCTACCCCTAAATCCACTGCCATTCAAGAAACTTTGGAGATCATTACCAACAGCGTTACACTAGAGTTACCACGTATTTAGAACCAATACTTCAAATAGTGAATGCCATTTGTTTTCCTCCCAAGATTCCGCATGCTAAATGAGCATGATGCTTTGTGTCTTTAAATGAATAATTAAATTTGTATCTCTTCATTTATTGTCAAGTCCCCGACAGGCCTTGATTTCATTTTTTTTTTTTTTTACCAGTAGTAACACTTGCTAGTGGCCTTATTTTTTACTAGCAAATTGCATTATCTGCTAGCAAAAGTTTAACATTATACAAAAGAAACTTTAACATGTCCCCCTTCATTAGTCAATCATGACAAATTTAATTTCACCTTTGTAACTGTCACATTGTAATGCTGAAAAGATTACAAATATTTAGTATAACTCACCTTTTCATGACCTGACAGATTAATTCTAACAATTTAATTTGAATGCAATTATTTAAAAAACTTCTTTTTTTTATTTAACTTTATTCACAAAATTCAAGAACACTATTCAAAATATTAACTTATTTTCCGTATGGTTTACGATCTGGGTTTCGGGTCTTTTCATCACACCACTTTAAAACAGCAGGCTTGGGGTCAAACTTGTCTTCGGACGGATCTTCAACCTCAATAATCATGAGAGCATTCAATGTTTGTAAGTTTAAACTGTGCCTCCAATCACCCTGGATTCTCGTCATGAAATTGAACCCAACCTCACATGCAGAAGTAAATAAAGGAAATATACTGGATATTTCTACTAGTGCCGAAATGATTTTATAATGTTTGTACTTTTCAAGAAACATTTGTTTCCAGAAAGCAGTTGTTCCTTTTTGCATGTGTCTAAAATATTCCACATGCACAATGCAGTGGCGCTTTACAGTTCATACTAAAACATTCAAAATTTTTCCACAAGCAACTTTTGCTAGAACCACTTTTTATCACTAGCAAAATGCATTTGCTTGCTAGCAATTTGCTACTAACTATTGGTCAAAATCGAGTGCTGGTCACCGAGTTCAAATTGTTGAAGCATTCCATTATCCAGCTTGCTGTCTACCTTCTTAAAAAGCCATCTGGTTGATGTGCAAAAGCTTGGAAACTTTTATTTTTATTCTACGCCAATAAATTCGGATTAGTACAGTTACACTATCTTAAACAAAAGTACACTTCACATCAGCCATGAAAATAAGTGCGAAATTTTTAGCGGCCCATTAAAAAAACTGGTGACCCAAATTAAAATAGGGTTTTATTTCTTACCGTAGGTATTATAATAGTTTATTTTCAGTCGGATTGAATTCTTGAAAACCCACACCATTTATGCTAATGTTCATTAAACTGTTAATTCTTTGTGGACAATTGAGAATGTTGTATTGCTTTAATGTTATTCATAGAACTAAAACTGCCTTCACAGCTAGCAGTTGAAACAGGAAAGCACTCCACTAGTCAAAAGCTTGCTGAAGATCTGGAAGTAAATTGGTTGTTTGATAGCATTTTTGCATAATGCCACAAAGCAATGATCCGTAGGCATGTGCTTCAAGTTGTACCCCTCTTCAAGAATTCTGTCCTCTTCGAAATCACGCAAGGAATTTTTGAAACGCTGGGCAATTTTCATTACCTCTGTATTTCCAAAGTCAGATAATTTTCTTCCATATGACCAAGTTGCAGAGTTGAATACTTTTCAATCATCAATAATACTCATCTTTGAATTG
Organism: Macrothele yani; assembly: GCA_039090855.1. Classification (NCBI taxonomy): domain Eukaryota; kingdom Metazoa; phylum Arthropoda; class Arachnida; order Araneae; family Macrothelidae; genus Macrothele; species Macrothele yani. Next base: position 102,336,082 of record CM076995.1, read on the forward strand.
GGAAACCTTGATTTCAAATAAATTTGACCAGCTTCGATTATTTCCTGTTGGTCACTTTGAAATGAAGCTTATCTTACTTCTTCATTTGTAACTTGAAGGAAGTTAAATTTTTTATTTGTGCAGTTGTAATTAATGTTAAATGATGATTCCATAGGACCTAGGCTCTCAGAAAGGTTTTGCAGTTCATGTACAGCACAGCTAACTGCATTATCCACTTGAGTGATAACAATATTTTCTTTCTGGAATACTTCTGAGACAGGACTATATAAATTCAAAAAATCCAAGAGAAAATGGTAGAATTTGACGTATTTATAGCAGGACATGAATCGTAATAATCGTTTTGCCAACAGTCCATCTGTTGTTCACTTCGATTACTGCTCTAAGTACGTTACCAATGGATTCCAGTTTTGAAGTAAAGCTTCCAGTGTTCAGCACTTACTAACAACGCATCTCACAACATTCAGATCCTTTAATTTACAAATTTTTATCTCCAATGTAGAAGCAACAACATTTAACTCCCTCAACGTTTTTGATGAGTTGTTATAAAATTTAAAAATTGCTCTAACTTTTTTCTGCATTGACTAAGAAAGGACACTTTTGAACAAACATCAAGAATACTAATAGGAGTCTTATACGCTACACAGTGTACATGTATTACTTCAGGACAAATTTCACTAAACTTGGCATCCAGCCCTCCTCTCATCTATAATACTGCAGCACCAAGGCCTACTAACCGACCAGGTTTCTTGTATGGGATTTCTATCTTTGGTGGGCAGTAGTGACTGCTTCAAAATATCCTTGTGCTAATTGATTTTGGTTAGTAAAATAACCAAAAATAAAAATATGTGGTATTATATAATAGAATAATAGCTATATACTATATTCACTACTGTTTCACACATTATATACGTTCTGTGCGTTGTGTGCATATTTGCAGCATGATAATCATCTTGGCATTTATATATCATATGACTAGGAATATTATTATAAGTTTCAATTATTATATTATCAAGGACTCACCTTGTATCGGTATTCCAGATTAGTAAGCTTCATCTTGTATCTTGAAAAATATGTGTATCTAGCGTGTCATTAGCCCCGTAGAATCATCGTATTGCAAATAGGCCCAATTGAAATTTGCGACCAGGGTTTAAATTCAAATAAAACACGACTATGGATATCATACAAAGAGAGTGTGAAAGAATTATATATAATGTAATTAAAAAACCTATACCATCAACAGGTATCGTCAATCTTTAAAAGAAGGAATGGATAAAATCAACGACATTACAAACAGACCTCAAATAAAATTTTCGTCCATAATTGAACAATGCCAGACAATCTCTGCAACACGCACACGACTCCACGTAAACCACCGGACATGTTTCGGCACGACTGACTTTCGGCCATTATCAACGGTATGCATCCTGGATCAATGTTCAAAGTTGTTATATATCTAGGTCACCTCGGCATCACCTCCGCTATAGTTGTTCCACGTCGACGTTTTCCGTCATCATTACATGTACGTGTATTCACGTGTGAGTCACATCCACGCCATCTATTGGGTTAATTCCGGAATTGCTGTCGCTGTTTTTATTTCGTAAGTATATGTTATTTCTTTTATTTTCCTTTTTGTTGTTATATTTTGTATTATTTTCTTCTTGTATTAGATATTTCCATGGATACGGGATATCTTTCGGAGTAGACGTATTGCAATTGGATCTTTGGGTTTTCTCAATTGTTATAGCCTCAGACCACAAAATTTGACTATGTTTATTGTGGGAAGTTAAGATTTTACTATTTTCCCAATCTGGTATTAATTCATTTATCATACAATGTTGTATAAGTGATGTTTTTTTTTCTTTTTTAATCCAATTATCATAGTGCTCATTCAACCTCGTTTTAAACCTACTTTTAGTACTACTGATGTAATATTTGTCCTGCTTATTTTCCTTTGGGTCTATTGTAGGAATCATGTATACACCTGCCTTATTTAGTGGATTTTTATTGTAACCACTGTTTGTCAGTAATTTAGAATTATCAGTAACTATTTCAGCAATTTCAATATTGTAATTCTGGCATTCTTTTCTTATAATATTGCTTAGTGGAGGTAAATATGGTATACTTCCGTAAAATAACGTATTTCTTTTTGTTAATCCATTGTTGTGCCTCTGTATACCAGCTCTTCTTATTTTGCGATATAATGAATCTATCAAGCCAACAGGATATCCAAAACATTTAGCAGTGTCTTTAATCCACTTTATTTCCTCAATAAGTGCAATTTTCGTTGATGAATGTGTTATAGCTCTATTTATGAATGATCTGAACACTGAAATTTTATATCTCCATGGGTGACAGGATTCATTGGGAATTATAGCAGGAATGTAAGTAGGTTTTCGATATACACCAAATTCAATTTTATTTTGATGCCTAAATAAAGAAATGTCAAGAAAGTTAAGTTTGTTGTCAATTTCTTTTTCATACGTTACTTGAATAGTTGCGTACATACTATTTAAGTTGTTTATGAAGATCTCCATATCATTTTCCGAGTGTGGCCAGAAATTCAATACATCATCAACATATCATAAATACAGTATAGGTAAGTTACAAATAGATCTGTTATTGAATATTTTCTTTTCAATGTCTTGCATAATAACCTCCACAAGCAAGCCAGATAATGGTGATCCCATTTGTGCACCATATATTTGTCTATAAATTGTATTATTGTAAGTGAAGTAATTATTTTCTGTTATAAGCTTGAGTGCACATACAATGCTTTCAATTTTCGAAAATTCGATGTTTTCTTCTTCTAATCTTTTTTCAATTAGGTTAATAGCATCCATTGTGGGAGTATTTGGGTACAATGAGATGACATCCATACTGTACATCAAATATTCGGCACCGTCAATAGCTTTAATCTTATCAATTACTTCGGTTGAATTATTCACTGTATATTTATGATTACAATAATATATTTTCAAGTGGTTATAAAGACTTTTTTCTAATCTGATTGTTGGGGCTTTATTTTTGTTAACAATGAGTCTAATTGGCCTATCACATTTGTGGGTTTTTAGCTTGCCGAACATGTGAGGCACAGATGCAGCAACGGGAGGGTACGCATTCTTTTTAACATCATCTGGAAGTGACATATGGTTCTTTATATGTGCCATTCAACGCAAAATATTATCCGTAGGATCATTATTTACAGGGGTGGCCTTTAAATCATCAATAGCATCTTTCATTTTTTGATTATAATCAGCTTGGTCCAGAATTATGAGCTGTTTAGATTTATCGGCTAACATACATTTAATGCCAGGGTTATTTCGTAGTTCCAGCAAGGCTTGTCTTTCGTATTTAAGTCGAGCATCAGGTAAATTCTTTTTCATATGATTAATAACATCTTACCATTTTAAAACGAGTAGCATTTTGTTTCTTTTTAGGAATTCTGCATATAATGTCTTCAATTTGAGGCAAGATATTTTCTAATTTTGGCACGGAAGTAGCATATGCAAATTTTATACCCTTGTTCAAAGCCTTTTCCTGCCATGTCGTAATTTGTTCGCTTGAATAGTTGGTGAACATTACGTTTTGGTCGTTATTTTTCTTGTTGCTACTATATTGATATTTAGAGCTTACTAAACTTTCTATTTTATAAAAATGTTTAGTAATATATGTAGTACGCAGGAAAAAAGTCTTTATAACCACTTGAAAATATATTATTGTAATCATAAATATACAGTGATATTTTATAAAAATGTTTAGTCCTATATGTAGTACGCAGAAAAAGTCTTTATAACCACTTGAAAATATATTATTGTAATCATAAATATACAGTGAATAATTCAACCGAAGTAATTGATAAGATTAAAGCTATTGACGGTGCCGAATATTTGATGTACAGTATGGATGTCATCTCATTGTACCCAAATACTCCCACAATGGATGCTATTAACCTAATTGAAAAAAGATTAGAAGAAGAAAACATCGAATTTTCGAAAATTGAAAGCATTGTATGTGCACTCAAGCTTATAACAGAAAATAATTACTTCATTTACAATAATACAATTTATAGACAAATATATGGCGCACAAATGGGATCACCATTATCTGGCTTGCTTGTGGAGGTTATTATGCAAGACATTGAAAAGAAAATATTCAATAACAGATCTATTTGTAACTTACCTATACTGTATTTATGATATGTTGATGATGTATTGAATTTCTGGCCACACTCGGAAAATGATATGGAGATCTTCATAAACAACTTAAATAGTATGTACGCAACTATTCAAGTAACGTATGAAAAAGAAATTGACAACAAACTTAACTTTCTTGACATTTCTTTATTTAGGCATCAAAATAAAATTGAATTTGGTGTATATCGAAAACCTACTTACATTCCTGCTATAATTCCCAATGAATCCTGTCACCCATGGAGATATAAAATTTCAGTGTTCAGATCATTCATAAATAGAGCTATAACACATTCATCAACGAAAATTGCACTTATTGAGGAAATAAAGTGGATTAAAGACACTGCTAAATGTTTTGGATATCCTGTTGGCTTGATAGATTCATTATATCGCAAAATAAGAAGAGCTGGTATACAGAGGCACAACAATGGATTAACAAAAAGAAATACGTTATTTTACGGAAGTATACCATATTTACCTCCACTAAGCAATATTATAAGAAAAGAATGCCAGAATTACAATATTGAAATTGCTGAAATAGTTACTGATAATTCTAAATTACAGACAAACAGTGGTTACAATAAAAATCCACTAAATAAGGCAGGTGTATACATGATTCCTACAATAGACCCAAAGGAAAATAAGCAGGACAAATATTACATCAGTAGTACTAAAAGTAGGTTTAAAACGAGGTTGAATGAGCACTATGATAATTGGATTAAAAAAGGAAAAAAACATCACTTATACAACATTGTATGATAAATGAATTAATACCAGATTGGGAAAATAGTAAAATCTTAACTTTCCACAATAAACATAGTCAAATTTTGTGGTCTGAGGCTATAACAATTGAGAAAACCCAAAGATCCAATTGCAATACGTCTACTCCGAAAGATATCCCGTATCCATGGAAATATCTAATACAAGAAGAAAATAATACAAAATATAACAACAAAAAGGAAAATAAAAGAAATAACATATACTTACGAAATAAAAACAGCGACAGCAATTCCGGAATTAACCCAATAGATGGCGTGGATGTGACTCACACGTGAATACACGTACATGTAATGATGACGGAAAACGTCGACGTGGAACAACTATAGCGGAGGTGATGCCGAGGTGACCTAGATATATAACAACTTTGAACATTGATCCAGGATGCATACCGTTGATAATGGCCGAAAGTCAGTCGTGCCGAAACATGTCCGGTGGTTTACGTGGAGTCGTGTGCGTGTTGCAGAGATTGTCTGGCATTGTTCAATTATGGACGAAAATTTTATTTGAGGTCTGTTTGTAATGTCGTTGATTTTATCCATTCCTTCTTTTAAAGATTGACGATACCTGTTGATGGTATAGGTTTTTTAATTACATTATATATAATTCTTTCACACTCTCTTTGTATGATATCCATAGTTGTGTTTTATTTGAATTTAAACCCTGGTCGCAAATTTCAATTGGGCCTATTTGCAATACGATGATTCTACGTGGCTAATGACACGCTAGATACACACGTTTTTTAATTACATTGTATATAATTCTTTCACACTCTCTTTGTATGATATCCATAGTCGTGTTTTATTTGAATTTAAACCCTGGTCGCAAATTTCAATTGGGCCTATTTGCAATACGATGATTCTACGGGGCTAATGACACGCTAGATACACATATTTTTCAAGATACAAGATGAAGCTTACTAATCTGGAATACCGATACAAGGTGAGTCCTTGATAATATAATAATTGAAACTTATAATAATATTCCTAGTCATATGATATATAAATATGACTAGGAATATTATTATAAGTTTCTGCTGCAAATATGCACACAACGCACAGAACGTATATAACGTGTGAAACAGTAGTGAATATAGTATATAGCTATTATTCTATTATCCTTGTGCTGTTTCACTTAATAGAGGTTCCAAACAAAGCAACGATTCACGTACCTCACAATTTTTTTATGTATCTAATGTATATAACAACATTGACAAGACTGGTTAGATGTGTTTGTTGATCTATCTAATAATACTGTTTCACAAGGTGAATTCGAAATATTGCACACGAGCTCAGTTTGCATGCAAAATGAAATATAATAAATGAATGAAGTACCTTCAATTCTGTTTTCATAACAATTAGGCACGCTGGCACCAACTTTTCGGATCAGTTCTATCCATTTATCAAAATCCTAAAGTGGTTTTGAATGATAAGCTATGAAACATGCATTTGAGAAATTTGTTCTTGTGAAGCTTTACAGATGCACTTTGATAGAGGGGCAGAAACTGGATCCTTTTTAAACAATTCTGCTTCTACACATTTATGAGCTTTACTTGCATCATAAATCTTTAGGCTTTCCAGTTTAAAAGTTGCTGCATAGCCATTTACAAGCTTAGAATTTTGATTATTAATGTGTTTGAATTTTTTACAAAGGGAACAACATAGTAAAGTGTTTTTGTATCAAGTTCAAGCCATGCAAATTTTTCAAACCAATAACTCTGAATCACTTGTTCACCAGTTTTCTTGCTTTCAAATTCCTTTCTTTCTGACTGCTGGTTTGTACTGGAACTAAGAACTGCATGACTGGAAATTTCCATTACTGCCGGCATCACTGATTTCCCACACATCCTGTTTATGTTCAGAATGTAGAATAGCCTCAGTTGAGTCAGATAGATAATGTGGAACAAAGTTTGAACTGTCTGTACTTTGTACTTCTATCGCAACAGAATCATCAATCATAGAATTGGTTTTCTTCTTTTTTTCTTTTTGGAAAAAAAAAATGTGAGCAAGTTTCTTTGAGACATGATAGTCAGACAATGCTCTTTTACTGCTTCCATGGCAACTGGAGAATAAAAAAGTTCGACCAACTTAGGTTCTCTCTTCTGTGAATGAGTAATCCATTCGGCAGCAGCAGCAGGGTGCTGATGAGTCCATGAGCCTTATCTATCCAACTCTGGTATTGGGGATGCCATGCCCATGATATTTGGCCCGTGCACAAATGGAAGTTCACGGGCTCACCTTTGAGACATCTTGGAGTCTCAACTCTGATGCCAAAGACGTACAGAGTCTGCAAGATGGTCGCTGTAAATCAGTATTTGATCTCACTAGTTCAAGCCATTCCCCTTCGACCTGACATTAAAGTATAGATAAACATGTTCTATGAAAATAATTCCGAAAAAAAGTAAAAGTGACGGAACTTTTTCATTGGGTTCTTCAAGAAAAAGGAAAACTTGTCACCAGCTGGAAAACACCATTGGCCACTGTATGACCGCTTATTTGCATCCATGCATTGATCACACAAAATACATGCTGTTCCAATTCTGATGAACACTTAAGCAATGGCTGTAATATTTCATATATTTTTGTAAAACACCATGAGTCTTTCCTTTTTAAGTTCAACTAGCTATATAGGTTTGTATTTTCTATATTGAAAAGTACAATAAAACATGTTCACATGCTACAGTGACTTCAAGGGGAACAATGTTTAGAAGCATTACACTCTGTACACTGGTCTAGCATAGTGCATTGCCATTCACCATGTAACTTAATGCAAACCATCCTACGTATTCATCTCACTAGGTACCAGGAGATGTCAAAACAAACTCACCAAATAACCAATTGCTTCTAAACACAGCCAAGCCTAGTCAAAAGAGAAGATGTCAATGCTCTTGAGAATATTCTAGTTGGATAATGCTTACCTAGGCATTCCGTTTCTAGCAATGATTCACATATCTTGCACGTGGTTCGGTCTTCGTTGAAGTTAATGTCCTATTGTCCGTTGTATGTGATACAACCATTCACATCCATCACACTGTTCACTTTGGGTAGAGTCAGTAGATCTTCACTTTAGGATTCAAAAACATCAACTCTATACCGTTATTAATACTCTAAATTTTTCCCAGTCTTTGGGCATCTTCAGGAGAAGGGCGACTTTTCCACCGATGTTCCTGGTTTACTTCTCGCCAATGGAGTTTGACACTCCATGTTGCCATTCGTCGGATACGCTGTTTTAGATATGTTTCTTAACCAAGCCTAGCTAGCGCCATCTATGTTTCACTAATTTTTCCCCCTTCAAATGGTCGTTGATGTTGTCTTTCCGTTTTCTTCATCTTTTCTTTTCCTATCCCTGTTCCCTTGTCTTTTTTGTTGGTTTTTGTTTTGTTGTTTTTTTCTTGTCTTATTAGCTCTTTCCAAAGGCTAGATAATGTATTAGGGTCATTCTGGTTACACACCCTTGTTTTATTTTTATAAATTAGGATCAATTCCTCCATTCTCATTTGTCTCTCTGATTTTTTTGTTCCTTTTTAGCATTTTAATTTCTTCGAATTTTGGGAATGTTTTGTTGTCAATACAGAATTGCACCAATGCAGTTTTCGCCTTTTTTTTTTTTTTTTTTTTTTTTTGCCAGTTAAATATGTGTTGCTTTAGCCTTTTTTTAAACATGTTTTTAGTACTACCAATGTGCGATTTGGGGGTATGTGTGCAATGGGAATTTCGTAAGATCCTGATTCCTCTAATATTTTGTTCTCAGTTATTTTGTTAATAGTCAGATTTTTCAAGGTGTTCACAGAACTTCCTAGTTGTAAGTCAAATTTAGCACACTGCCTATTAATTTCTTTACAAACACATTCCAAGTATGGGAATGCACCAATATATTTTAATTTATTTTTTGCTCACCTTTCTTTGATTGTAACCTTCTTGACCTTCATTTCTCTTAGCCATATGTTTTTTATTCTCGTATATCCATTTTTTAATAAGCTTATTAGGGTAACCATAACATTGTGATATTTCCAATATGAATCCAGCTCTTGATTCTTTAGCCTGTTATTAGAGGTGTGCGTATACGCTCTTCGAATCAAATTTACTACGCTATTTTTTTATGGTTAACAGGGTGGTGCGAAGAGTATGGAATAAGTACCCGGAATCTACATTGCTTTCCTGAAAACAGTGTATTCAAAATTATTTTTATTCTTCTCAAGGAGAATGTCTAAAAATGACAGACTATTATTTACTTCAAATTCCAGAGTCAGTTCAATGGTGTTAGAAATTTCGTGAGAAACAATGTGCTAGATCTTGTAGCTCGGTTTTGCTGAGTTTTGAATTAATAATGATGTCATCTACATGACGAGCATATAGTAGTGGTTTTTCAGGTAGAGTTTGAATAATTTTTCCTTCGATGTGTGCCATTATCACTTCAGCGTATAATGCCGATAGTGGGGATCCCATAGGGCTGCCTTGTCTTTGTTTATATATACTTCCTTCAAATTGGAAAATATTGTTTTCTTTGATAAAGTATAATGTATCCTTTAATTCTTTCAGTTGTGTCTTATTTAGATCTTTATTTATATTTAATTGTTGCATAATCAATTCGATGGCTAGCTCGACAGGAGTATTTAGGTATAATGCTTTACCGTTCATAGAGACCATCGTGAAATTTGCTAGGTCTTGATTTATCATCTTGATCTTTTCGATGAATTCGTAGCTATTCTTTAATGTATATTTTGATTCCTCATAAAAATTGGGGATAGATAGCTGTATATCTTTTTTTTCAAGATTGATGAGTGGGGAATTTTTTTTCGTGAGAATCAGTCTTAATGGAGTGTTTGTTCTCTTCATGGGTTTTAATTTTCAAGAATATTTTTGGCATCCCTGCACCCATTGGTGGGTTCGCATTTTTATTTCTGCAGGTAAACTACTATGGTTTCTTACCTTAGCAAGGAAATTTAATTGTTTGTCTGTGGGATCGTTGTTGACTCATTCACATTGTATCGCCGTCAGCATTTTTTCATTAAATTCAACCATGTCCATAATAACAATTTGCCCTGTCTTGTCCTCTTTGCAAAATTTAATCACAGGGTCTTTACATAAACTTAACAGTTGTCTGTCATATTGCAACTTATTGATCTGGTAGTTTTTATTGTGCTTAGAGTTATATTCCTTGAGCATAATTCTGAATAATTTAAACCTCAGATCGATAGCATGCTCTGGAGGTACTCGATGTACAATATCTTCCAATATTGGAATGTACTCTTCTGTTCTTGGGGATTTTGGTGGAAAAGCGTATTTCTTCCCACGTTGTAACACTGCTTTTTTTTGTTATACATTAGCGCCCTCGATGACTGATCCACATACACCGGATATTCAGTTCTGTCTACATTTCTCACTTTGATTTCGTCAATTAAGGCATTCAATTTTTTTAGCATTCGTACATTTTGCTGTTTTTTGTTGGCCTTCAACAATTTCATTAATTTCTGTAAGTACATTGTCTATAATAAGGGTTTTCCACGTGCCCTTAAAATTCTTGTATTCCGTATTTCTGTATACGGTTCCACAAATTATAGCAATAAACTGTATACAGAATACAGAATACAAGAATTTTAAGAGCACGTGGAAAACCCTTATTATAGACAATGTACTTACAGAAATTAATAAACTTCAACAAAGACCGAACCACGTGCGAGAAATGTGAATCATCGCTAGAAATGGAATGCCAAGGTAAGCCTTATCCAACTAGAATATTTCCAAGTCTTTTTTAAATATTGCACGTAAAATTGAATAGTAGCCTATTCCGATCTATTTCTAAATCGGAATATGAACTGCTAATGTGAATTGGCTCTTGAGAAGTTTTATGATAAAATAAGTTTTATGATGAAATATTTCATAGCAAGGAGTGGGACAGCCTGTGCAGAAGAAGAAAAATTCTGCTGTCAGTGAAAGTTTTTATACTTAAAAAAGTTCTATGTTGTGGAAATTTTTCATATCTGCGGAGCTGTTAATTCTATGGAGTACGCAGACTAGGGTGGGCCTTATTTTTGAAGTTTGCAATTTCGTTTCTCCCAACTGTTCAGAAGTTTCATCATGTAAGAAAATAAATCAGTTTGTTTTTTTTTCAAATCGGGTTAGATTTAGAGGTCGCTACCAGGGTCAAAAATATTACTATATTACTCATTACATGAACCTGTGTGGTTATTGTATTGCACCCCAGATGGCAATATAGTCAAAAACATGTTGTGCTAGGCAACCACAAGGTGGCACTGCAGTCAAACCACCAGGTGGCACTGTAGCATTATCCAATTGAGTAAGTCAGTGGCTGACTGTTGCACAGAGTGGATATACTTTTCAGAGCTCTAGTAGGAACGTTTCTTCAATTCTAGAAATTTACAACATAGTATTAAATGGCATCAAACACAAGTAAAACTGATGAAAGTTCTATTTCTACTAGAAGAAGTACAGAAGTATGGTTAATTGGCCAATTTTGTCATCGCTTCATCCTTCGAAGCTTCTGTCCATTAGTGAGGTAATGGCATTATTTTTTCTTTATAAACTTGATTTGAAACAAACTGTTAGGAAATCTCCGGAATCAACTGCATGTGATATTTTAGAGATGTGGGAAAAGGCTCGAATTCCTACTAAAGGAAAAGATCATATTGTTCAGAAAGTTGAAAATGTTCTTAAAGAATGGCAAGGGAAAAGAAAATAAAGCCAAGCATTCAGATGCTTTGATTAAGAAGGAAAATCTTTGGAAAGAAAAGTTGGAAGATCTTTTTGATATAGCACACGCTAAAGCGTTAGAAATGACCACGATTGAAGACAAATTGTTTCTTATGGCTCAACGAGAGAAAGAACGATGAGGAAAATTAAGAAGGTTTGACTTGGTGCTAGCAAAAAAGAAGAAACAAAAAAAAAAAAAAAGAACAACATTTCAGAAAAAGGAAACAAATGGAATATGAAATTTATCTGCTAGTCTTGATGTTGCAAAGGTAAGCAATCAACAGGCAGCTTTAATCCTGACCCCTACAATACGAAATCTTGGACTAGATCCAGCTCTTCACAATGTAACTGTAAATTCAATTATCCATGAAAGAGCGAAACACCGTCAAAGTATTGCTTTTAGATATAGTTGGATTAAAAAATGTTGACAATCTTACCATTTTGGTATCTGGAGATGGTGTGGATCAGTTATCAGGGGTACCAAAATTATTGTCAGCAAAAGGAGAAATAATTGCATCGCCCATGTATGATACATCAGGAAAGTGGGGAATTTGTGATAAAGTGAAGTGTATGAGCTTTGATACAACAGCAACAAGCACAGGAATGAAGTCTGGGGCTTCTTTGTGTTGAATTTAAGTAACGAAGTACTACTGTTGTTTTTTGGGGGTTTGTGTTATTGATTAATGCAGTAGTTTCGTATTATAAGCCAATTGTGTATTATTAACCAAAATACATACTATATTTTATATCTATGTTTTTAACTCTTAAAACTTATGAAACTCCATTTTGTGCAATTTTCTTCGTACTAACTCCATCTCTTGCCCATCTTGAACTGTGAAGGTGGTAGCAACCCCTAAAAATATCTTAGCGACCCCTAAAAATATCTTGATATTCATAAAAAATTCAGCAAATTATTTTTTTGATGTATTGAACACATTTATGGGTTGTAAATGCATTTATGGCACCTCTATTCATAGTGATTGTGGAATAACTCTTTTACGGGTCTTATAGAGGTTATTTTTTCTTCAAAGTTGGTTGTCAAATTTTCGAACTAAAGCCTAGTTCGTCATCAGGACTATGTCACTGGAGTAGTTGCTGCCACTCAATTGGAAGAGTCCATCCGCAATTATCGTTAATTGTGGTACTTCTTCTTCTTGCTATTTCGATCCCTTCTTCTAGTTTCCTCTTTACTAAGTTTGACTGGTGGGCGATTATTTTCACTGAGTCCCAATTTATGGAGTGTCCACTTGCTTGTATATGTCTGTCTAGACCCGTTTTGTTCCCAATGTTCCTAATAGCTGCTTGGTGTTCTTTCATTCGGACCTTAATACTTCTCCCTGTTTCTCCTATATAGCTGAGTCCGCAGTTACAGTCGATGCAGTAAATTACTCCTTCCTGCAATTGGATGTCCAATTCTTTCTGCTTTAAAGCTGGCAGGAATTTCTTTATTTTGTTATTAAGATCTGGAGCTAGCCTGATATTATATTTTGCTCCGATCCTTTTCAGTTTCTCGAAAAGTCCCTTTTCGAGAAACTGAAAAGGAGAAAACCAACTTCAAATTCACCAGCAAAATTACGTACCACAAGGGACTTTTCGAGAAACTGAAAAGGATCGGAGCAAAATATAATATCAGGCTAGCTCCAGATCTTAATAACAAAATAAAGAAATTCCTGCCAGCTTTAAAGCAGAAAGAATTGGACATCCAATTGCAGGAAGGAGTAATTTACTGCATCGACTGTAACTGCGGACTCAGCTATATAGGAGAAACAGGGAGAAGTATTAAGGTCCGAATGAAAGAACACCAAGCAGCTATTAGGAACATTGGGAACAAAACAGGGCTAGACAGACATATACAAGCAAGTAGACACTCCATAAATTGGGACTCAATAAGAATAATCGCCCACCAGTCAAACTTAGTAAAGAGGAAACTAGAAGAAGGGATCAAAATAGCAAGAAGAAGAAGTACCACAATTAACGATAATTGCGGATGGACTCTTCCAATTGAGTGGCAGCAACTACTCCAGTGACATAGTCCTGATGACGAACTAGGCTTTAGTTCGAAAATTTGACAACCAACTTTGAAGAAAAAATAACCTCTATAAGACCCGTAAAAGAGTTATTCCACAAACATTTATGGGTTTGGAGGAAACAAATTAAAAAAAAAAAAAATTTAAGGCCACATAAGGTCCACCCTAACCAGTTATACCATGTTTATTCAAGACCTTTCACAGAAGTATCCTGTTTACTCAGTCATAAGCTTTCTCTAAATCTACAAATAGTGGCAAAATCTTTCTTACCAACAGAAAGATACTTTGCACCAGGGGTGCAGAAAATTTTCAAGGCCCAATATTTCCCCATAACACAATTTTTTTTGTCCCAAATTTCCCCCAAAACTGTAGAGGATTTTCATACAAGTTTAAGAGATTATTAGAATATATGCTGATGATTAAAAACTGTCCTTGAAGCCTATTACTTAAAAATTTGGAAAAATAATAATATTTATTCCAATGAATAAATAAAAAACAATCTTACATTGATGGGTGACTTCAGTTGTCACCAAGAAATGGCAGCCTTCCCGTCTCTTTGTGAAGGTTGTCAATCACCTTTGACGCCTTATACACCTTTAGAGGAGATGCTGAAAAAAAACGTGTGAAATGGTATCTTCCACCATGGGCCTGTCCAAGGATTATTTTAAAAGTTGTGATGCCTTATGAACAGGAGGTCCATTCCAAGAAATGAAGAATTCGTTAAAAAGGGTGTTGAACTGGATGTTCCGATTGTGTAGGTGGTTGCCAATTACAGATCCAACTGATTCACAAACAGCTTCACTACAGATTTTTAAACAGTTTTGAAGTATGTAAATTATTTCATGAATGTGGGCATACACTTAAGGGTTAGTAAATGTTTTAAAAGACATTAAATTGTTTTAAAAGACACTGCTTCAAACACAGCTTTTTTTTTCTTTTTTAAATACTTGCTAAAACATCAGCTCAATTTTCTTCTTGTGTTGTTTTTTTCTAAGCAAGTTCCACGACCATATCTGTATCTTGATTACTCGGCAGCAGCACAGCAATTTTTGCTTAGCTTTTCTTTCTGTTGATATCATTCCCTTCCCATTTCTTCATCACTTTTCTTCCTTTTTTCCCCCTTTTATTCCCTCAGATAACAATTTATCCATCATGCTGAAAGAACTTTCAACCTAACGAATGCATGATATTAAAGATTTCACTACTTTAGAAAAATGGTGTAACTTTCAGAATACGGATACTCTTGAACATAATGCATCAATTCTAACAAATTTTTAAACTTTGTCACTTCCATTTTTGGGGAATTTCCTGTCTTACCAAGCTTGAATGCAAACATTTGTGAGGAGGAAGTAACATTTAACAACACAGGGTAGCAAGAACATTGCAGGAAGAAAAAAATACAATTAAAAAAATACAGAAGAAATCTTTGCTTCGACTGACTTCCGTTTTCGGAAACTTTTTTCATCCATTTTTAAACTGAAATGCAGTATTTGTGGAATTAAAAGGTATTTAAGAACAATACTGGGCAAAAGGAACATGGCGAGAGAAAAATACAATTACGGAAGAAATCTTTGCTCCGCCTAACTTCCATTTTTGAAAGTTTTGAAGGACGGAAAACAACCCCTCCCTACCCCAAAAAAATTTCTCTTTAGTTCTGCACCAATTTCGAGAATGACCCAAATGATGACAAAAAAACCCGAATTCCGCGAATCCGCGGAAGAATCACATGTATGTAAATGGCATGTGGTGGTGAAAGAATTTTTTATATCGCACATGTAGAAGCAGAGATATTGAGGAAAACAGATTAAGCATTTGTGTCACGTATGGAAAAATTGTGCATTATTTAGGGAAAAAAATACACACAGAGTTTGATAGTTAGTAGTATCTGACCGAAAAATAAGACTTTCAATTGGGTTTTTAGTCCCACAGATATTGTTGTTAACAGGAATTTGAATTTATGCCTTCTGGTGGCACACTTATGCATTAAGAAAATTTTGAAATTATATAAGAAACATTTTGCACTAGAAACACTCTCCAACAAAGAATTTTTTTTTTTCAAATGGGACTCATAGAAGCAGTGATATTGACAAAAATATAATATACATCTATGCCCCTGGTGGAGAAACCATGCACTATTTTAAGAAGAAAATATTCTGAAAAGGTTTATTGATATGAGTGGTATTGGTCCACAAAAGACATTTGTTTATCAAGCTTTTAGAATCTCAGATTTCACTGCAAGTGTACATCAGAAGCAGAAATTAACACCTATGTCCCCTGGTGGCCAAACCATTATTTACCAAAAATTAGAAATTATATGGAAAACATTTCCCATCAGAAGCTGTATCAATTTTTCAAATCGGAGTTTTAGAAGCAGAGATATTGGGGAAAACGCAATTTACCTTTAGCTCCCTGGTGGAAAATCTATGAATAACCTGAAAAAGTGACTGTACCTATAACAGTCTTCGATATAAATGGAATTGAAAGGTAAAATATTTTTTTCAATCAGATATTTAGAAGCAAATATATGGAATAAAACGTATTTTGAATTCGATATCTTCATCTACGCCCTCTAGCGGTGAAATTGTGCTTCATAAAGAAAAAAAGAAAGAAAAAAACTAAAGGCAAGGATCATTATTCCCACATTTCAGGCTTCCCAGAGCAAAAGAATTTTTCAAATCAGACTAATATAGTTGCAGAGATATGGTGTCCACAGACAGTTGGATGGACAAACCGGTAAAATAAGCATGATCTTTTTTACATAAGATGTGCTAAAAAATTAAAAGTAGTTATGATAATCTGTAACTAATAAAAGGGCTGATGATCACATGAAACAAAGACTACACATCATCACTGGAGCCTCAACTAAGAAAATGACATCACCACAGAAGTATGTTTCTTATGTTGTAGTTATCAACACCCAGATTATGGGAAATTTCCCATCATCCTACACTGTGCAGCCCTGCGAAGTGACACAACACATGCACAAGAAACAATGAAGCACTGTGTTTATAAGTTGGAGGAGATTTACTTGGCCATGAAAATCGCAAATCAGACGTTTTGAGTTCTTGAAGTAAATTTGAAGACTTTTTAAGGACTTGGTGAAATATTTGGTACTTTTAAGGGCCCTTAAAAAATCAAAACAAATATTTAGCAGTTTTAAGCACTTTTTTAGACCCATGCGAACCCTTACTCTAATTCTTTGGAAAAGACTAAATTATATGAAAAAAAAAAAAAAAAAGTAGCCACTGTTCCAATAATTGACAGTTTTGACTACAAAGATGTGAGCTCTCTGTTGATATATGGAAGCTCAAAGATGATGCACATATATGTACATGAAATAGGAAATATTTTCGCATGGAATGGTATATGTACAAAATAAGCTGTCTATACATGCGATAAAAGCAAACCACGTCTTCAATAAGCAAATTAAAATCAATTTATTTACAAATTAAAAGTGGTTAAAAGCAGACTAGCGCTTTCGGAGATCTCCCGTCCCCATCTACTGGTCAATGATACACATAGTCTGACAATGAAGATGCAAATATCATAGCATGTGCACAGACCCATATACCACACTTGGGGCTGTGATGCACACTTCTATCAGACTACTATCCGAGCCAGGATTTCTATTCTAGTCAGGTACTATGGTTTAAAATTCATTATCAATAGCAGCTCAGGTGTTTATGCATACCTGCCAACATTAACAAGGGTCTTGTCAGTAGTAACTAAAATATTGCTCTGCACATGCATACGCTATTTTGCGAAATGATTCATCTCTTTGTGAAAAAGAAATATGCACCACAACAAAACATCACAACAAGGACACTAATGAAATAAACTTAACACGTGCAAAACACAAAGTTGATTTCCCTAGTGAAGGCACAATAGGTAGCTTGAGAGATTTAAGTTCGAAACTTCCACCATTAAAAATCAGTCAGATGCGTTCAGAATTCCACAACGCTTGACAGACGGGAAAATCCGAAATTTGTAAAAAATGCATACATTTTTCCAAATTTATCACTTCCGTTTTCTGGAATTTCCCCTTCAGTGATCAAGCTTA
The DNA here is from genome assembly GCA_039090855.1 of Macrothele yani. NCBI lineage: Eukaryota > Metazoa > Arthropoda > Arachnida > Araneae > Macrothelidae > Macrothele > Macrothele yani. The sequence continues at coordinate 102,353,846 of CM076995.1, forward strand.
AATGCAAAAACTTATGAGACTAGGGATATATAACAATGCAGGAGAGTGGGAACATCATGCGGGTGAAGGATTACAGGAGAAATCTTTGCTCCATGAGACTTTCAGTTTTGGAAATTTTCCCTCTGCTTTATACCTGAAATAAAAATATTTAAACAGCAAAATGTTATTTAACAGTAATACTTATTAGACAGAGGCAGCATCACGAGAAAAAGAAATTACGATTACGGAAAAAATCTGAACTCCGTCGACCTTCCGTTTTAAAAAGTTTCGTAAAGATGGAATTCCATCCTCCGACGAACATTCCCCCCGTCACCCCCAATTTCTGTTCACTTGTGCATCCATCTCGTGAATGACCAAAATAATAACGAAATGGCCGAATTCCTCGAATTCGAAGAAAGAATCTTATGCCTGAAGACTATGGGGAAATTTTCGTGGCGTCTAAATTTCGTTTTTGCAAATTGTTGCCCACAGTCTCAACCTGAAATACAAACATTTATGCAATAAAATGATATTTAACAAGAATACTGGACACAAAAGCAATATCGGGAGAAAAAAAAATTACGATGATGACAAATTTTTTTACTCCGTTTAACTACCATTTTCGGAAGTTTTGAAACACAAAATACCGTTCTCAGACAGAAAATAACAACTCCCCCTTCTCTAAATTCTCTTTAGTTTTGCATCGATCTTGAGACTGACCTAAATGTTGAAGAAAAAAAGCGGAATTCCGCAAATCCGCTTACGAATCTTATGTATATTATAAAATAACAAAATAGAAAAAAACAAAGAAAATGAAAATTCGTAGAATCTGTAGTTTCGATAGTGAGTTCTGTAGTCAGACAACGAAATCCGTAGCAGTTGGCAGGTATGTTTATGTATTCAAACAATACAATTCAATTATGCTCTTTCAAATATACCCACAGAAATTAATAACTCTACAAATCCATGAGTGGAATCGATTGGGAGTGAAAATTCCAATTCTTTACAACTGGTTTTTGACTACAAGCAATGTGACAAGAATCTTCCTAGTCCTCAAGACATCAGAAAGCCAGCTCAAAAACTGCTTTCTATGTAAAACAAGACTAGCCAGACAAACAGTACTACACTGCAAATTTGTGGACAAACTACTTATTCATACTTACTTCACTATTTGGAAAATGGTTCTGAAAAGGCGACAAAATATCTTCTGGTTCTCTTCCAGCTCAATACAAATGTTAAATGATTTCACCCACGCTAAATTCTGAAAAAAAAAAAAAGCTTTCTATGTAAAAACAAGAATAAAAAATAAAGGAAAAATTAACATGCAACAAGAAGTAGGTACAAAGTACCTACATGATCTACTTTTATAAACAGTTTGCTAATACAAAGAAAATACTGTCAAACTTCATAAAAATGTAAAAATCTTTATTTTATTTCTATTTGAAATTAAAAACAGAACAACGTCCAGAAATGGAGCTTTTCCAAAACAATGAAAGAAAGTATGGGGGGTTTTTTCCACAATTTTTTAGTTGTAACTGAAAAGTAATGCAACATATGCATGTCAAATGGAAATTGACACAAGTGTCATTAATAATTATTATAAAGAAACACAAAATTTTAACTTCTACCTAAAAAAGGAAGGGGAGGTAGAACATGTCTTTAAAATACATAGTAACAGTTTGTCTTCCAAAATTTGCTTGTAGAAGCAGAACCTATGCTGCACTTCAAAGTAATATCAATAACTGATATTCTGTGAATCAATTACAGGTGCCAGCAATGATTAGCTCAAGTACTTAGTTTGTTGAAAATCCCTCCAAAGCACATCCAAAGAAGGTATGTTTTAAAACTACTAAGTGTTGAAAGCATCACATCTACATTTCTTTTCTTTCTTTCTTTCTTTCTTTCTTTTTTTTTTTTTTTTTTTTTTTTTTTCAGGAATGATGCTCACATTTATTTCAATTTAGTTTGTGGGATGCCCTAGTAATGAAAGACAGCCCACATCAAGATCTGGATGTTAGTTCCCATTTGATGAAGTGGTAAAACACACAGGCAAAATGAAACTATCAAATGAAGAAAAATCATCTTGTGTTACATACTGTGTGTGTATATATTTTTAATACTGGCATTAGAAATTTTAAAGAAAACTGACCTGCGACCTGTACTAGAGCTCCACACATGTTCTGAAAGAACTGTAAATGGATACTTAAATTAGAATGAAACTCACACAACTCACACTTTGGAATTGTATGAAACTTGGCAGAACTACACCCAGGGTCCTACCAAGCTCTTTGCAGTGTGGAGCAAAAGCTCTTTGTTAAGAGCAGGAAGACTAACAGGAAGTCATCTACTGAACCAACTGGGTGACTAGTAGCCTCTGTACTCTTGGACCACGACACTCATATGGCAAAACACAAGCCCAAGTTAAAGTATGTAGCACAGTGGTGAGAACTGAATGGCACTGGAGGAAGGGGAGGGCCAGCATTAGAAATGGCCACTTTAGGGAACCTGGCAAAAACCTCTCTCTCTATTTCTCATGCATTTATCAGTCAGATTAGATTAATTCTAAAACAATATAAGCCAACATGAAAATCATTCACAAAATAATCAGACAAGTATGTTGGGGGGCATAAATATATGAGAGTAAATGACAAAATTCCCTTAAAAGGATTTATGTAGAATCAGCCCATGTTGGGGGAAAAGCTCCTAAATGTGGTTGAATGAGACATCCGCAAGACCAAGAATTATAATCAGACAAATATGTTCTTGGAGACATGTTTCGTCTGGTGTTAAGAAAGATCAAATATAAGTTCATATGACATTAACTTTTAATAACAAAACAACATCCAGGTTGGTTCCACGGGGGCTGTTATTGACTATCTATATTGTTTATTGAATATCTCTGAAAAGAACCACATTATGTATGCAGTTTTCAAAGATAGTCAATAAACAATCAGAACACTCACAGGGCTTGAAAAATACCCATACCCGAAATGCCCAGGGCATGTAAATTATTGGCCTGGGTAGGTAAAAAACAAATCTAGTAGAAAATAAAAGTTTGGGATGGAGAATTTCCTCCTGCGTAAGAAAAAAGACTGTCATCGCACGTTGTTTTTCATTTCACTGCAAATCAGTGGAATATATTATTGTAACAGAGTGCCTAGGACAGGAGAATGTCACTTCTTTAATTATATTATGCTCAAGGTCTAGAAATTAGGGCCACATGTAGTTTTGCTCCAAATGTTTACAGTTAGTGATGGGATTGGAGGAGGGAGTGAATGACTATGGGATATCACACAGCCTCTGGTGAGGTTGGGTCTCTCATGTATATAACTTGAGCGAGTGAGGCAAGAAGTTGGAAGCTCTCACCCATGAACAAGCAGCAGTAATGCTGAAAAGGCAAAGTGTCATTTAAAAACGTGCCTGTGCTATGTGTTCCAGCTAGCCAGGAGAACAGCGAACATTACCAATGCCGATACTTATTTTACCAAACAGCAGCTTGTCACTTCAGCTACAGTTGGACAAGTTGTGTTAAGTAATGGATATCCAATGCTTTTTTGGGAAGAAATCCAGCATTGTGAGTTTAACTCCTAATACGTAAATATGTGAAATTCCCAATCGGTCAGCAGTTGTTACAAATTCAACTTCTGCATTGCTGAGTGAAGTAATTTCACTACTGGAATCTATATCGTTGGTGAAATGGAAACATACACAGGTAGGCACTACAATAAAGTGTACAAAAAAAGTGCCGTCACATAGTTAAGAAATCTTGCATATTTTATCTAATTCATATTGGCTACACTATTTAAACTGTTGTATATACAACTAAGGTTATTTAATTTTTTTTTATTTTTTTTTTTTTTTGAAAAGAAGAATGTATTTTAAAAATTTATAAACATAGCAGCATTACTAAATTTCTCAAATATCAATACCTTTCTTTAATACAAATTTTGAAGATGACAATCCGATTTTTGGCGTAAATGTAACAAGGATGGTAAGTCAGATAATATCCGAAAACTTGAAAATTTTCATCGTCCTGGAGCGGGACTCGAACCCGCATCTCCCAGAAAACGCCTAGGTATGCTAACCACTACACCACCCAGAACGACCAAGTTTCAAGATTCCGATTAATTTGAATATTTCTTTAAACTTGAGATACATGCTTCTGTACATTGAACATTTCGAATACAGAAACTTAAAATGCAAAAAATGAATAAAAAAAAAGTTTATCATGGTTTTTAACTTAAAAGAAATGAGACTTATAATTTGTTAACTCAAAAGATAAATTTCCCTAGCCATCCAACTTTTACTAACTGGGCAGGTAAATATAATAATCTCTTGTACATGCCAAGTCAGGCATGTAACTTTTCAGATATTTTTCAAGACCTGGCCCTGGTTCAGAAGTTAATTCCTTTTACAAGGATTTAGATACTGTCTTGAATTGTGAGAACTGGCAAAGTTATTTCTTCTGCACAATAATGTGAGACCTCAATTTTTGGCACACAAAAAGTCCCCATTTTGCCAAATTCCTATTACTTGTAACCGTGCAACTATTTTCTATTCCCAAGACTCAAACATAAAGTGAAAAGTCATTACAAAATGACTTTCCTGTCATTAAGAGAAATGCAACAGCAAACTGTGCAGTATTTCACAAAGCTGCACTAAAGACCTGCCATAATGCTGGTTAGACTATTGTCAATCAATGTTGGGAAGAGTAATACAAGAACATAAAATGTGCTCTGCAGTACAAGAACATAAAATGTGCTCTGCAGTAAGTATTTCATATTTGCATTTATGTACAGTCCAGGCAGGAACTTTTGGGCATAGGTTGTAGTATTTTTTATGATCAGGGATGTGTAAATCCATGGCACCTGAAAATTTTTACTTGGCATCTGAGTTGTCAAATTCTATTCTTCAAATGAAGTTTTAGTTTCTCTAATAAAGCAACTAGTATAGTATATGGGTTTTTTCTGTTTGATCTTTTTTGTAGATTACTTACTGTAAAATCAGAATAATGAAGATGGCAATTTCAAATTTTGGCTCTATAATTAGCAGAGTTATTCTGCAATAATATTGGTAGTAGTGGTCTAGGCTAAAGTTCCACAGTGCCACAATCCAAGAGAGATATATGTGCATTGTGCACATGCAGAGTAAGCACCAGAGATGTTCGTAACTATGGCATTGATTTTATGTGCAGTGCTTATTATAAGTACAGCGTAACTTGGATAATTCAAAGCTGAAGGGACCACAAAAATATTTCAAATTAGGCAAGTTTGAATATGGGTACATTCAAAAATCATTTCAAGTACTGTAAAAACCAACATATTTATTCATAACTTACAACAAATAATACAGTACAGTAAATTTACATATTTTTTGTACAAAAACGTGAAATTTTGGCCTGCTTCGTAGAACTTGTTATGGATAGGTGTAAATTCCTCAAGTCTATCGAGTGAATGAAATAGAGAGTCACTTACATTCTGCTGTCCCTCAACAAACTTCTTTAACTGCTGGAGGTAAACCAAGGCCTCTACTGAATTTGGAAGGTGCTCTTCAGGAACTTCTGGCTATTCTAGTTCTTCATCTGAAGATACACAGTAGGTCTTCTTAATCCAAACATCAGCCAAGATGTCATCATCTGTGAGCTCACCACAAACAGCTAAATTGTCATCAACGCTCACAAAAGCCTCATATGGTACATCACTGCCTACGTCTTCCCAGTACTCCACACTGGGTATGATCTCCTCACCACCATTATCTTGATGTAGTTGAGACTCATCATCGAGGTGCTGGAAGCCTGCTTTTCAGAAACAGTTTGCTATAGTTTCAGGTTTAACTTGTTGCCATGCACTGCGAGTCATATGACCTGCTTCTAGAAGGTCGATTTTGAAGCGATTTTGTGTATTGATACCTGATAGAATTGTCTGAACTACATGGCATTGGTAGAAGTGCTTAAAGTTCTTAATCACACCCTGATCCATGGGTTGAACTACTGAAGTCATATTTGGCAGAAAGAACAAAACCTTTACATTTTCCACCAGAAGTATGGTGTTATGTGCTGTACAGTTGTCAATAAACAACAAGATAATTCTGTTTTCTTTCTGAAATTTTTTATCTATTTTTAGAAGCCATTTTTCAAATATGTCACTCGTCATCCACGCCTTTTTGTTTGCTTTGTATTCAACTGGCTTAGTTTTTTCATTTTTGAAGCAGCATGGGTTAGCTGATTTGCTAATCATTAATAAAGGAAGTTTCTCCAATCCATCCATATTAGCTCCGATTAATATCGTTACCCATTCCTTGCTGTGTTTTCCACCACTGCAGCATTCACCTTTGAAAGCTAATGTTTTGTCTGGGGTACATTTGAAAAATAAACCTGTTTTGTCGACATTGAAAATGTCTTTAGGGGCTGCATTCCCAATCATTTCAAACAGTTCTTCATTCCACTCATTAGCTTCTTTTAGGTTAATATCTGCACTTTCCCCACAAATAGATTTAAAAGAAATGCCATTTCTTTCCTTAAATCCATCAAGCCAGCCAGTACTGGCCTTAAAATCATTTTTCCCCAATTTAGTGGCAAATTCTTTAGCTTTAGCTCTAATCAGGGTGCCACTTAGTGGAATGCTTTTGCCACGTGCCTGCTTAAACGGCTTCAACACGCTCTCCTCAACATCAGGATTGTCTGGTTCTCTTACCCTTTTTCTTTCTCCACCACTACGCTGAGTCCCAAGAGTATCCAAAATTTTATCCTTATTTTTTAGATAAGTGGATAACATATTGGGAGGAATGCCAAAGTCCTTTGCAATCTGAGCCTTTTTTTAATCCCTTTTCCACTTCATGAATCACTTCCGCCTTTTGATCTAAAGTCAATGTTTTGTACTCACCACGGGCTGGTGTACACAAAGACATGATGAAAAACTTAGGTACAGCAGGTTACAGCACTACTCATAAACACAAACAGACATTAAAACAACTGGAACAGGCAGTTACATTGTTCACCTTACGAAAATTCAAACAAACTAAACATCTACGGTTACAGCCTACAGCGGAAGTGCCGTGACCTTGACCCCTTCCCGCCACTCGCCACCAGCTGCATGACAACAGCTTTCAGGTAAACTCAGAGCGGGCAGAATTGCCACTTATGACCTCGACCTCGTAACAGTACTCGGAACTTTATCCAGAACAGTACGTACCCATTTTTAAAGGTAATTGCTGAAAATATGAGATTACAAAAATGGGGTTTTCTTTGAATTAAACAAAAAAAGTTCGAATTAAAGATGTTTTTTTAACATTATTTATATAGAAAACTCAAGGGACCAAACGAAAAATTTGAATTAAAAACATTCGAATTAGACAAGTTACACTGTATATTTATTGATTAGTGGTTTTATTGAATGTTATACACCAGAAGAGAAAGCTGAACTTTCTGAAATAAAAACCAATTTATAATGCAACTATTAATAGAAGCGTACAATATGTTCCCTAGTTTTAGTTGTGGATATTGCACTGAATTACTGAACAATATCTAAGATATAATACCTCAATTTTGACTGCTGAACGTCACAATTCTGTAGGTATACTTTTTGTTTAAGATTGATTTTGATTTTCTCCTAGCATTGAAAAATGTGCTGGTGCCTGAAAATTTTGGGATTTTGTCTACTCCTGCTTATGATCAATACAGAGAATGGCTTTCAGTGATGACCAAATTTCTAGTAACCAGTTTTCACTTGCTAAAATAGCATCTAATTTAATGGATAACACAAGAAAGAACTCCTCTTGGCAAAATAAAGTTTTCAACTAACATACAAACAAGGGATGCTCAAATGAAAGGGTTAAAAGTACATTTAATGCCTACTTGTGGCATCCTGAATAGGTAATTTGTCAGTACTGAACCCAAAAGAAAATAATTTAAAAAAAAACACAGTTGCTTTGTGTATTTGCAGACAATTTAAAACAGTATTCTCAATACAAGATTTGGAGCCATTTTGACAAAGTTTCCTAAGAATTAGAACCCATAATTTACATGATCATTGCCATTTTCTTTCAGAAAGCACTCTTACTTTGCTCCATATTATACTGGACTGTTCTGGAAAAGATATGTTCCCCATCAGTGTCTATAAAAATAGCTAATAAATTCATATTTTGATGACCATCAAAATGTGAATTGACATAGCAATCAAATGATACATATAAATCTACATTTTGATTATCACCCAAATGTGAATTTTACATGCACAATGTCAGGGGCTTGAAAAATACACTGCCCAAAATGTCCACAGCAGGTGAAAGTTTTCTTTCTGTAGATCTAGTTGCACATGGACAACTAGTTTCTGAAAAAGTTGGAATTAATAATTTGCTGCCATTAAAAACAAGACATGTTGTTATTACATGAAATTTCCTATTTCACCAAAAATCTAAAAGTTTTATTACTGAAGCAAAGTGCCAATTTCAGGAGAACATCACTCCTTACACTCTAGGTCCATACAATGGAGCAATATTTTGTTTTGCTCCAAATGATGTGGTGTGAGGAGGTTAGTGATGGTAGTACTACATAACTATTAAAATGTTTACTATATTCTTAACTTAAAAAACAATAACATTTGTGTGTGTGTATGTGTTAGAGAAAGAGAGATGGGGGGGATGCATGCGTGTGTGCACGTGGCTTCTGATTTGTTACTGCACAGAATACATTTTCCCATGCATTATGATTTTACTACCCAGGCAGGTATTTTTTTTTCCCGAACATGCCCAGTTGGCCATTTAACTTTTCATGATTTTTTTTTGCTCGGCATGTGTTTTCTGACTTCCTTGCACTATGCACATTGAATGAACCGATACATTACAGCTTCAGTGCATTTACCATGAAATGTTTTTCGATTAAAAAAAAAAAAAAATGTTGGGGTTCCAAATCTAATATTTGAAGCTCTTTAATTTTTTAACCCATGTTCAGTTTTTCATACACACTCTTTGCAAAAAAATGTTTTTATAAAAATGAAGCACCCAGAAGGAATCATCCAATTGAGATGAAAATTGGCATGCAAAATGTACATGTATAAGAAAGGAAATACTTTCTTCTCAAAATAATGCCATTTATTCAGATAAAACAGCTACACGAGTGGAACAAGTCAGAATGTTGTAGCGCTACCTCTGGCTCGGATACAAGCAGTTACCCAGCATGGCACACACGCATACAGTTCATGTATACCAACCTGAGGTATGGCATGCCAGATGCGAGTCCAAATTGCAGGCCAGTTCATCGACATTCTGGGATGGGCGTAGATGCCCACCCATCGTGTCTGGGACATGTTTGGTCGGTAAGAGGTCGGGCGATTAGGCTGGCCATGGAAGGGTGTCAACATTATGGAGGCAGGCCTAGGCAAGTAATGCTGTGTGTGGTCGGCGTCATTATCCTCTTGATAAATTGCTTGGTGATGCTGTGAAAAGAATGGCAACAGAACAGGTTGTAGAATCTTGTCAGTGTACCGTTGACCCGTCAGGGTGTCTGGCTATCATTATAGGAAAACAATCTCCCCAGATAGTCATTCCTGGTGTGCAAGAAGTGTGCCATTACATGGTAAAGGCAGGATCCATGTGCTGGCTTGCTTGTCTCCAGAAATGTATGTGCTGGTCATCGGCACCAAGTGCAAACCTTGACTAATCGCTGAAGACAACACGATGCAACTGAACACTATCCCACATTGATCAAGCCCGACACCACTGCAACCGGTGCCGGTGGTGTTCACTGGCCAGTGGTAGGTGGCGGATAGGCCTCCTCAAATGTAAGTTGTCTGGCAGCAGTCCGGATGGCCACTTTTATACCTGTAGATGAGGCAACATTGACTATGGATGGTTGAGAGCGACACATTTGATTCTGTTTGTGTGGCTCTCACAATTGCTCAATCCTCATGTTGTTGTTGCCTTCACCCTTTAACTGCCTGCGCATGCTGCTGGGCTGTGCCCTCCTCGACCCACTGGTGCCAATACTGCCCGATTGCCGCGTCACTCTGACCCAAATTCCTGCAGATACAGCAACTTAACCAACTAGCCTCTCTCAGCCCAATCATACGTCCTCTCTCAAACTCGCTCAACTGCTCGTGCTGTGCATGGATCCGACATCAAGGCATCTTCACAGTCGGTGCAGGTTAATGCACTTCAATCGCCTGTCACAATTGTCCCTGCATGCGAGCTCTGCTTTTGATATACCCTCCTTGATGCCCAGTTCCCGTGTGCTGTGGTGGACCACTATTTCGTCATTGGTCGTTATTAATACAGGTACTGTTAGCAGGGTTCATACACTTTTGGGGAAGAAAAATTCAAACACTTTTCAGGCTTTTTCCAGGACATATAAAAAAAATTTTCAGGATTATTACGCTTTACAGTATCACAGTCAAATTAATTTTTAAAAGCAATTTTGGTTTAACGTAATAAAAATGATGAAAGATGTAAATGCATTAGTGTGCTTTATTACATTTATTTTTAATGTTTTTAATTGGAGAATTACCCAATAATGCAAAACTGAATCATGGTGGTGCAATTACCACAAGGCATATCTCAGAAAATCCTTTCCCTCAATCTGAAAATGATTAATTCATCACTATTCTGCTAGTATCTTCCCATGTAATCAGTCTATTATTGATAAAAGTTGAAATTCTCATAAAACAAAGCAAGGGTAGATCCAGAATTTAAGTATGGGGAGGGCACATGTCTACTCAGTTAAAATAAGAAATATAGAAGGAAGCATGGTATAAGTCTATGCCTGCAGAAGAATTGAGAATAATGGAAAGGTTGAAAATTGGCAAAAATATTCTTCATGGAAAAAGCTATGCTAAGGAAAAAGAATTTTTCAAATTCATCTCCCGACACAGCATGAACAGGGGTGGGGAATTATGCTTGCCCACTAGCCATCGGCGAGTGGATTTCCTGGATTTTAGACTTCTTAAAAATTGCAGCTTATAAAATATATAAAATAATAATATTGTAGGCTTTCACTATTTTTTTTTTTACACCTTAAGCTTCTTCATTTATAAGACGGGCAAGTATATTCTAATCCGAAACCCGAACTCTGAAGTCATACTTCACTAGGCAGAAAAGCATTCTATTTTTTTAGACCGACCCCGGTGTTCATTCGCACAAAAGAGCGAGCGAAAGAGCGGAGCTGACGTCACGGATGCTTAGCAGTCGCTGAAGGCCAAGCAGAGTTGCTCCTGCTGCTAGTGGAATAAACCGGTTTTCCCCACTGCAGAACGTTGTGTAACCGCCGGGAAGCGCGCACGGGATTAATCGTTTGCCGACGTCTTGCGTGTTCGATCACGTGGTACCTACGGCTGTCTTCTCGGAGCGCCAACTAAATTGTCGTTTTGCCTGAATGCGCGTTGGAAACAAAAAGACAAACAACAAGGTTTTGGTGGACAAAGGCTTCTGCAACATAAAAAATCGCAGTATCATTGAAAATCGGTGTGTGGTCTCAATGTGTTTAATTCCAAACAATCAACTTTATTTACATTTTTCCAACGTAATTTGTCCGGTAGCAATGTAGCCGTGCTATGTGATTCATCCTCTACGCCACATGTTTTGGTTGATAGCAATATGATACAACTCAATCTTGGTTCTGAAAATGTTCTACTTGAAGATAGAAATGTTGCAAAAAATTGTGAAAAGCCACAGAACAGGAAATTTCAAGAGAAATGGATAGAAGAATTCCCCTGGATTGTTTATGAAGATGATCTTGCAAAATGTGGATTTTGCTGCAAAGCAGATGTGAAAGTCAAATGCATCACGCAAGTTTTCACAAGTATTTAGCGGCCCTTTCAAACATGAAACTTTAAAATTCCATGATAAATCTGTGCAGCATAGAAAAAATTTTGATTTTATTGAATATTTATCACAGCTTCTTGTTAGCACTCCATTGTCCAAATGCATTAAAAAGATGGATGAAAAAATATTTAAGCAGCTCAAAGTATTAATCAATCTGAGCTACTATATTGCAAAAAATAATTAGCCATTTTCTGACATTGAATCACTAGTCATGTTATCCAGAAAGTTAGAGGTTGATGTACAAAACCAGTATGCAAACAGAAATGCTTGCAGGGAATTTATTTCTTGCATATCAGAGGTTATAACAGAGTCTGTATTGAAGGAACTAAAGCAGTCCCAGTTCATTAGCATTATTTTAGATGCCTTAACAGACAAGGCCACAATAGAGGAATTGATGATGTATGCAAGTGGTAAAATTGAAGAATGTTTTTTGGGACTTTTAGAATTAGAAAATAGCACACCTGAGTCCTATTTTTCCGCTATTGAGAAACAGTTTGCTTCTCTTGGTTTAAATTTGAATAAAAATTCTTGGATTGTTGGTATAGCAACAAATGGGGCAGCCAACATGGTTGGTGAAGTATCTGGTTTATGTGCCAAATTTAAAAAAATTTTACCACATATATTGTCTGTGCATTGTGTTGCTCACCGATTGCAGTTAAGCATACCTTATACTCTGAAGAACGTATCGTATTTAGTAACGTTTGACTCTATTCTTATTTTAATTTATAAATTTTATGGACATTCCAGTAAAAAAGTCAAGCACCTGGAAAAAATAGCCAACTTATTAAGCACAAAAAATTTAAAAAATTCAGAAATTGCACCAAATTAGATGGGTGGCATCTAAAGTAGGAGTTTTGAGAGCAATTTTTCTTGACTGCCAACCAGTTGTGTTGCATTTAGAAAATGAAGCTAGTGAAAAACAAGGTAGCAAAAATGCAGAAGGCATAGTAAAGAAAATAAAAGATTTCCGATTTCTGGCAATCCTCAGTTTTTTCCTAAATTTTCTTCAAATCTTTAAAGACTTGTCTCTCATTTTCCAAAAACAGCATTTGCTTTTATGTCAAGTCAACAACAAAGTTTTGGAAGCAAAAGAGAAATTAGAAAATTTGCAGAAAGAAAGAGGAAAATATGAAGAACAATTTTTTTGCTCCTATAATGGAGAAACTTACAAAGATTTAGTTCTGACAAATGTTGCAAATGGGAAGAAGTTCTTCAAATCTGACAGAAATACTATGATAGACTTTGCAAAAAAAATATTTATTGGAAAGATTTTGTGACATTAATTCCCCTGTAATCGCTTCAACATATGTTTTTGACACATTCACTTGGCCCACTGGAAAAGATTTGAGTGACTTTGGAGACAATGAAATTAAAATGATCTTGCATCATTTTAAGGAATTAATAAACATGAAAATAATGAGCTAAAGATATTGAAAAAAGTGTGGTAGACGAATGGTTTGACTTCAAAATAAGTAGCCAGAACTTGAAAGTTGATGAACTACTTTTAAAGATTACTGAATATAAGGAGAAGTTTTTTTTTACATATGCCAGTTATTTTCCCTTCTTTGTGTAATACCAGCATCAACATCAACCAGTGAACAAAGCTTCAGCCAGATGAATCTTATCAAAAATCACTTGAGGACCTCATTAGTCAACAGAAGTATGAACAGTCTCCTAAATATACGCATTAATGGGACATCATTAGAAAATTTTGATCCAGCAGACTCTATAGATAAGTGGTACTTTGGAGGTGGAACAAAGCATGTACAAGGACATAAAAGAAAATTTTGTGATGTTGAATAATTGATGTAAAAATTTAAAAGAAACAAAGCTGAACAATCACTATTAATTAGGTATGAAATATTTAATTATAAAATAATAATAAATTGGTGTCATACATCTCCGTTATAAATCAAAGGTTTTATGGGGATTTTTCTTAATCTGGTATAGCGTATATATGTATTTATATTACATAGCGGTAGAAATTCAAAATTTGTGTCATATCCCATCTCTGTACACTGTCATAATGTGCCTATATCGTGTCTTCTTGGCTAGTGGAAATCCCTGGCTAGTAAGATTTTCACAGAATTCCCCACCCCTAGGCATGAAAGTGAGCAGTGATAGGAAAAGCTGAACTTCCAAGCGTGCGCGCGATGGGGGTAATAAAGTGTCGAATCTTGCATTTCACTCTCTAATGTATACAACCATGACATTTAGGTATTGGTCACATGCCTGCCAACTAAATAGATGTAATGTATGTATTTTGTTTCAAGAAAATTAAATATATAGTACAATATAACATTGTAAGGGGGGAAGGAATTGCTGATGAGGTCATATGCATAGGAAATCACTCGCCTTAGTACAGAACGATGTCTTTAATCAAATGAGGAAATTAATCAAATGTCTTTATAAGATAACAATGTTGTATGGAAATGAAATTTTGAAGGTTTGAAAAACTTCAGACATATTTGTTGATAAGTAATAAAAGTTTGATGAAGAATAAAAGTTCGTTCTTGATTTGACACAAAATTATTAATGAAGAAATAGGATAAATGCTTGCGAAAACGTTAAGTAGTGGTCATATGCCAGCCAACTAAATAGATTTAATGTATGTATTTTGTTTCAAGAAAATTAAATATATAGTAGATTAAATACATAGTAGGACATTTTGTAGATAAATAATAAAAGTCATTCACAACTAATTAAATTTCATTTTTTTAAGTTGTTTCTGTCTAACAATTTGTTCTAACCTTTTATGAATTAGCCAGCTAGAGTTTTCTTTCTCTTAAACCAATTCATTTTATTTTAATTTGTTGCATAAGTTATTAGAGATATTTAGCTCTTTTCATCTTCATCCTTATCTTGTAATTCTTTCTAATTTTCTGAATATGATGATTTCATATTTTGGCATAAATCTATATTTACAGGGTAAAAAATTCCAAGGCTGAGTTATCCTGATTCAGTAGCTTATATTTCATGGTTTGAACAGATGAAAATGCTTCAATTTTCATGTTGCTGGATTCTTTATCAAGTACATCCCCCATCATACTAAAGGAATTTTCCACTACAGAGCCAGGAAAACAACTCAATAATGCCATCATTATTTTTGAGAGGGCACTGAATTTGTTTAACTTAAAAAGTGCATGTTTTGGGATTCACTGAAATGTATTTATGTAAATATTAAACTGAAGCACATCACTGCATCCAAAGTATAAAATGACTGACAGTTAACAACAACACAGGATAGAGGGAACGTTGCGCGAGCGGGATTACGATTGCCGGCGAAATCTTTGCTTCATCCGACTTCCATTTTCAGGCATTTTCTCTCCGTTTTTCAAGCTAAAATACAAATATTCATGCATCAAAATGAAACTTAATAACAATACTGGGCAGAAGAAACATTGCGAGAAAAATAAATTAGGATTATGGGGAGAAATCTTCACTCCGTTTAACTTACGTTTTTGAAAGTTTTGAAAGATGAAATAACATCCCCAGATAGAAAAAAACCCTCCCTTCCCCCAAAAAAACAGCTTCTTTTCAGTTTTACATCAATCTCGAGAATGGCCCAAAGGATGACAGAAAATGCGGAATTCCGCGAATCCACGAAATAATATCATATATGAGTAAGAAGTAACCAAGAAATAGAAAATGAAAGGGAAAAATCGATATTGCGTTGCTCACTCTGCCGTGAAACAATTTTACGAGACACGGAAACCATGCGGATTTCACCATGGGTACCGATCTAGAAATTTAATTTTGTTTAATAAAAGGGAGAAAACGATTGCTCTCTATTGATTAGTTTTGAAGAAGTATGTATTAGAAATAGGGTAACATGCATTTCATTAGGAAAAATTCTTAAAAAAAAAAAAAAAAATGGAATCGCTCCTTTTCACTATTACCGAAGATATTAAAAACAAGGAATATGACAAGAAAACATTCAAAATAAAAATATAATCAGGCAGAGAGAGAGAGAGAGTGAGAAAAAAAGGGGGGAAAGGGGGACTTGGTCGAAAAAATTTAATATTAGGAAACAGAAAACGACGTGACATTCTCAACACCCAACAAGAAACATTCCCATAAATATTTAACAAGGGTTAGAATCTTGAAAACACAAAAATAAACTTTACACAGATGTTTAATAATGTTATTTCACTGAGATTTTCGATTTCTGTTGCATACTCAACGTTTTCCGTTGTTCGTAGCGGACCGACAATTTCCATAGCAAACTCGATGCTTTCCGTCGTCCGTAGCGGACCGACGATTGTCATAGCATACATGATGTTTTCCGTCGATGATTTCCATAGTAACTAAGTAAAATTCGTAGTACTTGGAGTCACTGAATTATTCTTCCCACCACATGGACTTGCTCAGCGTTAAGCGGAAGAGTGCGCACAGAGAATTTACTGTACCAAAGTCCCGACGATGACGATGGGGCACAGAGGTTCTGCCGCCCAATGGCACAAAACCTGCCTTTTGTAACAAGATGGCGCAAGACTTTTGTTTCGGCACACTTTGGCGCAGAATTTCCATCCCTGGAAGAGGTGACGTCATTCCCAGCCATAACCATCCCGTCATTCGAAGTCATTACGATTTTGCTTTCCGCAAGAGTGTGGCATACCCCCCCCCCCCCCCAATGAAAATTGTATTGCATTTTTGGAATAATATCGATAACACCAAAAACGCAAAAACGGAACAGAAAAAAGCGGAATTCCGCGTTTTCGCGGAAGTCTTTCATGCCTGCTGAAAGCACAGATAATGAAAATAAAAGTTTCGACCTTGAAGCCCCTAATGGGAAATCTTTGCATTATTTAAAGAAGATAATGCTCCACATCTCTATTGTAACGAATGGCATACAATAAAGAAGAAATTTCTCAGTAGTTTTTAGTAGCACCAATACAGCTGCTAACTGAAGTACAAAAACACCACTTACAAAAAGAACTGTTAACTACAAAATTCCTAATATACAATTAGCCTAAAGTGTTTCACAAGGTAAGTAGTATCTGGTGTTGAATGATTTTTTTAAATCGCACATGAAGAAACAGAGATATTGAGAAAACAGATTAAAAATTGGTGACCACTAGCGGTGAAATCATGCATTATTTTGAGAAGAAAATATGCACACAGAGTTTGCATAGTTAGTAGTATCTGACCGGAAAAAGAAGTTTTTCAATCGTATTTTTAATTCCGTAGATATTCCTGTTAACGGAAACGTGAACTTAAGCCCTCTGGTGGCAGACTTGTGGGTTAAGAAAAATTTTAAATTATATGAGAAACATTTCGCAGCAGAAACTCTCTCCAGGAAAGAAAGAATTTTTCAAATCGGACTCTTAGAAGCTGAGATATCGACAAAAATAAGATATGCATCAGCATCCCCTGGTGGAAAAACTATGCATTATTTTAATAAGAAAGTATTCTCAAAAGGTTTTTCGATGTGAGCGGTATTGGTCCACGAAAAAAAAAATTCAATCGAGTTTACAAGAGCTCAGATTTTGCTGCAAATATATTAAAGCAGAAAGAAACACGTATGCCCCCCTGGTGGCCAAACTATTCTTTACCAACTATTAAAAATTGCATGCAAAACATTTCCCATTAGGAGCTGTATCCAATACAGGAAGAATTTTTCAAATCAGAGTTTTAGAAGTACAGGAATCGGGGAAAACGCAATCTGCCTTTAGAAATCAATAAATTACGCAATCTGCCTAGTGGAAATCAATAAATTACTTGAAATTTTTGAAGATATATGAGAAACATTTCGCACTCGAAATGCTATCCGGCAATGAAGGAATTTTTCAAATCATACCCTTAGAAAGCAGAGATATAGACAAAAATAAGGTATACATCTCTTCCCCCTAGTGGAGAAACCATGCATTATTTTAAGAAAATATTCCAAAAAGGTTCATCGGCGTGAGTGATATTGGTCCATGAAAGAATTTTTTCAATCAAGATTTTAGAAGCTCAGATTTTGCTGCAAATACATCAGAAGCAGAAATTAACATTTATGCCCCCTGGTGGCCAAACCATTCTTTACCAAAAATTAGAAGTTATATGCAAACATTTCTTATCAGGAGCTGTATCCGGTTCAGAAATAATTTTTCAAATCGAAGTTTTAGAAGCAAAGAAATCATGGAAAATGTGATTTACTTTTACGTCCCCTAGTGGAAAATCTTTGCGTAACTTGAAAAAGTGACTATACCTAAAATAGTCTTCGACATAAATATAATCGAAAGGTAAAAGAAATTTTCCAATCGGATGCTTAGAAGCAAACATATGGAATAAAATATATTTTGAATTCGATATCTTCTGCATTTACGCCCTCTAGCGGCGAAATTGTGTACCGTAAAAAACAACGGAGTGCAAGGATCATCATTCGCACATTTCAAACTTTTTAATGCAGAAAATTTTTTCAAATCGGACTAATAGTTGCAGAGATGTGTCCACGGACGGACGCACTGACAGACGGAGAGACGTGCATATGAGCGGGCAGGCAGACAAACTGGTAACATAAGCACGATCTTTTTTACAAAAGACTCGCTAAAAAGAATGTAACACCGATTTTCTGGAAGAAATTCAAATATTTTTAAGCACTAATTTCAAATTTTAAGGCTTTTCAAGACAGCTTAAAAAAAAAACACCATTTTCCCAGGACATTCCAGGCCTTGAAAACATTATTATGATTTTCAAGGACTTTCCAGGTTTTCAAGCGCCCGTGCGTACCCTGTGTTAGGCCACTCACCTTTCATTTCCATGCCAGGGAGTTCCACATTCCAAGTATCATTTCATGCACATCATAATAATCTTCTGTCGGACCCCTTTCAATGCAAAATTTAAAACTTTTAACACTACATAACGTTGAACTAAGAACTCTACACCAACATTAATATATACATATCTGTACTTACATGCAATTTTCATTCAAAATTATCATAACTAGCATACCTATCTACAACTTTCTTTCACAACGTACACCACCATTTATCGCACGTAACTTCTTAAAAATTTAATAATTAAAAACTGTCAGCTAAAACAACACATCCATTCGCCTTGGGAGATGGCCATGCTTCTAGTACTTTCACTCTGCAGCCATGGGCATCTTCAGGAAATAGCTAGAGCTCCGAACCGAGCGGTCACCAGCAGCTAAACGAACACATGAATCATCATACATAGTCACGTCAATGGTCTCTTCGCCATCGCGGTTTCATCACACCATCTACGGAAGACAATTATCTTTAAGAGGTCAACCTAAATCTTAAAACTGCATTTCGTTTCTCTTCCCACTTTTTTTTTTCTTTTACCTTAATTAGTTCTTTCAGTTGGTTTGAAATGATGTTTGAATCATTAGTTACAGACTGTATGTCTATTTTTCTCTATTAAAACTGATTCATCTATACATAAATGTTTCTCTGTTTTATAACTTTTTATAATTTTGATTTCTTCAAATTTAGGATACTTTATTTTTGATGCAATACTGTTCAGAGCTCTAGCCATTTCCTGAAGATGCCCGCGGCAGCAGAGTGAAAGTACTAGAAGCATGGCCGTCTCCGAAGGTGAATGGATGTGTTGTTTTAGCTGACAATTTTTAATTAATAAATTTTTAAGATGTTATGTGAGACAAATAGTGTAGGTTGTGGAAGAAAGTTGTAAATAGGTATGCTAGTTATAATTTTGAATGAAAATTGCATGTAGGTAACGATACATATAAATGTTGGTGTTGTCGAGTGTTTAGTTCAAGGTTGTGTAGTGTTAAAAGTTTTAAATTTTGCATTGAAAGTGGTTCATAATTTGAGAGGAATTGGCGATAGTTTGCATATCCTCGAATCAGTGGTCGGACAGAAGGCTGTTATGACATGCACGAAATGTTACTTGGAATGTGGAACTCCCTGGCATGGAAATGAAAGGTGAGAGGCCTACAATACGTATATTACTCATAGTATTGATTTGCACGTTTTGAGTAATATGGAAGGATGAATTTAACCATTATCCCAACATATCATTATACTTATTGGTTGTCATTGTTTAATCATTTGCATATTCGGCCCTAAGGTACTTTCATGCGGAGTTTCATCAAGATTGAACGACTTTCTCCGGGTGCCACGGGGTTGGTTCTTTTTTTTTTTTTTTTTTGGCAAAGCGTATTAACACATTTACTTGAAGACAGCCAAGTTTATTCGATATTAAAGAAATGATACCAGAGTAAAAAAAATAATGGAATTCATAATTTTGTTTACAAAATGATGAATTCTAAGCCTACCAGTGAAACTGTGTAAGTTGATTTTATAGAGATGAGCAGAATGTTCAAGTAATTCTTTTAGACCTAAAAATATGAGCAAAGCACTGTTTTACTCAACACTGGTGTAAAAAATTAATCATGTTTTAATTTAATGAAAATTTTTAAAAATCATTAATTTGGCAGCATCATGGCCACACAGATCTTTTAGTTTTCTGCTCCACTTTGTAGCAGTGAAATGAAACTTTTAACTTTCACTCCAAAAATGACTACTCACCTCAAGCAAATAAAAATGTCGCTTGAAAAGTGGATCTTTGGTGTTTTCAAGGCCTTTCAGTTGCTGAATGAACAATTCAAAAATTACCTAAAATGACACCAGAGAAAGTAACATATAAGGAAAAAAATCATATAAAAAAGAGAGGGAGAGAGTGAGAAAGAGAGAGAGACACAAACAAATCTTGCAAATAGAAAACTACTTGTTTCCAAGAGAGAATATTTAAAAATACAGAAACTGTGTTTAGCATTCTTTCATAAATTAAAAATTACCTTGTAGAAAAGGACAACATAAAAAAAATCATGTTCAATGATACATCAACGAGCTATATGGTGTACCCAATTGGAGTGGTTAAGGAAACACAAATATATTAATATTTTAGTCAAATATGAAAAACTAATAAAGTGTCATTCCATCTCAGCTCAGGTGGGGGCATTGTCAGGAGACCATTTTAGATTTCTCCCAAAAAATTACAGTAGTTACAACTACTGAAGACATAAAATATCCTGAAAGGATTTTCCTAAAAAAAAAATTTTTTTCTTCAGCTACAGCGTTTTGAACTTTGGCTAAAATCTAGCGATCTTTGAAAAATGGGGAAAATGCTGTATTTTAAAACGAGTGCTGCTTCAAAACTATTTAATTTATTCACTTAATTTTTTTTATTTTGTAGCTATTGAATTAAATTTTAACTTGGCATAGTTTGAATAAGCCTGACTGACATTATTAATAAGGAAAAAAAACATTATTGAAAAAAAAAATGCATTTTTGGAAAAAAAATTCCCACTAAATAATTATTTTTCAGGTAAGTAAGGATGGCAATCTGAAGTCCCTCAATGGTAGTTTTACAGCAAATTTTATTTTAAACCTGGGATGCATGCAGTTTATAAAATTTAATTTTAAGTTATGCGGAAGTTCAAAAAAGCTCATTTTTGAATGACATTAACTCAAAAACCCCATTTTTTTAAAATCTGAAAATCTGTCCATTTGATGTCCTCTTAGTTATTAATAAATTGCTCATTGCAGAATAGTGTATTTTTGCCTGGTTAATTTTATATTTTTTTTTTAAAGATTGCACGTTTTCAGCCTTTCAGCGTTGTTGCGTAATACAGCACAAAATGCAATTGAGTGTCCATATTTCACTGAAAACATCGTTTAATCAGGTTTCAAAGTTAAAACATAGTTTACTGGTGTTTGATTAGTACAATTACATTATATTTTGAAGTTCAGCACAAAAACATACACTAAAAAATGTGCAGAATATAACATTATTATACTATAGCATCACTGTAATTCAATAACATACAATTTTTTTGACACTTGGTATTATTGCAATTTTTTTATTAATTTGCTTTCATAAAAAAATAATTTTCACAAATAGCCTTTTATATTATAAACAATTTCTTAGCAGTATATTAGTAAAGTTACCTGCAAAAGGTTTATAAAGAAGGATTAGGCACAGTAGATTTGGTTAATTTTTTTCAGCTCCTGTTGGTCAAAAGTATGGAGTCGTGCAGATAGTCCAAGTGGAGTAGGATTCCTTTCTTTAAGCAGCACATTTTCTAATGGCAATGGACATTCATCTTTCTTCTTTCCAGATTCCTCTGGCCACTGGAACCCTTTAGCTGGATCATGGGGATGCATAAATGACACAGTAATGTCATTGAGCTCTCGAGATATACCTGTAATCTGCCCCATCCACCAATTATTGCCATAAACACACCCAACAAACTCACCTACCCGGAAATCACTTACTGAGTAATGGTTTTTCATCTGGTTGTATGTTTCAACTTTTTCAACTTGATGTTTAATTGTACGTCCCATATAAGACTCGTTATTTTTAACCAACCAGTAATGTTTTGATTGTATTCCTACAACAGGTTTTACATTAGCCCCCATTCTTCTTCCTTACAAGACCTGTAGGCTTGAACAGTTTTACCTTCAAGAATCAGTAGTGTTATATTTTGTAAAAGATGAGAAAGTTCAGCAACAAATGAAGCTGCATCTCTTATGGCTTGCACAGACCCTCTTTGGAGATTAAACTTTGTTGCATAATGCTTACATAGCCCACCTATAGCATCACATGAACTGCTACGGGAGAGGAGGAAAGGCCAGATTTGTATGATTTTTCCTCTAGCACCTGTGCACTCTCTTAACACAAACACACACAAAGAAGAAAGTGTAAACTTTTAGATCACTTAATAAATTTATTTTATTTGTTCACGTGTCTGCCATATGATTGTATGATTTTTCCTAGCACTTTACAAACAAAATCACATGCATCACGGAAAACTTTTCAAACTGCCGTAAATCTGAACTGCTTTAATGAAATTTTGCAGAAAGAAATTAAAAAGCACATCACATCTATACCACGGCTGACATCAATTCTGAAGTACTGTATCTATGCTGTAACCTGTGGTCTAGTTTGTAAAGCTTCCTCAGCATCACAGGATATCCAAATCTAACACCATCACTTTCAGTAACATGCTTAGATTTCTTCAACAAAAAAAAAACAAAAAAATCGGGATTACCCTGGTACTCTGTGTAGATAATTTATGCTATACGTCTTTTCCATAAGATCTTTGTGAGTGTGAAATGAAGCGAGTGATTTGAGAGTATACATTTATGTACGTACAATACATTGCATTTATTTTTGTCACTCATGACCACACCAAGCCACAGTCTAAGTACAAACTAAGTGGAATTTAATCATAGGGACAAACAATAAGTTTTACTAATTCCTGACACTGAGCGGTACTTAGGTGGATTAATGAAAGAAGATGTGAGTAATAAAAGTAAATATTTACCAAACTATGGCAGTGGCAATAGTATTTCGACAGTTTAGTTTTTCAAAAACAATATTTTTATTATTAGGTGTAAAAATAAGTTTTAAAGCATTTTAAGACAAGGCAACATGTAATTTGAGAGAAAACAACAATACCGTTATGAATCAAAATATGCACTGTCATTATCTATCACCTTCTGCCATCGGTCGGGCAGCTGACGGATTCCAGCCATGAAGAATACTTTATCGTGTGACGCGATGAAGTGATCAACCCATTTTTGCACTTCGTCACATGTCCGGAACTGTACAGAAGACAAATTATGTTGTATCGATCGGAACAAATGATAGTCTGAAGGGGCTATGTCAGGACTATATGCCGGGTGCTCCAAAACTTCCCAGCCAAGTGTCAATAACATTTCCTTGAACAATTTTGCGGCATGCATCCTAATGTTGTCATGCAGCAATTTTACGGGAAGCAGTCCTTTGCCTGCGAATGGACGTTTCCGACAGATTTCCTGGTTCAATCGCAGCAATTGCTGCTTGTAGCGATCAGTTTGGCCCTGTTCCAATAGTTCATAATAGAGCACACCCTTCATATCCCACCAGATGTACAGCAGAGCTTTCTTTGAGTGAATATTACATTTCGGTGTTGAAGTCGTTGCTTCACCGGGTTCTACCCAGGTTTTTTTTGTGTTTGGGATTGTCGTACCATATCCTCTTTTTAACACCCATAACGATTTTCCACAGGAAAGACTTTCTGTGCTGCTTATTTAACAGATTCAAACACTTCATGACACGCTCATCCTTGTTCCTCTGGCTTAGGTCATGTGGCACCCATTTTCCTTCCTTCTGAATCTTTCCCAATGATTGGAAATGGTTTGTTGAGTTACCCCCAGTTGTTCAGCAGTTCTTTTTGCATTTGAAACAAATCTTCATCCAGCAATGCTTGCAGTTCCTCATGTGCAACCTTCTGCGGGGCGCTGCCAGAGTAGCAGAATGTAGAGGTACGCGTGTATGCGGATAGTTTCCAAATTATTAGCGGATTTTGCATAGTTTTTGCTTGTACATTAAAAAAATGAGAAATTTTATTTACAACAATTAAAACACTTACTTAAGGCTTTGCTGAGATTAATATACTTAATTCTATTTTAACTTTCAATTGTTTTTCACATTTTCTAAGTTCTTTCATTTTTACAGACATTTTGGGTCTCAAGATTTTATCAAGGCCTTTTCTCAATGTACAAGAACTGTATCACAAAAGTTATGTTTACACAGAAACAGTTAAAATTTTATGCAGTTGCCAGTTATTAAATTAAAATATTTTCCTTATATGTATTTTGTAAGTCTATTATTTTCGAATTAAGTTGTTGAAAATGCTATTTATAATTTTTGAAGGTTCATTAATGAAACTGCTTTTCTGGATATAAAAACTTTTATTTCCAGGGCTAGACTGTGCTGTCTTAATATTTCAATATTTTATACAACTCTGGGCGCCGCTACGTTCTTGATCGCTAACATCAGGATCACCTGCTTTTCATTTCACACATTGCTGCCCATTCAATTGTAATGTACTTATTTTGTTCTCATTGGAATCTGTAATGTTCTAACAAGAATTTATTGTTTTATTAATTTAAAAAAAAAATACTCTATTGTCACAGTGGTTCACACTTTGCAGGTTTGCAGCAATTTTCTATTTCAACAGTTCTGTACGCAGATACATTTTATTTTTATACAACTCTGGGCGCCGCTACGTTCTCGATCACTAACATCAGGATCACCTGCTTTAAACCATCTAAACCAAAACTCACACATGCTTTTCGGTACAATATTCTCCCCCAGAATAGAACAAATCAATGCACATGCTTTTGTTGCACTTTTTCCTTGATGAAATTCGTAATGAATGCAGTGCCAAATAAATGCAGTACCGCTTGCCATCTTTCACCTAATGATGTGCAAGTGCATTTGACGGTTGGGCAAACTTCTGTGTCACATTTTATACTCTGGACCAGTTACGGTCACATGACAACGCGAGGAATGTCGGATATGTAAATTAGCTATATATGTCACACAAAAAACGCTTTAAAACTTATTTGTACCCCTAATATTATATAATATTCAGATTTAGACAAACATAAGAAACAACTTTTGGTCTAGGACATCTACAGGTTACACCCAATTGTGTTATACATCACTTTAAAGCTCTTGTCAATAGCAGGTAACCCCCTTAGTGGGGGTGGGGCGTCGAGAGGAAGCCAAATTTCACTATGATACACAGTTTTCATGGCATCAACAATGCAATTTTGTAATGGCTTTTATCACATTTAGCATCAAGTTCTCATAATTTACACAGATTGCAATGAGATATTGTTACGTTTACCTAAAATGTGATGAAATAATCTTTGGCAATAGTTTAGTAAAATATATTGTTGCGTAACAATGAATTTAACTATTGTTACATCCTTCATGGGACAATATTCAAAAATCAGATTTCAACAATGGTTTTGACTATTTCCTTTACCCATTTTCTTTACATAGAAATTTTCTGCATGGGATTTACTTTACTGCTGTCAAGAAAGATGCATATAGCATCAAGAAGAAAAAAATACTGAAGACATTAATTTGGGGGTAGTCAATAAATGAAGTTGAGAGCTTGCAAAGCTAAATTAAACCAACTGTAATGTCTGAAAACGCTTGTATTTTTGTTTGTTTAAGTCTTATTATGATGAAAACTTACTGTCTTGGCCTAACAAAATAAATTACAACTACATGCAAAGACTCAGGTGTGATATAAAAGTATTAATTCCAGATTTGAAAGACAGAAAAAGAAAATCCAAATTACAAATTTACATCTCCTGCAAATTCTGCTAGTTCAGATTTTTAGCAGTCTTGAGCAGCTAGCACCTACATGTAGTTGTTATTCTTAGCTATAATGTTACACTTTTACAGAACAAATTTAAAAACATTACCTTTAATATATCTGGGTCTTTATATGGTGCATCTGGTGCAAATACTCGGAATACATCTGCTATACAACACGAGACTAGAAGCCTAACTTCTTTGCTACTGTGTTCAATGAAAAATTCTGTGGCAAGACGAAGAGCAAGAGGAATGTAAGCAGAGTTATCATCATCTTGACTAAGACTTTGAAATGCCTGAGTACAATCCTGTAAAGAAAAAAAAATGTGAGCTGCAAAAGATGTTTTTAAAGATTTTATCTGGAAAGCCAATTAACAGAGCTAATAGACACATATATGGGAATAAATTAGCACACTAATATATATAAACAGCATACTTTTTTCATCATAAGTATGTATGCCACTAGCAACAGCCATCTATCTGGAGACACCTCCTTCCCCAACAACTTTGAAATTTGAAAATTATGCCACACTGCAGTGATGAAAAGTTGCAAAATCATTTTTGGAGCAGATAAAATACATTTTTAAAGCAGCAAAATGTGTTTTTGTAGCAGGTGAAATACATTTTTGGACACACAAAATGCATTTTTAGAGCAGAAAAAATACATTTTTGGTGTAAGAAAACATTTTTTCGGAGCAGGTAAAATATTAGTAGATAGAACAAACTCTTAAGCAAAAAATGTTTTGGAAATAGATGCACCCTACTCAAATTTAAAACATCTTGCATTGATTTGAAATACACATACACATATGCAAAGATTTTAGTTTTCAAATGGATCAAAAAACTTGTAACCATAGCAGGATTCTATTATTAATCATTTATTTTACACAAAATGTTTATTTTTTTATTTTTTTGCTGCTTTTCTCAATATTTAATTGCTCACTTTTATTTTTTTCTAATTTTTTAAGATATTTAGCAATGTTTTGCTTCTTTTAATAGTACCTGTTCATTTTTTATTGTACTCATGTCTCTTTTTTTTATTGTACTCATGTCTCTTTTTTTTTTATAGCACATTCAATGTTCATCTCAGCATTTTTTAACATTTTATGAGAGGAATCCAACTGCTGCTAAAGTTCAGCTTCTTCCCGTTTCAAATCACCTAGCGAAATTCAATTCCTTCTTCCCTTTTTTGCTTATTTTGCTGCATTTTCCAGCACTAATCTGCTCTTGATATTTTTTCCAGGATTCTTTATAAGCTGTCAGAAGTTTTTTGGTTACATTACTTTTACTCACATCTCCATTTAGTCTCTTGACATGATATTTGTGCCCTTTGCTCTAATGGAGATGTGAGTAAAATTAATTTTATTACATTAATTTTATTCACATCTCCATAAGTCTCTTGACATGATGTTTGTACTTTTTGCTCTCCGCATGAAGCCTACAGTCATTGTGGCCACCATGCGCTAGGCTACAATCGCAACCACATGGCTTACAAAACGTGATTCGGCAAAACTTTAGATGCTTCATAAAAAGGCCATTCTTTGCTATATATATTGTGATACACTTGACGATAAGTTTTATCTGACTTCGTTCTTTTTGTTGTCATGGCTGTTTTACTGCTACATTTCATTACGTTTTAATCTAAATTAACACTTTCCACTTGAATAACGTTTCACCCATATTAACCCAGCACTTTCTTTTTTTTATCTGCAGTACAGACCACAACTTAGCAATGAAAGCTCAGCTTTGGCTCGCGAGCCCCGACATACGAGCTATAGAGACATCATCGGCGTGGCAGGTGACACCCGACTTATTCAGCGAAAAAGAAATGTCTCACGAGCGTTGACATGCGAGCCACAGAGGCATCATCAGCATGGAGGGTGCCACCTGACAAGTGTGATATTCCCCGAGAATGAAATGTCTCGCAAGCACCAACACACGAGCTATAGATGTGTCATGGGCGTGGCAGATGACACCCGACCTATTCGCCGAAAAAGAAATGTCTCGCGAGTGCCGCCATGCAAGCTACAGAAATGGCATCGGCATGAAGGGTGACTCCAACATGCGAGATATTCGGTGAAAAAGAAATGTCTCGCAAGCCCTAACATACGAGCTATAGAGGCATCATAGGCGTGGTGGATGACACCTGACATGCAAGCTATTCGGCGAAAAAGAAATTCCTCGCAAGCGTCGACATGCGAGCTATAGAGGAGTCATAGGCGTGGTGGATAACATGCAATACGCCAGCTATTCGCTATTCGGCGAAAACGAAATTCTTCGCGAGCGCCGCCATGAGAGCTATAGAGGCGTCGTCGGCATGGCGGATGACACCCGACACGCCCATGACGTTTCTTTTTCTCTATTCGGTGAAAAAGAAATGTCTCGCGAACCCAGACATGTGAGCTATCAGGGCGTCATCGGCGTGGCGAGTGACAACCTACCTATTCGATGAAAAAGAAAATGGCTTGGGAGCGCCGACATGTGAGCTATGGAGGCGTCATCAACGTGCCGCACACGCTATTAGGCGATTTCGTAATGTCGGGTGTCACCCAACAGTCGAGTTCTGTGTTTTACAGATATACTGTTCAAATCTGCATATGAAACCCTCATTTTTTTTGTCAGGCAGGTATGTCAGAAAAAGTCTACAGTTTACTTATTTATTGCTTATAGGAAGATAGTACAAATCTAAAGACTGGCCCACAAGTTAACTCACGTATTTTTCAGCTAAGCCTAGACAATGCAAAACCCCTTTGCTAGTGTAAAATAAATGTGACTTATAACATACACTCATTGTCATAAAAATCTGTGCACCAAGGAGGAGGTATCAGATTGAAATGAGATTTTAGTAGTGAGATGGTACATAAGCAAGGACAGAAGTGATTACAATATCACAGCAGCAGGACGATTTCCTGCAAACATATGATGCACATTCCGGTCAGCGTTAGTACCACATCCGAGCACCTCGTGCTCAGATACATGCAGTGATATGGTCCAGCATGGTGTCCAAGAGACGCCGTATGTTATCTTGGGACAGATTGGCCCACACTTCTTGCAACTGACGCTCTAAATCATGAACACTGGGACATGGAGAAAACTGGCGTCCCATCTGGTCCCACATGTGCTCGATCTGGCAGGCCATGGAAGCGTCAAAGCATGAAGTAGACAGTCCTGGGAACCCCGAGCTGTGTGTGGAAGGGCATTATCTTGTTGTAAAATGAATCCGGGCCGCCCCGACAGGAAGGCAGCACATTGGGGCCACAGGATCTCCTGTTCGTAGTGCTGGGCTGTCAATGTTTCTCGGATCATTGTGAGGGAAGACCGGCTGACATACACGAGGGCGCCCAGACCACGCCTGCAGTTCAGGACATGTGCCGCTGTACAGTGAGGTTGTGATTGTAGCACTCACCTGCGGTCCTCCACACTCTGACACAGTGGTATTCCGTTCCCATACAGAAGAGAATTCGTCGCTGAACACTATACGTCACCAGTCCATAGCATTCCACATTGTCAACGCAGACGATGGTCCGGCATTAATGGCAGAAAATGTAAGGGCAGTCGAGAATGCAAATTCGCCTCTGCCAGACATCTGGAAATGGTTCTGGTCAACACAGGAGTCCCTTGTACAGCCGCCACATGTCTCTGGATATTGGACAAGGAAGTCGTTGAATTTTCTGATTTACTCAATCTTTTAGTATTTTGAAAAACCAAGTCAGAGATCTGTATTCTTTATTTTACCTTTTCACCTCTAGTTTTGTTATTCTTTTTGGGGAAGGGTGGATCAGAGCAGGGAGGATCTCTTTTTCACAATTTTGTTTAAAAAAGAAAATAATGTTTTCTGGAACTATAGAATCTAAGATAATGGAAAGATTAACAGGGATGCTCTACGGCAAATAAAAAAATGCAAATTTGCCAAAAAAAAAAAATTTTTATTTTGTATTATGTTTTATACAAGTAAATTCTCTCTCTCTCCCTCTCTTTTTCTCTCTCTTGTATTGTTTGCGGGCGGTCGTAGTGAGCGATGGGTTTGCCTCCTCGGGCGCTCCGTGGTAACAATGGCACACACAACAGCAACTAGGGCCTCTGTGAATTTTGGAGAGGTGCAAGCTAGTTCTGTGTGACATTGGCAAAAAGACCCCAACTCACTGGGTTTTGTTCCAGAATCCTTAGGTTGAATGACCAACTGGAACCCTCAGCTGTGGGCTAATCCCCCACACTGATGTACTTACCTGATTAAAAAGACTAAAAGAAATATTAAGAATGACTCAAGTGTGGCATATGGTGGACCTACCACACTTGAGAAGGACGGTCCACCACAGAATCATCGACCTGGACTTTCTAAACAGCGTATGAGAAAGAGATCTCGGCTGAGTGAATGTAAGATTGGTGTATGGAATACTACAGGTATAAATGGCAAGATGAGTGAGGTGATTGAGGAGATGAATAAGTATAGACTGGGTGTGCTGTGTGTAAGTGAAACCAAAAAGAAGGAAATTGGGGTAGAAGAAGTGAATGGCACGGTGAGTGTGTGGTCTGGAGTATTGGATAATATGAGAGGACAGGCTGGTGTAGGTGTGATTTTAAGTGAAAAGATGAAGAACAACTTGATTCACTATAGTTGCGTAAGTGAGAGAATTCTCTGGATTCGTTTGAAAGTGAAACCAGAGAATTATAATTGTTGTAGTGCATGCTCCTTGTGACTCGGAACCTTCTGACAGGAAGGAAGATTTCTGGAATGAGCTAAAAGCTGTTTTGAGCCAGTTTGGTGCTAAAGAAAAAGTTATAATAGCAGGGGATTTCAATGCTAGAGTAGGTGTGCAGAATGCAATTTCTGACAATGTTCTGGGTAAGTTTAATGATCCTTGTGTGAATGATAATGGTGAAAGATTAATTGAACTTTGCATTGAGAATGGTTTGTGTGTATCTAATACATTTTTCAACCACAAGTATATCCACACATATACTTGGGAAAATCGTACTCTTAGTCAAAAGAGCGTGATAGATTTTGTTGTCTATGACCAGTGTTTGAAACACTTAGTTGTTGACACCCGTGTGATGAGAGGTGCAGATGTTGGTTCTGATCATTACTTGGTAGTGTCACGAGTGAAACTTAATGTTGGTTGGAAGACAAGGAATAGGAAGAGAACCAGGATAGAAAGAATAAAGGTTGATAGGCTCCTTGAAGATCATCAGCAGTATTCTGACTCACTCAGAGAACGACTGAAGGATCTGAACTCTGGTGAGAGGGATGTAGAAAAGAAGTGGGAATGTTTTAAGATCTGTGTTGTCACCGCTGCTAAAGAGGTCTGTGGCACCACAATAGTGGGTAACAATAGAGGTGATGCTTGGTGGAATAGTGAGATTGAAGAGGCAGTAAAGAGAAAGAAGGAAGCCTATTTGGGAATGTTGCAAGGTAGAGTCTCTGTGGATGAATATCGCTGTAAGAAGTGTGAAGCTGCTAAGCTGGTTCGCCACAGTAAGGCAAAAGATAGGAAGGAGAAAGTGGAAAGGCATGAACTGGCTTTTTGGAAAGATAAGAAGTCCTTCTGGAAGTACACGAGACTCAGGAAAAATAGGGGAAACAAAGTTGTAAGTTGTGTGAAGAATGAGATTGGGGAAATGATATGGGAGCCCAATGAGTTAAGTGACAGATGGGATGAATACTTCTGTGAGTTATTAGATCAGGAAAGCAGAGATGATTCTGAGACAGATGAAGATGATGTCACATCTTCATCTGTCTCAGAATCACAATGAGGGATGAAAGCACAGGAGGGATCAAGAGAAGAAGTGTGTAAAGTTCTAAAATCTCTTCAGAATGGTAAGGCTCTGGGAGTTGATGACATAACTGCCGAGATGTTGAAATATGGTGGTGACTCTATAATTGACTGGTTAACTTAAATTTGCCAGTTGTGCTGGGTGTTAGGAATGTTCCCTCGGGATTGGAAGGATGCTCTATCATCATTCCCTTGGATAAGGGAAAAGGTGATCAGACTGAATGCAAGAACTATTGTGGTATTAGCCTACTGAGTGTGCCAGGGAAAGTGTTTGGTAAGGTTGTTATTGAAAAAGTACGGGGTCTTACATCATTGAAAGTGTGGGGTGTTCAGAGTAGTTTTATGCCTGGTAAAGGCTGCACTAACCAGATTTTTGCATTACGCACGATGATTGAAAAGTATCTGGCTGTTGGGAAGAAAGTTTTTACTGCCTTCATAGATTTACAGAAAGCTTACGACTGAGTGAATAGGACACTTTTGTGGAAGGTATTGAATGAATATGGTGTTACTGGGAATCTACTTAATAGTGTAAAAGCCATATAAGCTGGTAGTAGAGCTTGTGTACAAGTGAATGGTGTTTTATCAAAATGGTTTTCCATTGGTGCAGGAGTTAGACAAGGTTGTGTAATGTCACCATGGCTGTTTAATATATTTATGGATGCATGCATGCGTGATGCCAAAATAGATAATAGTGGTTTATGTCTTGGTGATATCCGTGTGTGCAGATTGCTGTATGCTGATGACACTGTCCTGTTGGCAGAGAGCAAAAGTGAGTTGCAGAGTATGTTGACTCGGATGCACGAAGTTTGCATGAAATTCAAACTGAGTATAAATAAGGGAAAAACCAAAGTTATGGTGTTTGAGAGAGGAACGGGTAGCACTGAATGTAATGTAAGTATAAATGGCACTGTGATTGACCAGGTGAGTTAGTTTGTGTATTTAGGAAGCATGTTTGACAGAGAGAACAAGTTGGATGGTGAAATCAGTAGGCGAGTGAATTCTTCTTTGAAAGTCATAGCTGCTCTGGGAGGTTTTCACAGGAATGATGGGTTCTCTTGAGAGTACCGCATGGCTGTGTTTGAAAGTGTAATTGTTCCTACTCTGATGTATGGTAGTGAAACCTGGGTACTGCAGAAAAAACATAGGAGTCGTTTGCGTGCTGGAGAAATGCGTTACTTACGTGGGGTTTGTGGCACGACACAATATGATTTTGTGAGAAATAAAGATGTATTGCAGTTGTGTGATGTGAAGCAAAATGTTGTTAGCAAGGTGAACACCAATATGCTTCCGTGGTTTGGCCATGTTGAAAGAATAAGTGATGAAATGCTTACTAAGAAAATCTTTTCAGCCCAAGAGGCAGGAAGGAAAGGCAGAGGAAGGCCAAGGAAGACATGGGTGGATCAGATTCAGGAGTGTCTGCATGAGAAAAAGATTATGAGTATGAAGTACAAAAGATCTTGTGTACGACGTGCAATGGATATTAGTGAAGCACGAGTTGTATGTCAAGATCGCTGTAAATGGAGAAGTTTGATACGAAAACAAGTAAAAATATCTGGAAGTTTGTATTTCTTTTTGGAGCTAACCTTTGAATCTCAGAGAACAGCTTAGTGATATGTATGTATGTATGATGTTGTATTATTTTACACAATTAAATTCTACATTCCGGAGCTTCTGCCTTTTATGTAGAGTGGAGTTACTTGCCTGCATGATAACACATTACTCAGTTTTCATAATCTATTTATCTAAAAGTTTGAACAAAAAAATGAACAAACAGGAAACAAGCTTATAAAATAAAATATTAGCAGTAAATATACATGACTTTTACTGCTCAATAATTTTGTGAAAATGTGTAGTGCATAGGCGTTAATAGTTAGAAACTCACAGATACAATATAGATTAACATTGACTGCATGTAATACCGGTTTCTCTTGGCTGTGTGTGTTTTTTTGTTTTTTTTATTAAAGACATTGAGTTTCCGATTTAATGTATAACATCCTTCATAACTCCAATTGAAATCTGGTACTGAAACATCAAACCAATTACATCACTAAGCTATTCTCCTAAGTTCAGGGATCAGCTTCTCAAAGCAAGAACATCTGACAAATCAAAGAGTTGGTGTTCAATTATATATCATCATCATCATCATTGTCAACCATTATCAATCCACTGCTGGACGAAGGTCTCCCCAAGTTTCCTCCACAACGGTCTGTCTTGTGCCAGTCTCCTCCATGTCACCCCTGCATACTTTCGAATTTCATCCACCCATCTCCCATGTGGTCTTCTTCTGGGTCTTTTCCTGTCCCTTGGAATCCAATCTAAAATTTCGGCTGTCCATCGATGATCTGTCCTTCTGGCAGTATGTCCAGCCCATTGCCATTTCAGGGATTTAACTCTGATCATGATGTCTTCCACTCTTGTCATTTTTCGGATCCACGAGTTCCTCTTCTTATCTCTCCTGGTTACACCAAGCATGCACCTCTCCATGCTTCTTTGAGTTGTCTGCAGCCTTTGTATGTCTCTTTTAGTTAAGGTCCACGTCTCCGCACCATACGTAAGCACTGGAAGGATGCATTGATCAAACACTTTTCTTTTAAGACATAATGGCATATTGCTCTTGAAAATTATGCTGTTTCTTCCAAAAGCTCTCCAGGCAAGTTTTGTACGCCGATTAATTTCTTCATCAATGTGACCCTCACTTGATATCTGCTGTCCAAGATAAACGTACGTGTCTGTTATCTCCAGCTTTTCTCCATCAATCGATAAATCTTCATTTCTTGTAAAAGCATTGAACATCACTTTTGTCTTCTGAAAGTTCATTTTTAATCCCACTTCTTTACTCTTGTCAGCAAGTTCCTGGATCATACTCTGCAGCTCTGATGGGGTAGTTGCAAAAATGACTACGTCATCAGCAAAACGAAGGTGGGTTAGATAATCTCCATTAATCTTTATCCCCTTGTTTTCCCAGCTCAGTGACTGAAAAACACCCTCCAATGTGGCATTAAAGAGCTTCGGAGATATGGTGTCACCTTGTCTCACTCCCTTTCCAATTTTTACGTGTGTTGTATTTTCAAACAGCCTAATCTTTGCACTTGCATTTTCATAGATGTTATTAATAATATTAATGTATGCATCTTCAATACCGCAGGTTTTCAGAGCCATTGTAACTGCTGATGGTTTCACCGAATCAAAGGCTTTTTCATAATCGATAAAAGCCATGCACAATGGAAGTTCATATTCCCTCGCTCTTTCAATTAGTTCTCTCAGCACGTGGATATGATCTATTGTGCTGTAGCCACTCCTGAATTCAGCTTGTTCTCTCGGTTGAGCCATGTCCAGTGTTACCTTCAAGCGGTGTGAAAGAACTTTAGTGAAGATTTTATAAACTACTGATAGGAGGCTGATAGGTCTGTAGTTTCCGAGATCCTCAATGTCACCTTTCTTATGTAGCAGGATCATTGTAGCGGTGTTCCAATCCTCAGGAATCTTTCCTTCATTAAGGCATCGAGTGAAAATTTGGGCGAGTACTGTTTCGATTTCTCCACTTGCTTCTTGTATGATGTCTACAGTAATTCCATCTTCTCCTGGAGCTTTTCCTCACTTCATGTTCTTGATTGCATGTGCAACTTCTGCTGGAAGGACTGGAGGAACTCTGGTACTGGTATCTTTCATGATGTCTGGAGTGCATATATCATCCCTTTCATATAATTTGGAGTAGAAATCTTTCACTCTTGTCAAAATTTCGCCTCTATTTCTTGTTACAGAACCATCTTCTTTTCTCAGTGCCATAATCTGTTTTCTTCCCTTACTGAGATGTCCCTTTGCTATCTTTAGGCTTTGGTTGTTTTCAATTGCTTTCCTCACTAGTTCACAGTTGAATTTCCTTACGTCTTCAGTGATACTTTTTCTTACTGTCTTGCATAGCTCTATATATTCCACTTTGGAACTCACATCTTCTTTAGTTGTCCTCATCTCTCTTCTTTTTGCATCAACATTTTGGTTTTTCCTGATAATTTGTTCACATGCAACTTGTTCTTAGACCCAGCTAATTTTGTTGCTGTTTCCATAAGAGCTTTGGTTACTTTTCTGTTAACTTCAGAGATGTCCACTTCTTCCGATGTTAGGCCTTCTAAAGCAGAGAACCTGTTCTTCAGTTCTAACTTGAAGGTATTATGGTGTTTTTTAAGGTTGGTTATGTCAATAGATTTTGTTTGTCCTATGAGCTTGCCACATTCAAGTTTAGTGTTGAGGTGCATCTTACATCTCACCAATCTATGGTCACTACCTGTGTTGAACTTGTTTAGCACACTGCAGTCTTCTATGACGAATTTTTTGTTACACATAATAAAATCAATTTCACTTGTCGTCCCATTTGGATGTCTCCATGTCCATTTCCTGTGTGGCTTTTTCTTGAAGAAGGAGTTCAAGATGAAAAACCCTTCTGCCTCTGCAAACTCAACGAGAGTATTTCCACGCTGGTTTCTGTTGCCATGACCGAATTTACCTACTGAAGTTTCATTCTGTTGCCGTTGCCCTATTTTTGCATTGAAATCTCCCATAATTATTTTCAAGTGCTGCTTACCTTTATTATTTAGATGACAAATTTCCTCATAAAATTCTTCAATTTCTTCTTCAGGATGACTTGTGGTGGGTGCATAAGTTTGAATAATCTGAGCCTGGTATCTTTTCGAGAGTTGGATAACAAGTCGTGCAGCTCTGTCAGAGGAACTTTCAACTTCTACAACTTTGTCCTTCAGTTTCTTGTTTATTATAAATCCAACACCACTAGTTCTGCCAGTATCTGTCCCACGATAGTAGAAGAGATGTCCACTTTTCAGTTCGATGAGATCTTCTCCTTTTCTCCTTACC
Source organism: Macrothele yani (assembly GCA_039090855.1). NCBI lineage: Eukaryota > Metazoa > Arthropoda > Arachnida > Araneae > Macrothelidae > Macrothele > Macrothele yani. Next base: position 102,390,409 of record CM076995.1, read on the forward strand.
TCACTTAGCCCCACGATGTCCCACTTGATCCTTTGTAGTTCCTCTTCCAATTCAAGAAGCCTTGAATCAGAAGATAGGGAGCGTCCATTGTAAGTAGCCAAGGTCAGCATCAGATGGCAGCCTAGTCCGGTCCTCCGGGATTCTTAGCACCCTCTGCCTTCATGTCGCACTGGCCGCTGCCTTGGCCAGGTACATTCCAGCTGCAGGAGACTGAGGGCCAAGATTTAAGTTGTGGAATCATTTTGGAGGGGTTTGGCCATAACTCACCACGCTGGCCAAGCGGGTTGGTGAGTGTGGGATAGCATTTCCTCTGATCCCGATGGTATAGTTATACCGCTATGGGCGGTCGTCAGAGCCCCTTTAGTGAGAACAGGATGCACCACGAGAAGGCGGGGTTGACATTTGTCAAGGAGAGGATGTGATGTTATGCATCACCTGACCTTACATCCCCAATTATATATATATATACATATATACATACTCATTACTGTTTTTTTTTATTTTTTTATTTTTTTTGCCATTTCTCACAGTGAGAAACAATACATGTGGATATACACAGTACATGTACAGTATTTTCATTTTAAAATACAGTACATATAATGCACATATTATAATGCAGGTGTTGCAATATACAAATGCACAAGGGGTAGTGAAAAAGTTAGTTGCATGCACCCACAATTTTTTTTTTTTTTTTTTTTTTTTTGTATAAAAGATATTTGGATGTAATGTGGGGTGCCACTTGTACTTCGTCCTCGAAGCCGCTGTGTTAGGTTTGTTAATGTGGCGGGAACGGTTCATCTGTTATCACTCGTGAAAGATGTTGTGTTCGTTGGAAGTAGCGTCCAAATTTGAAATCTGTGCAGTGATCCATTTTTCGCGGGCCAAAAAGTTGAACCCCACTGAAATTCAATGCCAATTAATTGAAGTATATGGTGACAAATCACTTTCACTGCAGACAATCACAAAATGGTGTTCGTTGTTCGAGAAAGGAAGCACAGATGTCGAAGACGATTATCGGGAGGGAAGGCCATCAACTTCGACGATGAAAGAAAACGTGAATGTCATTAGCGAATCAATTTATGCAAACAGGCGAATTACAGTGGCCAAGATCACGGATGAATTAAATATTTCACATGGAAGTCTGCACCACATCATCATCAAGCATCTTGAGTTTCAAAAAGTTTGTGCTTAATGGGTGCTTCACTTACTCACAGAACAACATAAGGCACAGTGTTTTCAAGCAGCTCTCGCTCTTTTGGATCATTATAGCAGAAAAGGAAATGAATTTTTAGACCATATCGTAACCGGAGACAAGACTTGGGTCTATCACTTCTCACCATCTCACCAGAAATGAAGCAGACTTCGTGTGAGTAGAAACATTCACATTCTCAGCCTCCGAAAAAATGCTGAATCGTTCCTTCCGCTGGAAAGGTCATGTTCACCCTTTTCTTTGATAATCAAGGTGTCGTGAATTATGAATTCATGCCAAAGAGCACCATGGTTAATGCAGCACAACATTGAGAAACCTTTAAGTAGCTACGAAAGGCGATTAAAGATCAGTGGCCAGAAAAACTGTCAAGAAGCATTGTCCTTCTGCATGACAACGCAACACCACATTCAGTTCACGAAGGCCCTACTTGACAAAATCAAATGGGAGGTATGAGATCCCCCTCCCTACAGTCCAGACTTTTTGCCTTGTAATTTCCATGTGTTTGGCCCCATGAAAAATGACTTTGTGAAGCAGCAATATCACTCCGATGAAGCTGTCAAAAATGCAATGTGAGAATGGTTACCGCAAGTTGGGCGACAATTTGAGGGATAAACTCATGCCACGCTACGATAAATGTTTAAATAAACTAGGCGATTACATCGACAAATAGCTATTCTGTTGTATTTCTTACGTCAGTATAAACATTCCCTAAAATGTTCATTTTCTATTTTTTTACATGTGAGTGAACTAATTTTTGACTGCCCTACGTAACACAAGCATGAAAGTGGTCATGGCAGAAAAAGGCTGAACTTTTCCCACATAGGAATATGCAAAAATAATTACCTTTCAGCACTTATTAACTACTCTAAGCACCATATATGCATACATAAAAGCTATAAAATTGTCTAACATTTCTTTAGGAACAAATAAGAATTGTATTTTAGTCAATGTGCTTACATCAAACCAATAATGTCAATCCCATATTTATACTGATCTAATTTGTTTTACTGCAATTATTGCATTTCTGCATCGATCTCAGGTACTCCCCAGATGGCGGAATTCTGTCTTTCGGCGGAACTCTTTCACACCTGGTAACAGTTAAATATGTAACACCCTGAATTTTAAATTGTACATACTTACTGCTCATTATTTAATTAAACCAGTCAGCAATTTTGGCTGCAGAAAATCAATTAAAAGCATTTGCTTTTCCCTTTTGCAATTGGTAGCTGGTTTTTCGATGTGGTTAAAAATTCCTCCATAATGCAGAATGCTAATCCCACTGCCCCGGTGGCGCAGTGGTCTAAGGCGCTAAGGCGCTGGCCTCTGATCATTCGTCCGTAAGGGGTCCGGGTTCGAATCCCAGTCAGGCATGGATGTTGTGTTTGTCTTACGGCACTGGCTCTCTCCCTTCCCTGGAACAAGTGACCCTAAATTAGGGACGGGCGACTGCTTATAGCCCATTGAGTTGCTCACGGTGGTCGTTAAACCTCCAATCCAAAAAAAATAATAATAATTGACTTGAGTTAGACCTGGAAAGTGCATGCAGGGAAAAAAATGTTCCCATAGTGCTTTCGGGTTCCTTTCAGCAAAATTCACCTCAGCTGCCACTTGTGATGACGCAGTGATTGATAGGCATCCGTCAGAGACCATTTTACTGAAACCAGTTCATAACGATGAAAAAAATGAAAGCACAGTTCAATACAACAATATTCAAGATGCCTCTCAGACTAAAATATTTTTTTCAGGTAAAATTTTACTGCAAGTGAAGATATACCACAGTTCAAAACATTTCTGTGAAAATAGTTCAAAACATTTCTGTGAAAATACCATTTGAGCTCAAAATATGTTTGGAAAGATACTACCCAACGGTATCAAATGCCGCCTCGATGGACCCCTGCTTCGGGACTAGGGATCTCCAAACTGTCTGTGAAATAGAAGATGTTCGCTATTTGGGAGTATCCGTTAAAGAGGTTTAACTGTTATATCAGATTATTATAAATATGTGAAAATATGTTGATCAAAATTAAATTTATCAATACTTTAAAATTTTAAGCTTAGCTTTAGAATGCAACAAAATTCGTTTCACATTAGTATGATCACATGACATATCAAATAAACACTTTGTTTGACAGCACTTAGTTTATAGGCTACCTAATTCACCATCATAGCTACAATAAAACTGGCAATAAACAGTGTTGTTTATTATGCACATTTTGAGTTTTTCTTGAAGTTTTTCAAATTTTTTCCAAAGTTAGCTTGTGTAAAAAAAATTATTCCACTAAAAAAATTTCATTTGAGGTTTAAAATTTCACTACCACTATGAGATGAAAGTTCAATGTTTTGTGCAAATTCAGAATGTCACACTTTTTAATCATCACTGACTTGATACTGAATGAATCTAACCATGAATTTGCTCTGTTCAGTAAATAACAATTAACTTCAATTATTAAAAATTTTAATCATGATTTTTCAAAATGTGAAAGAATTTCTGGATACAAGAAGTTATGAATGCAGAATATAATTCTCGTGTGACATTCTGTACATTACAGAGGCAAAAAGAAACGAAAACATGAGAGAGAATATAGATCTGATGTTGAATATGGTTTGCTAACAAAATGAACCTAAACAAAATATCCAACAGCATGGAAATACTTAAAATCCCTTAGTGTCAGCCAATCGTACAATTCAACTGAAAGGAATGGAAACTGAAAAGATTTAGCTACAATGATAACCACAAAGGTCTGATCATCCATCAAGTGTGGAGTCACACTATGCATTAGCATTTTCTCTGTTGGCAAACTAAGTATGCAGTCTGCAGGTTAAAATAACAAGCAGAATGTTTTCTGTACAAATTTTTGGGAAACTCTGAAAAACAACTGGCTTGTGCTACAAACTGCCATGTACTCTCACGTTACCTTAATCAGAAGTCTTATCAGAAACAACAGCGTAAAACTCTCTGGCATCACATCTTTTAACTTCATGTCGCTACCCTTCCCGGCAGTCCTCCTATAATCTTTTTCATTTTACAGCCTGCTGTTACTCTTTTTATTATTTTAAAATTTTCTAAGTGGCTTTTAGCTCCACCACACATCTTCACTGAAATCAAAGAACTTGGCTTCATTGAGTGGAATTATATAGGATTTTAAAAAAAACCAGAATAACACAGTATTCTTTGGGGGGGGGGGGGGAGTGGAGAGATAACCACTGTGAACAAATCAATGGTCTACTATACAAGCAGTTGCCCATCCCTAATTCAAAGCCACTGGTTCCAGAGGAGAGAAAGAGTGCTACTGTACAACAAGTCAACAAGTACACCATCAATGCCTTACCCGAGGTTTAAATCAGGACCTATCTTAGGTGAATTATTACATGGTTCATATGCTTTTTCTATCACAAAATTCCAGGACTTTTCCAGGACATTTCCAGGACTTTTAGATTTTTTTCCAGGACATACAATTCAAATGATCTTACTTAAAATATAGTTAAACCATAGGTCCTTTCAACCTGTAACCTACAACTAACAACTTTCCACGTGCTTGGGCAAACTTAATACAAAATGCAGAATGTTAAAAATGATGTCTTCTGCAGCTAATCAGAAACTTAGAATAACAGATAAATACTGAAATACCAAAACTGTCACTGAAAATGTGACTAGGTTAAATATCTACTAAACTTTTATAAACAGTATACTACCCTGATTTTGAGAAAAATTTATTTTTCTACTTTGGCTTTAGTTCAATTATTGAAGCAAATTACAGAATAAAAAAAATAATAACTCAAAAATACATAGGTATCCTGTGCATTTCTCTTGAAATGCTTTCATATACCACACAATCAATACATAAAATACTATTTATATTTAATTATTTTGAAATAATACTTACATTAGAAATTTAAGGGTAAGGAAAGGTGAAATATTTGGAACTTTTTCAAAGAACCAAAAGGATTGTAATTTCTTAAACACATAATCATGGGAGCAAGTATTTGTGTTACATTTTACTTAGGGAAGGAATTTTCAACATAATATTGATGCTGTAGCTATGTTTCAAATTTGTACTCGCCAGCAAACAAAGCATGCACAAAAATTTCCAACGTGAAATGAAAGAGAATAACAGGAAAACCTTAAATCCAAGAGCTGTGTACAAATGCATTCATTAGTGATCAAGGCAATTTAACTGGGCGTGATTAGAAAACTAATTATAGAAATGTAAGGTGATTACAGAAAATACTAAGAAACAACTACATTTTTAAGTTTCTGATAATAGAAAGCAATCTGATTTTATGGCAAATTTTTATATAAAGCATTCATTAGAAAATTTCAGTAAAGGTCAAAATAAACCACAAAAAAAAAAAAAATCAGCTACTTACTTCCACCAGTGGCTAAAAAGTATGTTACGAAAATTAACAAATGGCACAAAAAACGTTTCCCATAGCAGAAGGAAGGTATTAGAGACAAAAAAAAAAATTCAAATCGCACAGTTAAAAGAAGAGATAGAGAAGGAAACATGATATAACTCTATGCCTTTTAGCGGAAGAATTTTGCATAATGGAAAAGTTGAAAACAGGCAAAAAGTATTCTTCATAGCAAAAGCTATGCTAAGGAAAAATAACTGTTCAAATATGTCTCCCGAATGCAGAGAAAGCAAGAAAAACATTTTGACCTTTACAATTCCTAGGGGTAAAGTTGTACATTATTTGAAGAGGATCTACTTATTGTAGCAAAAAATCTTATTCACTCCCCATATATAGCAAATGGCATACAATAAAAAAAGAAATTTCTCAATAGGGTTTTTAGAGGCAGAGATATGCTGCTAGGTACACAAACACCACCTAGCGGCGGAATTGTGAACTACAAACCTCAAATACAAACCTAAAGTGCCCCATAAGGTAAATGGTATCTGGTGTTAAAAAAAAAATTTAAATCGGACATATAGAAGAAGATATTGAGAAAAATAGATTAAATATTTGCACCCCCTAGTGGCAAAACTGTGCATTATTTTGGGAAGAAAATACACACAAGAAGGTTTCATAGTTAGTAGTAGTACCTGATCTGATCTAAGGAGAATATTTTTCAATCGAATTTTTAGTCCCGCAGATATTGCTGTAAATAGAAACATGAACTTACGCCCTCTAGTGGCGCACTTGTGCTTTAAGAAATATTTGAAATTCTATGAGAACAATTTCGCACTGAAAATGTTCTCCAGTACCTGATCGAAAGAGAGTAATTTTCAAATTTTGAAGATAACAATCCGATTTTTGGCGTAAATGTGACAAGGATGGTAAGTCAGACAATATCCGAAAACTTGAAAATTTTCATCGTCCTAGAGCGGGACTCGAACCCGCGTCTCCCAGAAAACGCCGAGTATGCTAACCACTACACCACCCAGAACGACCATGGTCGTTCTGGTTGTTCTGGGTGGTGTAGTGGTTAGCATACCCGGGTGTTTTCTGGGAGACGCGGGTTCGAGTCCCGCTCTAGGACGATGAAAATTTTCAAGTTTTCGGATATTATCTGACTTACCATCCTTGTCACATTTACGCCAAAAATCGGATTGTCATCCTCAAAATTTGTATTATATGGCGTAATCCCGTATTTCTTTCATGAGAATAGTTTTCAATCGAGTTTTTAGTCCTGCAGATATTGCTGTAAATGGAAACATGAACTTACGCCCTCTAGTGAAGCACTTGTGCATTAAGAAATATTTGAAATTCCATGAGAAACATTCCGCACTGAAAATGTTCTCCAACACAGAAATAATTTTTCAAATCGAACTCCAAAAAACAGAGATATGGATAAAAATAAGATATGCATGTACTGCCCCTGGTGGGAAAATTATGCACAATTTTAAGCAGGTAGTATTCTCAAAAAGTCTTCCGAGGTGTGAACGGTATCGGTTCACAGGAATTTTTCAATCGAGTTTCCAGCTCACATTTTGTTGCGAATATGTAAGAAGCAAAAATAAACACTTACACCCCCTGGTGGCCAAACCATTCTTTACCAAAAATGAGAATTTATATGCAAAACATTTCCCCTCAAGAGTTGTATCCGATGCAGGAAGAATTTTTCAAATCGAACTTTTAGAAGCGGAGATATTGGGAAAATCGCAATTTACCTTTATGCCCCCTAGCGGAAAATTTATGCATTATTTGAAAAAGGGACTGTAACTAAAATAGTCTTCGATATAAATGTCATTATCAAAAGGAAAAAGAATTTTTTAAATTGGATACTTAGAAGCAATATATAAAATGAAATGCATTTTAAATTCAATACGATCTCCATTTGCGCTCTCTAGCGGCAAAGTTGTGCATCGGAAAAAACCAGAACACATGGATCATCGGTCTCACATTTTAAGCTTCCCAATACAAAGAAAAAAGAATTTTAGAAATCGCACTAATAATTGCAGAGATATGGTCTCCCCAGCCGAACAGACAAAGTGATAACATAAGCATAATGCGAATGCTAATAACGCAGTTTCATTCCTTCTAACGTAGACAAAAAAAAAACAGCCCCTCCCCTCCCCGCATTTTTAAGGGGTTGGGAGGGAAATTTGTCAGACATATGTTACGTCAGTAGAAAAATCCTTAACTACAAAACATTGCGCAAGGACAAAAAGGCAAGAGTGGATAAAATTCCAGGACATGTAACAGAATTTTAGGATATTTTCAGTACGTGTACGAACCATGTGATTAGAAACCAACGCCTTGTGCCACTCAGCCTCCGGGGTAGCAACAAACACGGTATTCTTTACCACACTCCAAGTTTATTATTTTGGGATTACATCAAATGTTTCTGGAACTCTGATAACCAATTGCTGATAAAAGACCTTTAAGGTCATCAAGGGGGCCAGAAATGTCTGATGCAATAAAAAAATAATACACTAGGTTCATTCCGTGTCAAATCAACACAATTTTATATGAATTTTAACTCACCATCTCAGATTTCGATGAAACTTGGCACAGAGGTAGCCTACATATAGATGAAGAAAAATACCCAATTTTATTAAAATATGTCGACCCATTTTGAAAATATGGCGATGTGAAGTTGTCAAAAATTGCCAAAAAACACCCCACTGCCATAATTTCAAATTGCTGTAGCAACTTTCCTAATTAAGCTAAAATGATGGGAGAGGTGTCATTTTGCAGCATTTTCCAAGAGCTTTCCTATGATATACAACACAATATGGGTTTGAGATGAAATTGTTTTTCAAATTTAAATTAAAATTATTATTTTTTTAATTTATCAAAAAGTGCATCTTCAAAAAATTTCAAAAAAATCATATACAACACTTCACATTATTGTTAACTAATTCCTTAAGTATGAAAGTGGAACTGTCATGGGTTCACACCTTTATAAAATTTCAAAAATACATATTTCACTAAAAAAATGACATTTTTGTAAAATTTATAGATATAAGCAGAAATACACATAACTTACCATAAATAAATCTTCACTTTTTCATAAATTTATTTGTAATATATTTAAAATGTAACTAGTGTCTATAACAGGGTGATTATTATATTAGAACTACTAAAAATATAAGTTTTTTATGAATACAATAGTAATCCGATAGCCATAATTATCAAAAGTTTTGAGTATATATAAAAAGTACAAATTGGGATAAAAAATCTAATTGTTTATCCCAACTATCATAAATAGCAAATTGCAATTTTATTGGACCTGCTCAGATCCACCTATGCCAGTTCAGGGTCAAGCCACATGTCTGGAACTGCCTGAGGTCTGGAGCTGTTATGACTGAACTGGTTTAAACCTGTTCCAACTGGTTTAAACAACAGGCAGACTGATCAGATACTGATTTAGTGGCAGTTGGATGTGTATGTTGTTGGTGATTAATGTGGTGGTATAAGTTTCTTTTTTAAATGCTAATATTTTGTGAGGTGTTGGTATTAGTGAAAAAAATATTTTCAAAGTTGTTACTCATTATTTCAGTATATTTTCTTAGTGTTCTCTTCTGAAACATTTCTAAATTTTAACTGAGATCTGTGTGATATTATACAATGGAGAAAGAAAGATATTGGACACTACAATGTTGCAATCCTTTAAAAAAACATAAAGAGACTAAGAAATACGTGCCTGAATGGATGTGTGATATGTTTCCTGATATGATGCCAAAGATATCAAAAATTTGTGATAATTGTAGGGAACAGATTGGTTAATTGAAAATTATGCAAGAAAATAATGATTGCGGTTCTGATGATGATGATGAAACAAGTTATGATCCTCCACCTTCATCTGTTCTGGGGACACTAAATACGTCTCTTCAGGAATTAGGAGAGTCCCCTGTACGTAGTACAAATATTCAGATGAAGCAGTATTCAACCAAAAAATTAAAAACATTGGGTTAGCACTTAAAAAACAACTATTTGCTAATGCAGAGGATTCCTCAGAAAATGAATGTGAGTCACTGGAACAATCTGTCATAGGTAATCTGAAAACTAGCTTTTCTTCAAGTAGTAGGAAAAAGAAAGTAATGCTACTAACTTGCTTGCCTGAATCTTGGAGTATAAGAAAAATAATGCGTGAATTCAATGCTCCTAACTACATGGTACGCCAGGCATAATGGCTTTTGAAGGAAAGAGGTATATTAGAAAGTCCTAACCAAAAACCGGGAAAGAATCTGTCACAAGAAGTTGTGCAAACAGTAATTTCTTTTTATGAAAATGATGAAATAAGTAGAGTAATGCCAGGAAATAGAGACTGTGTAACTGTGAAGGGGAGAATGGAGATAAAACAGTAATATCTAAAAGACTTATTTTGTGCAATTTAAAAGCAGCATATAAAATTTCCAAAGATAAATTTCAAGAAATGAAGATTGGGTTTTCTAAATTTGCAGAACTGCGCCCAAAACATGCAGGACATAGTAAAAACATGCAGGACATAGTGGAACACACTCGGTATGTGTTTGCACTACACATCAAAATGTCAAACTTATGATAGAAAATGCTAAGCTCAGTGTGTTAACCAATGGAGAATTGGCCTCTTATAAACACTGTTTGGCAAAAGTGCTGTGCAACCCAGCAACAATTCACTGCATTATGGGAAACTGTAGTTCTTGCCCAGGAAGCGACCCAATAAAAAGTACACTACAAAATGCATTTGATAATCATATGGTTGAAAATATCACTTTTCGGCAGTGGGTTTCAGTAGACAGATGTAACTTAGAAACAATGCAGAAGACCTCATCAGAGTTCATTGAATTATTTTCTGAAAAATTGACCACATTGATACTCCATGATTTTCTAGCTAAGCAGCAAAGCTCTCTTATAAATGAAGTCAAGGAAAACTTGAATGAGGGTGAATATGTTGTTACATGTGACCTCTGAGAATTACACTTTCATTGTCCAAGATGAGGCCCAGAGTTATCATTGGTCAAGTGATCATGCAACAGTGCACCCCTTTGTAGTGTATTACAAAGGAGAGAAGAAAACAGAGCATATGAGCTATGTCATAATTTCTAACTGACATAACACCATAGCAGTCTACTGTTTTCCAAAAAAGCTAATTCAATTTTTAAAAACCAAATTTCAAACTGATATACAGAAGATATACTACTTTTCAGATGGCAGTGCAGCCCAATACAAGAATAAAAAGAATTTTGTAAACTTATGTTTCCACAAAGAAGATTTTGGCATCGAAACAGAATGGCATTTTTTTGCCTCTGCTCATGGAAAAGGACCTTGCGATGGTGTCGGTGGCACTGTTAAGAGATTAGCAACAAAAGCAAGTTCTTACTCCACAACAACTTTTATATGATAACCAAATTCTTACTCCACAACAACTTTTTGATTGGGCAGTTAAAAACATTACATCTGTACACTTTGAATTTTCAACACAAGAAGAGTACATTGAAACTGAAACATTTCTAGAACAGCGTTTTAGTCAATCTGTTACCATCAAAGGGACACAGAGGTTACATGCCTTTATACCAATAGCATCAAGTACATCAAAAATATTGGTGAAAAATTTTTCAGATACAACAGAATCTACTGTTGAAACAGTCACAAAATCTCTGAAAAAACTGGCTTTGAGAGATATTCATGGATACATTATTGCCATCTACGACAAGAAATGGTGGCTAGCTTATATTTTAACAAAAGACTAAGGTCTTGATGAAGTTAAAGTTACCTTCCTTCACCCATCTGGCCCATCACTATCTTATACATATACTGCAAAACCTGATATTCTATGGGTATCTGTAAATAATGTTCTTTGTAAAGTAAACCCAGTAACACCAACAGGAAGAATATATCAAATTCCTGGGGATGATACTGTAAAAACAAATGAAGTGTTTAAAAGAAGTGAAATCTTAAAACACATACTGTTTGTATCAGGTTTTGCACGTGACATTTCGAATGTGTGTGTTAAGAGTAAATTTGAATGTGTACATAGATATATTAAGAATAAAAAGTGAAGATTTATTTACGGGTAAGTTATGTATATTTACGCTTAAATCTATAAATTTTACAAAAACGTCATTTTTTTAGTGAAATATGTATATTTGAAATTTTATAAAGGTGTGAACCCATGACAGTCCCACTTTCATACTTAAGGAATTAGTTAACAATAATGTGAAGTGTTGTATATAATTTTTTGAAAATTTTTGAAGATGTGCTTTTTGATAAATTAAAAATTTTAATTTTAATTTAAATTTGAAAAACAATTTTCATCTCAAACCCATATTGTGTTGTATATCATAGGAAAGCTCTTGGAAAATGCTGCAAAATGACACTTTTCCCATCATTTTAGCTTAATTAGGAGAGTTGCTACAGCAATTTGAAATTATGGCAGTGGGGTGTTTTTTGGCGATTTTTGACATCTTCACATCGCCGTATTTTCAAAATGGGTAGACGTATTTTAATAAAATTGGGTATTTTTCTTCATCTATATGTAGGCTACCTTTGTGCCAAAGTTTCATCAAAATCTGAGATGGTGGGGTAAAATCACTGTGTTGACTTGACATGGAATGACTCACTGGAGCAGTAAAAACCTGTGTTATTCTGATTTTTATTAACCTTCACTGAAGTGAAGATCTGTTGAACATGCACTGAACTGTTTTACTACCTAGAGAAATGTGGAACTGTTTTTGTTACTTCTTTGTTTTACATGCAAACATATAAAAATGCAGGATATACATGCAAAAATGCATGTAAACAGACAGATACATGACATATCATTAAATATCAAATAACTTACCCGAAAGCTCTTTGTCACTTTTTTCCTTAACACTTCAAAGCACGTCAATTAACACTTCAAGCACGTCAATTATGAAGTGTTAAGGGAAAAAGTGACCAAGAGCTTTCGGGTAAGTTATTGGATATTTAATGATATGTCATTAATGAATTGCACGTAAATATGCGCACTTTGCTGGTGTTTTATACCTTAAGTGTGCAAATATTATGAGACAGATACATGATTGATGTATAAATTATGCATCTCCAAAGATGTTGTAAGAAAAATAATTTACCAGAAGCCTTCGAACAAGATCATCTGTGCTAAGATCTTCAGTGATTTCCTTCACTCCAGGTGGATACTGAAGTTTATCATCATTTTTAGAAAGACGAGGCATGGCAAAATATCGAAACTGCACTATTCACATGGAGGTAACTGCAAGAATAAGGTGCACTGTATTATAACATGAAGCATTTACTGTAATATTGAATAATAAGCTCATGAAAAAACACTGATTCTGAATTTGCAAATGTTTTTTTACCTAAAGATTAAAAGTGCAATGGCATAAATAGATGAGTTAATTTAAAACATTTTTTTTTGCACTAAAAACTAAGGGAAAAGCTAAAAGTAAAATATATCATTAACACTTCAATAATACATGCAAATACTTGATTTTATTAAACACTAACAGTTCACTATTATAAAAATTAGGTGTGGGAGCAAAACTCTATTTTCATGTGAAAAGCAAACACAAAGCTTGAAAAATATCTGAAAAGTTACATGCCCAGCTGGGTGATTGCAGAAATGATTTACCTGCTTAGATAGTAAAAGCTGGATGCCAAGGAAAATTTATCTTTTAAGGTAACAAATCAGAAACCTTATTTTATTTTATTTTTATTTTTAAGTTAAAAAATATGATAAACTTTATTTACATGTTTTGCACTTCCATTTTAAAGGTTTTGTATTCAAAACGCTCAATGCACAAAAGCGTGCATCTCAAGTTTTAAGATGATGATAAAATTGGTATTTGAGAAATTCAGCGATTCTCCAATAATCCTTTTTTTCACTTTTTGACATTTAACTAACACCAGAGGCTAGTTCCATCAGAGCCTGTTGCTGACCATAAACATTTGGAGCAAAACTACATATGGTTCCAATTTCTGAGCCTAGAGCAAATATAATTAAAGAAGTGATATTCTTCTGTCTTTGACACTGCATAACAATAATACAACCTTACAGTGATTAGCAGTGAAATGAAACATGACATGTGACGATAGTCTTTTTTTTTTTTTTTTTTTGGTAGTAGGAAATTCTATTTTAACCTTTTTATTTTTAGATTTACTTGACCATACCGGGCAACTAGATTTTTTATTTATCTGCCCAGAAAGCCCTGAAACAGCAACATGAAAATCATTACACAAAATGACAATCAGTTTCAAAAAACACCACTTTGATTTTTTGAAAAAAAAAAGATAGGATCATTCCATGGTCAAATCACCGATTTTTTTTTTTGCAAAATGTAACCCACCAACTCGGATTTTAATGAAACTTAGCAGGTAGATGTACCCGATAAAGATATGGAAAAATCTGAAGTTTCAGTTTTTTAAACCTCATAGTTTTTAAAATACAGTGCTCCAAAATTTAGCCAAACACCCACTTTGGCAGCTGTGCCACTTTTTACATAACATGCTGTAGTTTGTGTGCTACTGAATTTAGGAGAATAAAACTTTGGAATCACATGGAAAAGGGTCCCTATATATATTGAAAACACTTTTCATTTTACCTGAAACACCAGTTAAGTGAGCGCCACCTAGTGGTGAAAAGAAAAATTACAGCAAAATTTAGACATTTTATGGGAGGCTCTGTAGAATATTGCTCTGGCATGAGGGAGATAATTTTTTGTTTTTATATTGATGTTTAACACATCCCATAACATATTTGAAAAAAAAAATGGTGGTTATCAGCATATTTTCTCAGATGGTTAAAATTATCTGAATTTCATAAAGGGCTCTCCTTCGACAGTTCAGCCATTTTGTTCTACAAACCTGACCCACCGTTTTGGATTTTGCTGAAAATTAGCATGTAGGTTACCTAACAAAGCTGCAAATTTTTTATCTTCTACATTCCATAGTTTCCGAGATACAGCACTCGAAAGTTAGGCCTAACCACTCATTCAACAGCAAACTGATCCTGTTGTAAATGATGTGGCAGCTTTTCAACTTAAATCATGTGTGTGTGTGTGTGTGTGTGTGTGTTCACAAGATATAGTTACTCTCACATACAGAGGGGTAAGAACCTCTCAAAAATGAAAAGAAAAAGTTTGTTCATTTTTTACATAAAATTTCAACTTTCCAATTTCCCTGTAGCATACCTTGAGAATAATCAAACATGTAATTTTGTTAATAAATTGCTACCCTAAAAGTGCAACCCTAAAAATAAAGTGCTACCCTAAATAAATTGCTACCTTAAAATTGCTACCCTAAATAAATTGCTACCTTAAAATTGCTACCCTAAAATAAATTCACCCTAAAAGTGTACTACTGGGAAAGGCGGGAGAACCTTATTACATCTCGTCGTAGAACGCAAGAACGGTATCCATCCGTGTCAATCTGCTCTTCTACTGTTTCCTTTCTGATCTCCCCACCCACCCATACATCTCACAAGCAGTGGGGGTCTGGTGAAGGCCGAACTGCTTCCCCTACTGCCTATTTAAGTAACACACCCTTAAAGCTTCCCCGATTGTCAATTTATTGCCTCTGTGTTGTTAATGTTGGGAGAGGTCTTACACTACTTCCTCCTGTCCGAGTTGTATCCCAAGTGGGCAGAAATGGCCAAAAGTGTGAAGTCTTGATTCAGCAACTTCTCAGAACAAATTTATTTCTAAAAGAGCTCTAACTTCTAAATTTTTTTTTTTTTTAGACAGCAATTTTGTCTGATAAACTGTTGAGCAAACAAAAATGGATTCTAAGCAATAATTCTGATACTTTTTGCTCTAAACGATAGGGACTATTTTTGTAGTAGTGGAGGTAGCTGTTTCGTACCCTTCATAGTGGTTCACTCTTGGGTTGACCCGGAGTATAGGTAGCAATAAGATCCCAAAAAAAAAAAAAAGTATTTCTTTTATACCATGATTACAAGGATTTTTTCCAGTTTTGGTAAATTTCCAAATCAAATTTAGAGGCTAATTATTTTTAAATGTATTCCTTATAGTTGAAAAAATAAATTCCTGTATTCTTAATAACTAATAATTTGGACTCAATCTGCAGTTTTTTTTGCTCCATTTTTTACAATTGACAAAGTGAAACAAAATCAAATAGAAATTTTTAAGCACTGACTTATTTTTAACTACTTTGAAACATTATGTAAAATAAATTTTTCAGAGTATCTGCAGTGCACAAAGCATCAACAGGAATAACCATTTTTAGCATTGCATAGAACACATTTCAACATATCACACTTTATCAGCTGATTTAATCATCACAAGGAAATGTGGGTAGAGAAAATGTTGAAAGATAAGAACTTTCTGAAATATGTTTCAGGGAATGGAGTTTTATTTTGGGTTTTAAACTTCCAGTCGGTGACAGTAAGGTTTTAAACTGACAGGCAATGTTTATTTTTGGTTTGGTTTTCAACTGCCAATCACAATGTTTAGTTTTGGTTTGGTTTCCAACTACTAATAAATGTTCAGTTTGGGTTAGGTTTTTCCAACAGCCAATCAAAGTTTAGTTTTGGTTTTGGTTTCAGTTAACAAGCCAATGAGGTTTTAGTTTGATCTTTTGTTTTGGTTTGTTTCACTAGTACCCTGATCATGGCCAACCCCTTTGGTTTGCCTTTCAGTTACGAGTTTTAGCTTGCTAAGAGAGTAAGATTTAAGTTAACTGTTACTGTTCTTTTGCTGAGAGGGGAAGTTTTCTTAGTTTGTACATATTCTCTTACTGCTTACTTCCTTAGTAACGGATTAACAAAACCTCTGCATTGTTGCGCAGTTGACCCAAACACCATGACACAAAGCATGTTATGTGTCACAAAGGGGACTGAAAAGAGTTGAGGAGATAAGTGAAGTTGATAAGGAAATATTGTGCTTAAGAGTAGAAATAGCAGACTGTGGAAGTATTGTGACATTATGTTTTCATCATGAATACTACTATATAACAAAATTTGAGGAACAACCAAAATCATGCTGCAATCCATTTCAAATTCATAAAAAAATTGTTAGAAGCTCTCTAAGGATGGTCAGTCTACGATTAGCAAAGGAATTTATGCAAAAACATGTTAATGTCAAACCTGGGCAGAAGATCTGTTGTAACTGTAGAAATAGGGCTATGAGACTAGAGGAAGCAAGCTCTGAATCTGGTTTAGACAACACAGCTGCACAGTATGAAAGTGAAAGCACAAGTGACAACGAATTAACGCTACTACAAGAATCAGTAGAAAAAGAACAAAGACTGGATGAAATCAATATGGGCATGAGTAATATTGGCTGTTCTTCTTTGAAGCTGCATTCTGTACCACAGCACAGAAGATTGTCATATGGTAAAAGGAAAATAAAACAAATACAATCAAGTGTTAACATAATGTTGCTCATGTACTGCAACATGATTTTTCAAGCTCTGAAAATGAAGATACCCCTGAGACCAGTGCAACAAAGCAAAAGGCCAAAGATTTAGTTAAGCTTGTGGCACTGATGAAAGAGAAACTTCCCACATTGAACAGGCAAAAAAAATTCAAATGCTAACAATGGCACCTTTATCCTGGTCCCAAAAGATGATTATTGAAACATTTCAAGTGTCAGAATATCTAGTGCGACAATCTAAAAAACTGATTAAGAAAACAGGAATTATGATGTCACTACCAGAACCAAGGCTAGGAAAAAACTGAGCAATGAAACATTGCAATTAATTCAGGGATTCTATGAAGATGACACTTCTTCTCGGAGAAGGATTTTGTAAGCATCAGAAGAAATCAGTGTGTGCAGAAGAGGCTAATTTTGTGCAATCTTAAAGAACTGTATAGCTCTTTTAAACAGCAATATCCTGACAGAAAGGTTGGATTTTCAAAATTTTGCAGTGTAAGACCAAAATGGTGTGTTTTAGCTGGCACTGCTGGTACTCATTCTATATGAGTGTGTACTATACATCAAAATGTTATATTACTTCTGAATGCTGCTCAGTTCAAGGAATCGTATGAAAATGAAACACTAATGGGTTACATGGTTTGTGACTTGAAAGATCGTAACTGCATACTCAGACACTGCAAAAACTGCCCATCTACAGATAACTTAGCAAATTTTTTGAAAACAAAATTTGAAGACTATGATGAAAATGATACCATTGAATTCAGTCAGTGAGTATCAAGTGGAAGAACAGATTTAATTAAACAAACTTTAACAACGGAAGATTTTATGCAAATGCTATTGCTGAAGATGGAAGAATTTATCCCGCATGCATACATTGTGAAGGAACAATCCAGGTTTCTAAAGGAACTCAAAGAAATGCTTACGCCAGACATGCCAATTCTACTGTGGAATTAACTTTTTTACGGGTCTTATAGAGATTATTCAAAAACGTTGGTGGTCAAATTTTTGAACTAAAGCCTAGTTCGTCATCAGGGCTACGTCACTGGAGTAGTTGCTGCCACTCAGTTGGAAGTGTCTAACCACAATTATCGTTAATTGTGGTACTTCTTGCTATTTAATCCCTTCTTCTAGTTTCCTCTTTACTAAGTTTGACTGGTGGGCGATTATTCTTATTGAGTCCCAATTTATGGAGTGTCCACTTGCTTGTATATGTCTGTCTAGCCCTGTTTTGTTACTAAAGTTCTTAATAGATGCATGGCGTTCTTTCATTCGGACTTTAATACTTCTCCCTGTTTCTCCTATATAGCTGAGTCCTTAGTTACAGTCGATGCAATATATTATTTTTTCTTGTAATTTGGATGTCCTCTTCTTTCTGCCTTAAAGCTGGCAGGAATGTCTTTAATTTGTTATTTAGATCTGTAGCAAGCCTCATATTATATTTTGCTCTGATCCTCTTCAGTTTTTCTAAAAGTCCTTTGTGGTACGTAATTTTGCTGGTGAATTTGAAGTTGTTTATTTCCTTCTTTTTTGGCACTTGTCCCTTCAGATACTCAAAAAGATCTTCACAGAGAAGAATTAAAAAATATATTGGCAGAAAACAATTGCCCCTCCCCATTTGTTGAGAAATTATTTGGGCAAGTGCCAAAAAAGAAGCAGGAAATAAACAACTTCAAATTCACCAGCAAAATTACGTACCACAAAGGACTTTTCAAAAAACTGAAGAGGATCAGAGCAAAATATAATATCAGGCTTGCTCCAGATCTAAATAACAAATTAAAGACATTCCTGCCAGCTTTAAAGCAGAAAAAAGTGGACATCTAAATTACAAGAAGGAATAATATATTGCATCGACTGTAACTGCGGACTCAGCTATATAGGAGAAACAGGGAGAAGTATTAAAGTCCGAATGAAAGAACGCCAAGCAGCTATTAGGAACATTAGTAACAAAACAGGGCTAGACAGACATATACAAGCAAGTGGACACTCCATAAATTGGGATTCAGTAAGAATAATCGCCCACCAGTCAAACTTAGTAAAGAAGAAACTAAAAGAAGGGATTGAAATAGCAAGAAGAAGAAGTACCGCAATTAACGATAACTGCGGTTGGACACTTCCAACTGAGTGGCAGCAACTATGAAGTGACATAGTCCTGATGACGAACTAGGCTTTAGTTCAAAAATTTGACCACCAACTTTTTTGAATAATAACCTCTATAAGACCCGTAAAAAAGTTAATTCCACAGTACACTATGAATAGAGGTGCCATAAATTCATTTACAACTAGGATTAAAATCACATACGGGCTGGATATATGGCAAAACATCAGAAAAATCGAAAGGAGTAAATGCAAAAGTGACAAATGTAAAGTCACAACTATATTTTCTTAAGAAATGTAAAAGAGCTAATTTTGTTCCACCTTCTTTGAAACTCCCAGAGAACATTGCGAAGAATCTGTCAAGAAATTTTGTTGAAATAATAAAACTAAAAACGGTAAATGGTGCGATTAGTAATAAGTTCAGAACTATTGAGCAATGCAAACGATTAGAATCTCGTATTTGGGCCTCTTCATTAGGTGAAATTCCGAAAGCAGAAAAGAGAAATATTGATAACTGGTTAGCTAAAGCAGTGGCAGATAAAAACAAGACGTTTAAGGAAAAATTGAAAATTAAAGAAAATAAGTGGTCGAGTCCAAAGCTAATGTTTACAGCTCCTGGCTAAAAGTTAATACCATCCCCTACTAACAAACACGTCATAGATCTGACGGAAGATGGAAATTTGATTAATCTCCTCAATAAAGGATATAATTACAACCTTTCCTCTGCAGCACTTGATAAAAAATGAATGCTTATTGATTTAGAAAGCATCTGCAGTAAGGTAGAAAGAGAAGATGAAAATACAACAGACACTTTAAGGAAATAATTCTCAGACTGCATCTCAAAATTTGTAACAGTAAAAGTTTCTTATAATTTTGATAGAAATGCCATTACTGACCTTAAAAAAATCAAAACCAATGATAAAGTTGTAGCACTGAAAGCAGATAAAAGCAAAGTTTTGGTATTGTTAGAGAAAGATAAGTATTACGATAAAATGGAAGCTGAATTGAGCAAGCCTTATTATGAAGAACTCACTGGTAACCCTATTGATCAAACTGTCAAAAATCTTAAGAAATTAATCAGCTCTTTAAAAAGTAAAAATCAGCTAAATGAGCTCTTCAAAAGCTTCTCCAAAATCCAATCAAGAGTTCCACAGATCTATGGTACAATAAAAATTCACAAAGAAGGCCATCCAATGAGACCTATATAATAGACACTAGAAATTCTCCACTCTCCAACATTAATTACTATTTACTTATTCACCTCAGAGATAGTTTCCCTTCTCTTCCCTACCTTCTAAAAAATTCCATGCAGCTGAAAGAAAAACTAGACAACTTGCCAGAATTAATTCATCCAGTAATGGCAAGCCTGGATATAATATCTATGTACATGAACATTAACCTGGGCCTCTTGCTGGAATTCATTGCAGATGACCTGGCGGAAAAAATAGTATTCCATAATCACAATAGACAAATACTACTTGGCATATATGAACTGCTCCTGTTTTCTTTCAAGAATAATTTCTTCCAGTTTGGAAAGAAATATTACAGGCAAACTTCAGGACTTGCAACATTGGGTTCTCCACTAGCACCTCTGCTAGCAAATTATTATGTAAGCAAACTAGAAGCAAAAATCCTTGTACAACCCTCAATATTTGATCTCTATGTAAGATACATGGATGATGTCCTATTTATTGTAGATAATGTGGACCAATCTCTACCCTCTCAGATTCTGGCAGAATTTAGCTCGCTAGAAAATACCTTGCAGTACACCCTGGAACTGGAAAAAGACCATGGCATCAATTTCCTTGATTTAACCTTGACCTCAAGAGAGGGGAGAATATTCACTCAGCTTTTTAGAAAACCCACTAACACAGGGAAGATGTTAGACTTCTGCTCATTCCACACTGACTATATTAAATCTAATACGGCGAGACAATTTTTGGAAAAAATTGAAGTCCTGGTCTCTTCAGATACTCAAAAGATCTTCAAAGAGAAGAATTAAAAGAAATATTGGCAGAAAACAATTACCCCTCCCCATTTGTTGAGAAAGTATTTAGGCAAGTGCCAAAAAAGAAGCAGGAAATAAACAACTTCAAATTCACCAGCAAAATTATGTACCACAAAGGACTTTTCGAAAAACTGAAGAGGATCAGAGCAAAATATAATACCAGGCATGATCCAGATCTAAATAACAAATTAAAGAAATTCCTGCTAGCTTTAAAGCAGAAAGAAGTGGACATCCAATTGCAAGAAGGAGCAATACATTGCATCGACTGTAACTGCGGACTCAGCTATATAGGAGAAACAGTGGGAATTATTAAAGTCCGAATGAAAGAACACCAAGCAGCTATTAGGAACATTAGTAACAAAACAGGGCTAGACAGACATACACAAGCAAGTGGACACACTATAAATTGGGACTCAGTAAGAATAATCGCCCACCAGTCAAACTTAGTAAAGAGGAAACTAGAAGAAGAAATCGAAATAGCAAGAAGTACCACAATTAACGATAATTGCAGTTGGACACTTCCAACTGAGTGTAAAGATTTCAATTAGCGGTCACCACTCGCCACGTGGCGACTGGATAAAATAAAATGTCCAGTAGAAAAAGTAACTTTAGTCGCCACACTCGAAAATTTGTCTTTCTTCATTCCTAAAGAATTAATTTGCATTTTTAAAACGCTCCTGTTATAGGAAATGTATTTTCAAATCATGTAACTTGCGCGCTGTGAAAAACAGCCCTTTCCTCAGCAAATAAGTGGGTACGATCTTTTACAAATTCACTATTCAAGAATGGGGGTGGCTGTTTGTTTTTCCACTTAAGTTGGTGCACAAAGTAAACATATCAGGAATGGACACCTGTGGCTTTAGATGGAACTGTGGCATCACAACTCATCTTCAGCAGCTCGTTTTTTAAAGTTTGGTTTCTCTGAAATGCACGATTTTCCATTGCTTAGGCACTTCTTGCTTATCATCAAATAAAATGGGCAAGTATTTTCCCTTTTGTTTACAAAAAGAAATCAAAGGTAGAATATTAGGACTTCACTTTCCGCGCCGCGCGCCGTTTTCATTCCACACGGAGTCACTCGCGTTTCCTTTGCACGTGTGAAGTTGGCTTTAAACAAAATAAAAAAACTCTTGTCTACCCCTTAATACAGTAAAATGTTACTAAGCAATGGGTAAACACAAGTTTTTCATAGAAATAATATATCAAAAATCAGTACTGTATGTTCACTCTGCAGTGATAGTCATTTTTATGGGTCACGGAAAAGGCCGACAATCACTGGCGGAATAAGTACTAATTTTTAAATTTAATGTAGCTTTAAAAAGCGGAAAGAAAAAACACTTTCCGTATTCATTGGTTTCGAAGAACACGCTGTTAACAAAAACTGCACTTCACTAGAAAAAAACTTTTAAAATACGAAGTTGTTCTTTTTCACTATTACTGAAGCTATTAAAAATGAGAAACATAATCAGAAAAAATATAACATAAGAATATAACCAGAAAGTGAAAAGAAAGGGGTCTTGTGGTAAGAAAAATTCAAAATTTAGAAAACTACGAAACATTTTCATCCCTGCTAAAACAATCATTTTCAGGCGACGAACGGCATGAAGATGCACAAATTATATCGGAAAAATGTCGCAACATTAAAAAACATCCAATAAACAGTCCCAGAAATGTTTGATGAATGTTAGAATTTTGAAAACATAAAAATAAACTTTGAACAAATGATTGAATAACATTATTTCATAGATTTTTTTATTTCCGTAGTATATTTGATGTTTCCCATATTCCGTAGCGATCGACAATTTCCGTAGTGACTATGGAGAATTCGTAGCATTTGGAAGATTTGAGGTGAGCAAACAGGAAAAAATGACAAATCATTAAAATTCTACCAAAACAATGTTTTTTGAAGGAGGAAAAACGACAACCAGATTTTTATTTCCGTAGTATATTTTATGTTTCCCATATTCCGTAGCGATCGACGATTTCCGTAGTGACTGTGAAGAATTCGTAGCATTTGGAAGGTCAGAGGTGGACAAACAGGAAAAAATGACAAATCAATAAAATTCTACCAAAACAACGTTTTCTGAAGGAAAACACACACACACACACACACACACACACACAACCAGATTTTTTATTTCTGTAGTATATTCGATGTTTCCCCGTACTCCGCAGCGGTCAACGATTTTCGTAGTGACTATGGAGAATTCGTAGTATTTGGAAGGTCTGTGGTAGGCAAACAGGAAAAATGACAAATCATTAAAATTCTACTAAAACTGAACGTTTTCCGAAAAAAAAAAAAAAAAACTGACACTGGGTTCGTAAACCGGACAGAATCTGATGGAATCTCAATCATGATGCTCTGCAAGTGTTCTCATTTTATCATGACTATTTTTTCAACACCTGTGAAGGTTTTTAATGTAATATTTATAATTTTATGTTTTTAATGTAATATTTATTAGAACAACCCAGGAAATTACTGAATATTTTCTGTTAGTGGTCAGGAATCATTGCAAGTCTGTAAAATAAAGCGACCAGGTCGGTATCACATTTCTCCCAATCTCAGCTGTACCACAAAATGATTCTGCTATAAGATATGAAATTCATTTTTGAAAGTTATACAGCCAGTTTTCATTTTGACACCAAGAAGAACCTAACCAAAAATAAATGGAATGAAAAGAAACATTTAGCAGAATGGAAGCAGCTTCGAAATATAATGTCTGAACATTTCTGACCATCAATAACTCACTAAAAACTGCTAGAGAAACTAAAAACAAGCAATTTTTAGTACATGAAGGTCATAGCACAAATTGTTGAAATACTCAATACTGCTGACTATTATGCCAAGCACTGCAGATGTTAAGAGAATGCAAGCATTGTGGGCAATGTTCTTGATGACAAGACAATGCTCATGCAAAGAATGACTTTAGAAAATACAGCAAATTAAATAAAGTAAGCAAAAGTAAGTACTGCTTGAAAATTTCGACCCATCCACACTGCTATCAATTTAAGGTGGGAAAATTGAGAGATTTTATTTGTAAAAATAGCGAGAGACCAAATAAAAATTATTAAATTATCTTTCCAATAAAAACTGTCTAGAAAATTTGGTTGATGTGGTTGAAGAAAAATATAACTTTTAAGATTATATTTATTCATTTAATTGCACTGGACAATGGACAGTGTGCCCTTGTAACTACTAAGCTTAAATTTAACTGTCTAAATAAATGAAAGGTATACAGTGCAGTGATAAAATGTGTATACAACCCGAAATAGCTGTAAGGAAAGTGGCCACTAGATTTTGTCCACTCACTGGCCAATGGCCACTCGAAAAATTCACCAATTTTAATCTTTAACTGAGTGGCAGCAACTACTCCAGTGACGTAGTCCTGATGACGAACTAGGCCTTAGTTCGGAAATTTGACCACCAACTTTTTTGAATAATAACCTCTATAAGACCCATAAAAAAGTTCATTCCACAGTACACTATGAACAGAGGTGCCATAAACTCATTTACAACTAGGATGGCAATTGTTCTTATGGACTTCAGTGAGAACTATTCTTTTGTCATACAAGATGAGGCAAAAAGACATCAGAGGCATGCACAGTTCACCCAGTTATTATGTACACAAGAGGTGAGACACAGTTGCTTGAAATCTCCAATCACTGCTTCTTTTCTGACGATCTGGACACCACGATGCTTGTATGGTTTACAGAATTCAACAAACAACAATGCAGTACATCAAGAATAAATATCCAGAAGTTGTGAAGGTTCACTATTTTACAGATGGGTGTGCAGCACAATATAAAAATCACAAGAAATTTTTGAATTTGTGCAAGCATGAAAATGATTTTGCAATTTCTGCATCATGGTAATTTTTTGCCACTAGCCACGGGAAATCAGCTTGCGATGGTATTGGTGGTACAGTGAAGCGAATTGTAAGCAGAGCAAGCCTGCAATGACCTATCAAAAAACAAATCACAAAACCGACGGATGCCCTTAATTTTTGTGTTGCAAACATAAAAAAACATTGAGTTTCACTTTATATCAAAACCTGAAATTGAAATTGTACAAAACAACCTACGGGAACGTTTTTTAGAAACATCAGTTATTCCAGGAACCAGGAGTTTTCACTATTTTTGTCCACTTTCATCAAATACCATAGGAATGAAGAGGATAAGTAGAGATGACAATTATTGTTTGATATTTAACTTCAAAAGTAGCACTGAACTTATAAATCGGCCACAGTTGCACACTCAATGCTATGTAGCATGCACATATGATAATAACAGGTTTTTTGGTATGATCAGTGATATTGAAAAGGTTGAAGATGTGAAAATTAAGTTTATGCATCCACACGATCCTGCAAACTCATTTTACTGGCCACTTCATGATGATATATGCTATGTGCCTATGCAGCATATATTGTGTCCAGTGCAACCCCCAATGACGACAGGCACAGCCCGAGCATATTATTTTCATAAAGAAGACATGAAAGCTGTTCAGATTAAGTGGTGTGCAGCACAGAAAAGTTCCCTACAGTTAGAAAAACTCCCACTGAGGCATGCATTGTAATAAACTGTAGAACAACATCTGTTATACGTGTAACTGAATATTATAACATTCAAGCAAGGAATTAATAGCAGCTTAATATTAATATGCAGGTAATTATAACTTATTCCACTATTGATTCAGAATAATGCAAATTGTAGTTAATTTTTAAAAACAACTGATTTTTTCCGGTGGGTTTTTTTACAACTACTTGAAAAATAGCACTTATTTTAAACATATGATTTTATTTCTTACTCATCACTTCAGTTTAATTAACTGTTAATAACAGCATTTATTCATACTGAGCACTGTGGTTACAGGACCGAGCTCCTTATGGATCTTACGCTTAAATAAAAAGTATTTAAATGCTTGGATTTATGAGCCAGCACTGCACTCAGTAACTGTACATATACACATGTTTTCAACTTAAAAGGTACCATATAATAGACTCCACAAGTTGAAACAGGATCAGTTTGCTGTTGAACGAGTGGTTAAGCCGAACTTTCGAGTGCTGTATCTCGGAAACTAAGGAATGTGGAAGATAAAAAATTTGCAGTGTTTTGCAGCTTTGTTAGGTAAACCTACATGCTAATTTTAAACAAAACCCAAAACGGTGGGTCAAGTTTGTAGAACAAAATGGCTGAACTGTCAAAGGAGAGCCCTCTATGAAATTCAGATAATTTTAACCATCTGAGAAAATATGCTGATAACCACAATTTTTTTTATTCAAATATGTTATAGGATGTGCTAAACATCAATATAAAAAAAATTATCTCCCTCATGCCAGAGCAATATTCTACAGAGCCTCCCATAAAATGTCTAAATTTTGCTGTAATTTTTCACTTCACCACTAGGTGGCACTCACTTAACTGGTGTTTCAGGTAAAATGAAAAGTGTTTTCAATATGTAGGGACCCTTTCCCACGTGATTCTACAGTTTCATTCTCCTAAATTCAGTAGCACACAAACTACAGCATGTTATGTAAAAAGTAGCATGCTACTGCACAGCTGCCAAAGTGGGTGTTTGGCTAAATTTTGGAGCACTGTATTTTAAAAACTATGAGGTTTAAAAAACTGAAACTTAGGATTTTCCCATATCTTTATCGGGTATACGATTCAAAATCTGCATTTTCCATAAGATCTTGCCACAGTTCCACTGCCTCAGAAATGTTTGTTTGTTCAAGCCTGGAGAATGTCTAGTACTCTACTAACTTGTTTTAGCTGCACCTTTGTAAATGATTACATTCCCTAGAATTTTATTTATGTTTGGTAAAGATCCAGACTCACAGTTGCCAGGTCGCCCACTGGTGATAAACTTAATCGTCATGGCGACTAAAAATGTTTGATTAAATCGCCAATCCTGGCGACCTGTACAGGAAAAAAATTTTAACTTTTAACTGTACGTAAAAAAAAAAAAATGTATATAATTATTTAATTTTATTTAAGTTGTGCTGTACGGAATTTTTTTTTAACTAGTACGGAACTTGCACGAAATGGCACAAAATTTGAGTTGTATGGAAGTCCCACATACGGAAGCTATTCTGTTTGAACAGCAGAAAAGAAAAAAAAAGTTATAAAAAAGGCGAGGGTGTCGCGTTGGTTTTTGGTCACAAAGAATGTGCCAAAGGTGATGGGTCATTGTGGGGAACGAGGTTTCCAAGTTTGTTTGGGTTTTTTTTGGGGGGGGGGACGTTTTTTTCCTTTGACAATGAATCACTTCTGTGTCTCCCTGCGTTGGGGAAATCATACTGGAAGAAATTTTTATAAAAAAAATTTTAATTCTTCAATTTTTTAAATAATCAAATGTCAATTTTCCAGTATTAGTAACCAAGACATGTCAAAATAAACTCCGACGTGAAATTTCATCAAAATCCAATGAAAACTTTAGAAGTTAGGCATTTTTTTTTAATGAATGTTCGCTGAAAGCCTGCATAGTCCATACTTTCTATCTCTTGCTGTCATCTCCCGTGTCGCTGTGTGCGTCTGCGGGCTTTCGAGCGTCGCAGAGCGGCCGGCTAAAAAGAAACAATTTATTTTAAGAATTAATCCTGACGAAGTTTTTCATCAGCTTTCTGTGTTCACTTTAAAAAAAAACTTTTAATTGGTTACCTTGACTTTTTGTCATTATTTTTACCCAAAATAGTGTTTTATAGTGTATTTAGTTAATACTAAGTACACTATAAAACACTATTTGTAGTGTACTTAGTATTCATCCACTACATATTTTCGTCTTGACTTCACTTTTAATCTCTGTACGCTTTTTAAATCATTGTTTTTATGAGCTGAATATTGTTTACAATTTTAGCCATTTCAGGTCTTCATTTTTTTACTATAATGTTCAAGTGTTGTTTTAGTCTTATGGTCCTGCATGTGCTTTCCACATCGGTGAAACTGTCGAAATTTGTTTCATAGCACTTTGTTCCAGGTTTAGTACTGCTCATCTGCATATCTTCATTTGTACAATAGCATTTAATATGAACTTTGCTCAAAAGTATCACGCCTGTAACTTAATGCTCAACTCAACACAAAATCTGAAGATATCTAGTTATGCATGAATACTGATATATCATCCGACCATCGTAAGTAGTATAATTTTTACCTTATGATTTTTTTTTTTTTTTTTATTGGAGGCTTAACGACCACCATGAGCAACTCAATGGGCTACAAGCAGTCGCCCGTCCCTAATTTAGGGTCACTGGTTCCAGGGAAGGGAAAGAGCAAGTGCCGTACGACAAACACAACATCCATGCCTCACCGGGATTCGAACCCGGACCCCTTACGGTCGAATGATCAGAGGCCATCGCTTAGACCACTGCGCCACCGGGGCGGCCTTATGAATTTCAGTGAATTGTATTACTACTAACAAAATTTCTTTTCATGTCAACTACCGCATGTTGTCATTGTTTTCAGGTAACCCGTCCATTCAAGATTTATATAACATGAGAAACAGTAATTTTAATGTTAGACTTCTAACAAGTTATGAATTATGAGTTTCCAGAAGGTCAAATTTTGTTGCCAATACATCAAAAGCAGAAATAAACACTTATGCCCCCTGATGGCCAAAACATTCTTTACTGAAAATGAGAAATTATATGCAAAACATTTCCAATCAGGAGCTGTATCTGATGCAGGAAGAATTTTTTAAATCAGGCTTTTAGAAGCGTAGATATCAGGAAAATCAATCAGGATTTACCTTTATGCCCCCTAGAAAAAATTCTATGCATTACTTAAAAATAAAACTAACTAAAATAGTCTGCTATATAAATGGCAATGAAAATAAAATTAATTTTTTAGTCGGATATTAAGAAGCAAATATATGTAATAAAATGTATTTCAAATTCGATAAGATCTGCGTTTATGGCCTCTAGCGGCAAAATGCACATTGGAAAAAAAACAGGAATGCAAGGATCATCATTCTCACATTTCAAGCTTCCCAATACAAAAAGAATTTTACAAATCGAACTAATAGTAGTAATAGTTACAGAGTATGTTGTCCCCGGCCAGACAGACAAAGTGATAACATAAGCACGATCTTTTCTTACAAAAGAAGAGCTAACAAAACAGCTTTAGCACAGCTAACAGACAAGAAAATCAACAGCCCCTCACATTTTGCACGTGTAGGGAGGGAACTTTGTTAGACATAAGTTCAGAGATTAAGCTATGGTCACTATTTTTGCGAAATTCGATGACTTAATCCAACGTGCGAGAGAAAAATGAGTGTGCATAGCAAAATGGCACCAGACATTTAAATATCAACTCATCAGCAGATTCTGCTCAGACTTTTCTATTTCTGTCAAAACTAGTTTGTGATTCTGTCCACAATTCACATTCCACTAATATTATTTCCTTAATTTTTAAGGTATGTTCCTACAACACCTGTTGGGTCGATCACCCCCCCCCCCTCCCTTCATACATTCTAGAGCACTCCGTAAAGGGTGGAATAAGATTATAGAGGCTAGAGGGATTAGACCCCTTTCCCCATTCAAAGTTCAAGTTTAAACCTGAGTCAACTATGGCATCTATGGCATTCCCCTAAAGCCATAAACATTAGTTTCCCACTGATGTCCAAAGCATTGTTGGTACAAACAATTCAGTTGATGTTATCATTTTGCTACAACTTTTTTCCCCATTTTAGCATTTTTTGAGCCAGCTTAAACTTTGCATAAGTTATATCAGTAGAAAATCCCCAACTACAAACCATTGTG
The DNA here is from genome assembly GCA_039090855.1 of Macrothele yani. Classification (NCBI taxonomy): domain Eukaryota; kingdom Metazoa; phylum Arthropoda; class Arachnida; order Araneae; family Macrothelidae; genus Macrothele; species Macrothele yani. The sequence continues at coordinate 102,420,238 of CM076995.1, forward strand.
CAGGGACAAAATGGCAGTAATGGATAAAATTCCACGACGAGTAACAGAATTTTAAGACATTTCCAGGATTTCCAGGAGGCATACGAACCATATGTAGAACTTGTTTGGCCACAATAACATGCAATCCAGCACATGAGAACTCCATATGAACTAGTGCAAGGAATGTTCTGTAGCAACAAACTCATCCTTTTTTAATCAAAGCAATTTGCTTTTAAACAGTGGGTATCTACAGATTGATGTACACTGGACTGTATTTAAAGTAGTTGTTGACTTTATTGAAGCTTTTTGAGATGGAATAATAAAACTTCGATTTCTACTCTTTATGAACTAATTTTTATAATTTCTTAAAAGACAGAATTGCTTAAGAAAAGGCCCTCACAACCTGCAGTTTTACAGAAAATTACTCCTTCACCCTACAGGGTGAAGTTTAATCTTAGTGGACAAATATGCAGGCAACAACAGTCCACCTATGTGTTGTGCACTACTAAAACGAAATAGAACCTGGAACCGAAGCACACAAAAACTTTGTGTTCATTTCTGATTGTTTGATATATAATACTAATGCTTTTCATAAATTTCAGAGCAGGCTTATCCCACTCTTAAGGCAGATATATGTCATACCAAATCTTTAAAAAAATATATAGTTCTTATATGGCAATGCTACTCAATATATAAACAGAACAAAAAAACTGAACTTGTGTCATCACAAAAGGGGTTTTGAACTGAATACTGAATGGCATTCTTTGGCAATAATTTATGGCAAGGGTGCATGTGATGGCTTAGGGGATACTCTGTAACACATTTTGCTACCAAAACAAGTCTCGAACACCCCTACAATAATCAGATCATAACATCGAAGGACCTTTTCTGAGTTCTCGAAGCACACCATTCTGGGCATTCACTTTGAATACTAAGTGAAGACCACAACCTTAGTGAAAGAAAATTACTTACCAGATTTCAAGATGCAAGCGCTATTTCTGAGACACAGAAGATCACTGTGTTATACCAAAGTCACAATCTATCTCGCTCTCCGACTTCATTACCGAGCTTTATTCATTTAGCAACAACGAAACAATCCATGTTGTATTATAAGTGCTTCTATTATGAGCTTTTATGCTGCTCCCACTGAATGTTCTGGGTATATTACTGCTCAGAATAACAGAGCACAGTGGCTGGCACATATTCTTGACAGACATAATATGGTTGCCAAATGGAAAGTCAGCATTCCACACTCGAGGGGACTATCTCCTTCATTCATCTTGGACCCTGATATTCATGGCAATAATAATAATTATCCTTGGTTTAAGACAGAGTTTTTAACACCAAATTTTTTGAACATAAAGTGTGCCTTAAATTCTGAAAAATATCGTATTTTTACCAGTCTTCTTGGACTGTTTTTAAAAAGTGTCAAAAAACAAAGTGTATGTAAAGGGCCATGTTCTCTAGAAATATTCTATACTTCGGAACTAATGATTGAGTTTGGTAAGTAAAAATCCATTTTTTAAGATTACAAAGGGAATAATTTATTACTGTCATTTTCATTAGCTTGAGTTGGAATTCATGTAAGGTGTAGCATACAATTCAATAAAAAATGTATTCAACAGTAAACACAAGTAAAATTATAAAAAATCAACATATAAAACTAATTTTACAAAGTTGCAATTTTGTACAGAAATAAAATGTTGAGCATTCCATTCTAGGTGTACATCACTAATATCTAATGTACCGTGTATTTCAAAAAAATTAAATATGATCCCATTTTCTTCCTATCTTGAAATTTTGCACTAGCTTATGAAATGTTAAACTTAAACACCTATTTTTTCCAAAAAAAAAAAAATCAAAAGTATTTTTGAAATGACTTAACAATCAGAAAGGCCGAACACTTACCTAAAAATTCTTGGCTTCATTCCTGTTATACACTTCCTGCTCGTTAACGTGCACTAAGTGTATAACAGGAATGAAGTCAAGAACTTTTAGGTAAGTGTTTGGCCTTTCTGATTGTTAAGTCATTAATGACTTGCACGTATATAGTGCACTTTTTGGTGCTTATTGCCTATGAAGATGCAAATAATATGATATTTTTGAAATGTTCAAAGATCAAATATTTTGGAACGGGTCAATTTTTTTCTTCACAATTAGTATGTGTTGCATACCCAAATTAAAGCCTTTATAAGAGATTTAAAACAAGCTTTAGATGTATATGATTAATGGTTACAGACTTATGAATGTTTTCATATATCAGAGTGCATCCACATTTTGTTTTGTAACTTTTAAAAACTTGTATAAAAAAAACTATTGCTTCAAAAAATCTAGATTTTCCATGTTCTCGCTAGGTGCTACTTAATATACCACAAATGAATCAAATCTGGAACATAAAGGTTCAGACCCGTTGTTGATTATCATGACCAGGGCTCGACAAATCCCAGGCGCCTAAAATTCGGGTCGTGGCACCTAATTTTCTTCTTACTTGAAATTTCATAATTTGCAGTAAATACCGTAATTTCTATTGTATAATCCACAGATTATCTATTAAAAAGTTATAAATTTAGGTACTGCGGACACCAGTAAAAAAAGAAAAGGGATAAAAAAATGATGCGGCGTTTATAAGTCTGTGAGGTAATTGTCAAGAGAGGTGGTTGTTATTGGGAAAGTACCGAAAATGTGGTAACAGAAAATTTTTTACGTAACAGCGAAATAAAAGACCACAAAGAGATTGATTGTAAGAATATATATATATATATTGTACTTAGAAACATTTTGACAGAAAATATGATGCAAGGAAGGCGTTACTATTCGCACGTGCGGAAGCCTACGTGGTGTGAGAATCCGCCACTCGGGAATCTCGCAAAGCATGTAACCATTCTGCGAATCGCATTGCCTAGTTTTGGTGCGCTAATTCTATTAGTTAAGGATTTTTCTTTTTCTTTCCGTATTCACTTGAAAAGTATTCAGAAATAACACAATGCTATGAACTGTCCGCAATTTCAACGGATTTTTAGTGTAATTAATGAAATATGGCTCATACAATAGAAATTACGGTATTTACTGCAAATTATGAAATTCTTTTTTTACTTATAAGTAACACAGAAGTACTTCAAAATGACAGTTACTTTTCAATAAGACAATCATTTCTTTCTTACATCTTTGGATTTCTAAGTCGGTTCTGTGAATCACAGTTTTCTGTCTGAAATTAACACGATTAACAGGATAGATGCTGGTTATTATATGACTGTCGTACATGCCAATTACTATGGAATGTCTGTAGTTTCTACGGATTTCTTTGTCAGACTATGGAACTCACTCTTGAAACTACAGATTCCACGAATTTTCATTTTGTTTAAAAAAATATGTTTTGCTATTATTTTATGACATACATTCTTAAGCGTATGCACGGAATTCTCCGGGGTTTTTTTTTTCTTTGTCATGGAGATTTGGGGGAGGGGGGTCATTTTCCATCTGGGGACGGTACGTTGTGTTTCAAAGCTTTCGAAAATAGTAGTTAAATGGAGAGAAAAGAATTTGCCCTAATCGTAACTTTTTTCTTCCGATGTTGCGTTTGTGTCTAGTCTTGTTAAATATCATTTTATGGCATCATCATCATCATTGTCAACCATTATCAATCCACTGCTGGACGAAGGTCTCCCCAAGTTTCCTCCACAACGGTCTGTCTTGAGCCAGTCTCCTCCATGTCACTCCCGCATACTTTCGAATTTCATCCACCCATCTTCCATGTGGTCTTCTTCTGGGTCTTTTCCTGTCCCTTGGAATCCAATCTAAAATTTCGGCTGTCCATCGATGGTCTGTCCTTCTGGCAGTATGTCCAGCCCATTGCCATTTCAGGGATTTAACTCTGATCATGATGTCTTCCACTCTTGTCATTTTTCGGATCCACTTGTTCCTCTTCTTATCTCTCCTGGTTACACCAAGCATGCACCTCTCCATGCTGCTTTGAGTTGTCTGCAGCCTTTGTATGTCTCTTTTAGCTAAGGTCCACGTCTCTGCACCATACGTAAGCACTGGAAGGATGCATTGATCAAACACTTTTCTTTTAAGACATAATGGCATATTGCTCTTGAAAATTATGCTGTTTCTTCCAAAAGCTCTCCAGGCAAGTTTTGTACGCCGATTAATTTCTTCATCAATGTGACCCTCACTTGATATCTGCTGTCCAAGATAAACGTACGTGTCTGTTATCTCCAGCTTTTCTCCATCAATCGATAAATCTTCATTTCTTGTAAAAGCATTGTACATCACTTTTGTCTTCTGAAAGTTCATTTTTAATCCCACTTCTTTACTCTTGTCAGCAAGTTCCTGGATCATACTCTGTAGCTCTGATGGGGTAGTTGCAAAAATGACTATGTCATCAGCAAAACGAAGGTGGGTTACATAATCTCCATTAATCTTTATCCCTTTGTTTTCCCAGTTCAGTGATTGAAAGACATTTTCCAATGGGGCATTAAAGAGCTTCGGAGATATGGTGTCACCTTGTCTCACTCCTTTTCCAATTTTTATCTGTGTTGTATTTTCAAATAGCCGAATTTTTGCACTTGCATTTTCATAGATGTTATTAATAATATTAATGTATGCATCTTCAATACCGCAGGATTTCAGAGCCATTGCAACTGCTGATGGTTTCACCGAATCAAAGGCTTTTTCATAATCGATAAAAGCTATGCACAATGGAAGTTCATATTCCCTCGCTCTTTCAATTAGTTCTCTCAGTACGTGGATATGATCTATTGTGCTGTACCCACTTCTGAATCCAGCTTGTTCTCTCGGTTGAGCCATGTCCAGTGTCACCTTCAAGCGGTGTGAAAGAACTGCAGTGAAGATTTTATAAACCACTGATAGGAGGCTGATAGGTCTGTAGTTCCTGAGATCCTCAATGTCACCTTTTTTATGTAGCAAGATCATTGTAGCGTTGTTCCAATCCTCAGGAATTTTCCCTTCATTAAGGCATCGAGTGAAAATTTGGGCGAGTACTGTTTCGATTTCTCCACTTGCTTCTTGTATGATGTCTACAGTAATTCCATCTTCTCCTGGAGCTTTTCCCCGCTTCATGTTCTTGATTGCATGTGCAACTTCTGCTGGAAGGACTGGAAGAACTCTGGTACTGGTACCTTTCATGATGTTTGGAGTACATGTATCATCCCTTTCATATAATTTGGAGTAGAAATCTTTCACTCTTGTCAAAATTTCGCCTCTATTTCTTGTTACAGAACCATCTCCTTTTCTCAGTGCCATAATCTGTTTTTTTCCCTTACTGAGATGTCCCTTTGCTATCTTTAGGCTTTGGTTGTTTTCAATTGCTTTCCTTACTAGTTCACAGTTGAATTTCCTTACGTCTTCAGTGATACTTTTTCGTACTGTCTTGCATAGCTCTATATATTCCACTTTGGAAGTCACCTCTTCTTTAGTTGTCCTCATCACTCTTCTTTTTTGCATCAACATTTTGGTTTCGCATTTTAGCTTGAAACTGTAGGCAAGAATTTGCAGAAACGAAAAATAGATGCAGCGAAAATGTCCCCCTAATCTTGAGACGAGATTCTTCCACAATTTCAATAAATTCGGACTTTTCGTTATTTTTGCCACTTAGGCGATCGATGCACAAGTAAACAAAATTTAGGGGGGGGTCAGAGGGGGACGGATTTCCATCTTTACGAAACTTTCAAAAACAGAAAGCCGACGGAGTTCAGATTTTTTCCGTAATCATAATTTCTTTTTTTCTCGCAATGTTGCTTCTGTTAAGTATTTTTAAGTATCATTTTACTGCATAAATTTTTGTATTTCAGCTTGAAAATAGGAGAAAATTTTCCAAACCCGAAAGTCGGATGGATTTCCTGTAATCGTACCACCCCTCCCCCTACACACACATGTTTTTTTATTTAATCTTGATAAAGGAAGAAAGAAATTCCTGAAAATGGAAGTGACGAAAATTGGTAAAAATTAATGCATGGTGTTCAAAAGTATTAATATTCCCAAAGTTACACCATTTATCTAAAATAGTTGAAGCTTTGATATCATGCGCTCATGGTCCTCAGACTGATGGTTTTTATCAGATGGCATAAAAAACAAGAAAAGAAAGAAGCGACAATGAAGAAGTAGGGAGAGAATGATCAGGGTTCATACTCTTTTTTGAAAATGGAAATTAAGGAGTTCTTAAGGACTTCAGGCTATTTTTAAGGACCTTTAAATATTTTTTAAGGACTTCATAATCGCTGCATGCAAATATACACAATATACAAAATGTGAGTTAACTATTACAACATAAGTCATTTTAACACAATAAATCAATTTTGTTGAAACTAATGAATATTCAATTGCACAAATATATGAATTAAAATTAGGTCTACTAAAATAAACCTAAATACTCCAACAGAAAAACCAACTAACTTAAAAGTTCCTTATATACATTATTTACTGGTAATACTGAATCCATTATTTGTCTTGAAGCATATCTTTGCATCTACAGAACTAACACTCTGCTTCTTTGTATTGTGGTGTGAAGCATAAAATTTATTTACTTTGGAATTTCAATTTTCAACAAATTTTCACCCATTAATTGTGATTATAGGTCACAAACTTTTTAAATTTGCATTTGTTTTTCCTTCAAAGTTTATCCGAATTTATATTTTTTTATTAATTTACAAATTCATTTTAACAAAAACAGTATTACAAATACAGCTTAGAATTTCATATGGCTGTGATTGTCAGTCTTTAAAATTTTTGGTATCTTTACCTTACCATTCAATAACTTAATTCCTTCCATTAGAATTACTTTCACAAATATGTACGGACACAGGCTAAGAAACTAAATGCATTAATTCTGTGGGTGGCATCACTACAAGTGCTGCAGCTGGAAAAATAACACTTTTACAAAAACGCAGCACAGCTTGTTAGACCTGTTTTAGGTTAATGAAGCAAGTAAACACACTATCTAAATCAAATCGAAACACACAAGTTCATCGTAACTTAAATCATATCATCGGAATTGAAAGCCTTAAGTTCAATAAAAATGTTTGCATAAATTTCAAAACTACATTGGCAGAATTCAAAGAATCAAAACTGAACAGTGAAGCATCACTTTCTTTTAAGTATTTATTTATTTATTTTTTTATTTACTACACAGCTTCCGAATTCCCAAATCTGGAGAAAAATTTGGTTTTCGTAGATTTGGATGAATAACACATTTTTGCTTGTGTAACTGTTGCATTTTTATTTTTATTTTATTTTTAAATTCTACAGCTGTAGCACTTGTAGTAACTTCTTCCATACACTTAATGCAGGTTGATTTTCAACATTTGGCAATAGCAGGGCTGTTAGTGCCCCTACCATGTTTTGGAGCCATGTTTTGGAGCAATTCTTGGAGCAGGGAAATTTGCATTTTGGAGCAGAACTCAGGTTTTGGAGCAGCTAATGATAGTATTTTTAATTGTTTCCATGCTGTGCTTTAAGTTATGTTTATATACTGAATTACCATTATTTTATGAACTATGAAAAAATGTTATAATTCGGGTTTGTTGACATTTTACTGCTTCTCTTACGACTGTTAATTAGCATTTCTGTCGTTCCTACAGTGAGATAAATAGGAAAACAATTATACTACCCACGATTTATTGAAAACTGCATGACCTGCAATATTTTAAGCGTAACACATTAATATCAGGGATTTTCTTCTGAATGCATTTGTTTCGCTGTAACACAAATAGGATGCTGCCGTGTCCAAGAACTGCTGCTATTGATACTGAACGCTTGCGAATATACACTTAGGAAGAATAAATAATATGTAATTACTGTTTGTTGTTTGGTTGCTTTTTAGCAGCATATTTTTCGAGATTCATGGCATTCAGATTAAAATACATTATTCCTGAAACCAACCAACTGGCAAGCCACGCATACATGGTTTGCGTGTCATCACAAACTCTTAAGGTTTTCTGAAGGAAAGCATACCTTCGATATAAAAGGAAAACTAAGGTAACATTTAATAATCAAATTGGAACCAAAACTATAAGATAACAGTGAAAACTATATGCATCATCTTTAAGCAGTTGCACCATGATACTCTTCATACAATGTTTTTTATCAAGTAATTATCAATGTCAAACTTTCGTTATTGCTGTGAACAATTACAACTGGAACCAAAACTATAAGATGATAATGAGATTTAGTAAAGTTGGTTAGATAAAAGCTGCTTCTATCGCTTAACGCTTGCACAGTGACGTTTTGGCATGAGATCCCCCCCCCCACACACACACACTTCCCTCTTCTTCAGTAGTAGAATCAATGTATGACTTTTTTGTTGTTGCTGTCTGAAAGAGCCACTGTTCTTGCATACATGGGATCCTGCATGTATGGGCATTAAACAGACAATTGTGAGTTAGTAAGTGGTTCAACGCACCTTCCATCGGGAAAAAGAAAAGTGTGAGGGTGAAGATGTTCCCCAAGGTAGATCAAAATGAGAAAATGAAAACCTCCTAAAAATTCTGATCCGTGAACGTACGGGGCGAAATTCAGACTTTAAGTAAGAACCAAAAGATCAGTATTCCTGATAATTGATTACAAGTTATGCGATATAAACAATCCTTTCATTTATCCATAGCGCTCGTGAGCGATTTTAATTAACATACATGAGACTGACAAAGAAAAAAAGCAAAGCTGTACTTTTTAATTTGGTGAAAAATCAGACTGCACGGTGAGAAAGTGTGAATACTACAAAGCATGAACAAAACTGAATCGTTTACTGCAATTTATTTATGAAAATATTTAACTAGATCACACCACTGTACTCACAATTATAAAATTAGTGAATTCCAAACAAAATAGGGTGGTTTTGAAAGAGAGCTTCGAACAGTTTTTTTTTTTTTCCTGGTTTTGTTCTTGTACTTGCTAAAACATTAGCTCTGGTTTCCTCTTGCGAGCAAACCCTACTTTCTTCTCAGCAAGTTCTTTTTTTTTTTTTTTTTGATTGGAGGTTTAACGACTACCGTGAGCAACTCAATAGGCTATAGGCAGTCGCCCGTCCCTAATTTAGGGTCACTGGTTCCAGGGAAAAGAGAGAACCAGTGCCGTAAGACAAACACGACATCCATGCCTCACCGGGATTCGAACCCGGACGCCGGTCGGATGAATGATCAGAGGCCATCGCTTAGACCACTGCGCCACCGGGGCGGCCTCAGCAAGTTCCTCGGCCATATTTGTCTTTTGTTGACTCTGCCTCTGCACAGCATCCAATGTTTGTTTTGTTTTTTTGTTTTTTTCTGCTCATAGTTTTCCCTTTACCATTTTTCTTTGTTACTTTTCTATCTTTTTTCATTTTTTTTTATTGCCTCAGATGACAATTTTATCCATCATGCTTAAAGAACTTTCAGCCTGATAACCATGAATTCTGATATCAGAGCTTCAACTATTTTAGATAAATGGTGTAATTTTCAGAGAATGAATACTTTTTTTTTAACACCATGCATCAATTCTTACAAATTTCCAAACTCAGTCACTTCTGTTTTTGGAAATTTCCCCCACCCTTATCAAGCTAAAATGCACACACATTTATGAGGGTGATGACATTTAACAACTACATAGACATAGGAGTGGAAACATCGCGGGAAAGGGGGGGGGCAATACAATTATGGAAGAAATCTTCGCTCCGTCTGACTACAGTTTTCGGAAATTTATCCAACATTTTCAAGCTGAAATACAAATATTTATGGAATAAAATGATATCTAACAATACTGGGTAGAGGAAACATCGCGAGAAAAAAAAAATACGATTACCAGAGAAATCTTACCTCAGTCTACTTTCCGTTTTTGAAGGACGAAATTGCATCCTTCGACGGAGAAAACGACACAGGGTCATTCCGCGTCAAATCAACCAGTGACTGTTGGCCATTTTTAAATATTTTTTTATATTTTGCATACAATATTCCCAATATATTAACACTTCAAAAATAAAAATAAAAATTTTTATAAGTCTTATTTTTATTCTGGTGGCCATTTTTCTTCGGCTTCACATGACATTTTTGACCAAAATCATCATTTACATAAAATTTAATAACTTCTTTACTACTAGAGCTATCATGTTCAAATAAAGATCATTCTTTTTTACATGAAATGTTCTACAGTTTTGACCAAGAATGCTTTAGCTACCTCTTGTGAAAAGATATGAAATGGCCCTTACAAAATGTTTAATAATTTCGCTCAAATTGCTGATTTCAGACATAATTTTTTTTAAGAATGGTAAAAGTCTCATACTTCAGACTTTGTATGTTTACATGTATCTAGTTGGACTATTAATTCACAAAATTTGAAACTTGAGACTGTAGTCCTTTTTTTTCTATAGATCTCCAAACATAGTTCGAACCTTAAAAGTGTCACTTTTTTAGGCCTAATATCTCAAAAGGGACAGCTCCTAAAATTCTAATATTTTTAATTTTTACACAGCAATGTGGTCTTAAGGGTAAACCTGCAGTAAAAATTTCAACTTGTAGACGCAAGTAGTTTTAAGGCTGTGCTACATCAAAATAACGGAAAAATACGACCATTTTTATTTGCGAACTTGTGAGCCAGAGTTGCTTTTAAATCATCTTAAATATGTAAGGAAAATTATAAATGGTACAGTAACATTTTATTATTCATTGAAATAAAGAAATATTAAAAAAAACACAAAGAAGACAAGCAGCAAAATAAATTTACCTGATTTTGAGTGCATGATTTACAATTGTCCATAAACATATATGTAGTTATAGACAGTAATATGAACATTTTTGTCATATATATTTTTTTAGATGTATTCATGTGATTTCCTGTTGGAGGCAGCATAATTCCTGTCACTACATGTCCAGATGAGTCATTGTTTTTGTATCCTGTTCAATTCTTGTTAAGCTTTTAAGACCTATTAAGCTTTTAAGCTACCTGTTAAGACCTGTTGAAGCTGTTAAGACCTGTACATTTAATGCAGCTATATATACCACCACCCTCATTCTTGTCCCAGTTTGATGTTTCCTTTGTGACTGGCAAGTAGTTCAAATGTGACTTTGTGATATACCTGCAATAAGTGTATTTGTGCCAAATCAAAATGGAATGCTCTGTTGGTGTATATGTCAATGAAGAATGCCATAAATGTGATTATGGATCTGTGACCAAGGATTTATGTAGTGATTTAGAAGCTGTTAAGTGCAGAAGTCTTTGTATTATAAGTGATCATATGGAGCACAACACAGCTGCATTCCATGTATTCCAGGGTCATCTAATTTCTGACATAAAAAAAAGTGGCACCTTCGGTGAAAAAATAAAAAAATTTTTATTTCAGTGATGGTGCTGCCAGCCAATATAAAAATAAAAAGAACTTCGTTAACATTTGCAAACATTTTGATGATTTTGGACTTGAAGCCGAATGGAATTTCTTTGCTACATCCCACAGCAAAAATGCTAGTGATGGAATAGGTGGTACTACAAAAAGAAAAGTATCAAGAAGTAGTTTGCAAAGAACATACACAGACCAAATTTTAACACCACAGGATATATGTACAAATATTGCTCCGAAAAAATTACTGGCATTGCATACATTTATGTATCAACTGATGAGGTACAATCAAAGTATGCAAGACTCAAAGCAAGATTTGCAAATGCCGAAACAGTACCACACACAAGAGATTATCATAGAATAGTTCCTCTCGATTCGTCTCAAATAAGATGCTTTAAAACATCCCAAACATCAGAATTTGAAGATGTATTAGTGTCCTCAATCACATCTCATTAAATATTTTCCTTCCATAAAAATGACTATGTTGCCTGTGTTGATGATAAAAAATGGTGGATTGGAAAGATTCAAGACATCAGTGAAGAAAGCAATGATATGCAAATTCACTTTTTCCATCCACACGGGCCACGAACATCCTTTCAGTTGTCATTTTCACAGGACATTGTATGGGTTCCCATAAGCCATATGAGCAATTCCATGTCAGATCAATCACCTTCTTGACCTCACCATTTCTGATTTTGATGAAATTTGGTATGAAGCACACATATGACAAGGTAAGTAATTCTGCCAATTTTCAGATTTTTATTTTGAAAATTGTCTAAGATACACACATAATAAAAAACGAAATTTTCGTAAAAAATGACAAACTCGCACACTTATAAATGGCTGTAAATTTTTTCCTAATTGTAGTAGAGTGACAATTCAAACACAGTTGCAAAGCTAAAGGATTGAGCTTTCTATAGATACCATACATGACCTTCTTACAACAGATTAAAGTTTCAAGGTCTACCATTGTGACCTTTGACCTTGAATATCTCAAAACATACCATCTTAAAAAATTACGAAAAAAATATATTTTATTGCTACAACATTCTTCTACCCATGTGCCAGATATTAGGCTGTCACCACTATGGCAAGGCAGTGTAGGATTAATAGGAGTGTCATGCTGCACCCTTCTGTATGTAAGGCACAGAGACATACCATGCAATAAATATTTCTTACGTTGAGGAATTGTGTTTATTATACATGAAATGTGTATATATTATAACAGATCAACAGATTTATCAGAAATATGCTATGTGACAGCAATTTTACTTGACAGACACAATTTTCAGCAGTAAATAATGTCAACAAATCTTTGAGATCAGAGATTAAAACTCCACCCATTTTAGCCAATGGCAGGGCTTCTTCTTAGCCAATGACAAAGCTTCTTATTAGAGCCAATGACAGGGTTTCTTATTAAAGCCAATGGCAAGGCTTCTTATTAAAGCCAATGGCAAGGCTTCTTATTAAAGCCAATGAGAAATCTTACTGGTACACCATTTTACATTTGCTGTTATTTCAATTCTGAGCTTGTGAGTGTGTGGTTATCAATTTATCTGTAACATTGTTAACTGTTTAATTGTTATTTTATTTTATCTTTATGGTTATCTTTATTTAATCAATTTCTTTTTATCAAACTATATTTATTTATCATTTTTTTTTTTTTTTTGCAGGTGCAGTTTCATTAACCAAAATGGACTTTAAAAGTCAAATTTTTTGTTGCAATCCTCTGGGTAAAAGTGGACACACAAGGTTTAGAAAGAATCTGAGAAAAGTACACAGCCTTGGATGGTTCAGAAATGTCCAAATATAACATTAGAACAGAAAATATGTAGTTCATGCAGAAAATCTATCTCTGAAATGCCAGGTCCTTCATGTATAATTGAAACAGATGCAGAGGCAGAACAACGTCGATTAAGTGAAGATAATTCAGAAGGAGTGGTGAAGAGTGAGATATGGACTGACAGAGACACAACTTTGGATAGTCTGAATGATATGTTACTTTCTCTAGGCAAATCTCCTGTGAAAAAAAAAAAGATTAGGTGTTGGACAGTACAGTAAGAAGAAATATCAGAAAATTGGTGAAGTGATAAAAGACTACATAGGTGTTCCAGAATGTGATAATCCTGTGACAGTGTCTGATGAATCGGTCATGATTTCACAGTTGAAAGAAAATTTTCAAGAAACAGACTCTAGCAGTGTTAACGTCCAAATACTAACAATATTACCTAGAACCTGGAGTATTCGTAAAATTCAGGAAGAATTTGGTGTAACATATTACATGGCACGAAAGTCTAAAAATCTTGTGGAAGACAGGGTATTTTAGCAACTCCAAATCCTAGGCCTGGGAAAACTCTCAGTGACAGCACAGTTGAAAACGTTATTGCATACTATAATAGTGATGAAGTGAGCCGTTGTTTACCAGGAAAAAAAGATTTTGCTACAATGATGGAATCAGGATCAAAAGTACAAAAACAGAAACGTCTTATTCTAGGAAATTTGAAAGAGATATTTCAAGGATTTAAAGACAAGAATCCTAATGTCAAAGTAGGGTTTTCAAAGTTCTGTGGTTTACGCCCAAAGAATTATGTGCTGGCTGGTGCAAGTGGAACACACTGTGTCTGTGTGTGTTGTGCTCATGAAAATGTAAAACTTATGCTAGCAGGGTGCAAATTGCAAGACTTAACTCGTAATGATGAATCACCAGTTAGGACATACAAAGATTGCCTTGCAAGAATAACTTGTAACCCTCCTCTTCCAGAATGCTTCTTCTTCAAGTGTGATTCTTGTCCTGGTATAGCACACTTACTAGAGCAAATAAGTAGCTTATTCACCATGAATGGGATTGATGAAATTGTATATAAATTGTGGACTACAACTGATCGCACAACACTTATGACAGTCTGTAACACTGTAGAAGAATTCCTTGAGACCTTTGAATCAAAAGTGAAATTGCTATTGCCACATTCTTTTATAGCTATTCAGCAGTCATACTTTCTGTCAAATTTGAAAGAAAACCTTGATGGTAATCAGTGTGTTGTGTTGTGCGATTTTGCTGAGAATTATTCCTTCATACTGCAGGATGCGGTCCAAGGATACCACTGGAACAATTCCCAAGCTACTATTCACCCTTTCGTCGTGTACTACAAAAGTTCACACACACTTCAGTTGGATCATGTTTCTTTTGTTGTCATCTCAGAATGTCTTAAGCATGACACTATCAGTGTTCACCTTTTCCAGAGCCAATTGTTGCAGTTTATATCATCACATTTTGACAAGAAAGTAGAACACATCTATTACTTCTCAGACGGTGCAGCCTCACAGTATAAGAACAGGAAGAATTTTGTCAATCTGTGCCATCATGATGTAGATTTTGGTATCACAGCTGAGTGGCATTTCTTTGCCACCTCACATGGAAAGGGGCCATGTGATGGCGTGGCAAGCACCATTAAGAGATTAGCTGCACGTGCCAGCCTTCAGTGTTCATACAATGACCAAATTATGACACCGCGACAACTGTATGATTGGGCTTCCAGAAACATTCCTTCGTGCCATTTTACACAGCACGGACAAGGACTATGAGAACCACAAGGAGTTCCTCGAGATACGTCATGCTAGTGCTCGACCAATTCCTGGTACTCAAAAACTTCACCGTGTAATACCAGTAAGCCGCACAGCTATTAAAACCAAGATGTATTCAAACTCAACTGAATACAAGGTTGAGTCAGTATTGCTAAATCCAATAGAACTGGATCTGGAGGATATTCGTGGCTACGTTATTGTTGAGTATGATAACCAGTGGTGGGTTGGTTGTGTTTTAGATGTGAACATTCATACAGAACAAGTTAAGATAAGTTTTCTGCACCCACATGGACCTTCAGTGTCTTTCACATACCCACAGAAGCCAGATATATTAGAAGTGGATAAAACAGCGGTCATTACGAAGGTTGACCTACGAACAGCAACAGGTCAGACATATTTTATGGAGAGAAGCGAAATAGAGATGGTCACTAGCAAGATGGCATCACATTCTTTTGGTTTACAATATTATTAACCAAGCGGGTTCACTTGTATGTGTACACCACTAATATAACCTGTAACACATTGTGAAATTAATACGTACATGCATCTGGAAAACAGTTATTGTACATTCGTCTGAACCTAACCTGGAGGACATATACTCCTATTAATCCTACACTGCCTTGCCATAGCGGTGCCAGCCTAATATCTGGCACATGGGTAGAAGAATGTTGTAGCAATAAAATATATTTTTTTCGTAATTTTTTAAGATGGCATGTTTTGAGATATTCAAGGTCAAAGGTCACAGTAGATGACCTTGAAACTTTAATCTGTTGTAAGAAGGTCATGTATGGTATCTATAGAAAGCTCAATCCTTTATTTAGCTTTGCAACTGTGTTTGAATTGTCACTCTACTACAATTAGGAAAAAATTTACAGCCATTTATAAGTGTGCGAGTTTGTCATTTTTTACGAAAATTTCGTTTTTTATTATGTGTGTATCTTGGACAATTTTCAAAATAAAAATCTGAAAATTGGAAGAATTACTTACCTTGTCATATGTGTGCTTCATACCAAATTTCATCAAAATCAGAAATGGTGAGGTCAAAAACTTATTTTTTTTTTATTGATCTGACGTGGAATGTCCCATATCTTACAAAAACTGACTCAAATGGACGGGACGACAGTGACTAGCCGTTCTTACAATATCGCGGAAACACTGTGTAACAACATTTCTCAAGCAATGAATTTATTTATTTCTCAGTACAACTAAAACATCAATAGAACTGTAAGTAACTTATTTTTTCATAGTTATTGTAATTTAATGTGTTGATGTTATTGTTTATACTGTAGTAGCACATATACGTAAAATGGACATTTGTAAACCATGCACTCAAAATCAGGTAAATTTATTTTGCTGCTTGTCTAATTTGTTTTTTAATATTTTTTTATTTCAATGAATAATAAAATGTTACTGTACCATTTATAATTTTCCTTACATATTTAAGATGATTTAAAAGCAACTCTGGCTCACAAGTTCGCAAATAAAAATGGTCGTATTTTTCCATTATTTTGATGTAGCACAGCCTTTTAACTACTTGCGTCTACAAGTTGAAATTTTTACTGCAGGTTTACCCTTAAGACCACATTGCTGTGTAAAAATTAAAAATATTAGAATTTTAGGAGCTGTCCCTTTTGAGATATTAGGCCTAAAAAAGTGACATTTTTAAGGTTTGGACTATGCTTGGAGGTCTATAGAAAAAAAGCGACTACAGTCTCAAGTTTCAAATTTTGTGAATTAATAGTCCAACTAGATACATGTAAACATACAAAGTCTGAAGTATGAGACTTTTACCATTCTTAAAAAAAATTATGCCTGAAATCAGCAATTTGAGCGAAATTATTAAACATTTTGTAAGGGCCATTTCATATCTTTTCACAAGAGGTAGCTAAAGCATTCTTGGTCAAAACTGTAGAACATGTATGTAAGGCACAGAGACATACCATGCAATAAATATTTCTTACGTTGAGGAATTGTGTTTATTATACATGAAATGTGTATATATTATAACAGATCAACAGATTTATCAGAAATATGCTATGTGACAGCAATTTTACTTGACAGACACAATTTTCAGCAGTAAATAATGTCAACAAATCTTTGAGATCAGAGATTAAAACTCCACCCATTTTAGCCAATGGCAGGGCTTCTTCTTAGCCAATGACAAAGCTTCTTATTAGAGCCAATGACAGGGTTTCTTATTAAAGCCAATGGCAAGGCTTCTTATTAAAGCCAATGGCAAGGCTTCTTATTAAAGCCAATGAGAAATCTTACTGGTACACCATTTTACATTTGCTGTTATTTCAATTCTGAGCTTGTGAGTGTGTGGTTATCAATTTATCTGTAACATTGTTAACTGTTTAATTGTTATTTTATTTTATCTTTATGGTTATCTTTATTTAATCAATTTCTTTTTATCAAACTATATTTATTTATCATTTTTTTTTTTTTTTTGCAGGTGCAGTTTCATTAACCAAAATGGACTTTAAAAGTCAAATTTTTTGTTGCAATCCTCTGGGTAAAAGTGGACACACAAGGTTTAGAAAGAATCTGAGAAAAGTACACAGCCTTGGATGGTTCAGAAATGTCCAAATATAACATTAGAACAGAAAATATGTAGTTCATGCAGAAAATCTATCTCTGAAATGCCAGGTCCTTCATGTATAATTGAAACAGATGCAGAGGCAGAACAACCTCGATTAAGTGAAGATAATTCAGAAGGAGTGGTGAAGAGTGAGATATGGACTGACAGAGACACAACTTTGGATAGTCTGAATGATATGTTACTTTCTCTAGGCAAATCTCCTGTGAAAAAAAAAAAAGATTAGGTGTTGGACAGTACAGTAAGAAGAAATATCAGAAAATTGGTGAAGTGATAAAAGACTACATAGGTGTTCCAGAATGTGATAATCCTGTGACAGTGTCTGATGAATCGGTCATGATTTCACAGTTGAAAGAAAATTTTCAAGAAACAGACTCTAGCAGTGTTAACGTCCAAATACTAACAATATTACCTAGAACCTGGAGTATTCGTAAAATTCAGGAAGAATTTGGTGTAACATATTACATGGCACGAAAGTCTAAAAATCTTGTGGAAGACAGGGTATTTTAGCAACTCCAAATCCTAGGCCTGGGAAAACTCTCAGTGACAGCACAGTTGAAAACGTTATTGCATACTATAATAGTGATGAAGTGAGCCGTTGTTTACCAGGAAAAAAAGATTTTGCTACAATGATGGAATCAGGATCAAAAGTACAAAAACAGAAACGTCTTATTCTAGGAAATTTGAAAGAGATATTTCAAGGATTTAAAGACAAGAATCCTAATGTCAAAGTAGGGTTTTCAAAGTTCTGTGGTTTACGCCCAAAGAATTATGTGCTGGCTGGTGCAAGTGGAACACACTGTGTCTGTGTGTGTTGTGCTCATGAAAATGTAAAACTTATGCTAGCAGGGTGCAAATTGCAAGACTTAACTCGTAATGATGAATCACCAGTTAGGACATACAAAGATTGCCTTGCAAGAATAACTTGTAACCCTCCTCTTCCAGAATGCTTCTTCTTCAAGTGTGATTCTTGTCCTGGTATAGCACACTTACTAGAGCAAATAAGTAGCTTATTCACCATGAATGGGATTGATGAAATTGTATATAAATTGTGGACTACAACTGATCGCACAACACTTATGACAGTCTGTAACACTGTAGAAGAATTCCTTGAGACCTTTGAATCAAAAGTGAAATTGCTATTGCCACATTCTTTTATAGCTATTCAGCAGTCATACTTTCTGTCAAATTTGAAAGAAAACCTTGATGGTAATCAGTGTGTTGTGTTGTGCGATTTTGCTGAGAATTATTCCTTCATACTGCAGGATGCGGTCCAAGGATACCACTGGAACAATTCCCAAGCTACTATTCACCCTTTCGTCGTGTACTACAAAAGTTCACACACACTTCAGTTGGATCATGTTTCTTTTGTTGTCATCTCAGAATGTCTTAAGCATGACACTATCAGTGTTCACCTTTTCCAGAGCCAATTGTTGCAGTTTATATCATCACATTTTGACAAGAAAGTAGAACACATCTATTACTTCTCAGACGGTGCAGCCTCACAGTATAAGAACAGGAAGAATTTTGTCAATCTGTGCCATCATGATGTAGATTTTGGTATCACAGCTGAGTGGCATTTCTTTGCCACCTCACATGGAAAGGGGCCATGTGATGGCGTGGCAAGCACCATTAAGAGATTAGCTGCACGTGCCAGCCTTCAGTGTTCATACAATGACCAAATTATGACACCGCGACAACTGTATGATTGGGCTTCCAGAAACATTCCTTCGTGCCATTTTACACAGCACGGACAGACTATGAGAACCACAAGGAGTTCCTCGAGATACGTCATGCTAGTGCTCGACCAATTCCTGGTACTCAAAAACTTCACCGTGTAATACCAGTAAGCCGCACAGCTATTAAAACCAAGATGTATTCAAACTCAACTGAATACAAGGTTGAGTCAGTATTGCTAAATCCAATAGAACTGGATCTGGAGGATATTCGTGGCTACGTTATTGTTGAGTATGATAACCAGTGGTGGGTTGGTTGTGTTTTAGATGTGAACATTCATACAGAACAAGTTAAGATAAGTTTTCTGCACCCACATGGACCTTCAGTGTCTTTCACATACCCACAGAAGCCAGATATATTAGAAGTGGATAAAACAGCGGTCATTACGAAGGTTGACCTACGAACAGCAACAGGTCAGACATATTTTATGGAGAGAAGCGAAATAGAGATGGTCACTAGCAAGATGGCATCACATTCTTTTGGTTTATAATATTATTAACCAAGCGGGTTCACTTGTATGTGTACACCACTAATATAACCTGTAACACATTGTGAAATTAATACGTACATGCATCTGGAAAACAGTTATTGTACATTCGTCTGAACCTAACCTGGAGGACATATACTCCTATTAATCCTACACTGCCTTGCCATAGCGGTGCCAGCCTAATATCTGGCACATGGGTAGAAGAATGTTGTAGCAATAAAATATATTTTTTTCGTAATTTTTTAAGATGGCATGTTTTGAGATATTCAAGGTCAAAGGTCACAGTAGATGACCTTGAAACTTTAATCTGTTGTAAGAAGGTCATGTATGGTATCTATAGAAAGCTCAATCCTTTATTTAGCTTTGCAACTGTGTTTGAATTGTCACTCTACTACAATTAGGAAAAAATTTACAGCCATTTATAAGTGTGCGAGTTTGTCATTTTTTACGAAAATTTCGTTTTTTATTATGTGTGTATCTTGGACAATTTTCAAAATAAAAATCTGAAAATTGGAAGAATTACTTACCTTGTCATATGTGTGCTTCATACCAAATTTCATCAAAATCAGAAATGGTGAGGTCAAAAACTTATTTTTTTTTTATTGATCTGACGTGGAATGTCCCATATCTTACAAAAACTGACTCAAATGGACGGGACGACAGTGACTAGCCGTTCTTACAATATCGCGGAAACACTGTGTAACAACATTTCTCAAGCAATGAATTTATTTATTTCTCAGTACAACTAAAACATCAATAGAACTGTAAGTAACTTATTTTTTCATAGTTATTGTAATTTAATGTGTTGATGTTATTGTTTATACTGTAGTAGCACATATACGTAAAATGGACATTTGTAAACCATGCACTCAAAATCAGGTAAATTTATTTTGCTGCTTGTCTAATTTGTTTTTTAATATTTTTTTATTTCAATGAATAATAAAATGTTACTGTACCATTTATAATTTTCCTTACATATTTAAGATGATTTAAAAGCAACTCTGGCTCACAAGTTCGCAAATAAAAATGGTCGTATTTTTCCGTTATTTTGATGTAGCACAGCCTTTTAACTACTTGCGTCTACAAGTTGAAATTTTTACTGCAGGTTTACCCTTAAGACCACATTGCTGTGTAAAAATTAAAAATATTAGAATTTTAGGAGCTGTCCCTTTTGAGATATTAGGCCTAAAAAAGTGACATTTTTAAGGTTTGGACTATGCTTGGAGGTCTATAGAAAAAAGCGACTACAGTCTCAAGTTTCAAATTTTGTGAATTAATAGTCCAACTAGATACATGTAAACATACAAAGTCTGAAGTATGAGACTTTTACCATTCTTAAAAAAAATTATGCCTGAAATCAGCAATTTGAGCGAAATTATTAAACATTTTGTAAGGGCCATTTCATATCTTTTCACAAGAGGTAGCTAAAGCATTCTTGGTCAAAACTGTAGAACATGTATGTAAGGCACAGAGACATACCATGCAATAAATATTTCTTACGTTGAGGAATTGTGTTTATTATACATGAAATGTGTATATATTATAACAGATCAACAGATTTATCAGAAATATGCTATGTGACAGCAATTTTACTTGACAGACACAATTTTCAGCAGTAAATAATGTCAACAAATCTTTGAGATCAGAGATTAAAACTCCACCCATTTTAGCCAATGGCAGGGCTTCTTCTTAGCCAATGACAAAGCTTCTTATTAGAGCCAATGACAGGGTTTCTTATTAAAGCCAATGGCAAGGCTTCTTATTAAAGCCAATGGCAAGGCTTCTTATTAAAGCCAATGAGAAATCTTACTGGTACACCATTTTACATTTGCTGTTATTTCAATTCTGAGCTTGTGAGTGTGTGGTTATCAATTTATCTGTAACATTGTTAACTGTTTAATTGTTATTTTATTTTATCTTTATGGTTATCTTTATTTAATCAATTTCTTTTTATCAAACTATATTTATTTATCATTTTTTTTTTTTTTTTGCAGGTGCAGTTTCATTAACCAAAATGGACTTTAAAAGTCAAATTTTTTGTTGCAATCCTCTGGGTAAAAGTGGACACACAAGGTTTAGAAAGAATCTGAGAAAAGTACACAGCCTTGGATGGTTCAGAAATGTCCAAATATAACATTAGAACAGAAAATATGTAGTTCATGCAGAAAATCTATCTCTGAAATGCCAGGTCCTTCATGTATAATTGAAACAGATGCAGAGGCAGAACAACCTCGATTAAGTGAAGATAATTCAGAAGGAGTGGTGAAGAGTGAGATATGGACTGACAGAGACACAACTTTGGATAGTCTGAATGATATGTTACTTTCTCTAGGCAAATCTCCTGTGAAAAAAAAAAGATTAGGTGTTGGACAGTACAGTAAGAAGAAATATCAGAAAATTGGTGAAGTGATAAAAGACTACATAGGTGTTCCAGAATGTGATAATCCTGTGACAGTGTCTGATGAATCGGTCATGATTTCACAGTTGAAAGAAAATTTTCAAGAAACAGACTCTAGCAGTGTTAACGTCCAAATACTAACAATATTACCTAGAACCTGGAGTATTCGTAAAATTCAGGAAGAATTTGGTGTAACATATTACATGGCACGAAAGTCTAAAAATCTTGTGGAAGACAGGGTATTTTAGCAACTCCAAATCCTAGGCCTGGAAAAACTCTCAGTGACAGCACAGTTGAAAACGTTATTGCATACTATAATAGTGATGAAGTGAGCCGTTGTTTACCAGGAAAAAAAGATTTTGCTACAATGATGGAATCAGGATCAAAAGTACAAAAACAGAAACGTCTTATTCTAGGAAATTTGAAAGAGATATTTCAAGGATTTAAAGACAAGAATCCTAATGTCAAAGTAGGGTTTTCAAAGTTCTGTGGTTTACGCCCAAAGAATTATGTGCTGGCTGGTGCAAGTGGAACACACTGTGTCTGTGTGTGTTGTGCTCATGAAAATGTAAAACTTATGCTAGCAGGGTGCAAATTGCAAGACTTAACTCGTAATGATGAATCACCAGTTAGGACATACAAAGATTGCCTTGCAAGAATAACTTGTAACCCTCCTCTTCCAGAATGCTTCTTCTTCAAGTGTGATTCTTGTCCTGGTATAGCACACTTACTAGAGCAAATAAGTAGCTTATTCACCATGAATGGGATTGATGAAATTGTATATAAATTGTGGACTACAACTGATCGCACAACACTTATGACAGTCTGTAACACTGTAGAAGAATTCCTTGAGACCTTTGAATCAAAAGTGAAATTGCTATTGCCACATTCTTTTATAGCTATTCAGCAGTCATACTTTCTGTCAAATTTGAAAGAAAACCTTGATGGTAATCAGTGTGTTGTGTTGTGCGATTTTGCTGAGAATTATTCCTTCATACTGCAGGATGCGGTCCAAGGATACCACTGGAACAATTCCCAAGCTACTATTCACCCTTTCGTCGTGTACTACAAAAGTTCACACACACTTCAGTTGGATCATGTTTCTTTTGTTGTCATCTCAGAATGTCTTAAGCATGACACTATCAGTGTTCACCTTTTCCAGAGCCAATTGTTGCAGTTTATATCATCACATTTTGACAAGAAAGTAGAACACATCTATTACTTCTCAGACGGTGCAGCCTCACAGTATAAGAACAGGAAGAATTTTGTCAATCTGTGCCATCATGATGTAGATTTTGGTATCACAGCTGAGTGGCATTTCTTTGCCACCTCACATGGAAAGGGGCCATGTGATGGCGTGGCAAGCACCATTAAGAGATTAGCTGCACGTGCCAGCCTTCAGTGTTCATACAATGACCAAATTATGACACCGCGACAACTGTATGATTGGGCTTCCAGAAACATTCCTTCGTGCCATTTTACACAGCACGGACAAGGACTATGAGAACCACAAGGAGTTCCTCGAGATACGTCATGCTAGTGCTCGACCAATTCCTGGTACTCAAAAACTTCACCGTGTAATACCAGTAAGCCGCACAGCTATTAAAACCAAGATGTATTCAAACTCAACTGAATACAAGGTTGAGTCAGTATTGCTAAATCCAATAGAACTGGATCTGGAGGATATTCGTGGCTACGTTATTGTTGAGTATGATAACCAGTGGTGGGTTGGTTGTGTTTTAGATGTGAACATTCATACAGAACAAGTTAAGATAAGTTTTCTGCACCCACATGGACCTTCAGTGTCTTTCACATACCCACAGAAGCCAGATATATTAGAAGTGGATAAAACAGCGGTCATTACGAAGGTTGACCTACGAACAGCAACAGGTCAGACATATTTTATGGAGAGAAGCGAAATAGAGATGGTCACTAGCAAGATGGCATCACATTCTTTTGGTTTACAATATTATTAACCAAGCGGGTTCACTTGTATGTGTACACCACTAATATAACCTGTAACACATTGTGAAATTAATACGTACATGCATCTGGAAAACAGTTATTGTACATTCGTCTGAACCTAACCTGGAGGACATATACTCCTATTAATCCTACGCTGCCTTGCCATAGCGGTGCCAGCCTAATATCTGGCACATGGGTAGAAGAATGTTGTAGCAATAAAATATATTTTTTTCGTAATTTTTTAAGATGGCATGTTTTGAGATATTCAAGGTCAAAGGTCACAGTAGATGACCTTGAAACTTTAATCTGTTGTAAGAAGGTCATGTATGGTATCTATAGAAAGCTCAATCCTTTATTTAGCTTTGCAACTGTGTTTGAATTGTCACTCTACTACAATTAGGAAAAAATTTACAGCCATTTATAAGTGTGCGAGTTTGTCATTTTTTACGAAAATTTCGTTTTTTATTATGTGTGTATCTTGGACAATTTTCAAAATAAAAATCTGAAAATTGGAAGAATTACTTACCTTGTCATATGTGTGCTTCATACCAAATTTCATCAAAATCAGAAATGGTGAGGTCAAAAACTTATTTTTTTTATTGATCTGACGTGGAATGTCCCATATCTTACAAAAACTGACTCAAATGGACGGGACGACAGTGACTAGCCGTTCTTACAATATCGCGGAAACACTGTGTAACAACATTTCTCAAGCAATGAATTTATTTATTTCTCAGTACAACTAAAACATCAATAGAACTGTAAGTAACTTATTTTTTCATAGTTATTGTAATTTAATGTGTTGATGTTATTGTTTATACTGTAGTAGCACATATACGTAAAATGGACATTTGTAAACCATGCACTCAAAATCAGGTAAATTTATTTTGCTGCTTGTCTAATTTGTTTTTTAATATTTTTTTATTTCAATGAATAATAAAATGTTACTGTACCATTTATAATTTTCCTTACATATTTAAGATGATTTAAAAGCAACTCTGGCTCACAAGTTCGCAAATAAAAATGGTCGTATTTTTCCGTTATTTTGATGTAGCACAGCCTTTTTAACTACTTGCGTCTACAAGTTGAAATTTTTACTGCAGGTTTACCCTTAAGACCACATTGCTGTGTAAAAATTAAAAATATTAGAATTTTAGGAGCTGTCCCTTTTGAGATATTAGGCCTAAAAAAGTGACATTTTTAAGGTTTGGACTATGCTTGGAGGTCTATAGAAAAAAAGCGACTACAGTCTCAAGTTTCAAATTTTGTGAATTAATAGTCCAACTAGATACATGTAAACATACAAAGTCTGAAGTATGAGACTTTTACCATTCTTAAAAAAAATTATGCCTGAAATCAGCAATTTGAGCGAAATTATTAAACATTTTGTAAGGGCCATTTCATATCTTTTCACAAGAGGTAGCTAAAGCATTCTTGGTCAAAACTGTAGAACATTTCATGTAAAAAAGAATGATCTTTATTTGAACATGATAGCTCTAGTAGTAAAGAAGTTATTAAATTTTACGTAAACGATGATTTTGGTCAAAAACATCATGTGAAGCCGAAGAAAAATGGCCGCCAGAAATAAAATAAGTCTTATAAAAAAAAAATTATTTTTGTAGTGTTAATATATTGGGAATATTGTATGCAAAATATAAAAAATATTTAAAAATGTCAAGCAACAATTTAATTCATTATTGGTTGATTTCACATGGAATGACCCCCCACCCCCACCAATCCTCCCAAAATTTCAGTTCAGTTATGCATCGATTTCGTACATGGTCCAAATGATAACAAAAAAGACGGAATTCCTCGAATCAGCGTGAGAATCTTGTCGCCTAAGATTACGAGGAAATTTTCAGGCGACCTAACATCCGTTTTCGGAAATCGTTGCCTACAATTTCAAGCTGAAATTATGCAATGAAATTATATTTAACAATACTGAACAGACGCAACATCGCGCGAGAAAAAAAAAATGTGATTACGGGGAAAAAATCTGCACTTTGTTTAACTTCCGTTTCCTAACGTTTAAAAAGACAAAACAACGTCCCCAGACGGAATACGACCCCCCCCCAGTTAATATCCCGAAACCCGAAAATTTCTTCACTTTTGCACCGATCTTGAAAATGACAAAAAAAAAAAAAAAAAAACGGAGGGGACTGCACGAGTTTGCGGAAAAATCTCACGTACGAATTAACCACTGAATCGATTTCAAATGTCGTAACATAACGCTAAAATATTGATGGGCGGTAAATTTTTTTTGGTGCAAAATTGGCGCAGATTTCGTTGAAATGGCGATTTTTTAGCAGAATGACGCAAGAACAACGTTTTGGCGCGGGCTGGCACAATTGGCGCAAGGCTGGCAGCCCTGCAATAGTGTATAGGTATAAAAGCTAAAACAAACTGCAGTAACAACAAGACACCTATGAAATTTCCTTCAGAATTTTTACTTCTATTATACATCTTTTTTTGCTCTTAAACTTAAAAAAACAGTAATGCAATTTAACAATGACTGCAAGGAAATTATATTATGTACATATTCACTTTTTTGAGGTCAAACAAAGGATGTAGGCCTACAATGAAATCAATTTTTCAGCTCCTTTTTTGCAACTACTGACATGATAATTTCTGCCAATTCTTCATTTTTAACTTTATTAATTTTTGAAAACTATTTGATTGAAGGAAGCAGTTCATATCTCTCATCAATTCCCCTTGGGCGGCAAGGTCATCTGCACATTTCTATAATTCCGCAATATTTTTTTCTACTTTCAGTTTTTTCGTACTAAGCATTTGCAATTCCTCCTCAATCAATATACGTTTCCTCCCAGATGTTGCTTGGCACATTATTTTTTTTTTTTGGCATCTAAATATTGAACATATTTCTGTCTAGCTGAAAAGACAGAAACTCTAACCTCTTTACTTAGTACCATATTCTCTAATAAATAACAGAAGATAACGATCTGAACTGCATTGACCCCGCGCAAAGAAAACACGAAGCCAGCAATAAATCTAATCTAAACCAAAGGGATTTGAAGGTAGCTGGTTGGCAAACTGCCAAAAGCAATACAGAACATGGGTAAACTTTTGCGACATGTGATCTAGTGGATAGTGGATCTAGTGACGTAAAACCATCAGTACGCTAATGAAACCAGCTGGCCTGCATAAGGTGCGCATTTCTTTGGTTAAAAAAAAATGACGACCTTTTTAACGACCGAATATAATATAACCGGTGTTTTCAAGGACTTTTTAAGAGCCCTTAAAAAGGCAAATGGAATTTTTTTTTTTTTTAATTGGAGGTTTAACGACTACCGTGAGCAACTCAATGGGTCGCCCATCCCTAATTTAGCAGTCGCCCATCCCTAATTTAGGGTCACTGGTTCCAGGGAAGGGAGAGAGCCAGTGCCGTAAGACAAACACAACATCAATGCCTGACCGGGATTCGAACCCGGACCCCTTATGGACAAATGATCAGAGGCCAACGCCTTAGACCACTGCGCCACCGTGGCAGCCAAATGGAAATTAAGGAGTTCTTAAGGACTTTTAAGGACCGTACGAACCCTGATGATGTCAGCAGGAAAAAAAATAAGCAGTGGTGCTGTGAAATTGCAGAGTCAATAAAAGACAAACTGACAGTAGTCCGCATTCTTGCTGTCTGATTTGGTTTTTCACCAGTTAAAATATTCAGCCTTTTTTCCTTCCCTTCTTTGGTCTCATTTTGTTCTTAAACTGCAATTTTAGGAGTAGTATGATCATATGGTATGTGGAGGTTCGTGCACTGCCCGTTCAATTGCTTGGATTTCCTGTCTGCCTAGCAGTGTGGAATTCTGAACGCATCTTACTGATTTTTACTGGTGAAAGTTTTAAACCTTGCTGGGGAATCAACTTTGTGTTAAGTTTGTTTCATTAGAGTCCTTGTTTGTTGAAACGTTTTGTTGGGGCACATATTTGGTTTTCACAGAGATGGATCATTTTGTAAAATAGTCCATGTATGCCACACAATACTAGTTATTAGTAACAAGGCTGTTGCCAATGTTGGAAGGTATGGACTGTCGCTTTTTTGTTTTGTTTTTAAATATCATGGTCTGAGACATGCTGTCGCAGATTATGCGAAGGAAAAAATTGTTTTTCTCAGAATTTTACGATCTATGGATCATATGCCGCCGCAGATTATATGTGGTATTTTTTTTTCACAGCCTTTGGATTATTTGCCCTTGTGGATCTCACAAACAAATTTTTTTCCTGAATTTTATGGTTTACAGATTATACGAAGAAAAAAATATGGTACTTTGAAATAATATGTAAAAAATATGACATCTGCAAATAGTATTTTAATAAAATCAAAATCTGAAATTTTAATTTTGAGATCTACTGAAAGAATGGAAGAAAATTATGAAGAAAATTTGAACTTTATTTTGCAATAAGTGGTTTGAGTAAATAGAAACAGAAATTCACAACAAATATGGTTTACCACTTTTCGTTCCAGCGCCATAACCAAACATGGTTTTGTTTATGCGTTATTGACTCCGTTTCACCTGGCGCCTAAATTTTGGAGCTAGCTCCTAGATCTAGAACATATTTGTCGAGCCCTGATCATGACATAGAAATGTGATGGCACCTTCTATAAAACCATGATCTATTTCTCCCTAAGTCACAATGCCACACACTCAGCTGATTTCTCACCTCTTTCCAAGATTCTTACTCTATCTACTAGGGCACACTTTGCAAAGAAATTAATCAGGGAGATACCACGTCAGTTCCTATCATTCTTGCTGCTTTTCAAATTTGCACAGTAACAATCTTCTGCTAGCCATTAAAAAGAAAATTATTTTTTATTTATTTGTTTTGGGACTAAATGACTACTATTGGCAAATCTAAGTGCTATAAAGCAGCCATTCATCTTTTTGGGGCTACTGATCTAGGGACATACAGAGAGCTAAAAAGGGTTGTGTTGCATATCAAATTAAAGCCCATAAAAACAGCTTTAAAAAGAGCCATAGATGAGCCCTCTGGCATCACTGCCTGTAAACTAATATTTTTTGTGAATGGCATTCTTGCAAAATTTGGCATTTTTTGAAAATTAAAAATAAAAAAACCACCCACCCAAAAAAAAAAAAAATTATTTTTCATATACTCCATAGGTACAAACTCTAAACCAAAAATCATTTAAATGTAAGACATCAATGTCCAGAACCCTTGTTAATTTCATATGGAATGACCCTATACTGAAGCAATTCTTAATTTCAGCAAACCCCAATGCTTTTACCAAATTTCAGGGACGGACCTACATTATTCTTTTGAAGAGTTACCATCATAGTCATCATCACTAAATGCTTGGTTAGTCATCAGTAGTTACTAGTCCACCAGTTTCCTGAGCTTCACTCAATAAACTGGAAATATTCCCCTACTCAATCTGTTAATATTCGACAGGAAGGTAACGACTCCTATGAGCACATCAATGAGCTATAAACAGTTGCTTGTCTTCAATTTTGAACAACTGTTCCAGGAAATGAAGATGGCCAGTGCTGTGAGACATAAACAACATAAATGCCGCACGAGATTCGAACCGGGACTACCAAACGCTCTTACGGCATTTTGTATTTTTTTTTTTTTTACACACAATTCTTAATATCTTCACTCTTTCTTGTACCTATCTTTGCATCTGGCCAAGCTGTTGTCACCAAAAAATGCCGACTCACATTAGCCCCCGAAAATGCAATATCAGTCATTAAATAACTACACATGCATATCATTGATCACAGTAATCTGCTTTTCGCAAATATCCAGAATTAGTCTCTACTAAAATTAAGCCACCTATGGCATCCTGACAGCGGACGCCAATGAAATTTTCATTACTACAGCAGAATCCTTACATGTGTGAATCTGTGGAAAACTTCCCTTCCTGTTTGAAGATAGTATTACCATTTATATAATAATAATAATTGAAAGCGTCAAATATATGTTACTGTATTCAATGTCAAGAATGAATGATTCTATGTATGAGCTATTTTTTCTATGAAAGTAGTGGCTAAATTTATAATCCGGTTGACAAACTTACCACTCCAGCTTTACACTTATCGGACTGTAACAGATTGCACACGTTATCAGATTACGAATTCAAACAAAATTTGATTAAACGATATATTCTATTCCGTTGAGAATTTTCACACACTAAAAACCAGATATGAAATCAAATTAAACGTCAACAATAACAACAAAATTACTCCACAACGCTCGTAATGGCGCCATAGTACATCTGCCAGATTGCTGTAAATTCAAAGAGCAATCTGGCTGAGTGCCCAGCTTACAGCTAGTTAGAGTGTGAAAACAACTCCACTGAAAGGGCATATAGGAAATCTGTCAGGATATTCTATAAATTTAGGAATTCTGTCGCCTAGAATTCATTTACTAGTTATGAATTATATTAAAATTTACATTATTACCAACTCATCGCTGCAGCAATGAGTTGATCATATCCGAAGGTCCTTCATTGGTCACTTCTGCTTTTCACCCCAACGGTAGCATGGTAACACTAAGCTGACCAGACGTCCCCAATTCTTGAGGACAGTCCTCGAATTTAGTTTACTGTCCCCAAAAACGTCTGAAACCTTTGGGGACGCAAATTGTCCTCAAATTCTAATGTTTGTCCCCAAATGTCCTCGAATTTACACTTCCTTATTAACCCTTTAGATTTCCAATGAAAAATGTTCTTAAAAGTAGTTTACGTTGTACTAATTTTCCAACATGCTTCTGGTGAAAACAAATTTTGCCGCTCCTGTGGCGCAGTGGTCTAAGCGATGGCCTCTGATCATTCGTCCAAAAGGGGTCCGGGTTCGAATCCCGGTGAGGCATGGATGTTGTGTTTGTCTTACGGCACTGGTTCTCTCCCTTCCCTGGGACCAGTGACCCTAAATTAAGGACGGGCGACTGCTTACAGCCCATTGAGTTGCTCACGGTGGTCGTTGAACCTCCAATCAAAAAGAACAAGAAAGAAAACAAATTTTGACTTTTTTTTTCTTCTACTTTCTGGGTTTAAGAACCACTACGAGCAACTATAAGATCTACAAGCAGTAACCTGCTTCTAATTTGGAGACATTCGTTCTAGGGAAGGAAGATACCAAGTGCTGCAAGACAAACACACCACTCGTGCCTCATTCGGGACTCGTATCCGTACCAACTTATATGAATGGTCAGTAGCCAGCACTAGGTCAATGCACCAGTTGGTGCTGTCAAATTTTGACTGTACTAGTCCTGAGTTTCTCCAAAAACTTTAGCAAAATAAAAAATTTGCCACGCAATCATTATGGTGTGCAGCCTAATTTTAATTCAGCGCATGTACCTAAGGTAAAGCATTTCACTTCTGCTAATATGTTCTCGCCATCATAGTTCTGCTTTGTCAATTGGAAACCTCAACGAACTATAGGGGCGCTGCGCAAACGTAAACAAACTTCTCTAGTACGGGTAACGTCGCACGAGTTTCCATAAAGTCGAATGTTAGAATGGCTGGTTTGTCGCTTTCAATCCTTGAAATAATGAAATTTGTGGACGCTTCCAAAAATTCAAGATGCATTAAAGAAGGGGAAGTGATTGTTAATGTAGGCCATATAATTTCTTGTGGAATTAAGAAGGAAGATGGAAGAGAAATTCTCATAGTTTCGCACTGCATTCAGTCCACGGCAATAACGTCGTCGCCTCACTCCATCAACGGTGTTTTAGATACAAGTAACAGTGAAATTTCTATAAAGTCATTTGAGTGCTCTTGTAAAGCGGGCAGAAGTGGAACGTGTAAGCACTGTGTAGCAGTAATGCTTTACTGTAACAGGTAATTTTTATTTTTACATTTTCAGGCAAGTGATATAGTAATACCGACAGTGGTATTCTAATCCGGATTACTATTAAAAGCTGACATTTCGTTTCACTTGACGTTTCCCAGGAGCCATTTTCAATACTGTCAACAATAACATTTGTAATTTTTGAACATTCTGTTCCTAAAAGTGTTTGTGAATTGGTAATTATTGATCATCATTGGGTTCTGCGTTTTTGAACCGATGACTGTTGACAGATCATTGCAAATCTTGTTCCATAATGAAGTTTAAATTTATACGGATAACAGCAATTATTTGTTTTCAAGATTATGTAGAAATGCGGATTTTTTTAATTACTACTATGCAATAAAAACATGCTGCCTTGTTTATTATTCATTCAAAGACGTTACTAGCTTAGTAGCATTTCACTGGAAGGATTTCAGACGCAAGGCACAAACGTTTATACTAACTTGTGAAAAACATAGCTGAAACCTTGGGAACGACATTGCGGGACACAACAATATGATTTGTTCTTCTTCACTGAATTCTCCATTATACAACTCTCTAATTCCAGAATGAATGCAAAAATATACCAAACTACGACAACTGAACGTAATGAGCGATCTACCAACAGCCAAGCATTGAGCCGAAAAGGTTACCCGTACTACAGTAATTCTTCCTTTTGCCGCCAGAGGAAGAGCGGACCGCTGAGATTGCCAATACAAATTACCAACTTTCTACAAGACATATCCTTTTAGAACACAGATTTTAATGTGTAATATCGCACTTATTGAAGCAATGCAGTTTTGTGACAAAAAGATTTGCATATTTATTTTGAGTACGTATGTGTCCCCAAATGAACTACTGATTTGGGGACGCCACGCCCTTTTGTCCTCAAATCGGTGTCTCGATATCTGGTCACCTTAGGTAACACGAATACTCGTATGAGTTGGCCAACCTACCAAGGAAATGGATTCTGGATAAATTTGCTGAAACAGAATCTCCACAACATAAGTCCTTAGGCTCGTCCTTTTGCCAACTCTTTTTTTTTTTTTTTCTTTTTTTTTAATTGTACTCACCATTAGGGAAGACGATATTGCTCGACAAACAAATGACGAATTCAAAAGTGTTTTTTTACTCCCGATATAGGACAAAAGAGCGATTGTGTTTCAGCTGAGCCATGGCTTTCTGCGATTAATCGTATAATATAAAGCTATGCCAGTTTCGCCGATCCTACGGGATTCCGTGTACGAGAAAAAACGCCGTTTCAGTCACACAGGGGACGCCGAATCGCGACCCCAAAAAAACAATCTTCACAGTGAATTTCCGTAGCACGTCAAAACATCGCAGGTCAAAACATCGCGCGACGTAACATCGCGGACATAACATCGCAGGTCAAAACATCGCGGTGACAAAACATCGCAAGTCATAACATCGCGGACACAAAACATTGCAAGCCATAACATCGCGGTGACAAAACATCGCAAGTCATAACATCGCGGGCACAAAACGTCGCAAAGCCATAACATCGCGAGCCATAGCATTTCATGATGGGGCATTAATTACACGGCTTTTTTTCTTTTTCTTTTTTTTCTTTTGTATTTTTCTAAACATTTGATCTTTGGTAGGAAAAATTTGTTCCGACACTGATTTAATTTGCCGAAGACTAGTATGCAGCCCTTATCAAAATATTTCAGGAGGGGGCACTAATTAATCTCTCATCTCATACAAAAATTTCGTAAAATCTACAGTTTTCAATTTAGAACCACCAAATTTGGTGTACTACCTCATGGTGTTTTTGGAAGTGGTCTGAGCCCGGGGTAGAGGGGCCCCCATAGAAAATTTTCGTAAAATCTACAGTTTTCAATTTAGAACCACAAAATTTGGTATACTTCCTCATGGTGCTCTAACTTAGACCGTAAATAGTTTTTGGAAAGGTAGGGGGCCCAGAGTCAAGGGGCCCCAATACGCAATATTCGTAAAATCTACAGTTTTCAATTTAGAACCACCAAATTTCGTATAATATCTCATGATGCTCTAATTTAGACGGTAGAGGGTTTTCGAAACGGGTGGAGGCCCGGGATCAAGGGGGCCACATACGCAAATTCGTCAAATCGAAAGTTTTTCACTTAAAGCCACCAAATTTGGTATACTACCTCATGATGTTCTAACTTAGACCGTAGATAGTTTTTGGAAGTGGTCTGAGCCCGGGGTCGATGGGCCCCCATAGAAAATTTTCGTAAAATCTACAGTTTTCAATTTAGAACCACAAAATTTGGCATACTTCCTCATGGTGCTCTAACTTAGGCCGTATATGGTTTTTGGAAAGGTAGGGGGCCCGGGGTGAAGGGGCTCCAATACGCAATATTCGTAGAATCTACAGTTTTCAATTTAGAACCACCAAATTTGGTATACTACCTCATGGTACTCTAACTTAGATGGTAGAGGGTTTGGGTAAAAGGGGGGTCTAGGGGGCTCCATATAAAATTTTCGGCAGTTTACAGTGTTTCTTCAAATTAAAGTGCGGTTCTCCCTTGCCTTACGTAGAACGTTTTCTCGAAATTGTTTGGAGTTCCCAATTCTACTCTCAATATATATATATATATGGGATGTAAGGTCAGATGATGCGTAACATCACAGCCTCTCCTTGACAAATGTCAATCCCGCCTTCTCGTGGTACATCCTGTTCCCACTAAAGGGGCTCTGACGACCGCCAATAGCGGTATAACTATACCATCGGGATTAGAGGAAATGCTATCCCACACTCACCAACCCGCTTGGCCAGCGTGGTGAGTTATGGCCAAACCCCTCCAAAATGACTCCACAACTTAAATCTTGGCCCTCAGTCTCCGGCAGCTGGAATGTACCTGGCCAAGGCAGCGGCCAGTGCAACATAAAGGCAGAGGGTGCTAAAATCCCCGGAGGACCGGACTAGGCTGCCATCTGATGCTGACCTTGGCTACGTATAACGGACGCTCCCTATCTTCTGATTCAAGGCTTCTTGAATTGGAAGAGGAACTACAAAGGATCAAGTGGGACATCGTCGGGCTAAGTGAGGTAAGAAGAAAAGGAGAAGATCTCATTGAACTGAAAAGTGGACATCTCTTCTACTATCGTGGGACAGATACTGGCAGAACTAGTGGTGTTGGATTTATAATAAACAAGAAACTAAAGGATAAAGTTGTAGAAGTTCAAAGTTCCTATGACAGAGCTGCACGACTTGTTATCCAACTCTCGAGAAGATACCAGGCTCAGATTATTCAAACTTATGCACCCACCACAAGTCATGCTGAAGAAGAAATTGAAGAATTTTATGAGGAAATTCGTGATCTAAATAATAAAGGTAAGCAGCACTTGAAGATAATTATGGGAGATTTCAATGCAAAAATAGGGCAACGGCAACAGAATGAAACTTCAGTAGGTAAATTCGGTCACGGCAACAGAAACCAGCGTGGAAATACTCTCGTAGAGTTTGCAGAGGCAGAAGGGTTTTTCATCTTGAACTCCTTTTTCAAGAAAAAGCCACACAGGAAATGGACATGGAGATATCCAAATGGGACGACAAGTGAAATTGATTTTATTATGTGTAACAATAAACTCGTCATAGAAGACTGCAGTGTACTAAACAAGTTCAACACAGGCAGTGACCATAGATTGGTGAGATGTAAGATGCACCTCAACACTAAACTCGAACGTAGATAGCTCATAAGACAAACAAAATGTATTGACATAACCAACATTAAAAAACACCATAATACCTTCAAATTGGAACTGAAGAACAGATTCTCTGCTTTAGAAGGCCTAACATCGGAAGAAGTGGATATTTCGGAAGTTAACAGAAAAGTAACCAAAGCTCTTATGGAAACAGCAACAAAATTAGCTGGGTCT
This sequence comes from Macrothele yani, assembly GCA_039090855.1. Classification (NCBI taxonomy): domain Eukaryota; kingdom Metazoa; phylum Arthropoda; class Arachnida; order Araneae; family Macrothelidae; genus Macrothele; species Macrothele yani. The sequence goes on from CM076995.1 coordinate 102,455,995, forward strand.
AAGAACAAGTTGCATGTGAACAAATTATCGGGAAAAACCAAAATGTTGATGCAAAAAAGAAGAGTGATGAGGACAACTAAAGAAGATGTGACTTCCAAAGTGGAATATATAGAGCTATGCAAGACAGTACGAAAAAGTATCACTGAAGACGTAAGGAAAGCAATTGAAAACAACCTAAGAACAAGTTGCATGTGAACAAATTATCAGGAAAAACCAAAATGTTGATGCAAAAAAGAAGAGTGATGAGGACAACTAAAGAAGATGTGACTTCCAAAGTGGAATATATAGAGCTATGCAAGACAGTACGAAAAAGTATCACTGAAGACGTAAGGAAAGCAATTGAAAACAACCAAAGCCTAAAGATAGCAAAGGGACATCTCAGTAAGGGGAAAAAAACAGATTATGGCACTGAGAAAAGAAGATGGTTCTGTAACAAGAAATAGAGGTGAAATTTTGACAAGAGTGAAAGATTTCTACTCCAAATTATATGAAAGGGATGATACCTGTACTCCAGACATCATGAAAGGTACCAGTACCAGAGTTCTTCCAGTCCTTCCAGCAGAAGTTGCACATGCAATCAAGAACATGAAGCGGGGAAAAGCTCCAGGAGAAGATGGAATTACTGTAGACATCATACAAGAAGCAAGTGGAGAAATCGAAACAGTACTCGCCCAAATTTTCACTCGATGCCTTAATGAAGGGAAAATTCCTGAGGATTGGAACAACGCTACAATGATCTTGCTACATAAAAAAGGTGACATTGAGGATCTCAGGAACTACAGACCTATCAGCCTCCTATCAGTGGTTTATAAAATCTTCACCGCAGTTCTTTCACACCGCTTGAAGGTGACACTGGACATGGCTCAACCGAGAGAACAAGCTGGATTCAGGAGTGGCTACAGCACAATAGATCATATCCACGTACTGAGAGAACTAATTGAAAGAGCGAGGGAATATGAACTTCCATTGTGCATGGCTTTTATCGACTATGAAAAAGCCTTTGATTCGGTGAAACCATCAGCAGTTGCAATGGCTCTGAAATCCTGCGGTATTGAAGATGCATACATTAATATTATTAATAACATCTATGAAAATGCAAGTGCAAAGATTCGGCTGTTTGAAAATACGACACACATAAAAATCAGAAAAGGAGTGAGACAAGGTGACACCATATCTCCGAAGCTCTTTAATGCCACATTGGAAAATGTCTTTCAATCACTGAACTGGGAAAACAAAGGGATAAAGATTAATGGAGATTATCTAACCCACCTTCGTTTTGCTGATGACATAGTCATTTTTGCAACTACCCCATCAGAGCTACAGAGTATGATCCAGGAACTTGCTGACAAGAGTAAAGAAGTGGGATTAAAAATGAACTTTCAGAAGACAAAAGTGATGTACAATGCTTTTACAAGAAATGAAGATTTATCGATTGATGGAGAAAAGCTGGAGATAACAGACCCATACGTTTATCTCGGACAGCAGATATCAAGTGAGGGTCACATTGGTGAAGAAATTAATCGGCGTACAAAACTTGCCTGGAGAGCTTTTGGAAGAAACAGCATAATTTTCAAGAGCAATATGCCATTATGTCTTAAAAGAAAAGTGTTTGATCAATGCATCCTTCCAGTGCTTACGTATGGTGCAGAGACGTGGACCTTAGCTAAAAGAGACATACAAAGGCTGCAGACAACTCAAAGCAGCATGGAGAGGTGCATGCTTGGTGTAACCAGGAGAGATAAGAAGAGGAACACGTGGATCCGAAAAATGACAAGAGTGGAAGACATCATGATCAGAGTTAAATCCCTGAAATGGCAATGGGCTGGACATACTGCCAGAAGAACAGACCATCGATGGACAGCCGAAATTTTAGATTGGATTCCAAGGGACAGGAAAAGACCCAGAAGAAGACCACATGGAAGATGGGTGGATGAAATTCGAAAGTATGCGGGAGTGACATGGAGGAGACTGGCGCAAGACAGACCGTTGTGGAGGAAACTTGGGGAGACCTTCGTCCAGCAGTGGATTGATAATGGTTGACAATGATGATGATGATGATGATATATATATATATGCCAAGAAACGGCGATCTTTATTCATAACACCCCCCCCCCCTCGTTGAACTTTTTGCGGTCAGTTGCCGTAAACTCGTATGAACCGCATGAAAATTCCGATAAACAAAAGAACTCCTTCCCGTCATTAGGCACTTTGGAAAACTGACACACAATTCGCGCAAACTGGGAAAACTGGCACACATTCAAAGTGTTCCTCGGTGGAACAGCAATTTGTGCTCGGTCCCTTAATGAAAAGCATGTGGCAGGTTTCCAAGTTGCTGAAAGATGTGTGGCAGTTTTCGTGTGTGACGGTTTATCGGAGACCAAGAATTTTAGAAAGTTCTTTGGATCGAATTAAAACTTTAAATTCAAAAAAATCCCTTATCAGCGGTGAGGTAGATTCGATTTAGGACGAAACAAGATAGTAATTCCGCAACTTTATGTATGTTTGAAATGTGAAAAGATGAAGGAGAGTAAAAGACTGCAGGAAAAAATATCTGATCTTGAAAGTGTACTAGGTGCTTTAAAGAATGAGAAACGAGAGATTATTAAATATCTCTGCACAAATCAGAAATGCATACATCATTACAAGGTTCTGATCAAAACAAATTATCCAACTCAAGAAGCAATTAAAAGAAATTAAGAGAAACTATAGTACGTTGGAAAGATTAGGTAAAGGCGTCCATGATATATTTACGACGCCCAAGTGATCTTACGAAAGGAAGCAATGGATAAAATGGGCACCTGAAGATATATCGAAATGCATCGTAATAAGAGCTCTCTTTAGAAAATTCATATATGACTTCTGGAGGGGGGGGAAACAATATTCCATTACTTTGAAAAGATGGTGCGCAAAATTTACCCGTAATCCAGGCATTCAACACGATGACTTTTTGTTGATGGGGGAAAAAAAGCTATGAAAGTTTAAATCGCTCTTCAAAGCTTTATGTTTTAAGCTTTGACGAAATTCATATTGACTCTAGGCTATACTACGACACCAGAATGGGCAAAATTCTTTGCCCTTTCAAGAAAGCCCAATTTTTCTTAATCCGAGGATTATTATCGCAATGGAAGCAGCCAATATTCTTTAACTTACAAATGAAAAAAATATTGCTTTTTTTTAATAAAGCAAGGTTTGGAATCTACTGGGGTTGAACTAAAAGTTATTTCTGACTTGGTATGATGCAATACGTTGTGGAGAGAACTTGAAATTTCTATGGACAGGTCATTTTTCGATAATCCTTTTTTTCAGGGGTCAAAAATATGGGTATTTGCTGATAATTTTAGCTTTTAGATCTTCGAATATGAAACATTCTGCTTAATGATTTCAAAACAAATATTCCTTCTGTTTTAATGTGTTTCAGTGATGTTCGTTGGATTTACTGGGGTATAAACATGGATTTAATTCTTTCCCACGCTTGCTTCGTGCGCTTAGATATCGGAGGGGATTAGATTACTCTTGCGAAGAGAGATGGCACTGCAACTATGCTACAGCCTCCTTCTTCGGGAAGCAAAGTGTGCTTCGCTAAAAGAATCAGCCTTTGTACCAATAGCCCTGAGCTTTTACGCTCTTTTACCTCCTCCACATTGCGCCGTTCTGTGGAACAATAGCAAAACAACCAGTCCATCTCCAGATGTTTACTTGCTACGGTTTACTTTTAAAGACCAAACCCATTGTCCTCATTTAAGGAAGTAGTCGCTTCCCTGATGAACAAAGGAGGGGGGTGAAAAACTTAACTATACCAATGCTTCTTCATTAGTTCCACCGCCAAAATCCAGATGGCTTAGGGAATTGTGAGCTATTCTTACAGATCACATGTCACCCAGTGACGAGGTGCACTTTTCCGTTTTGTGGAAAAACAAATTTTAAGTCAAAAGTCGGAAGAACAATTTACCACAAAATAAATGTTTTGTTGCAATTATCTTACCATTTATTAATCAATACATGAAGCAAACTATTGATCAGTCAATAAAATGAAATTAATAAATGAAAAATAAAAGTCCTTATCATTCGCTGAAAATAACTTAAAAATAGTATGTCATGACTTAAAGGAACTGCAAACACATAAACTTGATACTTTAATTGAATCCTTACTGGATGTTTTTCACTTGTATAACAGTAGACAACACAGGCGCCGACTTGAAAAATTATTGGGGGTTCCGGAAATTTTTAATCGAATTACCAATTCATTTTTCAGAGTATTGAAGTCTAATTTAAATTTCATTCAGTGAGATTATCTGGCACAATAAGACGCCTGAAATGCTAAAATGAAGCAAATTATAGTTCATTACAGAATTTTTTTTTCTCTAGATAATTATTTATGTCATTTATTTTGCTTTTGTAGGCGCGGCATTATTATATACAATACCCAGATACTATGTGAATATTCAACTCAATTGTCTTATAGAAGTAACTAAAACATGTAAAATATATTTTAAGGTTTTTTTACCAATTTTAAAAATTCCAAAAAATTTTTCTTCAAATGATTTCTGAGTTTAAATAGCAGGTTAGAAGGGAGAGGACATGACATCAGCCTCATGCCCTACGTTTTCCGTGGGCTCTACTTCTTATCAGCTCTGTATGCCCAGGATGCTCAACTTGGGCTGCTTCTGTACTTATACTATGGGGAAATCGTTCACTTTGAAGAGGTTTCAGAAGCTTGAAGTTCACTTTGAAGAGGTTTCAGTTCACTTTGAAGAGGTGCATCATGTACAGTAAGGAAAAAATGAGATCGAAATATACATGGATATAACTAAAAATTTGCAAAAAGTTACAGAAATACTGTTTAATATTTTCTAAAAAAATTAAACAAAATTATGCTTTGAAGAGGTGCATTATGTACAGTAAGGGAAAAATGAGATCGAAATATACATGAACATAACTAAAAATTTGCAAAAAGTTACAGAAATACTGTTTAATATTTTCTAAAAAAATTAAACAAAATTATGCTTTGTCGAGCGGAAGTGCATATTGTGTATTAACCAATCACGGCCTTGCTAAAGCTGTGGGAGTTTTGTTGACCTTCAGGGAATGCTGCTCAGAGTAAGAGACAGTCGCTTTCGTAGCATGAAACCGGCACCCTCTATGAAAATATCGCCACAGAATACGTGATAATGTGCCTATATTATCGTTATTTTTTTTATATTTTTACCAATTAACAAAACAACGGAAATTAAAAAAATAAAATTTAAGTTTTCTTTTTGGTATTTTGAGGCCCCTGCGATTCCGGGGCACCAAGCGCACGCTTCCTGCCATTGTGCGGTGGTCCGCCACTAGTAGGGGCTATTTAAAGTTTTGTAATCGAGTAAAAGCGCAACACAATAAACTTGACTTTCTGTGAAAATTTTATGCATATGAGCACGGTTGGGGTTGATTGAAAACTGATAAAAAGGCTTAAAGCCTGTTTATTAATTTTTGTGCGTGTGTAAAAACGCAGTACCATAACCTTGGCATCTTATCGAAACCTTATGAATACGTAGGACTAAAAATTCCTAAAAAAGGCTAGGCCCAAGGGCTTGCAATTAAGGTTTTGTGTCAGAGTAAAAGTGCAACATTAATAACTTGACATGTTATGTTAACGTTGTGAATATGAGCACGACGGATTAAAAATTTCAAGAAATCTCCTTTGGGATTAATGTGTTGTAGCAGAGTAAAAGTGTAACATTATCTTTATTTTCTATATAAACCATACTACGAGCTGAAATGGCTCAACTATATACGTATACTTCAACCATATACCGAAGCGCGGACACGGGGAAACAAAAGTGCGATTTTATACGGTCCCTTAAAATTTTGTGGCCAGCCCACATGGAAGAGGTCACGTTAATGTCAAAAACGTACTTTTCACACGGCTCCATGACAGATAGCAATGGACATGTCGCAATCTTTTATTTTAGTTGGGAGGTTTAACGACCACCGTGATCAATTCAGTGGGCTGTAAGCAGTCAGCAGTTCCTAATTTTGGGTCATTAGTTCCAGGGAAGGGGGAGAGCCATCGCCAGAAGTCAAACACAACGTCCATTGCACCGGGATTCGAACCCGGACCCTTCTCGGGCTAGTGATCAGAAGCCATCGCATAGGCCACTGCGCCACCGTAGCGGCTCACGTTGAAATCATCCATGTATTTTTCATACGGCCTTAAACGCTCTTATGGACATACTAATGGAACTGGATGCAAAGAAATCATTAATGTAATTTGTACTAGCATTGTGGTATTTCACGGGTAAATAGCTGTGCAATCACCAAGTTCAGCGGGTGAACGTTAATGAATGAAAAATATATTCCTGTACTTTTCCAGCAAACTTATCTTTATCTTTTTTATTTAGGTAATTTAAATTTATGAAACAAAAAAGAAAGGAAGGGGAATGGAAATACTTATCTCCGAGGAGACACATATAGAACAGCTGACGTTGGCATTGATCATCTTTTTCTTACCATTTTAAGTTTTGAATATCTGGAACTCTCTATTACACTACATTGTATTTCTGCCTGATAAGCCGCCCGTTGGTGGTGAAAGCTAACGTTTATTAATTTGTGATTTTAATACACCATTAACCGGATATTTTTGCACTTGATTGTTATCTACGGTCTGACACTTGGACCGTAGGTCGGGTATTGCAATGCTGAACTGTGTTGCAGATCTTAAGAGTAAAAAATTGAACTTTTTACGAAAATTTTGTATGGGGGCCCCTTGACCGCGGGCCCGTATCCGTTCCAAAAACCGTCTACGGTCTAAGTTAGAGCACCATGAGGTAGTATACTGTATTTGGTGGTTCTAAATTGAAAACTGTGGATTTTACAAAAATTTTGTAGGGGCCCCCTTTCGGACCGGGCCTCCACCCGTTCCATAAACCCTCTACGTGCTAAGTTAGAGCCCCATGAGATAGTATACCAAATCTGGTGGTTTTAAATTGAAAACTGTAGTTTTGACGAATATTGCGTATGGGGGCCACTTGACCCCGGGCCCCCTACCTTCACAAAAACCGTCTAGGGTCTAAGAGCACCATGAGGGTCTAAGAGCACCATTCCAAATTTGGTGGTTCTAAATTGAAAACTGTAGATTTGGCGAAAATACTCTATCGGGGCCCCTTCGAACCCGGCCTCCGATCACTTCCAAAAACCGTCTACGGTCTAAGTCAGAGCACCATGAGATAGTATACCGAATCTGGTGGTTTTAAATTCGGAACTGTAGATTTGACGAATATTGCGTATAGACCCCTTGACCCCGGGCCCCTTACCTTTCCAAAAACCGTCTACGTTCTAAATAAGAGCACTATGAGGTAGTATACCAAATTTGGTGGTTCTAAATTGAAAACTGTAGATTTTGCGAAAATATTCTATGGGGGCCCCTCGACCGCGGGCTCCGACCACTTCCTAAATCCTTCTACGGTCTAAGTTAAAGCACCATGAGATAGTATACCAAATCTGGTGGTTTTAAATTGAAAACTAGATTTTACGATGTTTTTGATTGAGTGGCCCTTGACCCCGGGCCTGGACACTGTTGGAAAAGCGGTACTGGTAACCCCAATTTCTACCAAAATTTAATCAGGACATCAATTTCTTGAAGTCTCCCTTCCCCCTAAAAATACTTTTTTTGCAATTCATCAAAATCTATCTAAAGCAATTTATTTAGGGATCACTGCGATGTTATAACCTGCGATGTTATGACTTGCGATGTTATGGTACCACGATGTTTTGCCCTGCGATGTTATGGTGCCGCGATGTTTTGATTTGCGATGTTATGGTGCCGCGATGTTTTGACCTGCGATGTTTTAGTACTGCGATGTTATGGAACCGCGATGTTTTGACCTGCGATGTTATGTCGGCGATCATATGTCGTGCGATGTTTTGACCTGCGATGTTATGTCGTAGACCCGTGAATTTCAGCTGAGGTATATGGGTAAGTAAGTATTTATTTGGGTTGTTTTTGGAGATATTGGCAAATGGTCTCTTTCTGCTCAGGAACGAATTGCCCGTGCGATTCGAAACATAATTACGTTCCATCCGGACGCCGTCTGTCCGTCCGTCCAAAAGAATAAAAAAAAATTATCCGCCGATAAACAACCGATTTGCACGGAAATTATTTCTTTCGACACAGGGACGCTTCACACCTATCAGATAAAATTCAAAATTACGTTCCAACCGTCAGCCGTCTGTCCGTCCGTCCAGAAGAATAAAAAAAATATCTCCACCGATAAACAACCGATTTGCACGAAAATTATTTCTTTCGACTCAGGGACGCCTGACACCTATCAGATACAATACAGAATTACGTTTCATCCGTCCCAAGTCTGTCTTTCCGTCCGTCCGTCCGTAAGCATAAAAACACATAATCGACTGAGAAACAACAGATTTGCACGCAAACGGTCTCTTTCTACTCAAGAGCGAATTACCCATGAGATACGATGCAGAATTACGTTCCTTCCGTCCGCCGTCTGTCCGTCCTTCCAGAAGAATAAAAAAATATCTCCGTCGATAAACAACCAATTTGCACGGAAAATACTTTCGACTCAGCAACGCCTCACACATACCAGACACAATACAAAATTACGTTCCATTCATCCCAAGTCCGTCTTTCCGTCCGTCCGCCCGGAAGTATAAAAGTACATCTCGACCGAGAAACACCCGATTTGCACGGAAATTAATTCGTTCTATTCAGGTACGGCATACACCAATAAGATATAATAAAAAATAACGTTCCATCCGTCCGCCTTCTGTCTGTCCGTCCAGAAGAATTAAAAAAATATCCGCCGATAAAGAACCGATTTCCACGGAAATTATTTATTTCGACTCAGAGCCGCTTGACACCTATCAAATACAATACAAAATTACGTTCCATCCGTCCGTCGTCTGTCCGTCCAAAAGAATAAAAAATATATATCCGCCGATAAACAACCCATTTGAACGGGAATTATTTCTTTCGACTCAGGGACGCCTGACACCTATCAGATACATTACAAAGTTACGTTCCATCCCCCCCCCAAGTCTGTCCGTCTGTCCAAAAGAACAAAAAAACATCTCCGCTGATAAACAACCCATTTGCACGGTAATTATTTCTTTCGACTCAGGGACGCCTGACAGCTATCAGATACAATACAAAATTACGTTTCATCCGTCCCAAGTTCGTTTTTCCGTTGTTCGTCCGTCAGGAAGCATAAAAGCACATAACTGGACCGAAAAACAACAGATTTGCACGCAAATGGTTTCTTTCGACTCAGGAACGAACTACCCATGAGATACGATGCAGAATTACGTTCCACCCGTCCGCCGTCTGTCCGTCCTTCCAGAAGAATAACAAAAATATCTCCGCCGATAAACAACCGATTTGCACGGAAATTATCACTTTCGACTCAGCAACGCCTCACACCTATCAGATACGATACAAAATTACGTTCCGTCCGTCCCAAGTCTGTCCGTCCGTCCAAAAGAATAAAAAAAATATCTTCACCGATAAACAACCTATTTGCATGGGAATTATTTCTTTCGACTCAATGACGCCTGACACCTATCAGATACATTACAAAATAACGTTCCATCCGTCCCAAGTCTGTCTTTCCGTCCGTCCGTCAGGAAGCATAAAAACATAATTGGACCGAGAAACAACAGATTTGCACACAAATGGTCTCTTTCGACTCAGGAACGAATTACCAATGAGATACGATGCAGAGTTACGTTCCATCCGTCCGCCGTCTGTCCGTCCTTCCAGAAGAATAAAAAAATATCTCCGCCGATAAACAACCGATTTGCACAGAAATTATTACTTTCGACTCAGCGACGCCTCACACCTATCAGATACAATACAAAATTACGTTCCGTCCGTCCCAAGTCTGTCCGTCCGTCCAAAACGATAAAAAAATATTCACATTTGAATTTCCTTACGTCTTCAGTTATACTTTTTCGTTCTGTCTTGCATAGCTCTATATATTCCACTTTGGAAGTCATATCTTCTTTAGTTGTCCTCATCTCTCTTCTTTTTTGCATCAACATTTTGGTTTTTCCTGATAATTTGTACACATGCAACTTGTTCTTAGACCCAGCTCATTTTGTTGCTGTTTCCATAAAAGCTTGGGTTACTTTTCTGTTAACTTCAGAAATATCCACTTCTTCCGATGTTAGGCCTTCTAAAGCAGAGAATCTGTTCTTCAGTTCCAACTTGAAGGTATTATGGTGTTTTTTAAGGTTGGTTATGTCAATACATTTTGTTTGTCTTATGAGCTTGCCACGTTCGAGTTTAGTGTTCAGGTGCATCTTACATCTCACCAATCTATGGTCACTACCTCTGTTGAACTTGTTTAGCACACTGCAGTCTTCTATGACGAATTTTTTGTTACACATAATAAAATCAATTTCACTTGTCGTCCCATTTGGATGTCTCCATGTCCATTTCCTGTGTGGCTTTTCTTGAAAAAGGAGTTCAAGATGAAAAGCCTTTCTGCCTCTGCAAACTCTACGAGAGTATTTTCACTCTGGTTTCCGTGGCCGTGACCGAATTTACCTACTGAAGTTTCATTCTGTTGCTGTTGCCCCATTTTTGCATTGAAATCTCCCATAATTATCTTCAAGTGCTGCTTACCTTTATTATTTAGATGACGAATTTCCTCATAAAATTCTTCAATTTCTTCTTCAGGATAACTTGTGGTGGGTGCATAAGTTTGAATAATCTGAACCTTGTATCTTCTCGAGAGTTGGATAACGAGTCGTGCAGCTCTATCAGAGGAACTTTCAACTTCTACAACTTTATCCTTCAGTTTCTTGTTTATTGTATATCCAACACCACTAGTTCTGCCAGTATCTGTCCTACGATAGTAGAAGAGATGTCCACTTTTCATTTCAATGAGATCCTTTTCTCCTTACCTCACTTAGCCCGACGATGTCCCACTTGATCCTTTGTAGTTCCTCTTCCAATTCAAGTAGCCTTGAATCAGAAGATAAGGAGCGTCCATTATACGTAGCCAAGGTCAGCATCAGATGGATGTCTAGTCCGATCCTCCGGGGATTCTTAGCACCTTCTGCTTTCATGTCGCACTGGCCACTGCCTTGGCCAGTTACATTCCAGCTGCCGGAGACTGAGGACCATGATTTAAATCGTGGAGTCATTTTGGAGGGGTTTGACCATAACTCACCATGCTGGCCAAACGGGTTGGTGAATGTGAAATAGCATTTCCTCTAATCCCGATGGTATAGTTATACCGTTATTGGTGGTCGTCAGAGCCCCTTTAGTGGGAACAGGATGCACCAAGAGAAGGCGGGGTCGACATTTGTCGAGGAGAGGCTGTGATGTTACGCATCACCTGATCTTGCATCCCACATATGCATATATATATATATTGTATAAAGCGAACAAAATCGTTTTTGTTTGTTTTTATCTTTTGAGAAAGATATTTTTTTTTATTCTTCTGAACGGACAGACAGAAGGAGGATGGATGGAACGTAATATTTTATCATATCGGATAAGTGTGAGGCGTCCTTGAGTAGAAAGAAATCATTTCCGTGCAAATCGGTTGTCTATCGGCGGATATTTCTTTTTATTCTTCTGGACGAACGGACAGACGGCGGACGGATGGAACGTAATTTTGTATTGTATCTGATAGGTGTGAGACGTCCCTCTGTCGAAATAAATAATCTCCGTGCAAGTCGGTTCTTTATCGGCGGAAATATTTTTTTATTCTTCTGGACAAACGGACAGACGGCGGGCGGATGGAACGTTATTTTTATCATATCTCATAAGTGTGAGGCTTCCCTGAGTAGAAAGAAATAATTTCCGTGCGAATCGGTTGTTCCCCGGTGGGATTGTGGGCTTTTATTGTTAGGGACGGGCGGACAGACAGACTTCGGACGAATGGAAAGAACATTTTTATCATATCCGATAGGTGTGAGGCCTCCGTGAGTAGAAGGGAGTCATTTCCGTGCTAAAAGGTTGTTTCTCGGTGGTGTTACGTATTTCGGACGGACAGACAGACAACAGACGGATGGAATGAAATTTTCTATCACGTCTGATAGGTCTGAGGCGTCCCTGAATAAAAAGGAATTATTTCCGTGCAAATCGGTTCTTTATCGGCGGATATTTTTTTTATTCTTCTGGACGGACAGACAAAAGTCGGACAGATGGAACGTTATTTTTTATTATATCTTATTGGTGTGAGCCGTACCTGAGTAGAACGAATTCATTTCCTTGAAAATCGGGTGTTTCTCGGTCGAGATGTGCTTTTATACTTCCGGGCGGACGGACGGAAAGACGGACTTGGGATGATTGGAAAGTAATTTTGTATTGTATCTGGTATGTGTGAGGCGTCGCTGAGTCGAAAGTAATTTCCGTGCAAATCGGTTGTTTATCGACAGAGATATTTTTTTTATTCTTCTGGAAGGACGGACAGACGGCGGACGGAAGGAACGTAATTCTGCAGCGTATCTCATGGGCAATTCGTTCCTGAGTAGAAAGAGACCGTTTGCTTGCGAATCGGTTGCTTGTTAAGATACATGGATTTTCGTGTGGGCGTAATGTCGTTTCTGGACGGGCAGACAGATAGACGGCGGACGGATGGAACGTAATTATGTATCGTATCTCATGGGTGATTCGTTCCTGAGTAGAAAGAGACAATTTCCGTGCAAATCTGTTGTTTCTCGGTCGAGTTACGTGTTTTTATGCTTCCGGACGGACGGACGGAAAGACAGACTTGGGACGGACGAAACGTAATTTTGTATTGTATCTGATAGGTGTGAGGCGTCGCTGAGTCGAAAGTAATTTCCGTGCAAATCGGTTGTTTATCGACAGAGATATTTTTTTATTCTTCTGGAAGGACGGACAGACGGCGGACGGATGGAACGTAATTTTGTATTGTATCTGATAGGTGTGAGGCGTCCCTGGGTGGAAATAAATAATCTCCGTGCAAGTCGGTTCTTTATCGGCGGAGATATTTTTTTATTCTTCTGGACAAACGGACAGACGGTGGACGGATGGAACGTTATTTTTATCATATCTCATAAGTGTGAGGCGTCCCTGAGTAGAAAGAAATAATTTCCGTGCGAATCGGCTGTTTCCCGGTGGGATTGTGGGCTTTTATTGTTAGGGACGGGCGGACAGACAGACTTCGGACGAACGGAAAGAACATTTTTATCATATCCGATAGGTGTGAGGCCTCCGTGAGTAGAAGGGAGTCATTTCCGTGCTAAAAGGTTGTTTCTCGGTGGTGTTACGTGTTTCGGACGGACAGACAGACAACAGACGGATGGAATGAAATTTTCTATCATGTCTGATAGCTCTGAGGCGTCCCTGAGTAAAAAGGAATTATTTCCGTGCAAATCGGTTCTTTATCGGCAGATATTTTTTTATTCTTCTGGACGGACAGACAAAAGTCGGACGGATGGAACGTTATTTTTTATTATATCTTATTGGTGTGAGCCGTACCTGAGTAGAACGAATTCATTTCCTTGAAAATCGGGTGTTTCTCGGTCGAGATGTGCTTTTATACTTCCGGGCGGACGGACGGAAAGACGGACTTGGGACGAATGGAACGTAATTTTGTTTTGTATCTGGTAGGTGTGAGGCGTCGCTGAGTCGAAAGTAATTTCCGTGCAAATCGGTTGTTTATCGACGGAGATATTTTTTTTATTCTTCTGGAAAGACGGACAGACGGCGGACGGAAGGAACGTAATTCTGCATCGTATCTCTTGGGTAATTCGTTCCTGAGTAGAAAGAGATCGTTTGCGTGCTGTTGTTTCTCGGTCGAGTTATGTGTGTTTATGCTTCCGGACGGACGGACGGAACGTAATGTTGTATTGTATCTGATAGGTGTGAGGCGTCGGTGAGTCGAAAGTAATAATTTCCATGCAAATCGGTTGTTTGTCGGCGGAGATATTTTCTTTTATTCTTCTGGAAGGACGGACAGACGGCGGACGGATGGAACGTAATTCTGCATCGTATCTCTTATGTAATTCGTTCCTGAGTAGAAAGAGACCGTTTGCTTGCGAATCGGTTACTTGTTAAGATACATGGATTTTCGTGTGGGCGTAAATAAATCATTTCTGGACGGGCAGACAGACAGACGACGGACGGATGGAACTTAATTATGTATCGTATCTCATGGGTGATTCGTTCCTGAGTATAAAGAGACAATTTCCGAGCAAATCGGTTGTTTCTCGGTCCAGTTACGTGTTTTTATGCTTCCTGACGGACGGACGGAAAGACGGACTTGGGACGGACGAAACGTAATTTTGTATTGTATCTGATAGGTGTGAGGCGTCGCTGAGTCGAAAGTAATAATTTCCGTGCAAATCGGTTGTTTATCGGCGCAGACATTTTTTTCTTCTGGACGGGCAGACAGACAGACGACGGACGGATGGAACTTAATTATGTATCGTATCTCATGGGTAATTCGTTGCTGAGTCGAAAGAGACCATTTGCGTGCAAATCTGTTGTTTCTCGGTCCAGTTATGTGTTTTTATGCTTCCTGACGGACGGACGGAAAGACAGACTTGGTACGGATGGAACGTAATTTTGTAATGTATCTGATAGGTGTCAGGCATCCCTGAGTCGAAAGAAATAATTCCCGTGCAAATGGGTTGTTTATCGGCGGAGATATTTTTTTTATTCTTTTGGACGGACGGACAGACTTAGGACCGATGGAACGTAATTTTGTATTGTATCTGATAGGTGTGAGGCGTCCCTGTGTCGAAAGAAATAATTTCCGTGCAAATCGGTTGTTTATCGGAGGATAATTTTTTTATTCTTTTGGACGGACGGACAGACGGCGGCCGGATGGAACGTAATTCTGTTTAGTATCGCATGGGTAATTCGTTCCTGAGTAGAAAGAGACCATTTGCTTGCAAATCGGTTACTCACTTACACGCCGTCCTCGGTAGTACTTCTGGCCGCAAAGCTGAGCTGCATCTGCCTGTGGATTTCAAAGGTGCCTGTATTAGGACATTACATCAAAACGTCACTTCGTTTTTCTTTTCAAATTTTAATTAACAATAGGAAACACACAAAAAATCAGAACATGTGTGAAAACTTAATTTTGTACTAGCACATTTTTTGCAGAAATGTTGAACATAGCTCATTACTGTACGCCGCCATGAATGGTACCGCAGTTATCTAGTACTGTTGTCATAAAATATTCTCATTCAATGTTACTGGAATTTAAATTCTTTGAAGTCATAGCTTTCTTTACTTACGGGGGTATATTCAGAAAATGAGTTCCTCTTGTTAGAAAATGTTAGCAGCCTTTACCCTTGAACATCTCGGAAAACGATTATCGTTTCTTAAAATATTATGTTCTGTATGCAAACAGCCAAAAGTTACATAAACATGTTATAATTTTAGTCAAACTTCGGAGTAAAATAACTAGATTTCCTGAAGCAATCCTGGGGAGCATGCACGAAAAACTTTCCCGTATTCACGTTTAGAAAATAATAAACATTATAAAATAAGAGCCATACATCAAGAATAATTAACAGATTGGTTACACAATTTTAAATTGTGAGAGTGAGCTAAATTATTGGCAAAGGGCATAGATAAAATACCCACAATTTTCCATTGCATTCAATGGCAAACATACATCCTAGGGGTCGCGAATCAGCGCCTATTCTGTGCAGAAGCAAGAATATGAACTTTTGCTTGTACATTAGCGATAGCGAACTGGCATAGCCTTGTATTATACGATTAATCGCAGAAAGCCATGGCTGAGCTATACATGACTCAGTTTTCAAATGTTTTTGGCCCCAAACTCCTTGGGCCGCCCCGGTGGCGCAGTGGTCTAAGGCGTTGGCCTCTGATCGTTCGTCTGTAAGGGGTCCGGGTTCGAATCCTGGTCAGGCATGGATGTTATGTTTTTCTAACGGCACTGGCTCTCTCCCTTCCCTGGAACCAGTGACCCTACATTAGGGACGGGCGACTGCTTATAGCCCATTGAGTGCTCACGGTGGTCGTTAAACCTCCAATCAAAAAAAAAAAAAAAAAAAAACTCCTTGGTTTTGCGGCTCCTCTATTGGTAGATATGAGCCCCCAAAACAGAAAACGAAAGTTAGAAATTAAAATATAAAAAGTTAAATAAAATAAAACAGTAAAGACATTTTCAGGTTTTGCCAATTTCGAGACACCCCCGCTCCCCTCCCTCAATACCCTGGCAAGACGCGACTGTAATGGTGTAAAATTCGAAAGTTAGCAGCACAGATCTGCCAGCCTTACGTCGATCGCACTAGTCGCACGTGCGATAGAAGAAACTACTTGAAAACCAGTTAGTCCGGTGGGAACAGGATACACGTGTGTGAGGGAAAAGCTCCGCTCATGAGCTTTTAATTCGCACAGACTTCAGTGTGCGGGAGCTCACGCAGGTGGATTGGCAGTTTGTTATTCGTCCGGATTCTCCCTTAGTTTGCGGCAACAAGTGGTTAATGTAGTTGTTTATCAGTTATTAATCTGTTTATTAGTTTTTATAGGTTAGTTTTATTGTTGTGTGTAAGAACATGTGTAAACATTTGAGATAGCACTTAGTAAAATTAGCCTTTCTGAGCTAAAGAAATTACATTCTTCAACGTCGCTGCTGGAAAGAAAAATTGAAATTAAAATGCGCAGGCCAACACCTAGGCTTAAGCTGATCCAGGTGACAAAATGTAAAACTAGAGATTTAAAAAGGGAATTCAAACCCGACTTATATGAGGGATATCCATGGATCTGTGGATGTGAATTAACTAACAGGCTCTTTTGTTTTCCCTGTCTCCTTTTAGCAAAACAAAGTGGTGATTCAAGCTGGGTGAGTTACGGTGTTGCTGATTCATCACATCTAACTCAAAAAACAATCACTGCTCCCAATCACATTTAAACTCCTCATTAGAGTTTAGTTTGAAAGGTTGATATTCGCCAACAGCTTGACAGTGCATTTCGTTTGAATGTTAAGAAACACAATGAGCAAGTAACCAAATATCGTTTTGTTTTTTTTCAAAATTATTGACTGTATTCTGTTTTGCAGCACATTTGAGCTCTCACTTCGAGGACATGATGAACGCGATGATTCATTAAATCCAGGCGTTTTCAGAGGTCTTATAAACTTCTCAGCAGAACTTGATGCATCTCTAAAAGACCATCTCACTAATGCCACCAGGGGCGGGTTTACCATTGGGCAAACCGGCGCCATGGCCCAGGGCGCTGCACATAGAGGGGCGCCGAAATTTTGAGAATACCTGTGGCACAAGATGTTTTATCTGATTCCCCCTCCCCCTAAAAAAGAGAATAAAATGGGATTTTTCATTTCTACAAATTATAAACTGAGTAGTCTAATATCCTTAATACTTAAGAAAATATTAAATGGTGTTAGTACATTCGATGTGTTGTTTAATTATTAAAAATATTAATTCATTTTGAATTCAGTGCGACTCAGAAGCCCCCGAGGAAGTTAGTTCTTCCTGCTTTCTGGCAAGGTCAAACTCAAAAGACGGCGGAGAGGGGGAGCATTACTTTTACAGAGCTCGCAGACAACGGGGGAACAAGAAAAGGGAGGCTAGGGAGGGGCACTGCACTGGCGCATAATTTTTACAAGGTATTGAAAAATCTGAGCGTGAGGACAGCCCTGGGATGCAGGGCTGTCTCGGATGCAGGTTGAAAGACTGGAATCGGACTTCAAGAATTCAAGGCCCCAGGGTATTGTGGATGAAAAGACAGGACAGAGTACTGGTTAGAATGCATTCCAATTCAGCTTATGACACCAGCTGCCTGCTTTGGGATTCCCCCTCTGCCTTCCTGTCAGTTTACATGTGTGTTTTCATTCTCGCTTTGTTCTTTTGGGGGAAATCATTACTATTAATCATCACGTCAGCGAAAATGTCGACTACGAAGTTTTCTGGATGCGAAAATAGAAAAAAAAGCTTAGCAAGATTGAAAAAGAAGGGCGTCTGTTAAAAAAAATACCGAAACTTAAAAAACTTTTTTAAACCGGCAGAAGAGGACACAGTGAGTAAAAAGAAACACAGTGTTTGGTTGCAAGATCTACCGATGAAGAAGTGAAGGAGTCAACTGAACAAGAACTAAAGGCTCAGGGTGAAGATCAAATTTGGGAGACTTTCGATGGTGACTATGAGTAAGTTAAGTCTAACACAAATCTTGGAGGAAATTTTCAAGCTGTTGAAGGAAATGAACTTTTGTTACATCATATGATATTAGATCCTGCTAAATGGAAAATAGACGATTCGTTTGTTGATTATATTATAAAAAATCTTCCGAATCAAAATTTAAACGAAATAGATTTTACAGTTTCAAAAAGATCTTATAGTGATTGATTTAGATTTGCCTCAAAAGGATTATTTTATAACCGTCTTCAAAATGGCGAAAAAAGAAGAGAATGGCTATTGTATTCTGAGTAAACTGGACGCGTTTTTTGTTTACCATGTAAACTGTTTGCAAAGCGAGAGAGTTCTTTCTCAAGTATAGGTTTCTATGATTGGAAACACGATAACATTATACAAACACATAGTGCTTCATTTGAGCATGTAGAGTCTAACACGCGCAAAAAATAGTGGAAAAATTGATTCTGCTGCAATTAAGTAACTGATAAATGAGAAACATTATTGGAAAGAAGTACTTTTACGGATTATCGAAGTCATTAAATTTCTGTCTTCCCGTGAATTAGCATTTCGTGGAAATGGAGCGAACGACAAGTTAGGGAATATTAATAATGGCAATTATCTAGGTATCCTTGAACTGATAGGAAAATTTTATCCTTTTCTTGAGCAAAATTTGAAAAATTATGGAAATAAGGGAAGTGGAAATGTTTCATACCTTTCGAAGAATGCATGTGAAGAATTCATTTCATTAATGGCCTTATGAGTCACTGACGCAATAAAGAGTTGAAGTCGAGCAAATATTCCCTATTGCTATAGACTCCACTCCAGATTTGTCAAAAGTTGACCAGTTGACTGTTATTTTTCGTTATGTTCTGAAAAATGGACAACCAGTGAAACGATTTATTTGCTTCTTGCCCAACTCTGGTCATAAAGCAGAAGACATGGGAAAGGCTTTATTGAAGCTGTTACAAGATTTAAAAATCGATGTTAAAGACTGCAGAGGCCCTATTCAGGTCTCCAAGCTCGATTAAAAAGTCCACTATATATTCTATGGGCGGCAAATTTGGTTGGGAAATCTGCAGCGGGATACTGCTTTGAAGCTACATCTTTTTTATGTTCGTACAGGAAATATACAACTTTTGGTCATTTTCATCACATAGGGGAAAATCTTGAAGACAAGTCTGCAAGATAGTTATAAGCTCCACAGCGAATCTGGATCGCAATCGCCACTTTTTGTACCCAAAACGTTATGTGAAAGCTGATGGTCAGCAAGGGTTGATGCATGCAAGGCCTTGCGCTCTAGTTATTCCTGCATTAGAGATGCACTTCAAGACTTCGCAGAAAACACCGGTAAACAATTAGAAGCAAGAGTAGAAGCAGGGGGATTATTAAGTAATATGAATTTGTTAGAAATGGGCATTCTCTTAGAGCTTTGGAGTGATATTTTACAAAGAATTGATAGTTGCAATAAAACACTGCAGAAAGTGAATATTGACCTTTCATTTGCTGTAGAACTGTACGATTCACTTATTAAACATTTAAGTGATCTCCGGAATAAATTTGGTAAGTATGAAGAAGATGGAAAAGTTTTGTCTCAGTGCGACGAATATAAGAAAAATGTTACTAGAACCCGTCGGAGAAAACTACAATTTCAAGACATGAACGGCAATAAAGAAACCGTTTTCACTAGAAAGGTACATATGCGAATATGCGTTTTTCGTACGTTCATTGATAACTTGGTGCAGCAGTTGAAACGTCGACGAGATGCGCATTCCAATGTGGATAGCATGGTTGGGTTTCTAACCGTATTATCAGATGTTGATGAGACAACAGTATCTCAAAAGGCAAAAAATTCTACTGACAGTTTACTCTCAAGATTTAGGCCCAGAATTTGAACAAGAATGTCTTCATTTCCAGAAATTTTGGAATAAATTAGATAGACAAGCAGTGACAGACTCAAGTGTTAGTGTTCCTGTTGAGGATATGTTGAAACTGATTAGGGAAAAAAGAATTGATTCAACTTTTAGGAACATTGATGTTATCCTAAGGATTTACTTGTGCATACCCATCACTAATGCTTCTGGAGAAAGAAGTTTCTCTCTTTTGAAAATCGTCCACAACTATTTGAGGACATCTAGTTCTCAAGAAAGAACAAGTGCATTGGCAACTTTGTCACTTAATTCGAACATTGTAGAAACATTAACATTTGATGATATAGTAGAGGATTTTGCCACAAAGGAATCGAAAAAAAAATCTTTTAGCGGTGAGTAATTTTACTATATATAAGATATGTTCATTCGTTTCTTCTATCTCTCAGTCACTTAATCGATACACAATGAACATTGGTAGCAGCACTGTCATTATATTTTTTTTTAATCTAAAATTAATATTGCATGCATTGTAAATTTAAATTCTAAATTTTGCAGGCAAATGTTTCAGAAGTGTCTTAAAAAAGCAATTTCATTTGTAAATATAAAAATTTACTGTGAAATGATGTTTTAAAATTATGTGAATTAAACTTGTGAGAAAACGACATTTATAAATTTTTATTTCAATGCCCAGTTTTAAATAATACATGTGCTAAAACTCTTACAGGGTTGTGTTGTTCTTGAGAATATGCTGATTCTTTGTGTGATAAAAAATATATATGTAATAAGTAATTTAAATATGAAATTCTAATCGGCCTCAAATTTCTTGCAATAAGTTTGCTTGGGGCGTCTGATTTTTCTTGGCCCAGGGTGCTGTAATGCTTAAACCGCCCCTGAATGCCACTGTTTTTAAAGGAACATCAAAAGAAATTCAAAACTGTTTGTTCGACTGTATACTCATTGTTTGCCAGAACCACATAAAAAATGAAATCTCAAAAGCAAGTGTTGTAGCAGTGATAGCATATGTAACTACTGATGTTTCATCTGCTTCCCAATTGGTTGTCGTTTCTTGAAACATTTTAGGTAACCGCAGGGGCGGCTCCTGCTATGGGGCTGTGGGGCTGCAGCCCTCCTACCCGAGGGTCTACGACATAACATCGCACGACATATGATCGCCGACATAACATCGCAGGTCAGAACATCTCGGTACCATAACATCGCAGTACTAAAACATCGCAGGTCAAAACATCGCGGCACCATAACATCGCAGGTCAAAACATCGTGGCACCCTAACATCGCAGGGCAAAACATCGCGGCACCATAACATCGCAGGGCAAAACATCATGGGACCATAACATCGCAAGTCATAACATCGCAGGTCATAACATCGCAGTAATCCCTAAATAAGTTGCTTTCGATAGATTTTGATGAATTGCAAAAAAAAAAGTATATTTAAAGGGGAGGGGGACTTCATAGAAATTGATGTCCTGATTAAATTTTGGTAGAAATTGGGGTTACCCGTACAGCTTTTCCAACAGTGCCCAGGCCCGGGGTCCACGGCCACTCAATCAAAATTATCGTAAAATCTACAGTTTTCAATTTAAAACCACCAGATTTGGTATTCTATCTCATGGTGCTTTAACTTAGACGGTAGATGGTTTTTAAAAGTGATCGGAGCCCGGGGTCGAGGGGCCCCCATGGAATATTTTCGCCAAATCTACAGTTTTCAATTTAGAACCACCAAATTTGGTATACTACCTCACAGTGCACTAACTTAGACCGTAGACTGTTTTGGGAAAGATATAGGGCCCGGGGTCAAGGGGCCCCATACGCAATATTCGTCAAATCTACAGTTTTCAATTTAAAACCACCAAATTTTGGTATACTATCTCATGGTGCTCTGACTTAGACCGTAGACGGTTTTTGGAAGTAGTCGGAGCCCGGGGTCGAGGGGCCCCCATAGAATATTTTCGCCAAATCTACAGTTTTCAATTTAGAACCACCAAATTTGGTATACAACCTCATGGTGCACTAACTTAGACCGTAGACTGTTTTGGGAAAGATATGGCGCCCGCGGTCAAGGGCCCCTTATACGCAATATTCGCCAAATCTACAGTTTTCAAGTTAGAACCACCAAACTTGGGATACTATTTCACGGTACTCTTAGACCGTAGACGGTTTTTGGAAGTGGTCGGTGCCCGCGGTCGTGGGGCCCCCATAGAAATTTTTCGTAAAAGCTACAATTTTCAATTTAGATCCACCAAATTTAGTGTACTATCTCATGGTGCTCCAACTTAGACCGTAGAGGGTTTTGGGAACGGATCGGGGGTCCGGGGTCGATGGCCCCTCATTCAAAATTATCGTAAAATATACAGTTTTCAATTTAAAACCACCAGATTTGGTATACTATCTCATGGTGCTTTAACATAGACGGTAGACAGTTTTTGGAATGGGTGGGGGCACGGGGTGTAGGGCCCCCTCCAAAATTATCGTAAAATTTACAGTTTCAATTTAGAACCACCAAATTCGGTGTACCACCTCATGGTGCTCTAACTTAGACGGCAGACGTTTTTTGGAACGGACCCCGGGCCCATTATTCAAAATTATCGTAAAATATAAGTTTTCAATATACAACCACCTCATGGTGCTCTAACTTAGACGGCAGACGGTTTTTGGACCTGGTCGGATCCCAGTCTTTAGGGCCCCCATAGAAAATTTTCGTAAAATCTACAGTTTTCAATTTGGAACCACCAAACTTGGGATACTATTTCACGGTACTCTTAGACAGTAGTGGTTTTTGGAACGGGTCGGGGCCCGCGATCAAAGGGCCCCCATACAAAATTTTCGTTAAAAGTTCAATTTTTCACTCTTAAGATCTGCAACACAATTCAGCACTCCAATACCCAACCTACGGTCTAAGTTTGAGACCGTAGATAACAATAAAGTGCAAAAATATCCGGTTATTGGTGTATTAAAATCAAAAATTAACAAACGTTGGCTTTCACCACCAACGGGCGGCTTATCAGGCAGAAATACAATGTAATGTAAATAGAGAGTTGCAGATATTCAAAATTTAAAACGGTACGAAAAAGATGATCAATGCCAATGTCAAGTCGCATGCACGCGACATCACACAGGTGCATTGCATTTCAGTGTCGCGGTTTCTCAGAAGCACACGCCAGATGTATGGCAGTTCTATAGATGTCTCCTCGGAGATAAGTATTTCCATTCCTCTTCCTTTCTTTTTTTGTTTCATAAAATCAAATTGACTAAATAAAAAAATTAAAGATAAGTTTACTGGAAAATTACAGGAATATCCTTTTCATTCATTAATTTTCACCCTCTGAACTTGGTGATTCCACAGATAGTATTATTTACCGGGGAAATACCACCCTGCTAGTACAAATTACATTAATGATTTCTTTGCATCCAGTTCCATTAGTGTGTCCATAAAAGCGTTTGGGGCCGTATGAAAACTACATAGTTGATTTCAACGTGAGCCGCTCCGGTGGCGCAGTGGTCTATGCGCTGGCTTGTGATCACTAGTCCGAGAAGGGGACGGGTTCGAATCTCGGTGAGTCATGGACGTTGTGTTTGACTTCTGGTACTGGCTCTCCCCTTCCCTGCATGGAACCAGTGACCCAAAATTA
Source organism: Macrothele yani (assembly GCA_039090855.1). Classification (NCBI taxonomy): domain Eukaryota; kingdom Metazoa; phylum Arthropoda; class Arachnida; order Araneae; family Macrothelidae; genus Macrothele; species Macrothele yani. The sequence goes on from CM076995.1 coordinate 102,479,618, forward strand.
GGAACTGCTGACTGCTTACAGCCCACTGAATTGATCACGGTGGTCGTTAAACCTCCCAACTAAAAAAAAAGATAGTGACATGTCCATTGCTATCTGTTATGGAGCTATGTGAAAAGTACGTTTTTGACATCAACGTGTCCTATTCCATGTGGGCTGGCCACAACATTTTAAGGGACCGTACAAAATCGCACTTTTGTTTCACCGTGTCCGCGCTTCGGTATATGGTTGAAGATACGTTTATATAGTTGGGCCATTTCAGCACGTAGTATGGTTTATATAGAAAATAAAGATAATGTTACACTTTTACTCTGCTACAACACATTAATCCCAAAGGCGATTTCTTCGAATTTTTATTCCGTTGTGCTCATATTCACAACGTTAACATAACATGTCAAGTTATTAAGGTTGCACCTTTACTCTGTCACAAAACCTTAATTGCAAGGTTACGGTACTGCGTTTTTACACAGGCACAAAAATTAATAAAAAGGCTTTTTATCAGTTTTCAACCAACCTCAACCGTGCTCATATGCATAAAATTTTCACAGAAAGTCAAGTTTATTGTGTTGCGCTTTTACTCGAGTACAAAACTTTAAATAGCCCCTACTAGGGGCGGATCACCGCACAGGCGCAGGAAGCGCGCGCTTGGGGCCTCGGAATCGAAGGGACCTCAAAATACCAAAAATAAAACTTAAATTTTATTTTTTTATTCCGTTGTTTTGTTAATTGGCAAAAATAAAAAAAAATAGCGATAATATAGGCACATTATCACATGTTCTGTGACGATATTTTCATAGAGGGTAAGTAGAGGAAAAGGGGGCATTCCATTGCAGGGGCAGCCCTCCATAGACTTAACATTGGCTGTCCCCGAGGCTGACCCAGCTGTCCCCTTGTCAGAATGTTTGTCACGTGATCGTCCTCATGATATGCTGCCTCCCTAGCGGTGCTTCTTGGAACTTTCAATGGATCTTTGTTTTTGAGAGATGGCAACGGTCGAGTGTGGAAAGGGGGAGACATAGGGGATGTCAACTCGATGTGCTGCCCCTTACTTTCGATGGATCTTTGATTTTGAGGGATGGCAACGACCGAGTGGGAAAGGGGGAGGATATAGGGGATGTCAACTCGATGTGCTGCCCCTAGCGGTGCTTCTTGGAACTTTCGATGGATCTTTGATTTTGAGGGATGGCAACGACCGAGTGAAAAAGTGGGTGTCAACTCGATGTGCTGCCCCCTGGTGGTGCTTCTTGGAACTTTGGATGGATCTTTGATTTTGAGGGATGGAAACAAACGAGTGGGGTCCGTTCGGATTTTTTGTATTTATTCCTGTGGTTTTCAAGCGGGATTTCCCCCCTCTTCGATGTTATTTTTACCCGGAGGAAATTTTTACGTAACGATGCTGGGGAATTTTCTTTCCAATTAAATAAAAATGCTCTGATGGTCTTAACGAGGTCCTAACTCACGATGATTTGGTTTAAAAAAATTGGTCAGGTGGTCTCCTGTACTACGTGTTCACTCTATTTTTTTTTAATTACTTTTACGTTATTTCATCATGTATTTTTTATAATTTTGTATGTTTTGAGGGAGTTTTTTCGTGTAGATGTAATGAATTTTCTGGGGAATTTTTCTTTTTCCTTTATTCAATTTTATTACAGATCATGAGACGAGTAAATGCTTCTTTAGAAACGATTTCATTCCTGTTCGCAGTAATTATTGGACTTTGTCATTTTTTTAAATGACTTCATGCTAATTCTGAGTCTTTCGCCTTTGCAATATTATTTTCTCGTAATTTTTTCGTGTGTTCAAGAACTCTACAGGTCTTTCACAGTTAAAATTCTGATGAAGCAATTTTTTCTCACTTTATTTCACATATCATTATAGCTTCCCAATTTCGCTATTTTACTTCATCTTTTTTTTTGAAATTTCGTAAAATCTTCAGTATGTCAGTAATTTTTTTCTTACTTGGTCAAACTTGTGACTCCTTTTATTTAGACTCTTTCTTTTTTTCCTTTCATTTCAACAAAACGATTATTTTAGATGTAGCAAATCATCAGATTTCTGTTTCCTTATATTGCATATTTCCACACTTGCTGAAAAATATCCCTCAAAGCTTTCATGTAGTCAAATATGCATTTTTTTATTCTTTTCTAGTTTGCTATACTTTTCGTGGACTGTCCCAACAAGAAAGCATTCATTGTCAAGACATACAATCTAAAACCTTTTTGCTTACGATAAAATTTATATTCTTTGGGCTGCATATTTTCCTGTCTCGTCCGAAAAAACATTCATTCTTGAGGCAAAGCTAGTGATTCCGTTCTTCCCATAAACATTATTTTTTAACGTTTTACTAACTCACCAGAAAAGCAGTTATTCCCCTCCCCCATAGCGAAAATAAAGAAATTCTTACTTCTTTTCCATACATATCGACTCAATCTATTTCTTTTCGAAATGCTGGTCATGACATTTCAACTAAAATTTCATACTTTCACCAAAAATCATATTCTTAAACGAGCTATTTTTTTTTACTTTATTTCATGTATAACTAAATTTTTATTGTTTCCTCACCTCATCAAAGTTAATAAGAACTCCCCTAATCTCATTCCTTTCCCTCATTTAGTTCGCTTTAAATTGAGATATTTCAAAACTTCGCGTATTTTCTTTCACTAAATGTCCAGTTCTCCCGTATCTGTCCCATCATTTTTAACTTCTGTGCCTGCTGCATTTTTCTTTAGACGTTTAGTTTCATTGACCTTTTTTTCGTTTCAATTAGGTTTTCATTATCGTGTTTTTTATTCATTGTCTCAGCAGAAAAAGCTTTCATTCTGGAGACCTAGTGACTAAATCCGTACTTCCTCTAAACATTTTTATTTCACGTTTTACTACTTCGTAAGAAAAGCAGATGTTTCCAAACTCTCATAGTGAAAATATTGTATTCCCTTATTTTACTTATTATATTTTTCCTTCTATTCAGTGTTGTATGTTTCTTAAAACTTTGGTTTATTTTTATGAAACTTATTTTATTTTCTTAGTTTTTTTTTCTGATTCAACCTATCAATTTAATTGCTCTTATTTTTCAATTCGACTTTACTTTTGAACAGAAATGTATCTAAAATCTTCAGATGTATTTTACTCTCTAAGGCCGATTCTTCACTATTTCAAATAAAGTCATTGTAGGATTTTAGTGTAAATGCCCCTAAATCTTTAGAACTTCCTTTTCATAGTTAGATACTAATTCCTCGAGGTTTAAATTAAAACATGAAAGAAGAGTGTTTTTACGCTCTCTCCAGTGAACGAAGAGTTTTTACGCTTTTCCCAAGAAATTAACTTTGGAATCTCCCTTCTTTCTACCGGAAAATGACTATCTTGTGCGACTGTTTTCACGCGTCTACTGCTTGCTGGAAAACCTCATGTGACATGAAATCACTTTGCTTGGTAGATTAAACTAAATTCTGGTTTTGAACTTTGAACGCAAACTCAAGCTTGCAAAGGCATAGTTTTCTAAGCGAACTTAAACTGTCTAAGATGACAAAAATCTAAAACTGGTGACTCAATGGGATAGAGTGTTTGAACTTTGCCGTTCATTTAAGATTTAAGAGATCCGTAGTGAACCACTACAAGGGAAATAAGCAGACCCTGATTTAGTCCACTGTTTCCAAGGAAGGTAGAAAGCTAGTGTCGTAATTCAAAAGCTCATAACTCAAGCCTCCCCAGGATTCAATTTCGGACGGACGATTAGTCAGATGTCAACACTTAGACATTGAAAAATTACTTCAGACAAATATTTTTTTACTTAAAAGTGCTTCAAGTCAGAATTTGTATTACTTAAGATTTCCCTTAGTCAATACTTTTTCTATCTTAAAAACTTCTAAAGGGTTGATTTTGAAAAAAAACAAACAAAAAAAACGAGTTCTCCCAAAAACGTAAAATTTCCCCAGAATTGTATGAGGAACCAAAAAAATTGACGAAGCTTGAATGTTAAGTCTTCCAACCCATTTCTTTCTCTTCATGTTTCATTCCATAAACTTTCTTCAAATTCCTATATATCCAAGAATTTTGGTAAATGTCTAAGTTCGACTCCCCCAGAAATTTTCTGAAAATGATAGTTTCTCTTTTAAAAAAAAATTCCAAAATAAGAATCCCTTCAATGAAACAAGAAATTCCCATTCAAAGCATTCCATCCCTCTTTCTACTTCAAATACTCTCTTTGTAAATCTAAGGAGCTGTTTTTGTTTTTGGTTTTTTTTTAATATTCATATATTTTTCCCTCTAACTTTAGAAGATGTTTTTCCAAAATGTATGTACATATTACGATAGTAAAACATTATACAACTGCTTGATGTTCAATTCACTTCACGCTGTCTTAAGGAAATTCTTTCATTTTCTCATAACACATAGACATGTTATTTTTCTTCCCATTCAATTCAAAGACTTGAGATCAACTTTATGGAGTCCTTTGAGAAAAACTTTCATAGAAAAGCATAAATGTACTGAAAATGTCAGTTTTCTTAAAGAAATCATAAGAATAAGATATTTTTTTACTGAAACAAGTTTCCCCTGTTTAAAGCATTAAGTGGCTCTTTTCGCATCAAATTGTGTATTTCCTCATGTAAACTTTATTCTTTTTCTACTTCATATCGTCTTTCATTTCTTGTTTTTCCCTACGTAACTTAAAACTTCTTTTCTTAATCTATTTTTCATAAAGTATCATTCTTTTGAGTTGATTTTCTCTCTCTCTCTCTCTCTCTCTCTCTCTCTCTCTCTCTCTCTCTCTCTCTCTCTCTCTCTCTCTCTCTCTCTCTCTCTCTCTCTCTCTCTCTCTCTCTTTTTTTAATGCATTCCTAAGTTCATGTTGAGAAGGGTTTAAATTTTGATTGAAAGATGTTTGCAAAGATCGTTTTAGGAAAAGTTGAAAACAGATAAGGTTCGTTTCGGAAAAGTTTAAAACAGATAATGTTCGTTTCGGAAAAGTACATTCTCTTATAGGGTTAAAAATGGAAACACTTCATATTTTCTTAGGGGCGGTTTTGATGAAACACGTTTCAGTAAAAACAGTGAAATTCCCATTGAATAACATGGGGAACTGTGATTTTTAAGAAGCACGTTTTCGTTCAAGGAAAATATTTTAAAAGGTCTATTTTCGATTCAGTTGAAAACGAATCAGGTAGAAAACAGAATGCAGTAGAAACAGTCAGCAAGTTCCTGAAAGTTGAAAATAGATGAGGTTGAAAATGGATGTACTAAAAATGTCTTAGGAAAGAAATTTTTATGAAACCCAGACTGTTTAGTTTTCCCAGGCTAGGGTGTCTTCAGTGAGAGCGCTTCATCTTTTCAACTCAAAGCATAAAGCGAATCAGTTTGAAACATTTCAAACTCCCCGAAAATAAGCCGTGTACTCTGGTTTCGGCTCAATACTGTAAAACATTGCTTTCAGACCAGTCAGAAATCCCTCCGATTGGTCACCTAATAGAAAACATCAGGCGAAATAACAATACACAACGTTTCTTAAGAAAAGTCTAGCAAAAAAGCACTAGTTCCCAATTAAAACAATTGCATTCATCCTGCTACTGTTTTAAACATTTCGAAAAAGAAATTACATTTACTTTTTAAAATTCTTGAAAGCTTAAATTTTTCTCATTTCAATAAAAAAATAATTTCACTTAAAATTTAATTAAAAAAATTACTCTTTAAATGTATGCCTCAAAACTAAAAAATATTTACGCTTAATATTTCAATAAATAATAAATATTCCCAAACTCACCTTCTCACTTGCCAATTAAAAAAAAACGACATTAACAATTCTCCAGTCCACTTGAATTCCCTAACATGAACTTTGATTGCTGAAGAAAATACGGAAACAGTAATAAAAAGATTTCCTTTCCGGCATACATTTAAAGAGTAATTTTTTTTAATTAAATTTTAAGTGAAATTATTTTTTTATTGAAATGAGAAAAATTTAAGCTTTCAAGAATTTTAAAAAGTAAAAGAAATTTCTTTTTCGAAATGTTTAAAACAGTAGCAGGATGAATGCAATTGTTTTAATTGGGAACTAGTGCTTTTTTGCTAGACTTTTCTTAAGGAACGTTGTGTATTGTTATTTCGCCTGATGTTTTCTATTAGGTGACCAATCGGAGGGATTTCTGACTGGTCTGAAAGCAATGTTTTACAGTATTGAGCCGAAACCAGAGTACACGGCTTATTTTCGGGGAGTTTGAAATGTTTCAAACTGATTCGCTTTATGCTTTGAGTTGAAAAGATGAAGCGCTCTCACTGAAGACACCCTAGCCTGGGAAAACTAAACAGTCTGGGTTTCATAAAAATTTCTTTCCTAAGACATTTTTAGTACATCCATTTTCAACCTCATCTATTTTCAACTTTCAGGAACTTGCTGACTGTTTCTACTGCATTCTGTTTTCTACCTGATTCGTTTTCAACTGAATCGAAAATAGACCTTTTAAAATATTTTCCTTGAACGAAAACGTGCTTCTTAAATTTCACAGTTCCCCATGTTATTCAATGGGAATTTCACTGTTTTTACTGAAACGTGTTTCATCAAAACCGCCCCTAAGAAAATATGAAGTTTTCCATTTTTAACCCTATAAGAGAATGTACTTTTCCGAAACGAACATTATCTGTTTTAAACTTTTCCGAAACGAACCTTATCTGTTTTCAACTTTTCCTAAAACGATCTTTGCAAACATCTTTCAATCAAAATTTAAACCCTTCTCAACATGAACTTAGGAATGCATTAAAAAAAAAGAGAGAGAGAGGTAGAGAGAAAAAATCAACTCAAAAGAATGATACTTTATGAAAAATAGATTAAGAAAAGAAGTTTTAAGTTACATAGGGAAAAACAAGAAACGAAAGACGATATGAAGTAGAAAAAGAATAAAGTTTATATGAGGAAATACAGAATTTGATGCGAAAAGAGCCACTTAATGCTTTGAACAGGGGAAACTTGTTTCAGTAAAAAATATCTTATTCTTATGATTTCTTTAAGAAAACTGACATTTTCAGTACATTTATGCTTTTCTATGAAAGTTTTTCTCAAAGGACTCCATTAAGTTGATCTCAAGTCTTTGAAGTGAATGGGAAGAAAAATAACTTGTCTATGTGTTATGAGAAAATGAAAGAATTTCCTTAAGACAGCGTGAAGTGAATTGAACATCAAGCAGTTGTATGATGTTTTACTATCTTAATATGTACATACATTTTGGAAAAATATCTTCTAAAGTTAGAGGGGAAAATATATGAATATTAAAAAAAAAACAGCTCCTTAGATTTACAAAGAGAGTATTTGAAGTAGAAAGAGGGATGGAATGCTTTGAATGGGAATTTCTTGTTTCATTGAAGGGATTCTTATTTTGGAATTTTTTTTAAAAAGAGAAACTATCATTTTCAGAAGATTTCTGGGGGAGTCGAACTTAGACATTTACCAAAATTCTTGGATATATAGGAATTTGAAGAAAGTTTATGGAATGAAACATGAAGAGAAAGAAATGGGTTGAAAGACTTAACTTTCAAACTTCGTCAATTTTTTTGGTTCCTCATAGAATTCTGGGGAAATTTTACGTTTTTGGGAGAACTCGTTTTTTTTATTTTTTTTTTTTCAAAATCAACCCTTTAGAAGTTTTTAAGATAGAAAAAGTATTGACTAAGGGAAATCTTAAGTAATACAAATTCTGACTTGAAGCACTTTTAAGTAAAAAAATATTTGTCTGAAGTAATTTTTCAATGTCTAAGCATTAACATCTGACTAATCGTCCGTCCGAAATTGAATCCTGGGGAGGCTTGAGTTATGAGCTTTTAATTACGACACTAGCTTTCTACCTTCCTTGGAAACAGTGGACTAAATCAGGGTCTGCTTATTTCCCTTGTAGTGGTTCACTACGGATCTCTTAAATCTTAAATGAACGGCAAAGTTCAAACGCTCTGTCCCATTGAGTCACCAGTTTTAGATTTTTGTCATCTTAGACAGTTTAAGTTCGCTTAGAAAACTATGCCTTTGAAAGCTTGAGTTTGCGTTCAAAGTTCAAAACCAGAATTTAGTTTCATCTACCAAGCAAAGTTATTTCATGTCATATGAGGTTTTCCAGCAAGCAGTAGACGCGTGAAAACAGTCGCACAAGATAGTCATTTTCCGGTAGAAAGAAGGGAGATTCCAAAGTTAATTTCTTGGGAAAAGCGTAAAAACTCTTCGTTCACTGGAGAGAGCGTAAAAACACTCTTCTTTCATGTTTTAATTTAAACCTCGAGGAATTAGTATCTAACTATGAAAAGGAAGTTCTAAAGATTTAGGGGCATTTACACTAAAATCCTACAATGACTTTATTTGAAATAGTGAAGAATCGGCCTTAGAGACTAAAATACATCTGAAGATTTTAGATACATTTCTGTTCAAAAGTAAAGTCGAATGGAAAAATAAGAGCAATTAAATTGATAGGTTGAATCAGAAAAAAAAACTAAGAAAATAAAATAAGTTTCATAAAAATAAACCAAAGTTTTAAGAAACATACAACACTGAATAGAAGGAAAAATATAATAAGTAAAATAAGGGGAATACAATATTTTCACTATGAGAGTTTGGAAACATCTGCTTTTCGTACGAATTAGTAAAACGTGAAATAAAAATGTTTAGAGGAAGTACGGACTTAGTCGCTAGGTCTCCAGAATGAAAGCTTTTTCTGCTGAGACAATGAATAAAAAACACGATAATGAAAACCTAATTGAAACGAAAGAAAAGGTCAATGAAACTAAATGTCTAAAGAAAAAATGCAGCAGGCACAGAAGTTAAAAATGATGGGACAGATACGGGACAACTGGACATTTAGTGAAAGAAAATACGCGAAGTTTTGAAACATCTCAATTTAAAGCGAACTAAATGAGGGAAAGGAATGAGATTAGGGAGTTCTTATTAACTTTGATGAGATGAGGAAACAATAAAAATTTAGTTATACATGAAATAAAGTAAAAAAAAAAATAGCTCGTTTAAGAATATGATTTTTGGTGAAAGTATGAAATTTTAGTTGAAATGTCATGACCAGCATTTCGAAAAGAAATAGATTGAGTCGATATGTATGCAAAAGAAGTAAGATTTTCTTTATTTTCGTTACGGGAGTGGGGAATAACTGCTTTTCTGGTGAGTTAGTAAAACGTTAAAAAAATAATGTTTATGGGAAGAACGGAATCACTAGCTTTGCCTCAAGAATGAATGTTTTTTCGGACGAGACAGAAAAATATACAGTCCAAAGAATGCAAATTTTATCGTAAGAAAAAAGGTTTTGGATTGTATTTCTTGACAATGAATGCTTTCTTGTTGGGACAGTCCACGAAAAGTATAGCAAACTAGAAAAGAATAAAAAAATGCATATTTGACTACATGTAAGATTTGAGGGATATTTTTCTGCAAGTTTGAAAATATGCTATATAAGGAAACAGAAATCTGATGATTTGCTACATCTAAAATAATCGTTTTGTTGAAATGAAATGAAAAAAAGAAAGAGTCTAAATAAAAGGAGTCACGAGTTTGACCAAGTAAGAAAAAAATTACTGACATACTGAAAAGTTTTACGAAATTTCAAAAAAAAAAAAGATGAAGTAAAATAGCGACTTTGGGAAGCTATAATGATATGTGAAATAAAGTAAGAAAAAATTGTTTCATCAGAATTTTAACTGTGAAAGACCTGTAGAGTTCTTGAACACACGAAAAAATTACGAGAAAATAATATTGCAAAGGCGAAAGACTCAGAATTAGCATGAAGTCATTTCACAAAAAAAAAATGACAAAGTCCAATAATTACTGCGAACAGGAACGAAATCGTTTCTAAAGAAGCATTTCCTCGTTTCATGATCTGTAATAAAATTGAATAAAGGAAAAAGAAAAGTTCCCCAGAAAATTCATTACATCTACACGAAAAACTCCCTCAAAACATACAAAAAATATAAAAAACACATGATGAAATAACGTAAAAGTAATAAAAAAATAAAGTGAATACGTAGTACACGAGACCACCTGACCATTTTTTTAAAACCAAATCATCGTGAGTTAGGACCTCGCTAAGACCATCAGAGCATTTTTACTTAATTGGAAAGAAAATTCCCCAGCATCGTTACGTAAAAATTTCCTCCGGGGAAAAATAACATCGAAGAGGGGAAAAATCCCGCTTGAAAACCACAGGAATAAATACAAAAAATCCGAATGGACCCCACTCGTTTGTTGCCATCCCTCAAAATCAAAGATCCATCGAAAGTTCCAAGAAGCACCGCTAGGGGCAGCACATCGAGTTGACATCCCCTATATCCGCCCCCTTTCCCACTCGGTCATTGCCATCCCTCAAAATCAAAGATCCATCGAAAGTTCCAAGAAGCACCGCTAAGGGGCAGCACATCGAGTTGACATCCCCTATGTCTCCCCCTTTCCATACTCGACCGTTGCCATCTCTCAAAAACACTGATCCATTGAAAGTTCCAAGAAGCACCGCTAGGGGGCAGCATATCATGGGGACGATCACGTGACAAAAATTCTGACAAGGGGACAGCCTCGTGTGCAGCCAATGTTACGTCTATGGAGGGCTGCCCCTGCAATAGAATGTCCCCTTTCCCTCTACTAGGGTACCACTTTCATGCTGCGCAAGGAACCGCGTTCAGCGTCTTGTTATTCAAGGCCCCGGCTGTCTTTTCTACGTCCCGTGTTTTGTAAGTGAAATATCCGTTAGTAGAATCTAAGAACATTCAAAACATCGGGAAGGCCAAAACTGGAATGTTCACTATTCCCAGGAGCAATGTTACAAGGTCACACAGGATGTCCCCGTGTCTACACAATTGTGCCCCCCCCACCGTTAGTTTTAGCTGTACGGAAAAGGAATGGGTCTTACAACAACGAATACTTGAACTGTTCCCGTATGCTCTTAGTCCTTCAGCAAAGCCCTAAATTTAATCCACAGTACAGAGCAAAGCCGGCTGGACCATAAGAGCAACTGGAGCTTTCGCCCCGGGCCCCATACCTTCAAGGGGCTCCGCAGTTTAGGAAAAAAATAATTTTTGGTAGAATTTTTAGCAATTATTTCCTTTGTGTGTAAGTTTTGGGGTGCGAAGCCCTTAAAAAGTTCTTTTTCAAAAAGTTTTTTTTTCGTTTTTTTCGTTTACAATCCCTCCATTTTCGAATAGGTTATCGTCCTTCGCCGTACAAATATTTAAATTTGGGGATTTTAAGTGATTATTGAAACTACGTTTCTATTTTCCCCATTGATAAATAGCAAATTAGATTTCATCATTTTGTGGCCCTTACTTTTATGTATTTAACAATTTGCGTGCAAACCAGATACTTAAATTTAAAGAAATAAAAAGAACAACATCAAAGTTAATTTCGGGTTACATATAGAAGCCATTTATTCAGTGACTTTAAAAACATTATTGTAAATTTAAAAATTAAATCATATATGAGCGCGTATAAAAGTTTAAAAAGTAGCTAATTTGTCACTTGCTCCACTTTGCATTAAAAATCAATCACTAAAGCCTTGTATCAGGGAAAAAACAACTATTTGTATGAATTTATTTTAGAGGAATCCTTATTAATTCCTACACTGAAATATTCGCAATTCAAAAAATTTCGCTATGCAGTTATTTTTTTTTATCATTTTGTAAGGAAGTTTTTATAAGAGTCATAATACAATTTCAACCCCATCTCCCCGGAAAGAAAATCGTAGATTTCAACACTTTTTACTCTCTCTCTCTCTTTCTCTGTCTCCCTCCCTCTTCTCTCTCACACCCTCTCATCTCTCCCTCCCTCCCGCTTCTCTCCCTCCCTCCCTCTTATCTCTCTCTCCCTCCTTCTTCTCTCTCTCTCTCTCTCTCTATCTCTGAACTTTCTTTATGATAATTTTCTTTATGACATACTGCAGAGGTGAAGCACATGTCAAGACGTAGAAGTTGCAACAATAAATTCTTTCGGTGTAGCTTAATTGGTAAAGCATTCGGCTCTGGAGTAGAGGGATGAGGAATCGTTGTCACCGTCAAAATTTGTGAATTTCACATCGTGTGTGTTCTTTGAGGACATTTTTCACGTAACGACTTTATTAAAATATGAGATTTATTTCCTAGTGCCAACAATAAATTTTTGGTCCGGGCCCCGCAATAAAATTTCGCCCCAGGCCCTGTAAAAGCTCCCGCCATCCGGCTGTAGCGCAGAGGGAAGAGGTCGTGTGCAGAATATTTTCTTTTAATATCGGATCAAATATTCGATGTATTGCAGCAGGAATCAAATATTGATTATACCTATTACCGGCAAAGTAAGTCTGTTATTCTTGAGTAGAATTTTATATGTTTTAGCAAACTTGATAAAAAATTTCCCTATCAATCACAACCCCACAACGGGCACGGAGAAGTGGCCACCGGAGAACTGGCTACATGGAGAACTGGACACATTGGAATTTCAGTGCCATAAAATTGTTCCTCATAAACAAATTTCGTTTGGCTATATTCCCCACTACTTGAGCAGCTATTGTTCATATTTTTTTTTTTTTAATATTTCATTTTCAGCAAGAAATTTAGACATTTCCATGATTTTCGGGCAAAAGACAAAGCGGAGAACTGGCCACCAGAAAACTGACCACCGGAGAAGTGGCCGCACGAAGAACAGGCCATAAAAAAATTAAAGGGCCGTATAAAAATTGCGTTCTAGACTGCTCCGTGGCTACGTCTCCCTAGGTATCTGACACACATAAAATGTCCATAATTTCGTATTTTATTATTTACGATATTTTTCTAGGTCTATAGACTACAGCTAAACAAATTCTCTGCTGGTATGTGCAAACCCAAGAAACTTGTCGGGGGGGGGGGGGGGCGAAAACCTAAAATATGAAATATCAAGAATTTCCAGTTCGATCGGGAGATTTTCAGCGTTTACAAGCAGCAACTCAACAAATTTTCTGAGTGCATGGGCCTACCCAGGAAACCTGTCAGGGAGGGGGAGGGGTTATACCAAAAGTGTAAAGTGTAAAATATAAAGAATTTCTCGTCCGTTCGGGAGATTTTCACCATTTACAACCAGAATACTTTGTTTTATGTTTTAGGTATTAATCTCCCCCCCCCCCCCACCCCCGACAGGTTTCTTGAGTCAGCACATGCCCTCAGAGAGTTTGTTGAGATGTAGGTTGTAAAGGTTGAAAATCTCCCGACCGGATCAGAAGGATCAGAAGTTCTCTATATTTTATACTTTCGGTGTTACTCCCCATCCCCCTTCCCTCGACAGGTCTCCTGAGGCAGCAGATGCCTTCAGATAATTTGTTGATTTGTAGGCTCTAAATGCTGAAAATCTGATCGGACCAGAAATTCTATATGATGTTTTACACTTTTGGAATATACCCCCCCCCCCCCCCCCGACAGGTTTGCTGAGGAGGCATATGCTCTCAGATAATGTGTCGAGTTGTAGCTTGTAATTACTGAAAATCTCAATTTCCCGATCGGACCTAAAAATTTTAATATTTTACACTTTTGGTATCCCCCTTCCCCCAACAGGTTTCCTGAGTCAGCACTCAGCACATGCCCTCAGATAATTTGCAGACTTGTGCGTACTTTGTGAACCTTGGAATCTTTTGTTGAGTTGTAGATCATAAAGAATTACATTAATTATCGCAATTAAGAAAAGACGAAATTACTGAAGCTTTATATGACTCTGATAACCAACCTCTGGTGGTCGTGGCCACGAATCGGTCAAAAAAAGCAATTTTTATACTGCCCCTTAAATTTTTGTGGCCAGTTCTCCGATGGGCACTTCTCCGGGTGGCCAGTTCTCCTACACCCCAATCACAACGGGCCTTGTAAACGCTTTGTTCCGACATACAAAAGTACTTTACCTGGGTCAATCACATGTTACCAAGAGCTCAGTGGCGCATTCTGGATTTCTTTATGGGGTATCCCAAAATATTGAAGATGCAAATGAAAATACCCCGAAGAAAATGTCTCCCAAACTAATAAGAACAAATGAAAATATATTCGACATCATCATTATCATCCTCATCATCATTGTCAACCATTATCAATCCACTGCTGAACGAAGGTTTCCCCAAGTTTCTTCCACAACGGTCTGTCTTGTGCCAGTCTTCTCCATGTTACTCCCGCATACTTTCTAATTTCATCCACCCATCTCCCATGTGGTCTTCTTCTGGGTCTTTTCCTGTCCCTTGGAATCCAATCTAAAATTTCGGTTGTCCATCGATGGTCTGTCCAGCCCATTGCCATTTCAGGGATTTAACTCTGATCATGATGTCTTCCACTCTTGTCATTTTTCGGATCAAAGAATTCTTCTTCTTATCTCACCTGGTTACACCGCTCCATGTCTCTTTGAGTTGTCTGCAGTCTCAGTATGTCTCTTTTAGTTAAGGTCCACGTCTCTGCACCATACGTAAGCACTGGAAGGATACATTGATCAAACACTTTTCTTTTAAGACATAATGGCATATTGCTCTTGAAAATTATGCTGTTTCTTCCAAAAGCTCTCCAGGCAAGTTTTGTACGCAAATTAATTTCTTCATCAATGTGACCCTCATTTGATATCTGCTGTCCAAGGTAAATGTAGGTATTGGTTATCTCCAGCTTTTCCCCATCAATCAATAAATCTTCATTTCTTGTAAAAGCATTGAACATCACTTTTGTCTTCTGAAAGTTCATTTTTAATTCCACTTCTTTACTCTTGTCAACAAGTTCCTGGATCATACTCTGCAGCTGTGATAGGGTAGTTTCAAAAATGACTACGTCTTCAGCAAAATGAAGGTGAGTTAGATAATCTCCATTAATATTTATCCCTTTGTTTTCCCAGTTCAGTGATTGAAAAACATTTTCCAATGGGGCATTAAAGAGTTTGGGAGATATGGTGTCACCTTGTCTCACTCCCTTTCCAAATTTTATGTGTGTTGTAGTTTCAAACATCCGAATCTTTGCACTTGCATTTTCATAGATGTTATTAATAACATTAATGTATGCATCTTCAATACCGCAGGATTTCAAAGGCATTGTAACTGCTGATGGTTTCACCGAATCGAAGGCCTTTTCGTAATCGATAAAAGCCATCCACAATGGAAGTTCATATTCCCTCACTCTTTCAATTAGTTCTCTCAGTACGTGAATATGATCTATTGTGCTGTAGCCACTCCTGAATTCAGCTTGTTCTCTCGGTTGAGCCATGTCCAGTGTTACTTTCAAGCGGTGTGAAAGGACTTTAGTGAAGATTTTAAAAACTACTGATAGGAGGCTGATAGGTCTGTAGTTCCTGAGATCCTCAATGTCACCTTTTTTATGTAGCAGAATCATTGCAGCGTTGTTCCAATCCTCAAGAATCTTCCCTTCATTAAGGCATCGAGTGAAAATTTGGGCGAGTACTGTTTCAATTTCTGCACTTGCTTATTGCGTGATGTCTACAGTAATTCTATTTTCTCCTGGAGCTTTTCCCAGCTTCATGTTCTTGATTGCATGTGTAACTTCTGCTGGGAGGACTAGAAGAACTCTGGTACTAGTACCTTTCCTGATGTCTGGAGTACATGCATCATCCCTTTCATATAATGTGGAGTAGAAATCTTTCACTCTTGTCAAAATTTCTCCTCTATTTCTTGTTACAGAACCAACTTTTTTTCTCAGTGCCATAATCTGTTTTCTTCCCTTACTGAGATGTCCCTTTGCTATCTTTAGGCTTTGGCTGTTTTCAATTGCTTTCCTCACTAGCTCACAATTGACTTTCCTTACGTCTTCATGATACTTTTCGTACTGTCTTGCATATCTCTATATATTCCACTTTGGAAGTCACATCTTCTTTAGTTGTCCTCGTCTTTCTTCTTTTTGGTATCAACATTTTGGTTTTTCCTGATAATTTGTACACATGCAACTTGTTCTTAGACCCAGCTAATTTTGTTGCTGTTTCCATAAGAGCTTTGGTTACTTTTCTGTTAACTTCCGAAATATCCACTTCTTCCGATGTTAGGCCTTCTAAAGCAGAGAATCTGTTCTTCAGTTCCAACTTGAAGGTATTATGGTGTTTTTTAAGGTTGGTTATGTCAGTACATTTTGTTTGTCTTATGAGCTTGCCACGTTCGAGTTTAGTGTTGAGGTGCATCTTACATCTCACCAATCTATGGCCACTACCTGTGTTGAACTTGTTTAGCACACTGCAGTCTTCTCTGACGAATTTTTTGTTACACATAATAAAATCAATTTCACTTGTCGTCCCATTTGGATGTCTCCATGTCCATTTCTTGTGTGGCTTTTTCTTGAAAAAGGAGTTCAAGATGAAAAACCCTTCTGCCTCTGCAAACTCTACAAGGGTATTTCCACTATGATTTCTGTTGCCGTGACCGAATTTACCTACTGAAGTTTCATTCTGTTGCCGTTGCCCTATTTTTGCATTGAAATCTCCCATAATTATCTTCAAGTGCTGCTTACCTTTATTATTTAGATCACGAATTTCCTCATAAAATTCTTCAATTTCTTCTTTAGGATGACTTGTGGTGGGTGCATAAGTTTGAATAATCTGAGCCCTGTATCTTCTCGAGAGTTGGATAACGAGTCGTGCAGCTCTGTCAGAGGAACTTTCAACTTCTACAACTTTATCCTTCAGTTTTTTGTTTATTATAAATCCAACACCACTAGTTCTGTCAATATCTGTCCCACGATAGTAGAAGAGATGTCCACTTTTCAGTTCAACGAGATCTTCTCCTTTCCTCCTTACCTCACTTAGCCCGACGATGTCTCACTTGATCCTTTGTAGTTCCTCTTCCAATTCAAGAAGCCTTGAATCAGAAGATAGGGAGCGTTCATTATACGTAGCCGGAGCTCATATTCAAAATGTTTTCATAACAAATCAAGTAAATAATATTGCGCTTATTAAAAAATTCTAAAAAGACTTATGCTGGAAACTTGTCCTGAACTCAGGTCGTAGGCCATATAGGAAGATGCAAGAATATTTCAATGTGGTGTCATCAAACAAGTAGTAAAAAGATCTGGGAGGGATTCCCCATGAAGAAATATTTCATGACCACACATTCTATAGATGTTTGAACGACAAATTCTTCCAAAAGAAAAGAAATTTAAAAGTTAGCCGTGTCCAGGGTTTGTGTCATGTGGTTTTTTCTGCAAGAATTTCTAGTAAAATTAAATTCATACGGTAAATGAAAAAGAAAAGCATTTTAAAATCATTTTGTTTGGTTTCGATTGACAGGTTTGAACTACATTCTCATGTAAATTATTTTAAATTTTAATGATTTAATTTTTCATACTTACAACTTAAACAGACAAGTTTTTCTCTTCAAGTTTTATTCTTTTAATTAAAGACTTTCAATTTCAAAATTCACAATTTAAAAATACGGAAGTAATTGCATGCCTTCAATCCCGGTGGCGCAATAATCTAAGCGATGGCTTCTGACCGTTTGTCCGAGATGGGTCTGCGTTCGAGTGTGACATGGACGTTGTGTTTGTCTCTTAGGGCACAGGCTCTCTCCCTTCCCTGGAACCAGTGGCTCTATATTAGGGACGAGCGGCTGCTTACAATCCAATGAGTTGCTGATGATGGTTGTTAAACCTCGAAAAAAATGAAAAAAATAATTACATGATTTCATTTAACTCTTAAATTTAGGAGCTCCAAAATCTATTCTACCCAAAACTTACAATTTGTTGTGATTGTAATTCCATGTTTTTCCAGGGATTTTACGTACTTTACCAGTTCGAAATAGTCTCTTTCAGTTATTGTATATCATTATTTGCACGGAATTCTCAAAAATAAATAAATAAATAAATGAAATAAAATAAAAAAGTTCCTACAGAAAAGTAATTATTTCAGGGGAACAGCAAATTGGTACCCGGCAAATTCATACCCGGAAGATTGGTACCCGGCAAATTCGTACCCGGGATATTGGTACCCTTCTGTTGCTACGACGTTACGGGGGCATATACAAATTGCCGTCAATTTGTAGATCTTTTAAAGATATGGTGTTCGGTGAAACAATAGAATCATAATAAGACTGATTCTATTTCCGAAAAGGGGTGGTATGGGATTTCTTTTTGTTCCGTTTCACACACGCGGAATTTTTCTGCCGAAGCAATAAAACCGTCCCACAGTACAATTTTTGGCAAGCTATTTCATTGCTAGAACGCAGGAAAAAATGCCTGAAGGATGAGCTTCCCTATCTCCCTATCGGTGGTTCTTTGTTCAACAGCACTTTGTCCCCCCCCCCCCCTCTCACACAGGAGGGATTGTTTTATTGCACTAGCGGACGATCGGCTGGTCACTTGTGTGAACATCTTTCCTTTCAGCTACGTCTCTCTCAAACTTGAAGGTATTTGCGCCATCCGGTTTGTAGCGAACCCCTCGGAAGCTGTGCGGCTTGGAAGCTCTTTTGGGGGCAGGCAAAATTGAAGAGAATTGTCAGCAAATTTGAATCGGCCGTGCTGATATTCATAAGGTTTGCATGACAAGTTAAAGCTTGTATAATTGCGTTCATATTCTTAACGTTTACATAACAAATCCAGTTAATAATGTTGCTCCTTTAACTCGGCCACGAAACATTACCTGCAAGCAGAGCCGGACGGAGCTTTTGCGGGGCTCGGGGCGAAATTTCATTTCTGGCACCAGGAAATAAATCTCATATTTTAATAAAGTTGTTGCGTGAAAAATGACCGTAAAGAACACACACGATGTGAAATTCACAAATTTCACTGTGACAACAACGAACCCTTATCCCTCTACTCCGGAGCCGAATGCTTTACCAATTAAACTAACCGACGGAATTTATCGCTGCAACTTTTCCGTCTTGCCATGTGCTTCACTTCTGTAGTAACGTCATAACGAAAACTATCATAAAGACAAAATGTTTATCTCAAAAAAATATTTGCTTTAAGCTTAAGAAAAAGACCATAATATGGATTGAAAGTTCCGAGAGAGAGAGAGAAAAAAAACTGTTAAACTCTACGAATTTTTTTCCGGGAAGATGGGGTTGAGGTTGTATTGTGACTCTTAAAAACTTCTTCACAAAATGATAAACAGATCCCTGCTTAGCGAAAAGTTTTGTATTGTGAATACTTCAGTGTAAGAAATAATCCGGATCCCTCTAAAATAAATTCATATAAATAGTTTTTTCCCCTGATACATGTTTCAGTGATTGATTTTTAATGCAAAATAGCATAAAAATCAATCAGGGATCTTGATTGATTTTTAAAACTTTTTGAAACTTTTAGACGCGCTCATATATGAATTTTTTTTTGTTTCTAGTAATATTTTTAAAGTCACTAAATAAATGGCCTCCATGTGTTGCCCGAAATCAACTTTGATATTGTTCTTTTTATTTATCTAAATTCACTTATCTAGTTTGCACGCAAATTGTGAAATATATAAAAGTAAGGGCCACAAAATGAGGAAATTTAATTTGCTATTTTGAGAATGCGGAAAATATTAAGGTAGTTACAATAATCACTTGAAATTTGCAAATCTCAGTATTTGTACGGCGAAGGGCAATATTCTATTTAAAAATGGGGAAATTGGAAAAAATAAAATTAAAAAAAAACAACATCTTTTTAAGGGCCTTGCAGCCGAAAACTTACACACAAAAAATATTGTTTGTAAAAAATTCTACCGTAACTGTTTTTTCCTAAACTACGGGGCCCTTTGAAGGCGCAGGGCCCAGGGCTACTGCCTCGGTTGCCCCTATGGTCCAGCCGGCCCTGCCTGCAAGGCACTAGGCCTAGGCATTTCTAGCCATTTTGTATCCGCCGAGCTCAGATTCTGAACGTTTACATAACAAGTCAAGGTTACAGTATTACACTTTTACTTAGGCACAAAACATTTATTAACAGACCCTAAGCCTAGGCCTTTTTTGCAATTTATTATCCACGGAGCTCATAGTAAAAAGATTTACATTACAAATCAAGTAAACAATGTTTCTCCTTTACTTGGTCACAAAACTTTAATTGCAAGGCCCTATGCCTAGGCCTTTCTAGGAATTTTCAATAAAATTTGGTAGAATAAAAACTGTTTAAAAGGCCTAGGGGCTATGAATTAATATTTAGTGCCTAAGTAAAAGCGCAATATTATTAACATGAGTTGATATGCAAACGTTGTGAATGTGACATCAGTAAAATAAAAACCGTTTAAAAGGCCTAGGCTTAGGGCCTATGAATTAATATTTAGTGCCTAAGTAAAAGCGCAATATAATTAACGTCAGTTGATACGTAAACTTTATGAATGTGACATAAGAAGAATATAAACTGTTTAAAAGGTCTAGGCCTAGGCAGTGGCGCACTCAGGAATTCTTGTTGGAGGGGGATGTATATATATATATATATATATAGCATATGTACACAATGTGTGTGTGTATATATATCATCATCATCATTGTCAACCATTATCAATCCACTGCTGGACGAAGGTCTCCCCAAGTTTCCTCCACAACGGTCTGTCTTGCGCCAGTCTCCTCCATGTCACTCCCGCATACTTTCGAATTTCATCCACCCATCTTCCATGTGGTCTTCTTCTGGGTCTTTTCCTGTCCCTTGGAATCCAATCCAAAATTTCGGCTGTCCGTCGATGGTCTGTTCTTCTGGCAGTATGTCCAGCCCATTGCCATTTCAGGGATTTAACTCTGATCATGATGTCTTCCACTCTTGTCATTTTTCGGATCCACGTGTTCCTCTTCTTATCTCTCCTGGTTACACCAAGCATGCACCTCTCCATGCTGCTTTGAGTTGTCTGCAGCCTTTGTATGTCTCTTTTAGCTAAGGTCCACGTCTCTGCACCATACGTAAGCACTGGAAGGATGCATTGATCAAACACTTTTCTTTTAAGACATAATGGCATATTGCTCTTGAAAATTATGCTGTTTCTTCCAAAAGCTCTCCAGGCAAGTTTTGTACGCCGATTAATTTCTTCACCAATGTGACCCTCACTTGATATCTGCTGTCCAAGATAAACGTACGTGTCTGTTATCTCCAGCTTTTCTCCATCAATCGATAAATCTTCATTTCTTGTAAAAGCCTTGTACATCACTTTTGTCTTCTGAAAGTTCATATTTAGTCCCACTTCTTTACTCTTGTCAGAAAGTTCCTGGATCATACTCTGTAACTCTGATGGGGTAGTTGCAAAAATGACTATGTCATCAGCAAAACGAAGGTGGGTTAGATAATCTCCATTAATCTTTATCCCTTTGTTTTCCCAGTTCAGTGATTGAAAGACATTTTCCAATGTGGCATTAAAGAGCTTCGGAGATATGGTGTCACCTTGTCTCACTCCTTTTCCAATTTTTATGTGTGGTGTATTTTCAAACAGCCGAATCTTTGCACTTGCATTTTCATAGATGTTATTAATAATATTAATGTATGCATCTTCAATACCGCAGGATTTCAGAGCCATTGCAACTGCTGATGGTTTCACCGAATCAAAGGCTTTTTCATAATCGATAAAAGCCATGCACAATGGAAGCTCATATTCCCTCGCTCTTTCAATTAGTTCTCTCAGTACGTGGATATGATCTATTGTGCTGTAGCCACTCCTGAATCCAGCTTGTTCTCTCGGTTGAGCCATGTCCAGTGTCACCTTCAAGCGGTGTGAAAGAACTTAGTGAAGATTTTATAAACCACTGATAGGAGGCTGATAGGTCTGTAGTTCCTGAGATCCTCAATGTCACCTTTTTTATGTAGCAAGATCATTGTAGCGTTGTTCCAATCCTCAGGAATTTTCCCTTCATTAAGGCATCGAGTGAAAATTTGGGCGAGTACTGTTTCGATTTCTCCACTTGCTTCTTGTATGATGTCTACAGTAATTCCATCTTCTCCTGGAGCTTTTCCCCGCTTCATGTTCTTGATTGCATGTGCAACTTCTGCTGGAAGGACTGGAAGAACTCTGGTACTGGTACCTTTCATGATGTCTGGAGTACATGTATCATCCCTTTCATATAATTTGGAGTAGAAATCTTTCACTCTTGTCAAAATTTCGCCTCTATTTCTTGTTACAGAACCATCTTCTTTTCTCAGTGCCATAATCTGTTTTTCCCCTTACTGAGATGTCCCTTTGCTATCTTTAGGCTTTGGTTGTTTTCAATTGCTTTCCTTACTAGTTCACAGTTGAATTTCCTTACGTCTTCAGTGATACTTTTTCGTACTGTCTTGCATAGCTCTATATATTCCACTTTGGAAGTCACATCTTCTTTAGTTGTCCTCATCACTCTTCTTTTTTGCATCAACATTTTGGTTTTTCCTGATAATTTGTTCACATGCAATTTGTTCTTAGACCCAGCTAATTTTGTTGCTATTTCCATAAGAGCTTTGGTTACTTTTCTGTTAACTTCAGAAATATCCACTTCTTCCGATGTTAGGCCTTCTAAAGCAGAGAATCTGTTTTTCAGTTCCAATTTGTAGGTATTATGGTGTTTTTTAAGGTTGGTTATGTCAATACATTTTGTTTGTCTTATGAGCTTGCTACGTTCGAGTTTAGTGTTGAGGTGCATCTTACATCTTACCAATCTATGGTCACTGCCTGTGTTGAACTTGTTTAGCACACTGCAGTCTTCTATGACGAATTTTTTGTTACACATAATAAAACCAATTTCACTTGTCGTCCCATTTGGATGTCTCCATGTCCATTTCCTGTGTGGCTTTTTCTTGAAAAAGGAGTTCAAGATGAAAAACCCTTCTGCCTCTGCAAACTCTACGAGAGTATTTCCACGCTGGTTTCTGTTGCCGTGACCGAATTTACCTACTGAAGTTTCATTCTGTTGCCGTTGCCCTATTTTTGCATTGAAATCTCCCATAATTATCTTCAAGTGCTGCTTACCTTTATTATTTAGATCACGAATTTCCTCATAAAATTCTTCAATTTCTTCTTCAGCATGACTTGTGGTGGGTGCATAAGTTTGAATAATCTGAGCCTGGTATCTTCTCGAGAGTTGGATAACGAGTCGTGCAGCTCTGTCAGAGGAACTTTCAACTTCTACAACTTTATCCTTCAGTTTCTTGTTTATTATAAATCCAACACCACTAGTTCTGCCAGTATTTGTCCCACGATAGTAGAAGAGATGTCCACTTTTCAGTTCAATGAGATCTTCTCCTTTTCTCCTTACCTCACTTAGCCCGACGATGTCCCACTTGATCCTTCGTAGTTCCTCTTCCAATTCAAGAAGCCTTGAATCAGAAGATAGGGAGCGTCCGTTGTACGTAGCCAAGGTCAGCATCAGATGGCAGCCTAGTCCGGTCCTCCGGGGATTCTTAGCACCCTCTGCCTTCATGTCGCACTGGCCGCTGCCTTGGCCAGGTACATTCCAGCTGCCGGAGACTGAGGGCCAAGATTTAAGTTGTGGAGTCATTTTGGAAGGGTTTGGCCTTAACTCACCACGCTGGCCAAGCGGGTTGGTGAGTGTGGGATAGCATTTCCTCTAATCCCGATGGTATAGTTATACCGCTATTGGCGGTCGTGTATATATATATATAAACACTGCCGGACAATTGCTAAGGACGGATGACAATAGCAACGATAGCAACCATAAAATGGAAGGCAGGAAAATGTGGAAATTAGCATAAATGCGGGATACAGTAAGACGTGTTGTGCGTATGCAAATTTTGGATTGCCGAACTTGTTCGTGACGTCATAGCGCTGATAACAGATATAAAGGATTTGAAGCGTGTTGACCGGTGTTGTTCAAACGCAAAGTTGAAAGGGAAAGAATCAATTGACGAACTTGCAATTTTCAGTATGTCTTCCCGACATCACCTAGATAATTTTACGCGTAGCCGTATTATTGGCAAGATTGAAGAAGGGCGAAAAATAACAGATGTTGCCAGGGAGTTCGACGTCAGCCACAGTGTTATTTCAAGGCTTTGGAAATCATTTCAAACAAATGGAGAGTGTAGCAAACGTCACGGGGGAGGTCGTGGTCGCAGTACGACACCTGCAGAAGACCGGTACATAGTGCTATCAACAAAAAGACACCGGCGCAGCACAGCTAGTCAGGTAGCAAATCAGTTTATCGCTGCTACTGGCAAGCGGATCTCCCGAAAAACTGTCGCCAGACGTTTGCATGAAGGAGGACTATACTCCCGCCGTCCTGTTGTGTGCATCCCATTGTCTAAACGTCACCGTACCGCCCGTTTGCAATGGTGCCATCAACATCACAATTGGACTGATAACGACTGGTCTGCTGTCCTCTTCTCAGATGAGAGTAGATACAGTCTATCGTCTGATTGTCGACGACAACTGATTTGGCCTGATAGTGGTACTGCATATTGTCCAGCAAACATACAGGAAAGGGACCGATATCCGACATGTAGTGTCATGGTATGGGCTGGCATCATGATCAATGGCCGTACGTCTTTCTATGTGCTTCCAACTGGGACTCTGACTGGCCAACGATACATTAATGATGTTTTGCTACCTCATGTTCGCATGTTCCGTGGTGCTGTCGGTGATAGATTCATTTTCATGGACGACAACGCAACATGTCATCGAACAGTCGCTGTCCATGAGTGTCTTGAGAGCGAGGATATTCAATGTGTCGTATGGCCAGCGCGTTCTCCAGATCTGAATCCCATTGAAAATGTGTGGGATGCTTTGGGGAGGAGTCTTGCTGGTCGCCAATGCCCTCCAATAAACAAGGACACCCTCATCCGTGCACTGACAGAGGAATGGGATAAATTACCCCAACAGCTGCTTGATAATGTTGTGCAAAGCATGATACGACGTGTGGAATCTTGCATCGCCCTCCATGGTGGCCATATCCCGTATTGACATCTAACGCCGGAACGCCTGCGGACGGTAATTGCATTTTTTTGACGTTTACGTATTTTGCACAAAATGGCCTGTTTGTCCCTTGAACACGTTCCAAAGCCTTCTGGATTTCAGAGCACAATAAATTGTCTTTCTTGTAATGTCCTGGCATTCTGACATTATTTTATTTTACTTGGCATCCAACCACACTTACTTTTTTATGCGCTATATAGCCGTTTATGATCCGTCCTTAGCAATTGTCCACCAGTGTATATATATATATATATTGTACGCCTATAGT
This sequence comes from Macrothele yani, assembly GCA_039090855.1. Taxonomy (NCBI): domain Eukaryota; kingdom Metazoa; phylum Arthropoda; class Arachnida; order Araneae; family Macrothelidae; genus Macrothele; species Macrothele yani. The sequence continues at coordinate 102,504,637 of CM076995.1, forward strand.
TTATATACGAGAGCTTTGAAGGACTATATACACTATCTACCAACAAGTAATTGGACACCTGTGACAGCAAAGGAAAACGAAGTTTATTCACCTTCAATAGTTGGTGGAGGCTCCACGAGCGGCGATTACAGCTGCGACGCTCCGGGCATACTCTCAACCAGGCGTTGTACGACGGCTAGCGGCATTTTCTTCCATTCGGCTTGGAGAAGACAAGTCAGTTCCTTCACCGATTTCTGACGGTGGGGGCACTCCTTAAGTTGACACTCCAACTCGTCCCAGAGGTGCTCGATAAGGTTAAGGTCCAGACTCTGCGCAGGCCAGTCCATTCGATTAACCCCATTGTCACCATACCAAGCCATGGTGGACCTCGCAACATGACAGGTGACATTGTCATCCTGAAAGTAACATGCTTCCACCCCGTAAAACTGCCACAACGTAGGAAGCGCATGGTCATCCAAAATGGTGCAGCAGGCCTCGGCGTTGAGTCTACCAGGAATTGCAACCAAGGGTCCCGTGCCATACCAGGAGAAACACCCCCATAGCGTAATTCCACAGCCGCCGAACTTCACAGATGACACAATACATTCCAGTAGGAGGCGTTCTCCAGACAGACGCCAAACCCAGACCCTGCCATCCGAACGGTAGAGGGTGAACCTTGATTAGACCGCTCGGCCACGCTTCCGGACAGTCGTATTTTTTCGAGCTCCTGACAGGGTCAGAAATTTTTTGTGAAGTACGTGTTTGTTGCTTCTGTATTTGAATATTTGAGTTCTGTTTTTGCCTGAGTTCGTTCCTCATAAGGAGTGAGGCTGTGTACCAGCCGTACACGCATATTTTTTTCGTTTGTTTTGTTTTTTGAGTGTTGCAAGTCGCAACGCTCAAGCCGTGAGGCTTAGTAGCCGAGCTGGCTACTACCTCCGCCAGCATGAGTGCATTATATCCTTCCTTGACCTCTTCAGCTGCTTCTTCATCGTCTTGTGTGTCTTCAGTGTCAACCATGAGTGGTGTTTCGTCGACTGTTTTTGTTTTTTCGTCTGCAAAGATACCACTGGCTACCAATGTGTCGGAGGCTGGGTCTGGGGCACCCAGTTCTTCAGTCCCTGTGTCTCGGTCGTTTGCAGAGGCCGTGGATGCTACGAAATCTTTACCAAGTGCTTCTGTGTCTGCTATACCTGTGTTTACTCGTGTTGCTTCCGCATTGCGGATTACGTTGCCGTCTGAATCACCTCAAGGTTAGGAGCTTTCCTCTGGTCTCCTATTAAGTGTTTTTATTCCTGCTTTGCGCGACACCCCTCTCCCCCAGTATTTAAGTGCTGTTTCTGCTGTTGTCTCCGGTGAAAGCATTGTGTCGATTATACGTCTGGGAGGGGGTGTTGTCGTGCACTTCACCCACCAGCTGGCTGTGGATAAAATCCTGGCTTATGGCCTGGATATTGGATCTGTCCATCTTCAACCGGTAGCAGCTGCTCAGCGTCCTGTCACTGTCACTCTGTCGCCAGTTCCTACCGCAGTTCCTGATTCAGTGTTGGTAGACGCCCTTAACACCTTAGGGCGTGTAGTTGGCGCCACAAAATACCTTCTAGCTGCCGGACGCGACTCCTCCCCTGAAACATGTTCAGGGCGGACGTCGCCAATACAGAGTTATTTTTCCGACCTCAGAAGCAATAGTAAACCGACCATCCACCCTGGAACTTATTACTGAAGCTCGGACCTATATTTTCAACTTGTTTGCTGGTGTGCAGTGTTTTCGCTGTAAGGGTGAGGGGCACCTGGCGTCTGCCTGCCCCATGCTTCACAGAGTGCTGAGCCGACCTCTACACCTGCTGCTGCTTCCGACGCTGTGGCTGGCGCCCAGGCGGTCGTCGAGCCTGTAGCCCCAGCTTCTGCCCCTGCTCCATCGGTCTCTGCTGATCAGCCAGTGGTCGTTCGTCTGACTTCGGCTCCGACTCCTTCCGTTTCAGCGCCTGATGACCTGTGTAGCTCTTCTTCCTTACCGTCTGCCGTTCAGCCTCCGGTGTTGAAACCCAAGGGGAATAAGCGACCAAATTCTCCTATTGTTTCATCGCACCTACCTCATACCTCTGACCGCCTGCGCACCAAGAAGGCTGCTGCATCTGTTCCCCCTGGATCGCGGGCTTCCCTGCTACCATTACCTGTTTCCAACCGGTATGCTGTTCTGTCTACTGATGATCAAATGGATGTCTCTGCTCCAGCTGCTGAAGATTCTCTCCTGGCGGAATCCGATTATGACTCCCCTCCCCTACCTTGCCTGCAATCACGTCTGTGTTTGCTGAAATTGACGTTCCGATGACACCACTCTCTTTTACTGATTTTTTGGCTCTGACTACCCGTCCTGGACGGGCTAAATTGGTAACTATCCCATGTATTCAAAGTAAAAAGTCACACTTGCCGGAGATGATTTGCCAACTGCATCAAATTCACGAAGTGCTTTTTGAATATCGATTTGCCAGCTGTTAGTGAACAGTGTTCACGCCGGCTGTCTTATCTGATCAAGATTTTGCAGAATGAGCTGGAGGGTTGGCTGCAACCTCCCCGTGATGTCTGCGTTACGGATCATTAGTTTCAACTGCCGAGGGCTTGCGTCTTCGGCCGCGAACGCTTTGGTCTTCGAGGACGTTCGTTTCCTGAGGGCTAACATCCTCCTACTCCAGGAGACGAACTGTTCCTCGGAGACTGTGTTTTTTTGCTGGAGACTCTGGCCCTATACATTTTTTCATAACTACCGGTCCAGCATTGGGTCCGGGACCGCTTTTGCGTTTCATAACCAGTTTTACTCCCAAATTTCTAATGTTGTTGAGTCACAGAGCTTACTGGGTTCGTTTCAAGGTATTGCTTTTACTTATTTATCCCATAGACTTCATCTTTTCAATCTTCACATTCCCCAATCCTCTTATGATGCCGATGCCCTTCTACAGCATTTAACTTCTCTTCTTCTTTTGGTTCCGTCCTCTGATATTATCCTTGTTGGGGGTGACTTCAACTGCACTCTCCAGCCGGGCTTTGACCGTGATGGTTCCGCGGAGAGTCGCCTTGCCCTTTCTTCTCAGCTTTCACAACTGGTTTACAATTTTGATTTTGTTGATGCTTTTCGTTCTCTTCACCCTCAGTCCCGTGAATTTTCTTGGTTTCCTCCTGCCGCTTCCCGCTGTGTGGCGGCTAGACTCGATCGTTTCTATGTTTCCGGTTTCCCTTGCCCCTCCCTTGTTGAAGTCACTCATCACCCCTCAGTTTCCTCTGATCAACGTCCTGTTTTGTTGCGTTTCTTTTTGACTACTTCTGCTGTCCCCCCCTCCCCAGTTTGGACCTTAGATGATTTTTTTCTATCTGATCCGGTTTTTATTGCTGAAATTCATTTGATTCTTTCTTCCTCAGTTAGCCAGCTTTCCTCTTCAGTTGACCCAGTAGCTCTGTGGCTGTCCACCAAGCTTTCCATTCTCTCTTTTGCTCGTCAGTATTCTTTTTCTTTTCGTACACAACGTCATTCTGAACTTACATCTCTCCGTAGCAAATTGCAGTTTCTCTCTCCTTCCGACCCTTCTTATGCCGTTCTCGATCTTCAACTTCGTAGCATTCTCACTTCTTTTGCCTCCTCCACCTTGATCCGTTTAAAATTTTCTCAGCTCTGGTTTCATGATGATCCTTTCCAACACCTTCGTTCTCTTGAGACTTCCCGAGTTAAGGGAAACACTCTCGCTTTTCTTTCTTTGCCGGACGATTATGTTGTTACGGACCCCTTTCGTATTTGTGACCTGACCTTCGAGCACTACACTGAACGTTTCCGCGCTCAGGTTTTGCCGCCTGCAGCTGATTCCGGTATTCTACAAGCTCTTCCTCTAGTTCCACCTTGTTTTTTTTATTCCTTGGATTCTCCGATCTCTCCTTTTGAAGTCCGTACTGCAATTTTCTCCCTTAATGATCGGTCTGCCCCCGGTGCTGATGGTCTCTCCCTTTCATTTTATAAGATCTTTCTTTCTGTCCTTCTCCCCCTTCTAGTTGCTTGTTTTAACTCCATTCTTTCCTCTTCTGGTTCTATCCCTTCTGACTTTTCGTTCGCCTTTCTCCGTCTCATCCCCAAAACCGGCAATCTTGGTCTCTTTTCCAACTGGCGCCCCATCTCCATTCTTAACACTGACTACAAGATCTTTGCTAAACTTCTTGCTCTACGCCTTAATCCTGTCTTACAGTACATAATTCATTCTGACCAGACTTACACTGTTCCCTCCCGTTCCATTGCTACTAACATTACTACTATCCGTGATTTATACGCTCTTGCCTCTTGTCTTTCCGAACCTCTTTGCTATATTTAACATTGACCAAAAACAAGCCTTTGACTCAATTAACCACTCTTATCTTTTCACTGTTCTTCGCCGCTTTGGATTCCCCCCTTTCCGTCAAGCACTTTTTCATCTTTATTCAAATTCTTCTTTCCGGATCCGAACCTCCACCTTTATGACTGCCGCTATTCCTTTTGCGAACGGGATCCGGCAGGGTTGCCCCTGTCGGGTCAGCTGTTCGCTATTGCTTTTGAGCCGTTTTTGATTTCGCTTCGCTCTCAACTGCTCCCGTCGATTCCTAGAGGGGTTGCCTCTTCTCGTCATCATAGTGTGGTGTTGTCCGCTTATGCGGATGACCTCAAACTTTTCCTGCGCACTGAGCGGGCGTTCGGTGTGGTGCTCTCCCTTTACCGTGAATATGCTGTTTTTTCTGGATCTGAATTAAATCTCGCAAAATCTGTTGGGTTATGGGCTGGATCGTGGTCTGCTCGCGGGGACCGCCCTTGGGGGGCCCGCTGGTCGAACACGCTCATTAAGCTCCTTGGGGTCCACTTTGGCAGTCCTGTCGCTGTTGCGGCTGCCACCTGGTCTCTCTTGGTTTCTGCCTTAAATCGTCGTCTGGCTCCGTTTCGTCATCTTAAACCTTTTCTTTCTTTTTTTAGTCGTGCTCATCTTGTTTCCACCTTCCTTTTACCTGTCCTTCTGCATTCCTGGATCGCTCACATTCCCCTTCCGATTTTTCTCCGCCATGTTCAACGCACGTTCACCGACTTCGTTCGGGACGTGATTCATTGGGTGCACCGCTCCACACTCGTCCTTCCTGTCTCTTTTGGCGGCCTATCTCTTCCTGACCTTTCTCGTAAGTCCGATGCATTTCGCCTTCAGCATTTTCTTCATGGTTTCTCTCTCTCTTTTACTTCTTATACCTCTGTTGTCGATACTTTGCTTTTTCCTCGCAGTCCGTTTCTCACTCTCGCTACCTTTATCCGCATGGACCTTTCCCCCCTCATCCCTGACCACTTCCCTGACACTTATCGTTCCGTTTTCTCCCTTTGGCAATCCTTATGTCCTGTCCGCACCCCCCCCCTTCCTCGACTAATGATCTCCTAGCGGAACCTCTTTTCTTTTCCTCAGCCCTCCGTTCTCCCACCTCTGAGTACTTGCACTTCTCCACCTGGTTCGCCAGTGGCGTGGTGCAGGTTTCTCAGCTGGTGGATTCTTCTCTCCGTTGGAAATCTTTTTCTCAGATCTCGCCTCCTCTTGCAGATACCCCTTGCCATCGCGCTCAACTCCGTCTAATTCATTCTTGTCTTCAACGCCTGTACCCTTCTCTCGTGACATCTTCTGGTCTTATTTCTTCTTCGTCGCCGTCCCTCTGTCTTCCGTTTATTGTTTTTCTCAATGATTTGCCCTTCTTCGTTCATCAGGTTACTGCTAAACTTCTTTATACTCACTTTCTGACTGCTTTTCATGTTCCGCGTGCCATTCCATCCATTCCTTCTGCTGAGCTTTGCCGTACCTGGTCTGATCCACTCTCTCGTTTGGCGTCCCCTAAGGCTAAGGATATTCATTGGCTTCATCTTCACAGCCGGCTTCTCACTCCCCGTACATTGCATCGTTTTCGCCATTTGTCCTCCCCTCTCTGTTATTTTGTTCCACTCACGGGGACGTCGCTCATGCTTTTGATTCTTGTTTAGTTCTTCAACCCTTGTTCTCTCTTATGTTCTCGTTTCTTTCAAAAGTCTGTCCTCTCTCCCATTCCATGTTTCACTATTACTTTTTACGTCGTCATCACCCTTCTGCTTCATCTCATAATCCCGTCTGCGCTTTTTTGGTTTTACACGCCAAATTGACAATCTATTATTTTTATCATTCTAGCGTGGATCGTCCTTCCCTTAGGCGGTATCATTCGGCCAGGGTTTTCCTGTGCCGTCGATACCGCTCCTCTATCCATTCTGTCATCCAGCTTGAGTATGGCATTGCACAGTCCCGGCGGGGTGTTCCCGCTTTTTTCTCGATCTGGTCCCCTCATTTGTCTTGGTTTTCCATTGCGAATGGGGCTGTTGTTTTGCTGCCCTAGGGCTTTTTCTTCTTCCTCTCCTTTTGCTGGGGTTTGGTGTGCCCTGGATTCCTAGTTTGGTGCCCGGGGTCTTGCGGTGCACTTTTTCTTTGGTTGGTTGTTTGCTCTTTTTGTTGATTCTGTGCGTGTCTTCCCTTCGGGTACTCGTTTTTCAGTGCTGTTTTGTTTCTCGGTTTTTGATGGTTCTGTCCGTATCTTTTTGTCTTTTTTTTCTCTTTGGCCTGTGTTTGGCGTTTATTTGGTTTTCAGTTGTCTATTGTCTTTCTTTCCCCGTTTTGCTTCTTATATCTTAGTCTTGTGTGTTTTGCGCCTTTTCCTTATGTCCTTACGTTTTTTGTCATCTCGTCTCTCCTGATTTTTTTTTCCGCTCGCCTCTTCCGGGCTTGGTTCTTGTTTGTGGCTTGTATTCTTGTTGTTCTTTTTTCTTCTTTGTGTCTTTGTGTTTCGTTTTGTGTTTCTTTCTTTCCGTTCTCGTTTTTACTTGGGGGGGGGGGGGTGTCTCCGTGAGGTATTGTCCTCTGCGGAGCCAGGAGTGTGTGTGTGTGGGGGGGGGGGGGACTTTTAGTGGCAGTTGAAACTGTTAATCCTTTATTTTTTTTCTCAGTGTTTTCCTGCTGTTTTCAAGTGGTAACTTTGCCATTTTTTTGTGATTTGGTAGTGTTTTTGTTGGTAATTTCATCGTCTTGGCTTTAGGCGTGTGTTTCCAGTGTACATTCATGTACCTTTCACGCTAGAGTTGTACTGTGCCTGTGCCGTGTTTTTTTTTTTGGGGGGGGGGTTCCTTTCGTTTTTTGCCACTTTTTTGTATAACCTAAATTTGTTGTTTGTTTTGCCTTAAATCGGTTATTGCCGTTTTGTCAATGATCTTCTTTTTACCCCACAGTGTGGGTGTTTCGATTGAGCGTGCTTTTTAGCGTTGACCTTGCGTTGTGTTATGTTATTGTGTTTTTTCATTGCTTTTGTGTCTAATCTTACGTGATTTTTTGTTATTTTGCCTAAAATCGGTTACAGTCGTTGGTCAACGATCTTCGTTTTAGCCCACAGTGTGGGTGTTTCGATTGAGCGTGCTTTTTTAGAGTTGACCTTGCGTTGTGTTATGTTATTGTTTTCTTGCAATGCTTTTGTGTATAATCTTACGTGATTTTTTTGTTGTTTTGCTTAAAATTGGTTACAGTGTTTGGTCAACGATCTTCTTTTTACCTCACAGTGTGGGTGTTTCGATTGAGCGTGCTTTTTAGAGTTGACCGTGCATTGTGTTATGTTATTGTTTTCTTGCATTGCTTTGTGTATAATCTTATGTGCTTTTTTTGTTGTTTTGCTTAAGTTCGGTTACAGTCGTTGGTCAACGATCTTCTTTTTACCTCACAGTGTGGGTGATTGATTTAATACTACTTTTGTCTCAGTTCTTAGGTAGTGCTGTTTGGGATTCTTATGTGTAATGGGTGGGTTGTCGGGTGTGCCTTTTTTCTTTCGAGTTTAAAATTGTGTTAGTGTACTTTAATATGCATCCTTCCTGTTGTTTTAAACGTTGCCCGTTGGCATTTTGCTGACTCGTCCGTCCACATGTGTCGGTGTTATTTTGCGTTCCCGCAGTGTTGTATTGATTGTTCATTTGTGTTTTGTGTTGTTGCACCGGTTAGTTACCGTTATGCTTTTTTTTCCCCCTCTCTGTCAACTTTGGCTGAGGGCGGAAGGCTTTATTACTGTATATTGCATTTTGCTGTGCGTTTTCGCTTTTCTTCGCGGCCTTCTGGCTTTGCGGTGGGTAGCCTTTCCCTTGTCTTGGTTTTTTACGGTCCTTTTTTTTTCATAAGTTGTACTGTGAGTAACTATCTTTTGTGTATTCTTGTGTCCTTTCTACGCTATTCGTTGTACTGTGCCTGTGCTGTTTTTTTTTTCTTTTGGGGGCTTTTTTTTCCTATTTTGCAACCTTGACCTTTTAATTTTTGTGTATCAAGCCTGCTTTTTAGAGTTGACCCCACGTTGTGTTGTCATTGTTGATTGCATTGCATTTGTGCTTAAAACTATCTTTTTTTTTTGTTGTTTCGTCTAAACTCGCTTATAGCCGTTGGTCAACGATCTTCTGTTTTTACCCACAGTGTGGGTGTTTCGATTGAGCGTGCTTTTAGAGTTGACCTTGCGTTGTGTTATGTTATTTGTTTTCTTGCATTGCTTTGTGTATAATCTTACGGGATTTTTGTTTTGCATTGCCAAACATTCGGTTATAGTCGTTGGTCAACGATCTTCTTTTTACCACACAGCGTGAGTGATTGATTCAATTCTACTTCTGTCTCATTTTTTTATTTTAGTAGTACCGTTTGGGATCCCTATGTGTAATGGGTAGGTTTGGGGGTGTCTTTTTCTTCTTTCGATTTTAAAATTATGTTTAGTGTACTTTAATATGCATCCCTCCCGATATTTTAATTGTTGCCCGTTGGCACTTTGCTGACTAGTCCGTCCACATGTGTCGGCGTTTTATTTTGCGTTCCCGCAGTGTTTGATTGATTGTTAATTTGTGCTTTTTGTTGTTGCACCGGCTAGTTGCCGTTTTGCTTTTTTTCTCCTTTTTTCTCTATGTCAACTTTGGCTGAGAGCGGAAGGCTTTATTACTGTATATTCATTTTGTTGTGTGTTTTCGCTTTTCTTCGCGGCCTTCGGGCTTTGCGGTGGGCAGCCTTTCCCTTGTGTTGATTTTTTACAGTATTTTCATAGGTTGTACACTGTTTGTAATTATCTTTGTGTATCTTGTGTACTTTCTACGTTATTTGTTGTACCGTGCCTGTGCTGTGTTTTTTTTTTCTTTTGGGTTTTTTTTTTTTTTTCTATTTTGCTACCCTAATCTTTTAATTTTTTTGTATCAAGTGTGCTTTTTAGAGTTGACCTCGCGTTGTGTTGTAATTGTTGATTGCATTGCATATGTGCTTAATCTTACCTTTTTTTTGTTGTTTTACCTAAACTCGCTTATAGCCGTTGGTCAACGATCTTCTTTTTACCCCACAGTGTGGGTGTTTGATCTATTACTAGTTTTGCCTCAGTTGTAAGGCAGTGTTTTTGGGTTTCCTATTGAAAAAGTGATATCTCATGTGTGTACCTTACTATGCATCATTTTCTCATCAACTTAAATTTCGCCCGTTGTTGGCGCATTACTGACTTGTTTTTTTTTTTTTTTTTTTTTTTGCTAAACGTATTGGCGTTCTTTTGCGTTCCAGTAGTGCTGCCTGATTTATAAAGAGTGCTATTTTGTGGTGTTGTCTCGGCTCGCAGCCGTTATGCGTTTGGTTATTTTGTCTCACAGTAAATTTTCTTGGTCAATGATCTCTTTTTTTCTCACCTCACAGAAGGTTTTTTTTTTTTTGTATTGTTGTTGTCTTACTCTTGCCTGAGCTATTTAGTGTTGTGTTTTTGCAGTTAACGCTTGTGTTTCTGTTACTGGTTGCTTTGCAACGTGATTTGGACCGGTGAGCCTAAAGGTTTTTGTTATATTCCCGGTGACTGTATTATATGTAACATTCCTTTAGCTTTTATTAAAGATTATTTGAAAGCTCCAGGGAACCTGTTTCCACTGTTCAACGGCCCACTGTCGACGTTCTTTGCACCACGTTAGCCGAGCAGCACTATTGGACTTGGTGATCAAAGGCTTGTGGGCGGCAGCACGTCCATGATAACCGAGCAGATGGGCTTCCTTACGGATGGTATTCATCGAAAGAACACTCCCGGATGCCTGTTGAAACTCCTCGCAGATGTGGCCCATCGATTTGGTGCGGTACTTCCGAATTTCTCTGGCCAGCACACGTCGATCTCTAACTCCCAGTTTTGTGGGTCTGCCGGGTCGGGGCACATTCCGACAGTCACGTCTCATCTTCCACTTGCCAATCACGTAGGCCACTGCCGATTTTGGGCATTTCAACTCGCTGGAAATGTCACGTTTGGATCGGCCATTTCTGTTATACCCGACGATTACACCTTTCTCGAAATCAGAGAGCTCCGAACTGCGTGGCATCTTGCATGCGACTGGTTGCGTTGTTTCCCACACGATATTTAACGGTGGCGGGTGTGACGTGTATCAGGACCGCAGATATCGTCGATTGCAGGGGTGTCATTACTTGTTGGTAGATAGTGTATATATATATATATATATATATATATATATATATATATATATATACAGGCCCAGAAGAAGACCACATGGAAGATAGGTGGATGAAATTCGAAAGTATGCGGGAGTGACATGGAGGAGACTGGCACAAGACAGACCGATGTGGAGGAAACTTGGGGAGACCTTCGTCCAGCAGCGGATTGATAATGGTTGACAATGATGATGATGATGATGACACGTCACAACCGTATGTTTTGTTCTGACGTATGTCGCTCTTAATCTCTTTGGGAACAAGACACTATGTAATTAATTGAACATATAAAATAATATTTTTGCATGTTTAATTTGTGACATACGTCGCTCTTGATCTCTTTGGGGAGTAGCCCCGGTGCCGCAGTGGTCTAAGCGATTGCTTCTGATCATTCGCCCAACGGAGGGGTCTGGGTTCGAATCCCGGTAAGGCATGGATGTCGTGTTTGTCCTACGGCCATCCCGGTGGCGCAGTGATTTAAGCGATGGCTTCTGGTCATTCGCCCAGCGCAGGGGGTCTGTGTTAGAATCCTAGGCAATTGTTGTTTGCGTTTGTCTTTCGGAGGTTTATTCGCTGAGTTCCTAGTTCACCTATGTACATTCCTGTCGTTGAAACACAGAATGTCTATACTGTATGTATCTGTCCACCAAGTTCAGTGTGTATGTCAATGTATCTTTGGAAAACTGCTGCACATAATTCGGAAACTTGAAAAACTGCCACAAATTCGAAAGCCCCTCGGAGGAACAGCAACTCGTGCCCGGCCCCTTAATGAAAAACATGTGGGAATTTTCCTGTTTGGCGGTTTATAGTGAACCGGATCTTACATGCCATTTTCTGTAAGTAGGAATCTCCTATTATAATTTTATGCCACTATAATAACTCCTACACTTTAACAAATCTAGTACGAAATGCAATTTGCGTATACATTCCCTTATACACTGAGTGCTGGCCACTTTATTATGACCACCCCCTCAGTACTTCGGTGGGTCACCTTTTGCCTTTAACACTGCGTCGATTCTTCGTGGCATGGACTCCACTAGATGTTGATAGGTGGTTTGTGGAATCTGAGACCATGCTTGATGAATAGCACTTTCCAGGAGTGTGAGATTGCAGGGTTGTGGATCCAGCGGTCTGATGGCTCGTTCAACTTCATCCCACAAATTCTCATTGGGGTTGAGATCTGGAGATTGAAAGTAGCCATCGCCATTGGGATAAACCATCCACATGGCAGGATGCACATGGTCCACAACGATGTTTAGATATGATGTGCCAGTCAGACGTTGATCAACACGAATTAAAGGGCCCAAAGCATGCCAGGAAAACATTCCCCAAACCATAACGTTGCCTCCACCAGCTTGAAGGTTTGCAGTAATGCATTTGGGGTCCATGCTTTCGTGCTGTTTCCGCCAAATTCTCACTCGGCCATCGGCATGATGCAACTGAAAACGTGATTCATCGGACCACATAATTTGTTTCCAATTATCGACTGTCCAATCCTTGTGCTCCTGTGCGAACTGGAGACGTTTTCTCTTGTTAACTGCAGACAGCAAAGGTGTTCGAACAGGGCTTCGGCTGCCATATCCCATCTGATGCAGTGTACGGCCAACAGTGCGTGCCGAGATCATTTGAGGGGATCCTTGATTAAGATGGTCTGTAATTCGCTGCACTGTTGCCCTTCTGTTGTCTGTTGCCAGTCTGGACACTCTCTGTTCCGCCCGAGCAGCCACTAGTCGATGACGTCCACACGTTGCACGTAGAGACCCAGTTTTTCGGCTGACAGTCCAGTCTTTAAACACTTTAACAACAGCCGCTCTGGAACATTTCACGAATGTGGCGGTTTCGGTGATACTCGCTCCATGGCTCCGAGCTCCTACAATCATCCCACGTTGAAAGTCCGTCAAATCGCATTTTTTACCCATCTAGTCACCCAAAAATCCCTTCTAGTACTGTCGCAAGCCCTAAGCTTTCCCTTTTAATACTAGTTTCGCCCTCAGGCGGCAACAGAATGCAGCCATAGCTCATTTGCTTAAAGCTGTCAGGTGCTCATAATAAAGTGGAGACTCAGTGTCTAAGGTGTAGGAGTTTTATGCGGTGTGTTTTGCTAACTGTGGAAGAAAGAATAGGAGTTTTCCGCCAAGAGAACAGCTGTTCAACAACGACAATCACCAAAGAGGAAAGACCTTCCGTTAATGCAATTTGTATATGTCCCCGTAACGTCTCACTAAGAGAAGGGTACCAATCTCCCGGGTACGAGTTTTCTAAAATTCAATTTTAGGAAAATGCCGTGATTGCTTTAATTTGTGAAATAATTTACGAATTTGAAGAGGGGAAAATGTATCGGAATAGTTAGAAGAAGTGAAGATGATGCCAAATCCTGAAAATCAGGCATTAAAACTGAACAGGAGGGAACGGAACTGCATGGGTAAGAGTTTACTGGGCACCAATTTGCCGGGTACCAATCTCCCGTGTTCCATTATTGGATTATTCAACATTGTGTGTAAATATATTTATATTGTCTAGCATAGGCGCCGACTTCGTGGGTTCGAGTCAGTTTTTGAACCCCCCAATGATTTTGTTGAGGGTTCTATGAACCCCTGATATTTTTGCGCGTATTTCGTGGAAAAATACACGTACGCATATGTGCATAAATTTTGGTTTCGTTATCAATTCTTCAAGGTTTTTATTATTCATTCCCAGTTTATTATAGTATATAAAAAGTGTGTATGGAAATTTACCCCTCGGACTGTTTATTGTGCCTCAAAAAAGAATTAGTGTTTGTTCGTGCTCAAAAAAATTGACGCGACAGACAATGCATCAAGTACCGTTGTTTAAGAGCATTTAAAACTGCCTCCTTTAGAAAATTCTTCGGTTTGCCTGGTTCCCACAAAAAACAAAAGTCCAGCTCTACAATCGGAGACGAGAACCTATTCGAGGTCATAGTGATAAAGGTGGAAATATGTTGCACAGTCAGTTGACCTGCCCTATCTTCGGGCAGTCAGGAAACAAGAAGGTTAGAAGAGAGAGAAGATGGCATCAGCAACCGCTGGTGAAGCCAAGTCTGATCATCTGGTTTCTTGGGCCCTCCGGTTGGGGAGGTTCAGTGGCGTGACGTCACTTACTGAAGACCACTTGCTGAAGACCTGTGCTAAAGCACAGGTTGATAGCAACTGTCTCTTACTCTCAGCAGCATTCCCTGAAGGTCAACAAAACTCCCACAGCTTTAGCAAGGCCGTGATTAGTTAATACGCAATATGCACTTCCGCTCGACAAAGCATAATTTTGTTTAATTTTTTTAGAAAATATTAAACAGTATTTCTGTAACTTTTTGCAAATTTTTAGTTATGTGCATGTATATTTCGGCCTCATTTTTTCCTGACTGTACATGATGCACAAGTGCCTCTGAAACCTCTTCAAAGTCAACGATTTCTCCATGGTATAAGTACAGAAGCAGCCCAAGTTGAGCATCCTGGGCATACACAGCTGATACGAAGTAGAGCCCACGGAAAACGTAGAGCATGGGGCTGATGTCATGTCCTCTCCCTTCTAACCTCCTATTTAAACTCAGAAATCATTTGAAGAAAAAAATTTTGGAAGTTTTAAAATTGGTAAAAAAAAACTTAAAATATATTTTACATGTTTTAGTTACCTTTATAAGACAATTGAGTTGAATATTCACATAGTATCTGTGTATTGTATATGATAATGCCGCGCCTACAAAAGCAAAATAAACGAAATAAATAATTATCTAGAGTAAAAAAAATCTGTAATGAACTATAATTTGCTTTATTTTAGCATTTCAGGCGTCTTATTGTGCCAGATAATCTCACTGAATGAAATTTAAATTAGGCTTCAATACTCTGAAAAATGAATTGGTAATTCGATTAAAAATTTTCGGAACCCCCAATAATTTTTCAAGTCGGCGCCTGTGTTGTCTACTGTTATATAAGTGAAAACATCTAGTAAGGTTTCAATTAAAGTTTCAAGTTTATGTGGTTGCAGTTCCTTTAAGTCATGACATACTGTTTTTAAGTTATTTTCAGCGAATGATAAGGACCTTTATTTTTCATTTATTAATTTCATTTTATTGACTGATCAATAGTTTGCTTCATGTATTGATTAATAAATGGAAAGATAATTGCAACAAAACATTTATTTTGTGGTAAATTGTTCTTCCGACTTTTGACTTAAAATTTGTTTTCCCACAAAACGGAAAAGTGCACCTCGTCACTGGGTGGCATGTGATCTGTAAGAATAGCTCACAATTCCCAAAGCCATCTGGATTTTGGCGGTGGAACTAATGAACAAGCATTGGTATAGTTAAGTTTTTCATCCCCCTTGTTCATGAGGGAAGCAATCTTAGTATGTGCCCGTCGCATTGTGATTCCTTCCAAACGAGACTACTTCCTTAAATGAAGATAATGGGTTTGGTCTTTAAAAGTAAACCGCAGCAAGTAAACATCTGGAGATAGAGTGGTTGTTTTGCTATTGTTCCACAGAACGGCGCAATGTGGAGGAGGTAAAAGAGCGTAAAAACTCAGGGCTATTGGTACAAAGGCTGGTTCTTTTAGCGAAGCACACTTTACTTCCCGAAGAGGGAGGCTGTAGCATAGTTGCAGTGCCATCTCTCTTCGCAAGAGTAATCTAATCTCCTGCGATATCTAAGCGCACGAAGCAAGCGTGGGAAAGAATTAAATCCGTGTTTATACCCCAGTAAATCCAACGAACATCACTGAAATACATTAAAACAGAAGGAATATTTGTTTTGAAATCATTAAGCAGAATGTTTCATATTCGAAGATCTAAAAGCTAAAATTATCAGCAAATACCCATATTTTTGACCCCTGAAAAAAAGGATTATCGAAAATGAACTGTCCATAGAAATTTCAAGTTCTCTCCACAACGTATGGCATCATCCCAAGTCAGAAATAACTTTTAGTTCAACCCCAGTAGATTCCGAACCTTGATTTATTAAAAAAAAGCAATATTTTTTTCATTTGTAAGTTAAAGAATATTGGCTGCTTCTATTGCGATAATAATCCTCGGATTAAGAAAAATCGGGCTTTCTTGAAAGGGCAAAGAATTTCGTCCATTCTGGTGTCGTAGTATAGCCTAGAGTCAATATTAATTTCGTCAAAGCTTAAAACATAAAGCTTTGAAGAGCGATTTAAACTTTCATAGCTTTTTTTACCCCCATCAACAAAAAGACATCGTGTAGAATGCCTGGATTACGGGTAAATTTTGCGCACCATCTTTTCAAAGTAATGGAATAATGTTTTCCCCCCTTCAGAAGTCATATATGATTTTTCTAAAGAGAGCTCTTATTACGATGCATTTCGATACATCTTCAGGTGCCCATTTTATCTTTTGCTTCCTTTCGTAAGATCACTTGGGCGTCATAAATATATCATGGATACCTTTACCTAATCTTTCCAACGTACTATAGTTTCTCTTAATTTCTTTTAATTGCTTCTTGAGTTGGATAATTTGTTTTGACCAGAACCTTGTAATGATGTATGCATTTCTGATCTGTGCAGAGATATTTAATAATCTCGCGTTTCTCATTCTTTAAAGCACCTAGTACACTTTCAAGATAAGATATTTTTTCCTGCAGTCTTTTACTCTCCTTCATCTTTTCACATTTCAAACATACATGAAGTTACGGAATTACTATCTTGTTTCGTCCTAAATCGAATCTACCCCACCGCTGATACTGGATTTTTTTGAATTTAAAGTTTTAATTCGATCCAAAGAACTTTCTAAAATTCTTGGTCTCCGATAAACCGTCACACACGAAAACTGCCACACATTTTTCAGCAAGTTGGAAAACTGCCACATGCTTTTCATTAAGGGACCGAGTACAAATTGCTGTTCCTCTGAGGAACACTTTTAATGTGTGTCAGTTTTCCCAGTTTGCGCGAATGTGTGTCAGTTTTTCAAAGTGCCTAATGACGGCAAGGAGTTCTTTTGTTTATCGGAATTTTCATGTCGGTTCATACGAGTTTACGGCAACTGGCCACAAAAGTTCAACGAGGGGGGGGGTATGAATAAAGATCGCCGTTTCTTGGCATATATATATGTACATATTTTTTTTTTGAGAGTAGAATTGGGAACCCCAAACAATTTCGAGAAAACGTTCTGTAAGGCAAGCGAGAACCGCACTTTAATTTGAAGAAACACTGTAAACTGTCGAAAATGTTATATGGAGCCCCCTCGACCCCCCTCCCCTTTCCCCAAACCCTCAACGGTCTAAGTTAGAGTACCATGAGGTAGTATACCAAATTTGGCGGTTCTAAATTGAAACTGTAGATTTTACGAATATTGCGTATTGAGGCCCCTTCACCCCGGCCCCCCTACCTTTCCAAAAACCATATACGGTCTAAGTTAGAGCACCATGAGGAAGTATGCCAAATTTTGTGGTTCTAAATTGAAAACTGTAGATTTTACGAAAATTTTCTATGGGGGCCCCTCGACCACGGGCTCAGACCACTTCCAAAAACTGTCTACGGTCTAAGTTAAAGCACAATGAGGTTGTACACCAAATTTGGTTTCTTTAAATTGAAAACTGTAGATTCGACGAATATTGCGAATGGGGCCCCTTGATCCCGGGCCCCCCCCCACTCGTTCCGCAAACCCTCTACCGTCTAAATTAGAGCACCATGAGATATTATACCAAATTTGGTGGTTCTAAATTGAAAACTGTAGATTTTACGAATATTGCGTATTGGGGCCCCTTGACCCCGGGCCCCCTACCTTTCCAAAAACCGTTTACGGTCTAAGTTAGAGCACCATGAGGAAGTATACCAAATTTTGTGGTTCTAAATTGAAAACTGTAGATTTTACGAAAATTTTCTATGGGGGCCCCTCGACCCCGGGTTCAGACCACTTTCAAAAACACCATGATGTAGTATACCAAATTTGGTGGTTCTAAATTGAAAACTGTAGATTTTACGAAGTTTTTGTATGAGATGAGAGATTAATTAGTGCCCCCTCCTGAAATATTTTGATAAGTGCTGCATACTAGTCTTCTGCAAATTAAATCAGTGTCTGAACAAATTTTTCCTACCAAAGATCAAATGTTTAGAAAAATACAAAAGAAAAAAAAAACGAAAAGAAAAAAAGCCGTGTAATTAATGCCCCATCCTGAAATGTTATGGCTTGCGAGGACATATGACTCGCGATGTTATGGCTTGCGATGTTTTGTCACAGCGATGTTTTGACCTGCGATGTTTTGTGCCCGCGATGTTATGACTTGCGATGTTTTGTCACCGCGATGTTTTGACCTGCGATGTTATGTCCGCGATGTTATGGCGCGCGATGTTTTGACCTGCGATGTTTTGACCTGCGATGTTTTGACGTGCTATGGGCCGCCCTGGTGGCGCAGTGGTCTAAGGCGTTGGCCTCTGATCATTCGTCCGTAAGGGTCCGGGTTCGAATCCCGGTACGGGTATGGATGTTGTGTTTGTCTTACGGCACTGGCTCTCTCCCTTCCCTGGAACCAGTGACCCTAAATTAGGGACGGGCGACTGCTTATAGCCCATTGAGTTGCTCACGGTGGTCGTTAAACCTAAAATAAAGGCGAAAAGGTGACGTGCTATGGTATTTCACAAGTGAATGTACGGAATTGCGATTAGGGCCATTTCCGCCACGCGATTAGTTCAGAGCTACTTTGGAGGTTGCGAGTAGGCGGCGTTTATGAGGAGAGTCATGTGACTGAGACATGTAAGCTTTGCTGCACACGCAATAAAATGTTCGGCTGTTTTCATTGCGACAGTGGTTACCTTCATTTGTTTTACTCGTACAGTCGGAATGCGACTGGAGGCAAATAGAGAGTGTACTTTATTGGTAGGGGAACTTTTGGGTTTTTATATCAACATGACTACATGAACTTGTGAGCCGCCCCGGTGGCGCAGTGGTCTAAGCGATGGCCTCTGATCATTCGTCCGAACGGGGTCCGGGTTCGAATCCCGGTGAGGCATGGATGTTGTGTTTGTCTTATGGCACTGGCTCTCTCCCTTCACTGGAACCAGTGACCCTAAATTAGGGACGGGCGACTGCTTATAGCCCATTGAGTTGCTCATGGTGGTCGTTAAACCTCCAACAACAACAAAAAAACTTGTGACTTTTCTACCGAAGTACCTTCAATCTATATAGTTCTGACATAGCCGACAGATGTCAGCACGTCAGCGCTCATTGCTCTAGCACAGGGTTAGTACTGATGTGTTTTGCATGGAGAACCCATGAGCTGTTTAAAGTTTTTTTTTTTCGGGGAGAAGGGGGGTTGAAATGTGGAATTGCAGGCATTTTTGATGAAGTTTGAAGGGACAAAAATATGAAGAATTTCTTAAATATTAGAAATATATATATATATATGACAGATCACTTACTATTATCTCAGACACAATATATCGCAAACAACATTCTGGAATATTTATTCCAACCGAAGTGTCGTACTTCAACAGAACACTGTTTTGAGGTCTTACTTCCTGTCATTAGGTAGTTCTTTGCCAATACAAAATCACTTTATTTGATTTTTCTAGCTAAACCTTCTCACATTCATGAGGAAAAAACCTTAATCTTCAGAATAAATATTTCGGTGTGGAGACATGCTTTTCATTGTTAAAGGTCCTTTTAAGGGTAATAGAAAGGACCTTTAAAAGGGTACTTTTAGTATATTTATATAAGCCGCACTTTCACAACAGCACGAATCATGATGGGTAGTTGATGTGCTGCCATCTTTTGGGCTATACGGAGTATGGTATACAACTAGCTACTTATTAAAGTCGTCCTCAATTTTAATATTAAGATAGATTTCGACTTGTATTCATCTGGGAAACTGCAGATATTCCTTATGAGAGCGTGCACAAAATTACTTTACCGTATTATTTAATATGATCATTTGTCACATATGTTAAGTAACCTCACCATGAATTTCTTAGGAAGCAGAACTTCCCGCGATATAATTCATGATCATTTCTCACATATGTTAAGTAACCTCACAATGAATTTCTTAGGAAGCTGAACTTCCCACGATAAAACTTTCCACGATATAATTCAATATGATCATTTGTCACATATGCCTCACAATGAATTTCTTAGCAAGCAGAACTTTCCCCGATAAAAGAGTGTTCCATTCACATGACTCTCCTCATAGGCCCCGCCTACTCGCAATCTCCAAAGTAGCTCTGAACCAATCGCGTGGCGGAAATGCCCTTAACCGCAATTTCGTACATTCACTTGTGAAATACGCGGCCGGGAGTGTATCTAGGGATAGGCGCATCTGTGATAATCATCGATGTTAGACATCGGTGGTTACTCATGTCCAAAACATCGATGGATCGATAATATCGGTCGAAATTTTCGATGTATCGGTGAAAAAACATCGAATTTTCGATGTTTTGGCGTTGTTTAAAAAGTAACATAGAATTCTCGATGTTTTAGCGTTGTCTAAGAAGTAACATCAAATTCTCGATGTTTTGGCGTTGTCTAAGAAGTAACATCGAATTCTCGATGTTTCGCTAAACTGGTGTAACTCGATGGTGTATTCAGCAGGCATGAGATTCTCCGCATATTTATCGAATGCCGCCTATTTCTTATGTGTTTCTGAAAAGAAAAAAATAGGGGGTGGTGAGGGAAGAAGTTTTTGTCGGGGATCAGAATTCTGTCTCAAAACTTTTGAAAAGGGAAGTTTAATGAAGATTTTTCTTGTAATCGTGTGCTATTTTTTTTTTCAGCAGTGTTCCTTGGATGTAGGTAAAAATACCCCCGGAGAAAATACCCCTGAAAACTGAAAAGCGGAAAAAATGCCCCTGGAAGAAATACCCCCAGAACGAACGGTTCACTGTAAACTGCCACACAGGAACACTGATGTGTGGGAACCCCCAACTTCTGTAATATTATATTCTGGGCCGCTGGAGTCTGTCAGTGTATCCAAGAAGTTCCCCTTGAAGTGTCCGAGAGGTCCATGAGCTTTGGGGGTGGTGGCTTTTCCCCAAAATGTTAAAATGGACGTAGAGCGGTAAACATTAGTCATCATCATCATCATTGTCAACCATTATCAATCCACTGCTGGACGAAGGTTTCCCCAAGTTTCCTCCACAACGGTCTGTCTTGTGCCAGTCTCCTCCATGTCACCCCTGCATACTTTCGAATTTCATCCACCCATCTCCCATGTGGTCTTCTGGGTCTTTTCCTGTCCCTTGGAATCCAATCTAAAATTTCGGCTGTCCATCGATGATCTGTCCTTCTGGCAGTATGTCCAGCCCATTGCCATTTCAGGGATTTAACTCTGATCATGATGTCTTCCACTCTTGTCATTTTTCGGATCCACGAGTTCCTCTTCTTATCTCTCCTGGTTACACGAAGCATGCACCTCTCCATGCTGCTTTGAGTTGTCTGCAGCCTTTGTATGTCTCTTTTAGTTAAGGTCCACGTCTCTGCACCATACGTAAGCACTGGAAGGATGCATTGATCAAACACTTTTCTTTTAAGACATAATGGCATATTGCTCTTGAAAATTATGCTGTTTCTTCCAAAAGCTCTCCAGGCAAGTTTTGTACGCCGATTAATTTCTTCATCAATGTGACCCTCACTTGATATCTGCTGTCCAAGATAAACGTACGTGTCTGTTATCTCCAGCTTTTCTCCATCAATCAATAAATCTTCATTTCTTGTAAAAGCATTGAACATCACTTTTGTCTTCTGAAAGTTCATTTTTAATCCCACTTCTTTACTCTTGTCAGCAAGTTCCTGGATCATACTCTGCAGCTCTGATGGGGTAGTTGCAAAAATGACTACGTCATCAGCAAAACGAAGGTGGGTTAGATAATCTCCATTAATCTTTATCCCTTTGTTTTCCCAGCTCAGCGACTGAAAAACACCCTCCAATGTGGCATTAAAGAGTTTCGGAGATATGGTGTCACCTTGTCTCACTCCCTTTCCAATTTTTATGTGTGTTGTATTTTCAAACAGCCGAATCTTTGCACTTGCATTTTCATAGATGTTATTAATAATATTAATGTATGCATCTTCAATACCGCAGGTTTTCAGAGCCATTGTAACTGCTGATGGTTTCACCGAATCAAAGGCTTTTTCATAATCGATAAAAGCCATGCACAATGGAAGTTCATATTCCCTCGCTCTTTCAATTAGTTCTCTCAGTACGTGGATATGATCTATTGTGCTGTAGCCACTCCTGAATCCAGCTTGTTCTCTCGGTTGAGCCATGTCCAGTGTTACCTTCAAGCGGTGTGAAAGAACTTTAGAAAAGATTTTATAAACTACTGATAGGAGGCTGATAGGTCTGTAGTTTCCGAGATCCTCAATGTCACCTTTCTTATGTAGCAGGATCATTGTAGCGGTGTTCCAATCCTCAGGAATCTTTCCTTCATTAAGGCATCGAGTGAAAAAAACATTAGTACCATGTTTTATATAATGATTCTGTACACGACCACGAATTTTCAGGAGGGTGGGGTAACCCCCCCATTTCTGAGAGCTATTCAGGGGTAACATCGAGGATACACTGACCGACTCTAGCCTCGTATTCCTTTCACAGGCTTCACCAAATCTCTGGGGGAGGGGGAAGGGCATACATAGTTTACCATTAAACACAACATGAAGCATAGAAATTGCGAGCAAATCCCTTACCTTGAACACTTGTCTGCGCTCTTAGAAACTTGCACGTCACCCTGCTGAAAATTCGTGGTCGTTTACAGAATCATTATGTAAAGCATGGTTCTAACGTTTACAGCTCTACGTCTATTTTAACATTTTGGGGGAATCCCGCCCCCCTTCCAGAGCTCACGGACCTCGCGGGCGCTTCAAGGGGAACAGCTTGGATACACTGACAGACTCCAGCGGCCCAGAATCTAATATTACGGAAGTTGGGGGTTGAGGTTCCCCCCACCAAGTGTACCTCGGACCCTCGGCAATTTATTTCTTCAAATTAAAGTACAATTCTTGCTTGGCTTACATGGAACGTTTTCGCGAAATTCGTTTGGAGTTCCCAATTAAATTCAGTTATCAATGTAGGCCCAGAAACGGCAATCTTTATAGCACCCCCTCCCCTTGAACTTTTGTGGCCAAGTTGCTGAAAGATGTGTGGCAGGGTTGCCGGTAAATTGCCACACCGGAACACTGCCACACATCAGTGTTCCTATGTGGCAGTTTACAGTGAACCGTTTGTTCTGGGGGTATTTCCTCCGGGGGTATTTTTTCCGGAGGCATTTTTTTCGCTTTTCAGTTTTCAGGGGTATTTTCGCCGGGGGTATTTTTGCCGTTTACCGTGTTCCTTTTGTCCAGTATTGCGAAATGTCATTTTATTACGTAAATATTTGTATTTCAGCTTGAAAATAGCGAAAAATTGCTGAAAACGGTGGGAAAATTTCTCTCCTAATAGGGTTTTTTTTTTTTTTTTTTTAGTACTCTCGTTGGTACTTTAATTTTCTATTCTACACGTTATTTACATGGGGGGGGGTATGTATTATACTTATGCATGATGCACAAAAGAACTATGATGTTCAACTTGTACTATCTCAAGTGCAAGTTTGTGATTTCACTGCTGTAAAGTTTTTACGAATAATTTCCATACAGCACTTTTTGGTGGCCCCGTCTTCAAATGGAATCTAGGGGGAAAAATCCAAGGAAAAAGAGATCCACGGGGGAAAAAAAGCCACCGGAAAAAAAATCTACGGGAAAAAAGGCCAAAGGAAAAAAAAACAAACCCCAGGGAAATAAAATCCAACTCCAACGAAACAGTTATCATTTACATGATTGACACAGGGCCGGATTAAAGAGGGGGAGGGGGAATCTATAGCCTTGGTGTCCCACCATGATCTAGGGGTTCAGAATGCATGTCTGGACAAATAATAAAAAGAGAAAGAGGTTTATAAAGTAGTTTTGCTTTTGTCTCGTGTGATTTCAATTTGGTCAGAAACAGAGGCCGGAACACGAACAGATTTTTTTTTTTTTTATTGGAGGTTTAACGACCACCGTGAGCAACTCAATGGGCTATAAGCAGTCGCCCGTCCCTAATTTAGGGTCACTGGTTCCAGGGAAGGGAGAGAGCCAGAGCCGTAAGACAAACACAACATCCATGCTTGACCGGGATTCAAACCCGGACCCCTTACGGACGAATGATCAGAGGCCTGCGCCACCGGGGCGGCACACGAACAGATTTCAAGGCTGTGACTTACCAAGGGTAAAAGTTTCATGGCTTCACATTGCTCAATTAAACATGCGCTAAGAAAAGCATACAATGCAAAATCATTAGGAAATCAAGGACGAAATCCAGTAATTCTCTTACGAGAACGACGAAAATTACAGCGACTTATATTAATTCTCTGCAGATAATTTATTAGTTTGAAGAATAAACTACGTATTAAGTATTATAGCATATTGCTACGGATTCGTGTTTTAACGAACTTCATAAAGATTCCCCGTGATAAGTTCTGTGTGAGCCCACCCAAATGTCTTAGCCTAGGGTCCCACTAACGCCTTAATCTGGCCCTGGATTGACATATTTCATTCCTGTTCTTAGAATATTATTTACTAGAATATTCTTTGCTGCATTTCCTCGTACACATCGCGTTTATTTAAAAAAAAAATTCCATTACTAAGGTACACTTCAATATGGTTTTATTGGTACCTACTTCTCAGAGCCTATGCTTACATCTGAGAATTCGTAATTTGCAAGGCTTACTTAATTTTTAGTGCAAAAGAAAAGCTAAAAAAAAATCCAGGGGAAAAAGACAACAGAGAGCCAGGGATAAAATTAAATGAAATTTTTTATACGACCCTCTAAGCTTCCTACATGGAAGTGACGCAACGAAATCCAAAAATAAATTTCTATATGACCCCTTGAGCTTCCTACATGGAAGTGACACAAAAGAAATGAGACATGCAATTTTTGTACGACCCCTAAATTTCCTACAAGGTCACCCAACATGGAAGTGGACACAAGAAAATCAAAAATGCAATTTTCATACGGTCCCGTAGTTGCCCGAACTTCTGTGGAATCAAATTATGATGCCCTCATAATCTTTGAGAAATGAGAACTTTTTTTTTTTGTAGGTCATACCACTTTCCCACTCTCGTTATTTGTAATATAAGGGTAGTCAAAGTATGGTTATAAAAAAATTATGAACTTCATGTAAAGTTATACTATAAAAATGGATTTGGATAAACGAATTAATATGAACTAAGATCCACGAAAAGAACCAGGAAATTTTTATATGACCCCCTAAGTTCCCTACTGGTTAGCCAACATGAAATTAGCCGTTGGATTTTATTTCCATCGATTTTTTTCCCTTGGCTTTTCTTTCCTTTGGCTTTTTTGCCCTGGATTATTTTTCCGTTGGATTTTTTTTCCGTGGATCTTTTTTCCTTGGATTTTTTTTCCGGTAACCCTTCAAATGAAACACCCTATTTAAACTACACCAGTTTTAAAAAAATTATAATAATTAGCGACTTCTGTTTAATGCCCACGCACAAGAACACACCACGGATACTTAAAAAAAGCTTTTGTTTTTCTGCATCTTAATTTTAAATCCCCTGAATTACCTATAGAAGAGATAGAAATGGGTGGGAGATTATTACCCTCGTTGCACAACTCGATGCATCGGGGATGACACACTGACAAAATACAATCCACCGATATTTTCAACGTACCTCTGCACTCTGAAGCTGCACAAGGTGAAGGACTGACCGATGTTATTCACGGTTCACCGATGTATCGCTTTCGGTAACATCGAGGTTTTGCTGACGTGTGGGTGGTCGTGCCGTGTACATACGCCCTCCACCGGCACCGATGTTTTTCAAGACATCGAGGTTCAAACATCGAAGTTTCTCCGACGTATCGATCAGCGCAACATCGAGGGAAAAACCTCGATTATCGGTGGCTTAACATCGATGTTACCAAACATCGATCGTTTTTGCCAACGAGATAGAAATACATAGAGTGCTTCTGTGATTGGTTCTCTGCCGAGGCAGCTGAAGCCAACGCGGGAAGAGCCCGCCATCTTTGATGAGGTACAAATTCTGCGTGTGTCAAGGAGTCACCTCGGTTCTTTCAGCTGTTCGGCGATCGTATTATGCTTCATTACAAATTTAATGCTACAGTTTTGTGAATAATCACAATTATCAGCACATTGTTGACATTTAAAGTGCCATATTACTGTGCAGCTTTTGATTGTAAGAATAAAAGGAACAAGGATTGTGGAACTACATTTCTCAAGTAAGCATTTTAAAATAAGGTTGAGCTGTAAATGCTCAATTAATCAAACACACACAAAAAACAACAACATCTAATCCGTGTAGCTGGTGATTAAACCAGCAGATAAGCCATTTCAATATTTGTGTTATCTTAAGACTTTTTATTCCTTATATTTTGTAAACAGTCGTACTCAATGTGAAAACTGAATGATGTTTACTCTGGGAAGCTGAGGTTAACTGTGGGTTACCAACTTTGAGGCTTTTTGGGTACAATTTCTACCTATGTAAATGTTGGGTTTTTTTTTCAATATACTGAGGATGTCTTGCAAATGGTATTTGCATATACAGTATATTCTAGAATCTGTAAAGTGTACATGCAACTTGTCTGCCAGGACAACAAATGTTTAAAAATCTTAGGAAACAGCAATTTCTTTTTATGTGACAAAAATCATCCACCCCATGGCTGATGATCATTAGATAGCCAATACTGGTAAAGCAGTCAATTTATAGTTACTTAAATTGCACAAGTATTAAGTCTAATTGGTAATATAATTTTTTTTGCTTGCTGACACCTGTCAAGTAACAGTCGAATATGCTGTCACAAAGCAGAGCTTTTGTTCTAGGCATTTACCTCTGATTAGTGACTAATCTGTAGTATTACTGCAACAAAGTGAGAGTGGGGAGCTTGAAAGTTGCTTGACAGAATCACAGATATCATATAAGAGACAAGATTGGCTGCCCGCTATTTGTGTAATACTCTTGCGATGTGGCATCAACGAGCCACATTGAGCAGAGCGGTTTGAGAAAGGGCATGGCTCTGTGATGTCTATGTATGTTATGATATATCCAATATGGTGAAAGCGTGTTCTGCGATAAATTGCAGTGCTCGTGATAATGAAAAGAGCAAACAAAGTAGGATATCCTTTCACAGGTGAGTGTAGTCAGTTTTACGAATTTTAAGATGTCTGTCCAATATGAAGTTGACCCAATGGTAGTGTGTAAGATTTATGTGAGTGGAATATACCACCTGTTAATTAGTAATACCATTAAAGTCTAGTTAATTAATATTAATTACAGTTTGTAATGAATATTGCTATAGTTCGAACAAAATATTATAACGAAGTAAATTTCTCCGTCAATTCTGTCCACGCCAGGATTCGTATCCGGGTCCCCTCATTCCGGAATAAGTTGCTCTACCAATTGAGCTACGTGGACGCTTTATTCTGATTCCTATCTGCCTTTATGTCGTGTGCGTCCTTCGGGCAGGTACGTCACATCTCCTGGTACGTTACAATATGGACGGTTATTTTATTAAAGGTTTCATGCAAGACATGTGCCACTTCACACAAGTAAAACATCTTTCCATCACCATGAATGCTCAATACAGTATGCTCATAAAATTGATCTTTCACCGCATATGCTTCTTCACATAGGTGAAAAACTTCAGGAATGTGATGTATGCTCCAAACAATTTGCTCAGAAAGGTCATCTTTCAGGGTATACACATGTGTTTGCATCTTCACATAAGTGAAAAGCATCACAAATGTTCTCTATGCTCCAATACGCTACTAGCACTTTTTTTTTTTTTTTTGTGAGTTGTGCTATTCTGACAAAATTCTCTGCTCACTATGGGGGAAAATTCCTAGGTAAATATTTTTGTTGGTGGCTGGGAATGATAATGTCTAGTTGATAAGTATAACAACATAAATTTTCAGTACCACTTTAGCAGAACGACGAAATAAAGTTTTTATTTTGCTGGATAATACTCATTATTTTAGTGAAAAAAGTCGTTTGCCATATGTTCAGGTGGCTTATTTTAATTATTATTTTTCGTAGATTTTGAAATCGACGCTTTTTTTTATGCCATATTGTTTAGTGTTGATAGCGGATGAATAGTTGGCGTCATTAGATTTTTAATATACTTAATGCTGTATTTCGAGAAAATTGATTAGTTACGGTATATTTTTCAGAAACTATTTTATGCTATAATTTCATATTCCCTAGAAATGAGAAATTAAGACACGAATGAGCGCTTTCAACAAAAAGAGAAGGTAAAAAGAAAGGCTCTGTTTGGAAGCCAACACAGTTCTCTTACTTGTGTTCAAAACATTTCGTTCCAGCAAATTTTGAAGTGTTTCAGCAGCGCAGGATACTAAAAAATAATGCTGTACTATCAGTTTTTAATATTCCTGTAAACATAATGTCACGACAAAATAATCAGGTGGTCACTACTAAAATTCCTAAGCCTAAAGTAAAAGTAGATTTATTTCTAATTCTAACACTGCAATGTGTGTGATCTTTTGCATAGCAAAAAAAAACTACGGGCAATATTGATTTTAAAACTGAAAATAGGAAACAGGAGTACAGTGGTACCTCAAAAATTCAAACAGCATAAAGTACTTATGAAAACTGGCACAAAAAATTACCAAATAACAATTGAAAAAAAATGCAATTAATACTCTAAGCAAATTTAACAATACAAAAGAAAGGGACTAGCAATTTTTTGTAAAAATTACTTGGATTTGCTGATTTATGTGTGATATATTTTTTTTTTATTTGAAGGATGTGGCCGATTCATTTTAAGCGAATGATAAAAGGCCATCGATATACATTCGTGATGGATGAACAGTCAGTAGGTCCATTCGACAAATTGCCAGTTATTCCTTTGTGTCAACTATATGAGAGGTTGCTATTAAACAAACATCCCTCACATAAATCAGTCTTCCTTTGAATATGAAAGTAAAATATGAAAGTGCAAATAAAAAATATTTAACATTGAAGCCACAAAAAGACAACTTTTTGTCCCTTAAAAATTAAACTCCGTATTATGAATTTTTTGGTCACTGAGCCCAGGGCTTGAAAAATATCTAAAATATTACATGCCTAAAGAAAATTTACGTGCTCAGGTATTAAAAGCAGGATGTGTAGAAAAATTTATCTTTTCATACCAAAAATTCGAAGTCTTGTTTTTTTTCAAAAAAGTACATAAAACTATTTTTAGCAACTCGGTACTCTTGTCGCTAACTGTAAATAGCTTATGGAACTAAATATCTTTTTGTAGCATTGTATTGCCCTAATGTCTGTCTACACCTAGATCACAGGGCAGTTGCAGAAGTGATATATACATATATATCTCTAACCGCAACAGTAATACAAAGTTTTTGGTTTGCAGTGAAATCAAAAAACCACAGGCGAAAACTGCTCTTTTTATTATGGTAGCAAATTCAGCACTCTAAATTCCTTTTCCAAATGCAGTTGACCAGCAGGGCAAATTATTTTTATACCTGCCCAAACCTAAAAGTTGCATGCCCCAAGTATCTGAGGCATGGTATTTTTCAAGTCCTGGAGCCTGTAGTTTTTTGGTAATTATATTTTTCAATATAGCTAGATATATCCTTTCAATGCAGATTTCCTCAAGATGAAGAAAGAAGGAAAAAGGTGGATTCATTCCATTCGAAGAGAGAACTGGGAGCCATCCCCACACAGCAGACTGTGCAGTGATCACTTCAATTCTGATTGCTTTGAAGAACGAAATGGGAAACGATTCCTGAAATGGGTTGCTCATCCTACAATTTTCAAGTTTCCGGAGCACCTTCAGAAAAATGAAAAACTACGTAGGGTGTTGAAACGTAGCTTGTCACCGATTAGTGTTTCGGACATTAACGTAGAGAACGAAGTTTTGCCGTATTGTAATACACAATCTCAAAACGTGTCTGATATCTGTGTTCATGCTGATCATAGTTATGCTTTACCTAGTCCATCAAAAATTAAGCAGAATACAAAGAGAAAAGATTCAGAACTTGTAGAAATTAAAAAACGGCTTAGAGTTACCCAACAAAAGGTTCGCAGACAAAAGGTTTCCTTGAATAAAAAAGATCAAGTTATAGCAATTCTAGAACCTCAACTATGCGAACAAGGAAAATCTGTGATCTTAGGATGCTTCAATAACACAATGCTTGATTTGTTGGAAAACCACAACAGAAATAGGAAAGAGTATTCAGATGATATAAAAAAGTTTGCTTTGACCTTACATTTTTACTCTTCAAAGGCATATAATTATTTAAGTTCACATCTTAAACTTCCCCATCCTAGCACTCTTAGGCGATGGGCTTCAAACCTTAGTGGCCAACCAGGATTTACTGAAGAGGCATTTGCACAAATAGCTCTCACTGCTAGAAAAAAAGAACACGTGTTTTGTTGCCTAATGGTTGATGAAATGGCCATAAGAAAACAAATAGACTGGGATGGAAAAGAAGGAGTTGGGTACTGTGACTTGGGACATGGCAACATTGATGATGATACCATTGGTATGGCAACACAAGCCCTTGTATTTATGGCCATTGCAATTAATGACAGCTGGAAACTTCCTGTGGGATATTGCCTTATAGATGGACTATCAGCAAGTATCCGTACTAACTTAGTCCAGCAATATTTGATAAAACTTCAAGAGTGTAGAGTTACATGTGTAGCATTAACATGCGATGGTTCTGCTTCAAACATTGCAATGCTACAATGCCTAGGTGCGAAATTTCAGCCAAATGACCTCATCCATTATTTTCAACATCCTGGTGACAGTGGAGAGGTATGTGTATTACTTGATGCATGCCACATGCTAAAATTAATGCGTAACTTATTGGCTGAAAAGAAAATTATAATAAGTGAAGAAGGTGCTGTAAAATGGGAATATATATAACTGTTGGAAAAGCTACAGGCTGAAGAAGGTCTTCATGCTTCTAATAAATTGCATGGAAAGCATGTTGAATGGTTCAATCAGAAAATGAAAGTTGGGCTTGCAGCTCAGACACTTAGCAATTCTGTGGCAAGTGCTCTTCAGTTTTGTAGAATTAATAGTATTCATGGTTTTGAAGAATCTGAAGCCACTGAACATTTTATAAGGTTAATAAACAACATTTTTGATATGTTAAACTCCTGCCATCTATTTGCAAGTGGTACAAAAAAGGCAATCCAAAAATGCAATGAAAACTCTTGCACATTCTTAAAGGATCAAGAATATCTAAAATCTTTGAAGGATCCAATGGGTAACCACCTCATTGATGGACGAAGGAAAACTCCCATTCTTGGTTTTATTATTGACTTATTAAGTGTGTGCCATATTGCAAAAAAATATGCATGGTGTCCTGAGAATACTATGACTTTCCTCCTGACCAGAAAACTGAGTCAAGATCACCTCGAATTGTTTTTCAGTACAATTAGGAGCCGAGGTGGCAATAACAATAATCCTTCTGCTTTGCAGTTCAGAGCTGCATATCGGAAAACATTAGTGGCAAAAATAGATGCTGAGGCAAGGGGTAATTGTTTGCCATGTGGAACCACTGATCTTTTAAACATCAGCAGTGAAAGTTTAAGGCAGAAAAAAGTTGTTCAAGAAAACATGTCTTTTGACCACGATTATGTATGGGAGTATAAGCACATGAGTGAATTCTCAAAGAGCATTGTGAAGTATATTTCTGGCAATGTGGTACGTGCAGCATCAACTAAAATTCAATGCTCAGAATGTAGAGATATTATCAGCATACAAAGTCAGACCACAAGTTCCAAGGAACTGGTATTTATCAAAGACAGTGGTGGTCTTATTTACGCAAATCACCATGTTGTTAAATTGTTAACGATAGCAGAAAAGGTATTCCGCAACAATCATGAGAAACTATCTAAAAAAAGAAGTAATGAGTTGCTTCACTTTCAGTGTGAAACTCTTCGTGTTGTGCAACACACAGATATTTTTAAAGAATATGATAATTTATTTCTTAGTTCAGAATTTGGAGAGGAATCACACTGGTCTAAAATCATAAAAATGCTACTTGCAATATATTTTAATATAAGAATGCATCATGTGTGCAGGACTGTTACATATAAACAGCAGGGTTCTATGCTGCGTCAAAAATTAACAAAACTCATTTTGTTTAAAGGACAGTAACTAATTTATTAAATATACCATTCACCTTGAGGGACATCATTTTTGCAGATACAAGGTCAAAAAGTTTATTTAAACTGAACTTGAGATTAATTATTTTTTTCTTATTAACTGAACAGTTTAAACATTGAAACCATTGTCAGTGGTGAAATGGACCCAACACTTTAGTACATGTCAGATTAATCATGGTTTCATCTGTCCGGGTTTGTCAATGCCCAAAACAGCAGGATTTGGACCAACACGAATTCCATACGGATAATGAAGACTCCTCTGTATGACCAAAAGATAGGCGTTTGGTGTGCTGTTTCTGCGAAGAGGATAGTCGTCCCATTCTTTTCCACTCACACCATCAATTTGGAGCGCTATGTTCAGCAACTATTCAACCCATTTGTTGCCGCACTTACAAAAAAAGAGTGAACATATGCTTTCTTTCAGCAGGATGGTGCATACTGCACAGAACAGTCTACAGTACGTGCTGTGCATGAAGTGTTTAGGGAGGACAGAATTGTATCGAAGGGACTATGGCCACCCAGATCACCCGATCTCTTCACCTGTGACTCTTATCTGTGGGGAGCATTGAAAGAGAAAGTGTATGCAACTAATCCGCACACTCTTGATGAATTAAAAGTAAACATTACGGATGCCATAGCCCAGATTACTGCCAATGAGTTGTTGCAAGTTACGAACATGTTCCGTCGTATGCAGCTGTGTCTTGATGCCGGAGGACAGCACTTTCAGCAATTGTTGTAAACACAGGTAAATTATTCCTGTTTTCTGTCATTGCAACTATTTTTTACCATGTATAGTAACATTGCCTGACTGTTGTCGTTCATTATACTCTGGCCTCTTTTATATGGCACACCCCGTAGTTAAGTTATGAACAACAATATATATATAAAATGATTTTCATCAAAAAAGGGTTAACCTGTTCTTGCTATTAAAATATATCAAAAACTAAACCAACAGAAGCAAAAATACAGGAAAAAGGTAAGTAATATTTATATAAAGTATATATATAATTGTATTGTGTGAAGTATTTAGTGTTGGCAGATACCTTTATTATGTTCATTAAGAGCAAGTTACAAAAATTGCCTTGCCTGCTCACAAATAAAGCCTGCATAACTGTGTTTTCCAATGTTAAGGCTAACAAACGGATTAGAAACATGCCCAGTGTCAAAGACTAAATTTTTATTAAATAAAAACCAGTTACAGTAGTAATTTTTCATCTGATTAAGAGAGGGACAGTTAGTAAAAGTATTTTAATGTTGGTGCCTCTTGGCTGTGTAAACTCATTGTTTGTTTATAGATTAAGACAATACAACGTAGTTGTCACAAATGTTTATTTTCTCAAGCCGACCATGGTTTCGCTGGGTATTGACCTAGCTTCATCAGGACGAATGGCCTAGCAAAACCATGGTCGGCTTGAGAAAATAAACATTTGTGACAACTACGTTGTATTATCTTAATCTATATATAATCGTCACAAGACTGTAGTCTTTGAGATAAAGAATCATTGTTTGTTATTTGTTTTTCTTTGAACTTTTTTTTCAGTTAAAACCCTGAATATTTTTGGCGTCTATGTATTTGGAGTGGTAAGCAGTGGGATGATTCAGCATTCTGATCGGTGACCGTCCGATATCTAAGATTTTTACAGAAATTGCAAATTGACCACTACTGTAGTTTTATTTTTTCCCCATTTACTGTATTATCGGTGACTTATATTTCACTGAAAATTTGTCCCAAAAAAATTCTGTGAAATGTCAAAAAATTATGTCTTGGGATTTTATTCAACGGAGGCAAGCTGCGTCCGTGAAAATATCATTTTGTTTTTAAAACACCAATGCCGCCTACAAAAAAAGCGTTATATTTGACATGTTAAAGTTTCAGCCCCCCCCCCCCAGTGTTTATAACAAAATTTCTGTGTTGTATCCGCGTTTAACATCAAACCATATATCGGGAAAAGTCCCTTTCGTAACACGGAACGAAGTTCGTTCTGTACCTCATCAAACATGGCTGCCACTCGTTTCCGGTGGCTTCACCCGGTCGCCGACGTAAGCCATCACCCCCTAATAGCTAAGCTATTAGGGGGTGATGCGTAAGCACTCTACGTACTTCTATCTCGTTGGTTTTTGCCCATCCCTAAGTGTATCCATTTCCTTAACGCCATGGGTTGCCAGAGTAGCTTACCCCGACCAAGCTCAAAGGTGGCGGGAGAGTTTTAAATGTCGTAGCAAAGTTCAGTTAGTTGTTTTTTCTCTGTGTGTCTCTCTCGGTGATGTGTTGTTCCTTCGTGTCGTGACTTTTTTGCCTGTCGAGTACAATGAATGGAGTGGATATTTTGTTAAAATCTCCGTTCTTTGCTTTAAATCTGGAAGAAAGCTTCACTTAAAAAAATCAGTGCTTATCACCCCAAGAATGTTTAGTTTGAACTTAAAAAAAAACCCAGTGCTCATCAGCCCAAGAATTTGTGTCGAAAAGCTTCACTTATCAGCCCAAGAATTTGAGTTTCCAAGAGTATGAAGTTTACAAACGCTTTGCAGAGCTAATTTCAGTTTTAACTGAGATGATTTTCTATGTTAAAAATAAACAAATAAATGAGAAAACATGTAAGTATAATTTGCACATGAGTACATATAAGTTTTTAGGTTTCACAAGTTCTTTAAAAAGAAGGGGTTTTTTTTATTGGAGGTTTAACGACCACCGTGAGCAACTAAATGGGCTATAAGCAGTCGCCCGTCCCTAAATTAGGGTCACTGGTTCTAGGGAAAGGAGAGATCCAGTGCCGTAAGACAAACACAACATCCATGCAGCACCGGGATTCGAACCCTGACCCCTTTCGGACGAATGACCAGAGGCCATCGCTTAGACCACTCGGCCACCAAGGCGGCAGGTTAAACCTTTCAAATAATGCGAATGGTAGTATGGTACTCATTCTATACAGGACGAAATTCATGAAACGTTCCCTCCCTGCATATATTTGGAGTTATTATTTTTTCACTACATTTTTTTATCCTGTGAATCCTGTGATTATTCCTCAGTTGAGAAATCTGAAGAAACACAAAACACAACTAACATAAATTAATGCTCATATGTTTTAAGGCAAAAATTTTATTTAAGGAGTTTTAACATTTTTCTGTTAATAGTTATGCATTCTGTTCTGAGGAATTTTTTTTCGTGTAAAATACAATAGTTGACACATTCCTACCTTATTTGGGCATTATTGTGAGTCAAGGGGGTAAACAGAGGCAGAGTAAAAGAATCTTGGGGGTGGGGAGTGGGATGGGGTCTGAATAGTTGGCCTAATAATGACAGTTTTTTTTATATTTCATTGTTTGACTTCGGCTACTGGCCCCACCTGTTTCAGTTGCCACGAGCCGCCACAGTTTTATGTATGTGAATATTTTCTTTCTTCATTGTCTTTGATGTTTCCTCTGTTTCTGGTATCTTCATGGTCACTGTGTCCATTCGTTTCCTTTCTTTTTGCATTGATTGCTGGAAAGTGCTTACATGCTTTCGAATGAGTGCTGCATCAGCTAGTGTTTTCTGAAGCTGGTTGTATAACTCATCCACATGCGGAATAATATTGTGAAAAACTAAGCCAAAACACAAATACCGAGTCTTCCAACATACCACGAATAGCCCCTGCTTGATTTATTGCTACAGCTTGTTTCGATGAGGACTATTTTTTCCATGCATTGAGTTAACTGTTCCCCGTGTTCATACATTGTATTGATGGTTAGACTCTTGAAATTCCATCCGGTGGCTGAACAATGAGGTTTCCTTTTTCTAACAGTTTCATCCAGAATAGCAATCCTCTGTGGTGAGTTACTAAAAAAGGTAGTAATGTCACTTAGGTTGGAAATAATACTCGAACTTGTTGATTCTGACTGGTTGCTTGACCGAAAATCAAATTTAGCTGATGTGCGTAGCAATGTACAAAATGTGCATTCTTATAGGTACGTTTAATAATAGCCTGGACACCTGCGTGGTGACCACTCATCAGTTTTGTACCGTCGTAGCCTTGGGATATCAATTCTCGGCTTTGTCTACAACTTTCTCCAAACTAGCTTGAATACATCCAGCGACAGATTCTGCATCGTGTCCAGAGGGATTAGTGAATTCCCAGAATATCTCAACTGGTTGTCGGTTACCCAGTGGCGGCTGGAGGTAAGCTGAGATGGGGGTAGGGCTGCATCTCAATTTCGTAGATATCACATACCACTTCGAAAGTTAAGTTACTGCGCCTGTGCTGACGCTGTCCGTTTAATAAAAATAATAATAACAATAACAATACTATATGTATATACTGATAGAAAGTGCTTTTTTTTACAAGAAATTAATATTTAGATTTTATATTTAGCGATTGATGGGGGAAATGTAAAGGTACCGATACCTAAATTAGGCAACAGATATTAAGCGATGGCCACATTGTCACATTTATGAAGAAAATAATCGACCTATAAAACTTCGTCGGATGCATTATTTCTTAAAAAGAAACTGATTAATCAGTGCATCCTTCCAGTTCTTACGCATGGAGCACAGACATGGACCTCAACTGAAATAGACAGACAGACGTTGCAAACAATTGAAAGAAGCTTGTAGAGATGCATGTTTGATGTTACCTGGAATGATACAAATAGGAACTCGTAAATGACAAGAGTAGAAGACATGGTCAAAATTCCTGAAATTGCAATGGGATGGACATATTGCTAGAAGAAAGAACCACCGACGGAGAGTTGAAATATTGAACTGGATAGCAAGGGAAAAAACAATATCCAGAAGATGACAAGAGGGTACATGAAATTCGAAAGCATGAAAAAAACTGACTCAAGGCAGACTGTTGTGAAAGAAGAAACTTGGAGACTTTCATCCAGCAGTGGATTGATGGTGGTTGCAAATTATATATACATGCATATACTGTACGTATATATATATAAGGACAAAAAAATTTAAAAAATTAATGCGTGTGCCAGTGGTAGCGGAGACACACTCAAGGTCATGTACGCGTTACCAAGTGTCTCATTGTGACCCCTAGAAATATGACAATATATATTTTTTCTTCTGATACACTCCCTTTGAAACTTCGACTTGATACCGACCACTGCAACTTGGACGGCGATGAAAAACATTTTGTGGAATTTCGAAGGGTCTTCCAGAATTTCGCGACGAGTTGTTATTGCGATACTCACACACCGGCATTCTCTTTAATAAAAACAGATTGCAAACATGTTCAGTCCAGTTTTAATTCTGAAGCCATCATGATAACAATTTAGTGTAGAAAAATTTGTTTTCCAAAATTTACCAACTTCGTAAATTTTCTAAACAATGATATCTGATTAAATGTTCTTTTCAAAGTAATTAAGTACACTACCTCAATTGAAATGCGCAGTTGATTATTGGGAGGGAGGGGGATGCAGCAGAAAAATAAAATGTATCCAGTGGAGTGACTTCAATGATTTTTGGCGAATAAAAATTTCGTGAGTTTAAAAGCGAAAATTTCGCTGTGCTTGGTAAGTGAAGAAATCAATCTTGTGCAAATATTTCGCTGCAGAAATTAGTATATCTCTGTTTTTTTTTTTTTTTTTCAATTTATCCAACACTGAACTCTATTTTTAATCGCAATTTGTTCACATGCCCATTTTGAACAGAAGAGAAAATATAAGTAAAACTTTTTTTGCAAAAGTCCCGGCATTCCTGCAACTGAGTATTTGTTATTAGATGGGAGCAACATTGTTGTTAGAATTATTACGCTGAATAAAATAAGGAACAAACCAAAAATTGGAAGAAGAAAAAAAAACCAGGTTGAGTAGTACATTCAAACGTACTTTATTTAATACTTTATTTCAACATTCGTCATTATTTTTAATTCATTCCCCTATTTTATGTCTTATTCGGAAGCACAAGAACCGTATTAATCAACAAAGCACACAGGCCCGGCGATGCATTCCCACGCAACGAAAGACTGCGTTCGCGAGCAACCCTGCTAGCGAGAGCTGCCATGAATGCAGTCCCCGGGGAAGTTTTATTCAAAGGAAACGAACTGATGTGGGAATAGGCAGAGTTTCCCACATGAGTTGGTTTCAATAACCGTCAGGGCTGCAAGAAGCACAGTCCATGACGTTCTTCCCGCTCCCAGTGGTGTTATGCAGGGAAAACTTCCAGTTGAGTTCAGAAAACTGCAGTCGTGGCATTATGCTGTGAAAACTTACAGCGGTGTTCACAAAACTTCTCTGTCTTGGTACGGCATGAAAAAAAAAACCGCTTTGGGTAGGCGTAGCACGTCAAAAACATCGCGCGACATAACATCGCGGACATAACATCGTAGGTCAAAACATCGCGGTGACAAAACATCGCAAGCCATAACATCGCGGACACAAAACATCGCAAGCCATAACATCGCGGATACAAAACATCGCAAGGTGGCACAAAACATCGCAGGTCAAAACATCGTGGTGACAAAACATCGCAAGCCATAACATCGCGGTCACAAAACACCGCAAGGTGGCACAAAACATCGCAGGTCAAAACATCGTGGTGACAAAACATCGCAAGCCATAACATCGCGAGCCATAGCATTTCAGGATCGG
Organism: Macrothele yani; assembly: GCA_039090855.1. Taxonomy (NCBI): domain Eukaryota; kingdom Metazoa; phylum Arthropoda; class Arachnida; order Araneae; family Macrothelidae; genus Macrothele; species Macrothele yani. The sequence goes on from CM076995.1 coordinate 102,542,865, forward strand.
GCTTTAATTAAACGGCTTTTTTCTTTTCATTTTTTTCTTTTGTATTTCTCTAAACATTTGATCTTTGGTAAGAAAAATTCGTTCAGACACTGATTTAATTTGCGGAAGACTAGAACGTGGCACTTATCAAAATATTTCAGGAGGGGGCACTAATTAAACTCTCGTCTCATACAAAAGTTTCGTAAAATCTACAGTTTTCAATTTAGAACTACCAAATTTGGTATACTAACTCACGTTGCTCTAACTTAGACCGCAGACGGTTTTGGGAAGTGTTCGCGGCACGGGGTCGAGGGGACCCCATACGCAATATTCATCAAATCTACAGTTTTCAATTTAAAACCACCAAATTTGGTATACTATATCATGGTGCTCTAACTTATCACGCAGAGACTTTTTGGAAGGGGTAGGGGGCCCGGGGTCGAGGAAAATTTTCGTAAAATCTACATAGAAAATTTTCGTAAAATCTACAGTTCTCAATTAAGAACCACCAAATTTGGTATACTACCTCATGGTGCTCTGACTTAGACCGTAGACGGTTTTCGGAAGTGGTCTGAGGCCGAGGTCGAGGGGCCCCCATAGAAAATTTTCGTGAAATCTACCGTTTTCAATTTAGATTCACCAAATTTGGTATACTACCTCATGGTGCACTAACTTAGACCATAGACTGTTTTGGGAAAGATATGGGGCCCGGGGTCAAGGGGCCCCAATACGCAATATTCGTCAAATCTACAGTTTTCAATTTAAAACCACCAAGCCTGGTATACTATCTCATGGTGCTCTGACTTAGACAGTAGACGGTTTTTGGAGGAGGTCGGAGCCCGGGGTCCAGTGGCCCCCCATAGAAAATTTTCGTAAAATCTACAGTTCTCTATTAAGAACCACCAAATTTGGTATACTACCTCATGGTGCTCTGACTTAGACCGTAGACGGTTTTTGGAAGTGGTCTGAACACGGGGTCGAGGGGCCCCCATAGAAAATTTTCGTGAAATCTACAGTTTTCAATTTAAAACCACCAAATTTGGTATACTGTCTCATGGTGCTCTGACTTAGACCGTAGACGGTTTTTGGAAGTGGTCGGAGCCCAGGGTAGTAGAGGAAAAGGGGGACTTCTGGGACAGGGGCAGCCCTCCATAGACTTAACATTGGCTGTTCACGAGGCTGCCCCTGGCTGCCCAAGAGGCTGTCCCCGAGTCAGAATTTTTGTCACGTGATCGTCCCCATGATGTGCTGCCCCCTAGCGGTGCTTCTTGGAACTTTCGATGGATCTTTGTTTTTGAGAGATGGCAACGGTCGAGTGGGAAAGGGGGTGGATATAGGGGGATGTCAACTCGATGTGCTGCCCCCTAGCGGTGCTTCTTGGAACTTTCGATGGATCTTTGATTTTGAGGGATGGCAACGTCCTAGTGGGAAAGGGGGTGGATATAGGGGCTTTCGACTCGGTGTGCTGCCCCTAGCGGTGCTTCTTGGAACTTTCGATGGATCTTTGATTTTGAGGCATGGCAACGACCGAGTGGGAAAGGGGCTTTCAACTCGATGTGCTGCCCTCTAGCGGTGCTTCTTGGAACTTTCAATGGATCTTTGTTTTTAAGGGATGGCAACGACCGAGTAGGAGAGGGGTTGGATATAGGGGATGTCAACTCGATGTGCTGCCCCTGGCGGTGCTTCTTGGAACTTTCGATGGATCTTTGATTTTGAGGGATGGCAACAACCGAGTGGAAAATTGGGTGTCAACTCGATGTGTTGCCTCCTGTTGGTGCTTCTTGGAACTTTCGATGGATCTTTGATTTTTAGGGATGGCAACCACCGAGTGGGGTCCGTTGGGATCTTTTGTATTTATTCCTGTGGTTTTCAAGCGGGATTTTTCCCCCTCTTGGATGTCATTTTTCCCCAGGGGAAATTTTTACGTAACGATGCTGGGGAATTTTCTTTCCAAGGAATAAAAATGCTATGATGGTCTTAGCGAGGTTCTAACTCACGATGATTTTGCTTCAAAAAATTGGTCAGGTGGTCTCGTGTACTACGTATTCAATCTATTTTTTTTAATTTCTTTACGTTACTTCTTCATGTGTTTTTATATTTTTTGTATGTTTTGAGGGAGTTTTTTCGTGTAGATGTAGTGAATTGTCTGGGGAACTTTTCTTTTTCCTTTATTCAATTTTATTACAGATCATGAGACGAGGAAATGCTTCTTTAGAAACGATTTCGCCCCGCACGGGGATAACTGGTTTTCCAGTTATTTGGGGAGCGGCGCCCCCACGGCCCGAGCTGACCTTGTGACTGGTCAACATCTGATGTCATGCCACCGCTTGTTTTTTATTTTGGTGCTGATGGTGTATGCAGGGACGGCTGTTCATCCAGCTGTTGGGGAGTCGCGGCCCCACGATCCCGAGCTGGTCTTGTGTCTCGCTTTTTCGTTTTTATTTATTTTCTCCACTGGCTAGTTGCCCGTGTTGTATACTTTACCTAATCGCTACCACGTTATGTACTAATACCCCGGTCTTGTGGTTTTGTTACCCTCCACCACTAACTGTTTTATATTAACCGCTCAGTTCGTAGGTTGCTGAGATTCCGTTTAGGTTCCCTTCCAGGATTTGTCTTCTTTAGATTTCTTTTTTCCTTTTAGCTGGTTTGGGTGCTAGACCTACCTGCATGTTTGCCGCGTGCGGAGACCCGTGAGGCGGAAATGGGATGTCTGGCGGCTGAGGTCGCAGGAGACCGGATAAGTGCCTCCTGTGTACCAACACTCCTCTTCGACCCCGGCTTCGCTGTAAACGGGAGGCTAGAGACTAACCCACCTCTAGTCAGAAGTCTTGTACCAAGTTGTGTGCAGGGCTTTAGCGGCTTTTTTGTCGTATAGCACGGCAGGGTGAGTCCGGGGGCTGTGGGATCATGCCAACGGCGTTGGCATGACGGTACCCGGAGGCCGAAGTGTCCGCCGAGTGCGTGTGATCACAGCCAACGGACTATATCTGCAGCGTATAAGCTCCAGAACTGTGTCCAGCGTCATTTTCTTGGCTTGCAGACCTCCAGTTCTCCCTTGTAGGGCTCGGTGGTGGGTGGAGTGGTCTGCAGACGAATCTTCCTCCTTTTTTCCATGGGTAAACACAAAAAACAAAACTCCAAATTTAAGTCACCTGAGAAAATGATAGTTGACAACGACTCTCCTTCGTCTTCTCAACCTACCAAGTTTCATACCCTTAAACGGTCTTTAGACCTTGACCTGGACCAAGAATGTGGAACCTCTTCTTCGGCGGCTGTACCAGTCGCTCCGAAGCGTCGTCTCCCCTCGATTGCTGTGACTACGCATGCTACTCACTTACTTGTAGAATCCATCGATCCGCATGAGAGACTGTCCACCAGATCTCCCTTTTTCATTTCTAAAGCTTTGGACGCTGCGGTTGGCCCCTTGAAGTCTGTGAGGAAGCTTCGCTCTGGGGACCTGCTTGTCCAAACTTACAGTGTTTCTCAGAGTAACACTTTTCTGCACCTCACTAGTCTTCAAGGCATTCCTGTAAAAGTGACACCTCACCCGTTTCTTAACACCTCTCGGGGTGTTATTTCGGAGTTTGATCTCTTGCCATGCAGTGAGGACGAATTGGTGACTGAACTTGCAGATCAGGGTGTTATTGCTGCACGTCGTATGATGTTCCGGCGCGATGGTTCTTTGATTAAGTCAAAAAATGTCATCTTGACTTTTAACTCCCCGAAAGTTCCGACCGAAATCAAGGCTGGCTACTTGGTCTGTGGAGTTCGCCCGTACATTCCCAGTCCTCTGCGCTGTTTCAGGTGCCAGAGGTACGGGCATTCACAACGTTTCTGTAAGAGTTCCGCTCGTTGCACAAATTGTGGCTCCAGTGAACATGACGGGGAAATTTGCACTTCTGCGGCCTGCTGTGTTAACTGCGGTGAGGCCCATGCAGCTTACTACCGCAACTGTATGAAATGGAAGGACGAGATGGCGATCCAGCGCCTCAAGACCCTGGAAGGCCTCTCGTACCCTGCTGCCAAGGCCAAGTTGGGTATTCCCACCAACCGACAGCGTACTTTTGCCGCAGTAGTTCAGTCTCTGCCACAACCCGTGCAGCCCTTTGTTCCGCGCCCTGTAGCTCTCGCCGCACTTGCCAGGCGATCTACAGCTGAACAAGCGACACAGGTGGATTTCCCCGAGCTCCAGCCTTTTCGAATAGCTGAGTCTGCGCCTTCTCTTTCGAAGACGACCGACTCTTCCAGTTCTCAGCAGAAAGCCTGCAAGTGCGGAAGACCCGGCCCTCAATCCGCAAAGGTGTGCAGTGTCCATCCAACTGTCGCGGTCCAACTGCCCACCATTGCAACTGTCTCGGACTCAGCGAGGTCCCCACCCTCAATCAACATTATAGAGGAACATCGGGCGGAGGAGAGTGACAGTTCGTCCCCAGCCTCTACCAACATTGCAGAGGAACATGAGGGGGAGGATAGTGACAGTTCGTCCTCGCCCTCGGCCAGCATTATAATGGAGTGTGTGGGGGAGGAGAGTGACTCATCCTATGTGTAGTTGTGTTCGATTTCGTAATGTGTTTTATCATTCTCATTCCTCAGTTTTACTTAATCGGCTTGTTTCTCACCATTGTACCATGTTTTTCATACTGTTTGTTTCATTGTCTTTTTTGGCCCTTATTTTGTACTCATGGTTCGGTTTTACTTGGTCAGCCAGATTTTGCGATTTATGCTCCGTTTTTTAACTTCTGTCTGTTTTTCTTGTGTCTGGCGCTCTTTGGCCAACCATGGCTCTTGCGCCAATAAAATCTAATAACCAACCAACCAACCAAACGATTTCGTTCCTGTTCGCAGTAATTATTGGACATAGACTTCATGATAATTCTGAGTCTTTCGCCTTTGCAATATTATTTTCTCGTAATTTTTTCGTGTGTTCAAGAACTCTACAGGTCTTTCACAGTTAAAATTCTGATGAAACAATATTTTCTTACTTTATTTCGCATATCATTATAGCTTCCCAATTTCGCTATTTTACTTAATTTTTTTTTTTGAAATTTCGTAAAACTTTTCAGTATGTCAGTAATTTTTTTCTTACTTGGTCAAACTTGTGACTCCTTTTATTTAGACTATTTTGTTTCATTTCATTTCAACAAAACGATTATTTCAGACGTAGCAAATCATCAGATTTTTGTTTCCTTATATAGCATATTTTCAAACTTGCTGAAAAATATTCCTCAAAGCTTGCTGCATGTAGTCAAATATGCATTTTTTTATTCTTTCCTAGTTTGCTATACTTTTCGTGGACTGTCCCAACAAAAAAGCATTCATTGTCAAGACATGCATTCTAAAACCTTTTTTATTACGATAACATTTGTATTCTTTGGGCTGTATATTTTTCTGTCTCGTCCGCAAAAACATTCATTCTAGAGGCAAAGCTAGTGATTCCGTTCTTCCCATAAACATTATTTTTTTAACGTTTTACTAACTCACCAGAAAAGCAGTTATTCCCCACCCCATAGCGAAAATAAAGAAATTCTTACTTCTTTTCCATACATATTGACTCAATCTATTTCTTTTCGAAATGCTGGTCATGACATTTCAACTAAAATTTCATACTTTCACCAAAATTCATATTTTTAAAGGAGCTATTTCCTTTTTTACTTTATTTCATGTGTAACTAAATTTTTTATTGTTTCCTCGCCTCAACAAACTCAGTAAGAACTCCCCTAATCTCATTCCTTTCCCTCATTTAGTTCGCTTTAAATTGAGATGTTTCAAAACTTCGCGTATATTTCTTTCACTAAATGTCCAGTTCTCCCGTATCTGTCCCATCATTTTTTACTTCTGTGCCTGCTGCATTTTTTCTTTAGACGTTTAGTTACATTGAGCTTTTCTTTCGTTTTAATTAGGTTTTCATTATCGTATTTTTTATTCATTGTCTCAGCAGGAAAAGCTTTCTTTCTGGAGACCAAGCGACTAAATCCGTACTTCCTCTAAACATTTTTATTTCACGTTTTACTACTTCGTAAGAAAAACAGATGTTTCCAAACTCTCATAGTGAAAATATCGTATTCCCCTTATTTTACTTATTATATTTTTCCTTCTATTCAGTGTTGTATGATTGTTAAAACTTTGGTTTATTTTTATGAAACTTCTTTTTTTCTTAGTTTTTTTTTCTGATTCAACCTATCAATCTTTTCCTATCGATTTAATTGCTCTTATTTTTCCATTCTACTTTACTTTTGAACAGAAATGTATCTAAAATCTTCAGATGTATTTTAGTCTCTAAGAGGCCGATTCTTCCCTATTTCAAATAAAGTCATTGTAGGATTTTAGTGTAAATGCCCCTAAATCTTTAGAACTTCCTTTTCATAGTTAGATACTAATTCCTCGAGGTTTAAATTAAAACATGAAAGAAGAGTGTTTTTACGCTCTCTCCAGTGAACGAAGAGTTTTTACGCTTTCCCCAAGAAATTAACTTTGGAATCTCCCTTCTTTCTACCGGAAAATGACTATCTTGTGCGACTGTTTTCACGCGTCTACTGCTTGCTGGAAAACCTCATATGACATGAAATCACTTTGCTTGGTAGATGAAACTAAATTCTGGTTTTGAACTTTGAACGCAAACTCAAACTTGCAAAAGCATAGTTTTCTGAGCGAACTTAAACTGTCTAAGATGACAAAAATCTAAAACTGGTGACTCAATGGGATAGAGTGTTTGAACTTTGCCGTTCATTTAAGATTTAAGAGATCCGTAGTGAACCACTACAAGGGAAATAAGCAGACCCTGATTTAGTCCACTGTTTCCAAGGAAGGTAGAAAGCTAGTGTCGTAATTCAAAAGCTCATAACTCAAGCCTCCCAAGGATTCAATTTCAGACGGACGAATAATCAGATGTCAATGCTTAGACATTGAAAAAATACTTCAGACAAATATTTCCTTACTTAAAAGTGCTTCAAGTCAGAATTTGTATTACTTAAGATTTCCCTTAGTCAATATTTTTTCTATCTTAAAAACTTCCAAAGGGTTGATTTTGAAAAAAAAAGAAAACGAGTTCACCCAAAAACGTAAAATTTCCCCAGAATTGTATGAGGAACCAAAAAAATTGACGGAGCTTGAATGTTAAATCTTTCAACCCATTTCTTTCTCTTCATGTTTCATTCCATAAACCTTCTTCAATTTCCTATATATCCAAGAATTTTGTTAAATGTCCAAGTTCGACTCACCCAGAGATTTTCTGAAAATGATAGTTTCTCTTTTAAAATAAAATTCCAAAATAAGAATCCTTTCACTGAAACAAGAAATTCCTCTTCAAAGCATTCCATCCCTCTTTCTACTTCAAATATTCTCTTTGTAAATCTAAGGAGCTGTTTTTTTTAATATTCATATATTTCCCCCTCTAACTTTAGAAGATATTTTCCCAAAATGTATGTACATATTAAGATAGTAAAATATCATACAACTGCTTGATGTTCAATTCACTTCACGCTGTTTTAAGGAATTTCTTTCATTTTCTCATAACACATAGACATGTTATTTTTCTTACCATTCACTTCAAAGACTTGAGATTAACTTGATGGAGTCCTTTGAGAAAAACTTTCATAGAAAAACATAAATGTACTGAAAACGTCAGTTTTTTTAAAGAAATCATAAGAATAAGAATTTTTTACTAAAATAAGTTTCCGCTGTTCAAAGCATTAAGTGGCTCTTTTCGCATCAAATTCTGTATTTCCTCATGTAAACTTTATTCTTTTTCTACTTCATATCGTCTTTCGTTTCTTGTTTTTCCCTATGTAACTTAAAACTTCTTTTCTTAATCTATTTTTCATAAAGTATCATTCTTTTGAATTGATTTTTCTCTCTCTCTCTCTCTCTTTTTAAATGCATTCCTAAGTTCATATTGAGAAGGGTTTAAATTTTGATTGAAAGATGTTTGCAAAGATCATTTTAGGAAAAGTTGAAAACAGATAAGGTTCGTTTCGGAAAAGTTTAAAACAGATAATGTTCGTTTCGGAAAAGTACATTCTCTTATAGGGTTAAAAATGGAACACTTCATATTTTATTAGGGGCGGTTTTGATGAAACACGTTTCAGTAAAAACAGTGAAATTCCCATTGAATAACATGGGTAACTATGAAATTTAAGAAGCACGTTTTCGTTCAAGGAAAATATTTTAAAAGGTCTATTTTCGATTCGGTTGAAAACGATTCAGGTAGAATACAGAATGCAATAAAAACAGTCACAGCAAGTTCCTGAAAGTTGAAAATAGATGAGGTTGAAAATGGATGTACTAAAAGGTCTTAGGAAAGAAATTTTTATGAAACACAGACTGTTTAGTTTTCCCAGGCTAGGGGGTCTTCAGTGAGAGCGCTTCATCTTTTCAACTCAAAGAATAAAGCGAGTCAGTTTGAAACATTTCAAACTCCCCGAAAATAAGCCGTGTACTCTGGTTTCGACTCAATACAGTAAAGCATTGCTCTCAGACCAGTCGATATTCCACCCCGATTGGTTGCCTAATGGAAAACCTCAGACCCATCTCCAATAACAATACCCAAATATTCTTAAGAAAAGTCTAGCAAAAAAGCACTAGTTCCCAATTAAATCAATTGCATTCATCCTGTTACTGTTTTACACATTTCAAAAAAAAAGTTTACATTCTCACTTTTACATAAAAATTCTTGAAAAGCTTGATATTTTGACTCATTTCCATAAAAAAAATAATTTCCCTTAAAATTTAATTTAAAAAAATAATAATTACTCTTAATATTTATGCCTTAAAACTAAAAAATATTTACGCTTAATATTTCAATAAATAATAAATATTCACAAACTCACCTTCTACCTTGCCAATAAAAAAAAAGCTACATTCATTTCTGAATTTATATAATCGAAATCATTATTTCACCAAGTAGTTCTTTTCCCATGATTGTAGAGAGGAACTCTTCTGAAATCTTCTCTTTTCCACATGTGTTCGACACAGACTGTTTAGTTTTTCCAGGCTAGGGGTCTTCGGTGAGAGCGCTTCTTCTTTTCAACTCAAAGAATAAAGCGAGTCAGTTTGAAACATTTCAAACTCCCCGAAAGTAAGGCGTGTACTCTGGTTTCGGCTCAATACTGTAAAGCATTGCTCTCAGAGCAGTCATAAATCCCCCAGATTTTTCACCTAATTGAAAACATCAGGACCATTTCCAATAACTACACCCGAATTTCCTTAAGAAAAGTCTAGCAAAAAAGCACTAGTTCCATATTAAAACAATTGCATTCATCCTCTTCCTGTTTTAAACATTTCAAAAAAGAAATTTCTTTTACTTTTTAAAATTCTTGAAAGCTTACACTTTTGTCTCATTTCAATAAAAATAATTTCACTTAAAATTTAATTAAAAAAAATACTCTTTAAATGTATGCCTCAAAACTAAAAAATATTTACGCCTAATATTTCAATAAATAATAAATATTCACAAACTCACCTTCTCACCTTGCCAATTAAAAAAAAACTACATTAACAATTCTCCAGTCCACTTGAATTCCCCAACATGAACTTTGATTACAGAAGAAAATACGGAAACAGTCATAAAAGATTTCCTCCTAAATGAAAATAATGTTCTGGAATTGATTCCAGCCTGAATCCAATAGGACAGCTTTTCTCAGGTTGAACCTCCAGAACACAAGTGGAGACGAATGAAAACTCATCACAATTTTCAGATGGAATCAAAGCATTTGAACAGCTGGGTGAACCGACACACTGCTTCTTAGCGAAAGAAACAGAAACGTCTGGAAGATTCACACTGCTTCTTTCCCAGTGAATAAATGTGGAAAAAATAAAATAACGTTAGCCAGCTGATGGAAAAAGAATTTGAAAGACTTGATGACGTCTTACTTTATTCAAACTTACAACAGAACTAAAATTCACTCAGCGTTTCCTTTGCATACTGTGACCAATGCATGACCCTTATCACAACACATGTTGGTGTGTCACCATGCGTCAGCGCTTCACGGTGACTATACCCTTATCTTGTCATTTCGTGACGAAACGCTATCGACTCTAATCAGACAAAGCTTATTTTCAGGTAAATTCTTAGAGAAAAACGAAAGGATTTCATTATAATTAATTTTCATATCTTGAGAAAATAAAAATAAAATGTATTCGGTAAGAAATTCTTCAATGTTGAATTTTCCTCAAAATGAGAGAGGAATACGGAAAGCGAAAAAATTTAATCAGACACCTTGAAAGAATTTATCTCAGATTTAAAGCCGCTTTTGAAAAAAAACCAGTAAACTATGAAATACTTTGTTCTTCACATAAAGAAAACACAGTGTACGATTTCAATATTCCCTTTTTTCTTAAAATTTCTCCAACGTAATGACTTAGGTCAACTGTGTCCAGAAATGCTTCTTCTACTTTAGTATTTCGATTACGAGGGAGTTCTTTCCGATACTGTTAAGCTATTTTCTCAAAATCCAGTTGTAAAATAATTTTGGTCATGTTTATTTGATTGTCGTCGTAGGGAATTCCAATCCGTTCATGCCCACCATGTCATACATTGTGTCCCCGAGAGTTTCTTCAAGCAGAAAAAGCCATCATTCCACAGAAATTCTTCTTTTGGTGTTTGTAATGTTTCCAAAGTCAAATAATTTTTTTTCCAAGGCCTTCTTAATTAAAGCAGAAAACGAAACGGAACGAAGAAACGTCTATTGTATGACTCTTAACATAGTAGATTTTTTATCAACCACTTTAGTCCAATGTTCTCCGCACGGAGAAATTTCAGATTTCAAAATTTCACCATCCTGACCCACTTTTTCCTGAGTGAAATCCAATACCTAGTGAAAATCTCGACTTATGCATTCCTTTGAGTGGGGAATCGCTCTCATGAAAGGGGCAACGGCTAAAATCGACATTGATTAAAATTGGAGAGAGGAAAAATATATGAATTAAATAAATAATGCATAGGCAGGATTCCCGAAAACATAAAATAAAATAAGTTTTATATAAAAAAAAAATTCCATGAAAAATATTGGAAGGGCGAAAGATTTCTCACATCGTCTTCCACTCCTCCCAAAATTTAACGAAGTCCATTAAATCTCTGTTGTCAGTACACGTATTTGTTTAATTTTGGGTGGAATGGAAGACGATGTGGGAAATCTTTCGCCCATCCAATATTTTTCATGGATTTTTTTTTTATATAAAACTTATATTTTTTATGTTTTCGGGAATCCTGCCTATGCATTATTTATTTAATTCATATATTTTTCCTCTCTCCAATTTTAATGAATGTCGATTTTAGCCGTTGCCCCCTTTCATGAGAGCGATTCCCCACTCAAAGGAATGCATAAGTCGAGATTTTCACTAGGTATTGGATTTCACTCAGGAAAAAGTGGTTCAGGATGGTGAAATTTTGAAATCTGAAATTTCTCCGTGCGGAGAACATTGGACTAAAGTGGTTGATAAGAAATCTACTATGTTAAGAGTCATACAATAGACGTTTCTTCGTTCCGTTTCGTTTTCTGCTTTAATTAAGATGGCCTTGGAAAAAATTATTTGACTTTGGAAACATTACAAACACCAAAAGAAGAATTTCTGTGGAATGATGGCTTTTTTCTGCTTGAAGAAACTCTCGGAGGACACAATGTATGACATGGTGGGCATGAACGGATTGGAATTCCCTACGACGACAATCAAATAAACATGACCAAAATTATTTTACAACTGGATTTTGAGAAAATAGCTTAACAGTATCGGAAAGAACTCCCTCGTAATCGAAATACTAAAGTAGAAGAAGCATTTCTGGACTCAGTTGACCTAAGTCATTACGTTGGAGAAATTTTAAGAAAAAAGGGAATATTGAAATCGTACACTGTGTTTTCTTTATGTGAAGAACAAAGTATTTCATAGTTTACTGGGTATTTTTTTTCAAAAGCGGCTTTAAATCTGAGATAAATTCTTTCAAGGTGTCTGATTAAATTTTTTCGCTTTCCGTATTCCTCTCTCATTTTGAGGAAAATTCAACATTGAAGAATTTCTTACCGAATACATTTTATTTTTATTTTCTCAAGATATGAAAATTAATTATAATGAAATCCTTTCGTTTTTCTCTAAGAATTTACCTGAAAATAAGCTTTGTCTGATTAGAGTCGATAGTGTTTCGTTACGAAATGACAAGATAAGGGTATAGTCACCGTGAAGCGCTGACGCATGGTGACACACCAACACGAGTTGTGATAAGGGTCATGCATTGGTCACAGTATGCAAAGGAAACGCTGAGTGAATTTTAGTTCTGTTCTAAGTTTGAATAAAGTAAGACGTCATCAAGTCTTTCAAATTCTTTTCCATCAGCTGGCTAACGTTATTTTATTTTTTCCACATTTATTCATTGGGAAAGAAGCAGTATGAATCTTCCAGACGTTTCTGTTTCTTTCGCTAAGAAGCAGTGTGTCGGTTCACCCAGCTGTTCAAATGCTTTGATTCCATCTCAAAATTGTGATGAGTTTTCATTCGTCTCCACTTGTGTTCTGGAGGTTCAACCTGAGAAAAGCTGTCCTATTGGATTCAGGCTGGAATCAATTCCAGAACATTATTTTCATTTAGGAGGAAATCTTTTTATTACTGTTTCCGTATTTTCTTCTGTAATCAAAGTTCATGTTAGGGAATTCAAGTGGACTGGAGAATTGTTAATGTAGTTTTTTTTTAATTGGCAAGTGAGAAGGTGAGTTTGTGAATATTTATTATTTATTGAAATATTAGGCGTAAATATTTTTTTAGTTTTGAGGCATACATTTAAAGAGTATTTTTTTTAAATTAAATTTTAAGTGAAATTATTTTTTATTGAAATGAGAAAAAAATGTAAGCTTTCAAGAATTTTAAAAAGTAAAAGAAATTTCTTTTTTGTAATGTTTAAAACAGGAGCAATATGAATGCAATTGTTTTAATGGGGAACTAGTGCTTTTTGCTAGACTTTTCTTAAGGAAATTAGGGTGTTGTTATTGGAAATGGTCCTGATGTTTTCAATTAGGTGACCAATCGGGGGATTTCTGACTGGTCTGAGAGCAATGCTTTACAGTATTGAACCGAAACCAGAGTACACGGCTTATTTTCGGGGAGTTTGAAATGTTTCAAACTGACTCGCTTTATTCTTTGAGTTGTAAAGAAGATGCGCTCTCACTGAAGACCCCGTAGCCTAGAAAAAGTAAACAGTCTGTGTCGAACACATGTGGAAAAGAGAAGATTTCAGAAGAGTTCCTCTCTACAATCATGGGAAAAGAACTACTTGGTGAAATAATGATTTCGATTATATAAATTCAGAAATGAATGTAGTTTTTTTTTATTGGCAAGGTAGAAGGTGAGTTGGTGAATATTTATTATTTATTGAAATATTAAGCGTAAATATTTTTTAGTTTTAAGGCATAAATTTTAAGAGTAATTATTATTTTTTTAAATTAAATTTTAAGGGAAATTATTTTTTTTATGGAAATGAGTCAAAATATCAATCCTTTCAAGAATTTTTATGTAAAAGTGAGAATGTAAACTTCTTTTTTGAAATGTGTAAAACAGTAACAGGATGAATGCAATTGATTTAATGGGGAACTAGTGCTTTTTTCTTAGACTTTTCTTAAGAATATTTGGGTATTGTTATTGGAGATGGGTCTGAAGTTTTCCATTAGGCAACCAATCGGGGTGGAATATCGACTGGTATGAGAGCAATGCTTTACTGTGTTGAGTCGAAACCAGAGTACACGGCTTATTTTCGGGGAGTTTGAAATGTTTCAAACTGACTCGCTTTATTCTTTGAGTTGAAAAGATGAAGCGCTCTCACTGAAGACCCCCTAGCCTGGGAAAACTAAACAGTCTGTGTTTCATAAAAATTTCTTTTCTAAGACATTTTTAGTACATCCATTTTCAACCTCATCTATTTTCAACTTTCAGGAACTTGCTGTGACTGTTTTTACTGCATTCTGTTTTCTACCTGAATCGTTTTCAACTGAATCGAAAATAGACCTTTTAAAATATTTTCCTTGAACGAAAACGTGCTTCTTAAATTTCATAGTTCCCCATGTTATTCAATGGGAATTTCACTGTTTTTACTGAAACGTGTTTCATCAAAACCGCCCCTAAGAAAATATGAAGTGTTCCATTTTTAACCCTATAAGAGAATGTACTTTTCCGAAACGAACATTATCTGTTTTAAACTTTTCCGAAACGAACCTTATCTGTTTTCAACTTTTCCTAAAACGATCTTTGCAAACATCTTTCAATCAAAATTTAAACCCTTCTCAATATGAACTTAGGAATGCATTTAAAAAATAAAAAAAGAGAGAGAGAGAGAGAGAGAAAATCAACTCAAAAGAATGATACTTTATGAAAAATAGATTAAGAAAAGAAGTTTTAAGTTACATAGGGAAAAACAAGAAACGAAAGACGATATGAAGTAGAAAAAGAATAAAGTTTACATGAGGAAATTCAGAATTTGATGCGAAAAGAGCCACTTAATGCTTTGAACAGCGGAAACTTGTTTTAGTAAAAAAATTCTTATTCTTATGATTTCTTTAAGAAAACTGACATTTTCAGTACATTTATGTTTTTCTATGAAAGTTTTTCTCAAAGGACTCCATCAAGTTGATCTCAAGTCTTTGAAGTGAATGGTAAGAAAATAACATGTCTATGTGTTATGAGAAAATGAAAGAATTTCCATAAAACAGCGTGAAGTGAATTGAACATCAAGGAGTTGTATGATATTTTACTATCTTAATATGTACATACATTTTGGGAAAATATCTTCTAAAGTTAGAGGGGAAAATATCTTCTAAAGTTAGAGGGGAAAATATATGAATATTAAAAAAAACAGCTCCTTAGATTTACAAAGAGAGTATTTGAAGTAGAAAGAGGGATGGAATGCTTTGAAGAGGAATTTCTTGTTTCAGTGAAAGGATTCTTATTTTGGAATTTTATTTTAAAAGAGAAACTATCATTTTCAGAAAATTTCTGGGTGAGTCGAACTTGGACATTTAACAAAATTCTTGGATATATAGGAAATTGAAGAAAGTTTATGGAATGAAACATGAAGAGAAAGAAATGGGTTGAAAGATTTAACATTCAAGCTCCGTCAATTTTTTTGGTTCCTCATACAATTCTGGGGAAATTTTACGTTTTTGGGTGAACTCGTTTTCTTTTTTTTTCAAAATCAACCCTTTGGAAGTTTTTAAGATAGAAAAAATATTGACTAAGGGAAATCTTAAGTAATACAAATTCTGACTTGAAGCACTTTTAAGTAAGGAAATATTTGTCTGAAGTAATTTTTCAATGTCTAAGCATTGACATCTGACTATTCGTCCGTCCGAAATTCAATCCTTGGGAGGCTTGAGTTATGAGCTTTTGAATTACGACACTAGCTTTCTACCGTCCTTGGAAACAGTGGACTAAATCAGGGTCTGCTTATTTCCCTTGTAGTGGTTCACTACGGATCTCTTAAATCTTAAATGAACGGCAAAGTTCAAACACTCTGTCCCATTGAGTCACCAGTTTTAGATTTTTGTCATCTTAGACAGTTTAAGTTCGCTCAGAAAACTATGCTTTTGCAAGCTTGAGTTTGCGTTCACAGTTCAAAACCAGAATTTAATTTCATCTACCAAGCAAAGTGATTTCATGTCATATGAGGTTTTCCAGCAAGCAGTAGACGCGTGAAAACAGTCGCACAAGATAGTCATTTTCCGGTAGAAAGAAGGGAGATTCCAAAGTTAATTTCTTGGGGAAAGCGTAAAAACTTTCGTTCACTGGAGAGAGCGTAAAAACACTCTTCTTTCATGTTTTAATTTAAACCTCGAGGAATTAGTATCTAACTATGAAAAGGAAGTTCTAAAGATTTAGGGGCATTTACACTAAAATCCTACAATGACTTTATTTGAAATAGGGAAGAATCGGCCTCTTAGAGACTAAAATATATCTGAAGATTTCAGATACATTTCTGTTCAAAAGTAAAGTCGAATGGAAAAATAAGAGCAATTAAATCGATAGGAAAAGATTGATAGGTAGAATCAGAAAAAAACTAAGAAAAAAAAAAGAAGTTTCATAAAAATAAACCAAAGTTTTAACAATCATACAACACTGAATAGAAGGGAAAATACAATAAGTAAAATAAGGGGAATACGATATTTTCACTATGAGAGTTTGGAAACATCTGCTTTTCGTACGAAGTAGTAAAACGTGAAATAATAATGTTTAGAGGAAGTACGGACTTAGTCGCTAGGTCTCCAGAAAGAAAGCTTTTCCTGCTGAGACAATGAATAAAAAATACGATAATGAAAACCTAATTAAAACGAAAGAAAAGGTCAATGAAACTAAACATCTAAAGAAAAATGCAGCAGGCACAGAAGTAAAAAATGATGGGACAGATACGGGAGAACTGGACATTTAGTGAAAGAAATATACGCGAAGTTTTGAAACATCTCAATTTAAAGCGAACTAAATGAGGGAAAGGAATGAGATTAGGAGAGTTCTTGCTGAGTTTGTTAAGGCGAGGAAACAATAAAAAATTTAGTTGCACATGAAATAAAGTAAAAAAGGAAATAGCTCCTTTAAAAATATGAATTTTGGTGAAAGTATGAAATTTTAGTTGAAATGTCATGACCAGCATTTCGAAAAGAAATAGATTGAGTCGATATGTATGGAAAAGAAGTAAGAATTTCTTTATTTTCGCTATGGGGGTGGGGAATAACTGCTTTTCTGGTGAGTTAGTAAAACGTTAAAAAAATAATGTTTATGGGAAGAACGGAATCACTAGCTTTGCCTCTAGAATGAATGTTTTTGCGGACGAGACAGAAAAATATACAGCCCAAAGAATACAAATGTTATCGTAATAAAAAAGGTTTTAGAATTTATGTCTTGACAATGAATGCTTTTTTGTTGGGACAGTCCACGAAAAGTATAGCAAACTAGGAAATAATAAAAAAATGCATATTTGACTACATGCAAGCTTTGAGGAATATTTTTCAGCAAGTTAGAAAATATGCTATATAAGGAAACAAAAATCTGATGATTTGCTACGTCTAAAATAATTGTTTTGTTGAAATGAAATGAAACAAAATAGTCTAAATAAAAGGAGTCACAAGTTTGACCAAGTAAGAAAAAAATTACTGACATACTGAAAAGTTTTACGAAATTTCAAAAAAAAAAATTAAGTGAAATAGCGAAATTGGGAAGCTATAATGATATGCGAAATAAAGTAAGAAAATATTGTTTCATCAGAATTTTAACTGTGAAAGACCTGTAGAGTTCTTGAACACACGAAAAAATTACGAGAAAATAATATTGCAAAGGCGAAAGACTCAGAATTAACATGAAGTCTATGTCCAATAATTACTGCGAACAGGAACGAAATCGTTTCTAAAAAAGCATTTCCTCGTCTCATGATCTGTAATAAAATTGAATAAAGGGAAAAGAAAAGTTCCCCAGACAATTCACTACATCTACACGAAAAAACTCCCTCAAAACATACAAAAATATAAAAACACATGAAGAAGTAACGTAAAGTAATTAAAAAAAATAGAGTGAATACGTAGTACACGAGACCACTGACGAATTTTTTGAAACCAAATCATCGTGAGTTAGAACCTCGCTAAGACCATCATAGCATTTTTATTCCTTGGAAAGAAAATTCCCCAGCATCGTTACGTAAAAATTTCCCTAGGGAAAAATAACATCCAAGAGGGGGAAAAATCCCGCTTGAAAACCACAGGAATAAATACACAAAAATCCCAACGGACCCCACTCGGTGGTTGCCATCCCTAAAAATCAAAGATCCATCCAAAGTTCCAAGAAGCACCAACAGGGGGCAACACATCGAGTTGACACCCAATTTTCCACTCGGTCGTTGCCATCCCTCAAAATCAAAGATCCATCGAAAGTTCCAAGAAGCACCGCCATGGGCAGCACATCGAGTTGACATCACTTATATCCAACCCCTCTCCTACTCGGTCGTTGCCATCCCTCAAAAACAAAGATCCATTGAAAGTTCCAAGAAGCACCGCTAGAGGGCAGCACATCGAGTTGAAAGCCCTTTCCCACTCGGTCGTTGCCATCCCTCAAAATCAAAGATCCATCGAAAGTTCCAAGAAGCACCGCTAGGGGACAGCACATCGAGTTGACATCCCCCTATATCCACCCCCTTTCCCACTCGACCGTTGCCATCTCTCAAAAACAAAGATCCATCGAAAGTTCCAAGAAGCACCGCTAGGGGGCAGCACATCATGGGGACGATCACGTGACAAAAATTCTGACTCGGGACAGTCTCGTGGGCAGCCAGGGGCAGCCTCGTGATCAGCCAATGTTAAGTCCATTTAGGGCTGCCCCTGTCCCAGAAGTCCCCCTTTTCCTCTACTCGGGGTCGAGGGGCCCCCATAGAATATTTTCGCCAAATCTACAGTTTTCAATTTAGAACCACCAAATTTGGTATACTATCTCATGGTGCACTAACTTAGACCGTAGACTGTTTTGAGAAAGATATGGGGCCCGGAGTCAATGGGCCCCCATACGCAATATTCGTCAAATCTACAGTTTTCAATTTTAAACCACCAAATTCGGTATACTATCTCATGGTGCTCTAACTTAGACCGTAGACTGTTTTGGGAAAGATATGGGGCCCGGGGTCAAGAGGCCCCCATACACAATATTCGTCAAATCTACAGTTTTCAATTTAAAACCACCAAATTTTGTATACTATCTCATGGTGCTCTAACTTAGCACGTAGAGGGTTTATGGAACGGCTGGAGGCCCGGCCCGAAGGGGGCCCAATACAAAATTTTCGTAAAATCTACAGTTTTCAATTTAGAACCACCAAATTTGGTATACTAGCTCATGGTGCTCTAACTTAGACCGTAGACAGTTTTTGGAAGTGGTCGGAGCTCGGGGTCGAGGGGCCCCGATAGAAAATTTTCGTAAAATCTACAGTTTTCAATTTAGAACCACCAAATTTGGTATACTACCTCATGGTGCTCTTACTTAGAAGGTGACGGTTACTGGCACTGGTGGAGGCCCGGTCCCTACAAAATTTTCGTAAAATCTACAGTTTTCAATTTAGAACCACCAAATTTGGTATACTACCTCATGGTACTCTAACTTAGACCGTAGAGGGTTTGGGGAAAGGGGGGATCAAGGGGCCCCCATATGAAATTTTTGGCAGTTTACAGTGTTTCTTCAAATTAAAGTGCAGTTCTCGCTTGCCTTACGTAGAACGTTTTCTCGAAATTGTTTGGAGTTCCCAATTCTACTCTCAAAAAAAAAAATATATATGCCAAGAAACGGCGATCTTCATTCATACCCCCCCTCCTCGTTGAACTTTTGGGGCAGTTGCCGTAAACTCTTATAAACTGGCATGAAAATTCTGACAAACAAAAGAACTCCTTCCCGTCATTAGGCACTTTGAAACTGCCACACATAATTCGCAAACTGGGAAAACTGACACACATTCAAAGTGTTCCTCGGAGGAACAGCAATTTATGCTCGGTCCCTTAATGAAAAGCACGTGGCAGTTTTCCAAGTTGCTGAAAGATGTGTGGCAGTTTTCGTGTGTGACGGTTTATCGGAGACCAAGAATTTTAGAAAGTTCTTTGGATCGAATTAAAACTTTAAATTCAAAAAATTCCCGTATCAGCGGCTGGGTAGATTCGATTTAGGACGAAACAAGGTAGTAATTCTGCAATTTCATGTATGTTTGAAATGTGAAAAGATGAAGGAGAGTAAAAGACTGCAGGAAAAAGTATCTGATCTTGGAAGTGTACTAGGGGCTTTAAAGAATGAGAAACGCGAGATTATTAAATATCTCTGCACAAATCAGAAATGCATAAATCATTACAAGGTTTTGGTCAAAACAAATTATCCAACTCAAGAAGCAATTAAAAGAAATTAAGAGAAACTATAGTACGTTGGAAAGATTAGGTCAAGGTATCCATGATATATTTGTGACGCCCAAGTGATCTTACGAAAGGAAGCAAAAGATAAAATGGGCACCTGAAGATGTATCGAAATGCATCGTAATAAGAGCTCTCTTTAGAAAAATCATATATGACTTCTGAAGGGGGAAAACATTATTCCATTACTTTGAAAAGATGGTGCGCAAAATTTACCCGTAATCCAGGCATTCTACACGATGTCTTTTTGTTGATGGGGGTAAAAAAAGCTATGAAAGTTTAAATAGCTCTTCAAAGCTTTATGTTTTAAGCTTTGACGAAATTCATATTGACTCTAGGCTATACTACGACACCAGAATGGACGAAATTCTTTGCCCTTTCAAGAAAGCCCAATTTTTCTTAATCCGAGGATTATTATCGCAATAGAAGCAGCCAATATTCTTTAACCCACAAATGAAAAAAATATTGCTTTTTTTATTAAATCAAAGTTTGGGATCTACTGGAGTTCAACTAAAAGTTATTTCTGACTTGGGATGATGCAATACGTTATGGAGAGAACTTGAAATTTCTACGGGCAGGTAATTTTTCGATAATCCTTTTTTTCAGGAGTCAAAAATATGGGTATTTGCTGATAATTTTAGCTTTTAGATCTTCGAATATGAAACATTGTGCTTAATGATTTCAAAACAAATATTCCTTCTGTTTTAATGTGTTTCAGTGATGTTCGTTGGATTTACTGGGGTATAAACATGGATTTAATTCTTTCCCACGCTTGCTTCGTGCGCTTAGATATCGGAGGAGATTAGATTACTCTTGCGAAGAGAGATGGCACCGCAACTATGCCACAGCCTCCCTCTTCGGAAAGCAAAGTGTGCTTCACTAAAAGAACCCGCCTTTGTACCAATAGCCCTGAGTTTTTACGCTCTTTTACCATCCTCCTCCACATTGCGCCGTTCTCCTCCACATTGCGCCGTTCTGTGGAAAAATAGCAAAACAACCACTCCATCTGCAGATGTTTACTTGCTGCGGTTTACTTTTAAAGACCAAACCCATTGTCCTCATTTAAGGAAGTAGTCTCGTGGGGAAGGAATCACAATGCGACGGGCACATACTAAGATTGCTTCCCTCGTGAACAAGGAAGGGGGGATGAAAAACTTTAGTATACCAATGCTTCTTCATCAGTTCCACCGCCCAAATCCAGATGGCTTTGGGAATTGTGAGTTATTCTTACAGATCACATGTCACCCAGTGACGAGGCGCATTTTTCCGTTTTGTGGAAAAACAAATTTTATGTCAAAAGTCGGAACAACAATTTACCACAAAATAAATGTTTTGCTGCAATTATCTTACCATTTATTAATCAATACATGAAGCAAACTATTGATCAGTCAATAAAATGAAATTAATAAATGAAAAATAAGGTCCTTATCATTCGCTGAAAATAACTGAAAAACAGTATGTCATGACTTAAAGGAACTGCAACCACATGAACTTGATACTTTAATTGAAACCTTACTGGATGTTTTTCACTTATATAACAGTAGACAACACAGGCGCCGACTTGAAAAAATTATTGGGGGTTCCGGAAATTTTTAATCGAATTACCAATTCATTTTTCAGAGTATTGAAGTCTAATTTAAATTTCATTCAGTGAGATTATCTGGCACAATAAGACGCCTGAAATGCTAAAATGAAGCAAATTATAGTTAATTACAGATTTTTTTTCTCTAGATAATTATTTATTTTATTTATTTTGCTTTTGTAGGCGCGGCATTATCATATACAATACACAGATACTATGTGAATATTCAACTCAATTGTCTTATAAAAGTAACTAAAACATGTAAAATATATTTTAAGTTTTTTTTTACCAATTTTAAAACTTCCAAAATTTTTTTCTTCAAATGATTTCTGAGTTTAAATAGGAGGTTAGAAGGGAGAGGACATGACATCAGCCCCATGCCCTACGTTTTCCGTGGACTCTACTTCGTATCAGCTGTGTATGCCCAGGATGCTCAACTTGGGTTGCTTCTGTACTTATACTAGGAGGAAATCTTTGACTTTGAAGAGGTTTCAGAGGCACTTGTGCATCATGTACAGTCAGGAAAAAATGAGACCGAAATATACATGCACATAACTAAAAATTTGCAAAAAGTTACAGAAATACTGTTTAATATTTAAAAAAAAATTAAACAAAATTATGCTTTATCGAGCGGAAGTGCATATTGCGTATTAACCAATCACGGCCTTGCTAAAGCGTGGGAGTTTTGTTGACCTTCAGGGAATGCTGCTGAGAGTAAGAGACGGCCGCTATCAACCTGTGCTCTAGCACAGGTCTTCAGTAAGTGACGTCACTCCACTGAACCTCCCCAACCGGAGGGCCCAAGAAACCTGATGATCAGACTAGGCTTCACCAGCGGTTGCTGATGCCATCTTCTCTCTCTTCTAACCTTCTTATTTCCTGACTGCCCGAAGATAGGGCGGGTCAACTGACTGTGCAACATACTTCCACCTTTATCACTATGACCTCGAATAGGTTCTCGTCTCCGATTGCAGAGTTAGACTTTTGTATTTTGTGGGAACCCAGACAAACCGAGGAATTTTCTAAAGGAGGCAGTTTTAAATGCTCTTAAACAACGGTACTTGATGTATTGTCTGTCGCGTCAAATTTTATGAGCACGAACAAACACTAATTCTTTTTTGAGGCACAATAAACAGTCCGAGTGGTAAATTTCTGTACACACTTTTTATATACTATAATAAACGGGGAATGAATAATAAAAATCTTGAAGAATTGATAACGAAAACCAAAATTTATGCACATATGCGTACGTGTATTTTTTCCACGAAATACGCGCAAAAATATCAGGGGTTCGAGGAACCCTCAACAAAATCATTGGGGGGTTCAAAAACTGTCTCGAACCCACGAAGTCGGCACCTATGCCAGACAATATAAATATATTTACACACAATGTTGAATAATCCAATAATGGAACACGGGAGATTGGTACCCGGCAAATTGGTGCCCAGCAAACTCGTACCCATGCAGTTCCGTTCCCTCCTGTTCATTTTTAATGCCTGATTTTCAGGATTTGGCATCATCTTCACCTCTTCTAACTATTCCGATACATTTTCCCCTCTTCAAATTCGTAAATTATTTCACAAATTGAAGCAATCACGGCATTTTCCTAAAATTGAATTTTAGAAAACTCGTATCCGGGAGATTGGTACCCTTCTCTTAGTGAGACGTTACGGGGACATATACAAATTGCATTAACGGAAGGTCTTTCCTCTTTGGTGATTGTCGTTGTTGAACAGCTGTTCTCTTGGCGGAAAACTCCTATTCTTTCTTCCACCGTTAGCAAAACACATCACATAAAACTTCTACACCTTAGACACTGAGTCTCCACTTTATTATGAGCACCTGACAGTTTTAAGCAAATGAGCTATGGATGAATTCTGTTGCCGCCTGAGGGCGAAGCTAGTATTAAAAGGGAAAGCTTAGGGCTTGCGACAGTAGTAGAAGGGATTTTTGGGTGACGAGATGGGTAAAAAATGCGATTTGACGGACTTTCAACGTGGGATGATTGTAGGAGATCGGAGCTATGGAGCGAGTATCACCGAAACCGCCGCTTTCGTGAAATGTTCCAGAGCAGCTGTTGTTAAAGTGTTTAAAGACTGGACTGTCAGCCAAAAAACTGGGTCTTTACGTGCAACGTGTGGACGTCATCAACTAGTGGCTGCTCGGGCGGTACGGAGAATGTCCAGACTGGTAACAGACAACAGAAGGGCAACAGTGCAGAAAATTACAGACCATCTTAATCAAGGATCCCCTCAAAAGATCTCTGCACGCACTGTTGGCCGCACACTGCATCAGATGGGATATGGCAGCCGAAGCCCTGTTCGAACACCTTCCCTGTCTGCAGTTAACAAGAGAAAACGTCTCCAGTTCGCACAGGAGCACAAGGATTGGACAGTCGATAATTGGAAACAAATTATGTGGTCCGATGAATCACGTTTTCAGTTGCATCATGCCGATGGCCGAGTGAGAATTTGGCGGAAACAGCACGAAAGCATGGACCCCAAAAGCATTACTACAACCCTTCAAGCTGGTCAAGGCAACGTTATGGTTTGGGGAATATTTTCCTGGCGTGCTTTGGGCCCTTTAATTCGTGTTGATCAACGTCTGACTGGCACATCATATCTAAACATCGTTGCGGACCAAGTGCATCCTGTCATGTGGATGGTTTATCCCAATGGCGATAGCTACTTTCAACAAGATAATGCGTCCTGCCATAGTGCTCGTATTACACAAGATTGGTTTCAGGAACATGCCGGTGAGTTTACTTTGGTGGCCCCCACAATCTCCAGATCTCAACCCCAATGAGAATTTGAGGGATGAAGTTAAACGAGCCATAAGACAGCTGGATCCACAACCGTGTAATCTCACACTCCTGGAAAGTGCTATTCATCAAGCATGGTCTCAGATTCCACAAACCACCTATCAACATCTCGTGAAGTCCATGCCACGAAGAATCGACGCAGTGTTAAACACAAAAGGTGGCCCACCGAGGTACTGAGGGGGTGGTCATAATAAAGTGGCCAGCACTCAGTGTATAAGGGAATGTATACGCAAATTGCATTTCGTTCTAGATTTGTTAAAGTGTAGGATTTATTATAGTGGAATAAAATTATAATAGGAGATTCCTACTTACAGAAAATGGCATGTAAGATCCGGTTCACTATAAACCGCCAAACAGGAAAACTCCCACATGTTTTTCATTAAGGGGCCGGGCACGAGTTGCTGTTCCTCCGAGGGGCTTTCGAATTTGTGGCAGTTTTTCAAGTTTCCGAATTATGTGCAGCAATTTTCCAAAGATACATTGACATACACACTGAACTTGGTGGACAGATACATACAGTATAGACATTCTGTGTTTCAACGACAGGAATGTACATAGGTGAACTAGGAACTCAGCAAATAAACCTCCGAAAGACAAACGCAAACAACCATTGCCCGGGATTCCAACGCAGACCCCCTCCGTTGGGCGAATGACCAGAAGCCATCGCTTAAATCACTGGGCCACCGGGATGGACGTAGGACAAACACGACATCCATGCCTTACCGGGATTCGAACCCAGACCCCTCCGTTGGGCGAATGATCAGAAGCCATCGTTTAGACCACTGCGACACCGGGGCTACTCCCCAAAGAGATCAAGAGCGATGTATGTCACAAACTAAACATGCAAAAATATTATTTTACATGTTAAAATAATTACATAGTGTCTTCTTCCTAAGAGATTAAGAGCGACATACGTCAGAACAAAACATACGGCTGTGACGTGTATATATATATATATAAATATATATATATATGTCAACCCCGCCTTCTCGTGGTGTATCCTGTTCCCACTAAAGGGGCTCTGACGACCTCCAATAGCGGTATAACTATACCATCGGGATTAGAGGAAATGCTATCCCACACTCACCAACCGGCTTGGCCAGCGTGGTGAGTTATGGCCAAACCCTTCCAAAATGACTCCACAACTTAAATCTTGGCCCTCAGTCTCCGGCAGCTGGAATGTACCTGGCCAAGGCAGCGGCCAGTGCGACATGAAGGCAGAGGGTGCTAAGAATCACCGGAGGACCGGACTAGGCTGTCTTCTGATGCTGACCTTGGCTACGTATAATGGACGCTCCCTATCTTCTGATTCAAGGCTTCTTGAATTGGAAGAGGAACTACAAAGGATCAAGTGGGACATCGTCGGGCTAAGTGAGGTAAGGAGAAAAGGAGAAGATCTCATTGAACTGAAAAGTGGACATCTCTTCTACTATCGTGGGACAGATACTGACAGAACTAGTGGTGTTGGATTTATAATAAACAAGAAACTGAAGGATAAAGTTGTAGAAGTTGAAAGTTCCTCTTACAGAGCTGCACGACTCGTTATCCAACTCTCGAGAAGATACCAGGCTCAGATTATTCAAACTTATGCACCCACCACAAGTCATATTGAAGAAGAAATTGAAGAAATTTATGAGGAAATTCGTCATCTACATAATAAAGAAAAGCAGCACTTGAAGATAATTATGACAGATTTCAATACAAAAATAGGACAACGGCAACAGAATGAATCCAGTAGGTAAATTCGGTCACGGCAACAGAAACCATCGTGGAAATACTCTCGTTGAGTTTGCAGAGGCAGAAGGGTTTTTCATCTTGAACTCCTTTTTCAAGAAAAAGCCACTCAGGAAATGGACATGGAGACATCCAAATGGGACGACAAGTGAGATTGATTTTATTATGTGTAACAAAAAATTCGTCATAGAAGACTGCAGTGTGCTAAACAAGTTCAACACAGGTAGTGACCATAGATTGGTGAGATGTAAGATGCACCTCAACACTAAACTCGAACGTGGCAAGCTCGTAAGACAAGCAAAATGTATTGAAATAACCAACCTTAAAAAACACCATAATACCTTCACGTTGGAACTGAAGAACAGATTCTCTGCTTTAGAAGGCCTAACATCGGAAGAAATGGATATTTTGGAAGTTAACAGAAAAGTAACCAAAGCTCTTATGGAAACAGCAACAAAATTAGCTGGGTCTAAGAACAAGTTGCATGTGAACAAATTATCAGGAAAACCCAAAATGTTGATGCAAAAAAGAAAAGAGATGAAGAGAACTAAAGAAGATGTGACTTCCAAAGTGGAATACATAGAGCTATGCAAGACAGTACGAAAAGTATCACTGAAGACGTAAGGAAATTCAACTGTGAACTAGTGAGGAAAGCAATTGAGAACAACCAAAGCCTAAAGACAGCAAAGGGACATCTCAGTAATTGAAGAAAACAGATTATGGCACTGAGAAAAGAAGATGGTTCTGTAACAAGAAATAGAGGCGAAATTTTGACAAGAGTGAAAGATTTCTACTCCAAGTTATATGAAAGGGATGATGCATGTACTCCAGACATCATGGATGGTACCAGTACCAGAGTTCTTCCAGTCCTCCCAGCAGAAGTTGCACATGCAATCAAAATGAAGCGGGGAAAAACTCCAGGAGAAGATGGAATTACTGTAGACATCATACAAGAAGCAAGTGGAGAAATCGAAACAGTACTACCCAAATTTTCACTCGCTGCCTTAATGAAGGGAAGATTCCTGAGGATTGGAACAACGCTACAATGATTCTGCTACATAAAAAAGGTGACATTGAGGACTTCAGGAACTACAGACCTATCAGCCTCCTATCAGTAGTTTATATAATTTTCACTAAAGTTCTTTCACACCGCTTGAAGGTAACACTGGATATGGCTCAACCGAGAGAACAAGCTGGATTCAGAAGTGGGTACAGCACAATAGATCATATCCACGTACTGAGAGAACTAATTGAAAGAGTGAGGGAATATGAACTTCCATTGTGCATGGCTTTTATCGATTATGAAAAAGCCTTTGATTCGGTGAAACCATCAGCAGTTGCAATGGCTCTGAAATCCTGCGGTATTGAATATGCATTCATTAATAGTATTAATAACATCTATGAAAATGCAAGTGCAAAGATTCGGCTGTTTGAAAATACAACACACATAAAAATTGGAAAGGGAGTGAGACAAGGTGACACCATATCTCCGAAGCTCTTTAATGCTACATTGGAAAATGTCTTTCAATCACTGAATTGTTAAAAGAAAGGGATAAAGATTAATGGAGATTATCTAACTCACCTTTATTTTGCTGATGACGTAGTCATTTTTGCAACAACCCCATCAGAGCTGCAGAGTATGATCCAGGAACTTGCTGACAAGAGTAAAGAAGTGGGATTAAAAATGAGCTTTCAGAAGACAAAAGTGATGTTCAATGTTTTTACGAGAAATGAAGATTTATCGATTGATGGAGAAAAGCTGGAGATCACAGATACGTACGTTTATCTTGGACAGCAGATATCAAGTGAGGGTCACATTGGTGAAGAAATTAATCGGCGTACAAAACTTGCCTGGAGAGCTTTTGGAAGAAACAGCATGATTTTCAAGAGCAATGTGCCATCATTATGTTTTTAAAGAAAAGCGTTTGATCAATGCATCCTTCCAGTGCTTACGTATGGTGCAGAGACGTGGACCTTAACTAAAAGACATACTGAAACTGCAGACAACTCAAAGAGGCATGGAGCGGTGCATGCTTGGTGTAACCAGGTGAGATAAGAAGAGGAACTCGTTGATCTGAAAAGTGACAAGAGTGGAAGACATCATGATCAGAGTTAAATCCCTGAAATGGCAATGGGCTGGCCATACTGCCAGCAGGACAGACCATCGATGGACCGCCAAAATTTTAGATTGGAATTCAAGGGACAGGAAAACCCCCAGAAGAAGACCACATGGGAGATGGGTGGATGAAATTAAAAAGTATGCGGGAGCAACACGGAGGAGACTGGCACAAAACAGACCGTTCTGGAAGAAACTTGGGGAGACCTTCGTCCAGCAGTGGATTGATAATGGTTGCGAATGATGATGAGGATGATAATGATGATGTCGAATATATTTTCATTTGTTCGTATTTGTTTGGGATATATTTTCTTCGGGGTATTTTCATTTGCATCTTCAAAATTTTGGGATACCCCATAAAGAAATCCGGAATGCGCCACTGAGCTCTTGGTAACATGTGATTGACCCAGGTAAAGTACTTTTATATGTCAGAACAAAGCGTTTACAAGGCCCGTTGTGATTGGGGTGTAGGAGAACTGGCCACCCGGAGAAGTGCCCATCGGAGAACTGGCCACAAAAAATTTAAGGGGCAGTATAAAAATTGCGATTTTTGACCGCTTCGTGGCCTATTGGTTATCGGAGTCATATAAAGTTTCCGTAATTTCGTCTTTTCTTAATTGCGATAATTAATGTAATTCTTTATAAAAATGTTTATGATCTACAACTCAACAAAAGATTTGAAGGTTTACAAAGTACGCACAGTCTGCAAATTATCTGAGGGCATGTGCTGAGTGCTCTCTCAGGAAACCTGTTGGGGAGGGGGATACCAAAAGTGTAAAATATAAAAATTTTATGTTCCGATCGGGAAATTTTCAGTAATTACAAGCTACAACTCGACACATTAACTGAGGGCATGTGCCTACTCAGCAAACCTGTCGGGGGGGGGGGTGAGTTATATTCCAAAAGTGTAAAACATCATAAAGAATTTCTGGTTTCTCGTCCGATCAGGAGATTTTCAGCATTTGGAGCCTACAAATAAACAAATTATCTAAAGGCATCTGCTGCCTCAGGAGGCCTGTCGGGGGAAAGGGGGGGAGTGTAACACCAAAAGTACAAAATATAAAGAACTTCTGATCATCCAGTCGGGAGATTTTCATTTTCAGCATTTACAATCTACATTTCAACAAACTCTCTGAGGGCATGTGCTGACTCAGGAAAACTGTCGGGCGGGGGGGGGGGGATTAATACCTAAAATATAAAACAAAGTATTTCTGGTTGTAAATGGTGAAAATCTCCCGAACGGACGAGAAATTCTTGATATTTTACACTTTACACTTTTGGTATTAACCCCCCCTCCCCCCATCCGTAACAGGTTTCCTGGGTAGGCCCATGCACTCAGAAAATGTGTTGAGTTGCAGCTTGTAAACGTTGAAAATCTCCCGATCGAACTGGAAATGCTTGATATTTCATATTTCAGGTTTTAAGCACACCCCCACGACAAGTTTCCTGGGTTTGCACATACCAGCAGAGAATTTGTTTAGCTGTAGTCTATAGACCTAGAAAATTATCGTAAATAAGAAAATCCGAAATCATGGACATTTTATGTGTGTCAGATACCTCGGGAGACGTAGCCACGGAGCAGTCTAGAACGCAATTTATATACGGCCCCTTAAATTTTTTACGGCCAGTTCTTCCTGCGGCCACTTCTCCGGTGGTCAGTTCTCTGGTGGCCAGTTCTCCGCTTTGTCTTTTGCACGAAAATCATGGAAATGTCTAAATTTCTTACTGGAAATGAAATATTAAAAAAAAAATTTATGAACAATAGTTGCTCAAGTAGTGGGGAACATAGCCACACGAAATTTGTTTATGCAGAACAATTTTATGGCACTGAAATTCCAATGTGTCCAGTTCTCCATGTAGCCAGTTCTCCGGTGGCCACTTCTCCGTGCCCGTTGTGGGGTTGTGATTGATAGGGAAATTTTATATCAAGTTTGTTAAAACATATAAAATTCTACTCAAGAATAACATTCTTACTTTGCCGGTAATAGGTAAAATCAATATTTGATTCTAGCTGCAATACATCGAATATTTGATCCGATATTAAAAGAAAATATTCTGCACACGACCTCTTCCCTCTGAACTACAGCCGGATGGCGGGAGCTTTTACAGGGCCTGAGGCGAAATTTTATTGCGGGGCCCGGACCAAAAATTCATTGTTGGCACTAGGAAATAAATCTCATATTTTTATAAAGTCGTTACGTGAAAAATGTCCTCAAAGAACACAAACGATGTGAAATTCACAAATTTTGACGGTGACAACGATTCCTCATCCCTCTACTCCAGAGCCGACTGCTTTACCAATTAAGCTACACCGAAAGAATTAATTGTTGCAACTTCTACGTCTTGACATGTGCTTCACCTCTGTAGTATGTCATAAAGAAAACTATCATAAAGAAAGTTCAGAGATAGAGAGAGAGAGAAGAGAGAGGGAGAGAGAGAGAGAGATAAGAGGGAGGGAGAGAGAGAAGAGGGAAGGAGGGAGGGAGGGAGAAAGAGTAAGAGAGTAAAAAGTGTTGAAATCTACGATTTTCTTTCCGGGGAGATGGGGTTGAGATTGTATTATGACTCTTATAAAAACTTCCTTACAAAATGATTAAAAAAAATACCTGCATAGCGAAATTTTTTGAATTGCGAATATTTTATAGGAATTAATAAGGATTCCTCGAAAATAAATTCGTACGAATAGTTGTTTTTCCCCTGATACAAGGTTTTAGTGATTGATTTTTAATGCAAAGTGGAGCAAGTGACAAATTAGCGACTTTTTAAACTTTTATACGCGCTCATATATGATTTTTTTTTAAATTTCCAGTAATGTTTTTAAAGTCACTGAATAAATGGCTTCTATACAGGGGCGCCGACTGTGTGGGTGCTCCGGGGCTTGTGCACCCATTAAATAATTTCAATGGGTGCGAGGCACCCATTGAAAATTATGTTTTCTCTCCTATCTTTATTTATCTTATAAATGTGTATATTATTAAAAAATTTTTTTTGTTGTTATTGGAAAACATTGGTGAAGCTGACTGTGAACAAAGAAAGAGTAGCAAAATGCCCTGTTTGGTCTGCCAGTAGGAAAAAGTTATTGCTTGCTTTCTTTTACCCCGCGGATGGTCGGAAACTAGAAATGACGGGAAAACGATTTTAGGTGGCTAACTAAGTCTCTCACTAATCTCCTCAAGAAACCATTAGCGAGGGTGGCCGAGAGAGACAAACTAGTAACAGCCTGGCACTATGTAGTTTGGGGACTCCGGATTAACGTTTTCGCGTCAGTAAGTCTGTGGGATGTAAGGACAGTCTGCAGCGGACCACCCATTTCGTCTCGAATATGGGTTTGATGAGCCGCATTATCCGGTCGGGTTCGGGCTTGTTTAAAGCAGCCCAGCCAGTGCAGATTTACACAGCACATCTTTCTTAGAAGGTGGTGGGGGACGAGGAGAGGCACTTAGGTGGGGTTTCAACTGCAGGGGCGGATTGGTCCACCGGGACATTTCCCGGTGGGCCCCTTCCGTATATTTTGTCTCTTTCTTTCTTACTTTCTTAAAAATGTTTTCAGTTCACTTGTTTTAAACACAAAACTGAACCGCAACGCTTTTTTAAAATGAAATACGCGTAATGTAATTATAACAAGCGGGGAAAAAAAACTTCGATATTAAATTAGGGAAAAAAATCCCCTCACCAGGCAAGTGCTAGAATCCCAACTACAATAGATGGGCCATCTGTGTTTGCGAACTTCTGGGTTCACTTAGTAGCTGAGGAACGAGAATGTATGTACCGTATGTTGTGGGAGGGCGGGGGTGTATAGAAGATGTTCTACATATTCCCCAAGGAAGGGGGCCGGGTGTAGTTGATTTTACTCCCTTTGGTTGCAGGATGCATTAGTGCTGTGTCCATCGGCTCAGTCACATGGTAATGCTGCTAAAACATTCTCATGAGAAAATGAGACCGATGACATAGGTTCCAAAAGGATAAAACAGCTAGTTTGCCGGTCATTCCGATGGAAGTACCCGGTATTCTCTGAAGTCACAAACATGCAAGATTTAACCCAACCTCAAGCATTATTTCTTTACTAAATGACCATAAAATAAAACGGAAAGGCACCACCAATATCCTAAACTGTTTTGTGTTGGAGGCGGAGAGGGGGGATACGTTCAGTCATTTCAGTTTGGGAAACACACAAGAACAGTTTGTTTTTTCTCTAAGAATTAAAGCTTAAGAAATAGTCCTGTCGTGATCAGTGTTTTTCGTTTTTAATCGAAAATGAACAAAAAAAAACGTAAAGGTAAAAAAAAAAAAAACGCTGTTAGAATCAGACGCCACAAAATGTGCAAAAACTAAAGGATTTTTTCATGGATAATGTTTCTACATTTTCGACTAAAAAGAGCGATGGTAGTTTATTCAAACAGAGTGAAAATGGTCGCTGTGTTCAAAATATTTCCGTGGATAATAAAGAATCATCCATTGATATGTCAACTTCTGCTAAAACATCTTAATGATGAAATTTCGAATTTCCTTCTATTGCACTGTGAGTCTTGCATTTGTGAAAATTCGGAAAAAAAAAAAAAAAAGCTTGTACAGAGGGCATGAATGACTGGAAACATGTTCACAAAAAATCGATTGAAGAACAACAACAAATGTTTATCCAACATGAAATACTGGAACAGGATGGATTTCGAGAAAGTCAACAAAAGGTAAAGCCATGCAAAATATGTAACAACTATTGTATTTTCTGCTACCATGTTCTGGTGAAGTAGAATTTGTTCAGCGCAGCTTACAGTGTCTTTTTTTTTTTTTGATTGAAGGTTTAACGACCACCGTGAGCAACTCAATGGGCTATAAGCAGTCGCCCGTCCCTAAGTTAGGGTCACTGGTTCCAGGGAAGGGAGAGAATCTGTGCCGTAAGACAAACACAACATCCATGCCTCACCGGGATTTGAACCCGGACCCCTTTCGGACGAATGATCAGAGGCCATCGCTCAGACCACTGCGCCACCGGGGTGGCACAGTGTCTTAGGAACTGCATGTAAATATCTTTTAAAGTTGCCAATAACTCAAGTTTCCTGCGAAAGATCATTTTCCAGGTTGAAATTTGTAAAAACACGTTTATGGAGTACATTGACGGACGCTCATCTAGAAGCATTACACCTGATGGCTGTTGAAAAAGATGTACTACATAACATACGTTGTGACAGTGTTATCAATGAACAGTGCTTTGTTTCGTAAAGAACTATTCTTTAAACTGTAAAAGGTGTCACTAAAAATGATTAGACAGGCGGGTGAGTAGCCACAGTTTATATTCGTTATTCCTTCAGGTTCAATGACAAAATTTCAACGAATATAACATTTAAGAAATCCATGTTATTACATTAGTTCAGATAAATAAGGATAGAGGTAAAGCCATATTTGGGCAATCTTAGTTTGATACTTTTTTATGTGTATCATATTTCTGAAGGCCAATAAGAGTTGGCATCGTAAATGTTTTGTTGTATAAATTCTACCGTTGTGGATCTAATCAATTATCGCGACTGCTTATAGCCCATTGAGATGCTCACGGTGGTCGTTAAAACTCCAATAAAAAAAATAATAATCAATTATCATATTTTACCCACACAAAAATATTGAGTATTGTTTTCTTCTTTCTTAGAGTTTTTCCACTCTATGATTATTTTATTCTTATATCTAAAACAGAAAATCATGTAGGAAAGTCAAATACAAAATGCACGATCGAATAGTATTAGAGTGAATGTTATTAAGCACCAAAAATCAGTTAAGTTAAAAAAAATAGCATTGGGGAAAATGCAAGTTGTTCATAGAGGTTTTAGTGTATATTCCTGCACCATTTGTTTCTCTGTCTCATGATGTATCTTAATGGATTTTCTGCTCTATTTTCTTTTTCGTTTTACCTTCTCTAGTTAAAGCACATAAAGTAAAATCTGCCTTTTTTTTAACAGTGAATGTGATTCAAATGTATGTTAACAGCTTTGGGGTGGAGGCTAAACCAGGCTAAATTTGTTTCACTACTTTAGTTAAAGTAGTGTGTTTAGATACCAGCCAACATAGCGTCAAATTATGAAATGCAACATTTTTATAGTAATTTATTACTTTTTGATTGAGTTTGGTAACTACACTGGCGTGCAAAAATTAAGGACGAGACGGTTTTTCGAATGTAACGTCGTGCAAAAGTGCTCCACATCGACTCAAATCATACCATAAGATCCCCAAGATGTAAGAATATGAGATAAGTGAGCAAAACCGTCCGAACAAGGAATCCAAAGGATACAAAGGCACTTTATTGAAAAGGTAGCTTCGAGCACAACTGGACAGAAGACAGAAACGTCTATGTGACAGGCGGTTGCCAAGAAAAATCCAGTCTTTAGTAGGGGATATGATCACCCTGACTGCGTTGCAGGATTTACGTCTGTCCATGCTGAGCACGAGGTTGTCAAGGAGCTGTTGAGGAATCGCGGCCCATTCCTCTTGTTGCGCCAATCGCAGCTGCGGAATCGTTGCTGGCGGCTGGGGACGTGCTGCCAAGCGTCTCCCGACAATCACGTGTTCGATTGGATTTAGGTCCGGGGACCTTGCGGGCCAATCCATGCGTTGAATATCTTCACTCTCCAACAGCTCTGCGACAGCCACTGTACAATGAAGTGTAGCGTTGTCGTCCATGAAGAGGAACTCAGGACCCACAGCACCTCTAAACAGACGCACGTGAGGCAGGAGAACCTCGGTACAATAGCAGACGCCAGTGACTAAACCTTGGAAGATGTGGAAGTCAGAACGGCTGCCAAGCATGATACCGCCCCAAACGAGAACTCCGCCAACTCCAAATCGGTCCCTTTCGATGATGTTGGAGGTGTGACTGCGTGTTCCCTGCTCTCTCCAGATGCGTATACGTCCAGAATTGCTCGTCAGACTAAATCGGCTCTCATCCGTAAAGAGAACTCGGCTCCATTGCTGATGTGTCCAGTTCTTGTGTTCCTGGCACCACAGAAACCGCCGTCTCCGATGAGCAGGCGTTAATGGCACACACCGTACTGGTCGTCGTGCTAATAGACCACCTTTGTGCAGCCTCGTGGCCACGGTAAAACGCGATAATGGACGTCCAGTTGTCTGTTGCATGTGCCTTACGATTTCTCCCGCTGTGTGCCGTCTGTCTCTTCTCACCTGTAGGGCAATGTACCGGTCGTCCGCCACCGTGGCTGTTCATGGACGACCACTGCTAATCTCTCGGACAGCTGTTCCTGTCGCTTGAAATGCTCTCCAAGCTCGTGAAACGATGCTGTAAACGATCCCGAACTCCTCGACCACACTAGTCACACTTCGACTTTCTTCCAACTTCCCAATGACGCGACCTCGGGTAAAGTCATCCAGATGTCGTCTACTGGATTGCCTGTTGGCCATATCACACGGTGGCAGCAACTCAACGTCGTTCAAACCGATGTACACCGTGCAATAGCTTTCACCGAATTGATGAGCGTACACCGCCCGTGTGCTTTATACCCTTCCGACACCCCACCCCCACCCCCTACGTTATGCTGCATATATGCGCATGCCCTACCGTACCGGACCCTAGTCTATCTCCTGAGTGGTCTTTCTGTCCGTTCCGTCGGCTCGTTCCGCTGTTATGCTGATTTCTCCTCTTCGTCCTTAATTTTTGCACACCAGTGTATGAGCTCCCGTATTACTGCAATATGATAAAGAAGTTACGGCCAAATTGGGCTTTTTTGTTGTCTGTTGTACCAATAAATTTCTCAAACACTTAGTACAGTTGTAAGAACGGGCACATTAATTATGATAAGATTACCAATAAATTTCTCAAACACTTAGTACAGTTGTAAGAACGGGCACATTAATTATGATAAGATATAATGAACTGAACATTATGCTACTTTTACACAAAGGAAAAGGAAGACAGAGTACAATGCCCCAGAAGGCAATAGAAGGTCCGAGAACATTTTTTCGATGTCGATGGCCTTAGGCCTATCCCTTTCTACGGCGTGAGTTTTCTCACGCCTTAAAAAAGGGATAGGCCTTTCCAACGAACTGATAAACATCTTCAATTATACCGCGACTTTCGCTGTACATTGTCAGCGTTGCACAGACGCCTAAAAATCTGGAAAACCATCCATTCACCTTTGTGTAGATATAACAGTATGTATTGTGTTATTGTACGAATGTACTTCGGCGGTAGGATTGCTTTCTCAAAGGGTGCACTTCCTAATGGATAGATCTGTCTGACCGCAGGGACACGAAAGGTGGGATTAAACCCATCAGTAAAGTACGTCTCGCCGACGCCAAGGATTAGCGGGCGCGTGACGTCAAAGGAGGGACACTGGGCAGGAGAAGAACGCCACGTCAGCTGGTCGGCGAGAGAGCAAGATCGGCGCCGGGGGAGGTGAGGAGAGTGGGTCTCTTAGGAGGAGCCAGTTAGTTTGTCTTCTTTCGTCTAGCGGAGAGAGTAGTTCTCCTGTAAGGGGACGCGAAGCGTTTTCCTTTTCTTTCTTTTTTTGTGAGCAGGCGGACGCTCCAATTATACGGAGGTCCGAGGCTCTGGATGAGGTTTGCCAGCGCACTATCTTTAGAGAAATAGGGTTTTGGGTTGCAGCGGTACAGGTCCCGGTCAGGGAATCCCACTTGCGTTATAGATATTCCTCGCCTACAAGTCAATTCATAGTACTGACTAAGATTGAATTCGTAACGACAGGGAAGCACGAGTTAGGCCAATAATAATATTCTCAGAGATACAGATCTACCTAGTAGTAGGTAGATTCTCTCTGGAACGGCAACGCCGAAAGCCAGGGCCGGCTGGACCATAGGGGCAACCGGGGAGGTCGCCCCGGGCCCCGCACCTTTAGGGGGCCCCGCAGTTTAGAAAACAAAATCATTTTCGGTAAAAAAAAATTAACTGCATTTTTTTTGTAACATTTGGGGCGCAAGGCCCTTAAAAAAATATTTTGAAGTTTTTTGTTTGTTTCCAGTTTCCCCATTTTTGAATACATAATCCCCCCTGTTTGTCGTACGGACACTGAGATTTGCAGATTCGAAATGATTTTTATAACCACCTTAATCTTTTCCGCATTCATGAAATAGCAAATTAAATTTCATAATTTTGTGGTACCCTGCTTTTATATATCCAACAATTTGTGTGAAAACCTGATAGCCGCCCCGGTGGCGCAGTGGTCTAAGCGATGGCCTCTGATCATTCGTCCGAACGGGGTCCGGGTTCGAATCCCGGTGAGGCATGGATGTTGTGTTTGTCTTACGGCACTGGCTCTCTCCCTTCCCTGGAACCAGTGATCCTAAATTAGGGACGGGCGACTGCTTATAGCCCATTGAGTTGCTCACGGTGGGCGTTAAACCTCCAATCAAAAAAAAAAAAAAAGAAAACCTGATACTTAAATTTAAGGAAATAAAAAGAACAATATCCAAGTTACTTTCGGACTACATATGGAGGCCACTTTTCCAACATTACAAGAAATTGAAAAAAAAAAACCCGAAAAAAAAAACCACGCAGCTTTCATACATGAACGCGTATAAAAGTTTAGAATGTCACTAATTTGTCAGTTACTCCACTGTGCATTAAAAATCAATCACTAAACATGGATCAGGGGAAAAAACTGTTTATACCAATTTATTTTAGAGGGATCCTTATTATATTTCTTATACAAAAATATTCGCAATGAGAAAATATTCGCTAAGCCGGTATCTTTTTATCATTTTGTGAATAAGCTGTTATAAGAGTCACAATGCAACCTAAACCTCTTCTCCCGGGAAAGAAAATCGTAGAATTTAACACATTTTACTTTCTCTTTCTCTCTCGGTCTTCTCTCTTTCTCTCTACCTCCCTCTCTTTTTCTCTATCTCTCTTCCTCTCTCAATTTTTCTCTTTCTTTCTCTCCCTCTCATTTTCTCTCTTTCTGTCTCTCCCTCTCATTTTCTCTTTCTCTCTCTTTCTCTCTCTTCCTCTCTCAATTTTTCTCTTTCTCTCTCTTCCTCTCTCAATTTTTCTCTTTCTCTCTTTCCCTCTCATTTTCTCGCTTTCTTTTTCTTCCTCTCTCTCTCTCTCTCTCTCTCTCTCTCTTTCTCTCTCTCTTTCTTTCTATCTTTCTCTATCTCTCTCCCTCTCATTTTCTCGCTTTCTTTTTCTTCCTCTCTCTCTCACTCTTTCTTTCTATCTTCTCTATCTCTCTCCCTCTCATTTTCTCGCTCTCTTTCTCTTCCTCACTCTTTCTTTCTCTCTCTCTGTCTTCCCCTCTCTCTCTCTCTCTTCCCTCTTTCTCTTCTCTCTCTCTCTTTCTCTCTCTCTCTCTCTCTCTCTCTCTCTCTCTCTCTCTCTCTCTCTCTCTCTCTCTCTCTCTCTCTCTCTCTCTCTCTCTCTCTCTCTCTCTCTCTCTCTCTCTCTCTCTCTCTCTCTCTCTCTCTCTCTCTCTCTCTCTCTCTCTCTCTCTCTCTCTCTCTGAACTTTCAGTCCGTATTATGGTCTTTTTCTTAAGCTTAAAGCAAATACTTCTTTGAGATAATCGTTTTGTCTTTACGGTAGTGTTCGTGTGTCTTCCTCACGATCGATAATTTTCAGAAACGACTTCACTAAAATATGAGATTTATTTTTTAGTACCCACAATGAAATTTTGCTCTGGGCCCCGCAATGAAATTTCGCCCAGGACCCCGCAAGAGCTCCATCTGGCCCTGCCGAAAGCTAGGAATTATATATTTTTCTTCGGAAGTGATTCTCTAGACTTCCTATCTACGTACCCGTCAGATCTAAAACTTAGTGAAACTTGATGCTAGAGAAAGATTAATCCACCGCCGTCTGAACCTAATTGTTATTTAATAAATGTTTGTGTTGTGTTGATAAATCCTCTCAAGATCTTTC
This sequence comes from Macrothele yani, assembly GCA_039090855.1. Taxonomy (NCBI): domain Eukaryota; kingdom Metazoa; phylum Arthropoda; class Arachnida; order Araneae; family Macrothelidae; genus Macrothele; species Macrothele yani. The sequence goes on from CM076995.1 coordinate 102,581,853, forward strand.
TAGTGTATTCGTGATTATTATTCTGTTCGTTCAGCTGTTTCGATCTGCGTTCCTGGATCACAGATATTATAACAAAGTGGGGGAAACTTCGTTTGTTCTCCCGAATAGAGTTTAGGGAGTGTTTCAGAGAAACAGAAACGCTTCCTTGTAACTGTGAGAAGCACCTATAGCGTTGACGCCTCAGAGTCATAAGTAGGAGGCGGGGCCACGGCACGTGACCAGTACCCAGTACTTTCGCTCTCACAACAGTGTTCTAACACTTTGAGAGAAAAGCACTATTTAATGTTTTCTGTACCAAGTGTTTGAGAGAAAAACACTTTTTTTTTCAGTTCTTTCACTTTTTTTATTAACGTGTTTTACATTAAATGCACTGTATGTTTCACAAAAATATTGAATTTAGGGAAAATGAAATGTTAAGGAGCCCTGAATGTTAGACAGTGTTACCTTGCGACATTTAGTGCGGATGATCTCTTTTAATTCATCCAGCGTTCGAGTCCCATTTCGGTGCAAACTAAAAATGAGAATTGCTGTGGTTCCACAGAAAAATCCAGGGGAGTCAAATTATAGTAATTTTTGACTCCCAAAAAATTGAAAACAATTTTTCGGTTCTTATGTGTTTCTGGAACGTGGAAAGAGCGATGTATTTATTTATTTACTGACGCCACGTATTTGGAGGATTTTCACCTTGGATCTTGCCCTTTGGATTTAACTGCTATAATATGTATATAGCCAGTGCCGTTAATGCCCACCAGATGGAGAAGTCTCAGTAGCTGAGCTTATCTTACGGATTTATGACGTCAGAAGCTGACTTAAAAATACACGTAGCACCGTGGATTGATGGCCACCGTGGTGTAAAGCTAACACGCTCGGCTAGATATCGAGAGATCCGTGAATTCAATTTCCCGGCGGCGGCTGAAAACAATTTTCGGTTGCTATGTGTTTCTGGAACGTGGAAAGAGCGATGTATTTATTTATTTATAGTAATTTTACTTTTGACCATACCATGTATACGAACATATGATACCTATAGGAGTAAATAAACCCTTTTTCAAAAAATTCGTATCGGTTGGTGTTGGAAAACTCGAAAGTATCTAAGATGTGCATCAGTGCAAATTTTTAAGCCTAAAAAGCTGCAAGAGTTTTGAAATTTGAAAAAAAAAAAAGTTTACATTTTTTACAAAAAAAATGTATTCACATTATTTTTACAAATTTGAACTGCCCTGAGATTGGAAAACGCAAATAATAATTCAGAAAAAAAAATTGATCTTCATGTTCAGCTGTTTTGAAAACCTACTGGTTTTCCAAAATTCAGAGGAAAAAAAAGTAAAAAAAATAACTGCCGAAAATGTTATGGTCTTCGACAACAGGTTGTCGCATTTTGGACAGATATGTATCTAGAAGCATCAAAATCTAGGTAAACTAGACACTTTTCCAAAAAACTTAGTCTGCATTGAATTTCCATACTTTACCACGCCCCCCCCCCCCCCCCGTCTTTACTCTGCTTTTACTCCATGCGAATGTTGTGGGTTTGAGCACCCATTGGATTTTTGGAAAGTTGGCGCCTATGCTTCTATATATAACCCGAAATTAACTTTGATGTTGTTCCTTTTATTTCTTTAAATTTAAGTATCTGGTTTGCACGCAAATTGTTAAATACATAAAACTAAGGGCCACAAAATGATGAAATTTAATTTGATATTTATCAATGCGGAAGATAGAAACTTAGTTTCAATAATCACTTAAAATCCCCAAATTTAAGTATTTGTACGGCGAAGGACCATAACCTATTCGAAAATGGAGGGATTGTAAACCAAAAAAAAAAAAAAAACCTTTTGAAAAAGAACTTTTTAAGGGCTTCGCACCCCAAAACTTACACATAAAAGAAATAATTGTTAAAAATTCTACCAAAAATTATTTTTTTCCTAAACTGCGGAGCCCCTTGAAGGCATCGGGCCCGGGGCGAAAGCTCCAGTTGCCCTTATGGTCCAGCCGGCTTTGCTCTGTACTGTGGATCAAATTTAGGGCTTTGCTGAAGGACTAAGAACAGACGAGAACAGTTCAAGTATTCGTTGTTATAAGCCCCATTCCTTTTCCGTACAGCTAAAACTAACGGTGGGGGGGGGACGCAATTGTTTGGACACGGGGACATCGTGTGTGACCTTGTAACATTGCTCCTGGGAACAGTGAACATTCGAGTTTTGGCCTCCCCGATGTTTCGAGTGTTCTTAGATTCTACTAACGGATATTTCACTTTCAAAACACGGGACCTATTGAAACGACAGCCGCGGTCAGGAATAACGAGACGCTCAACGCGGTTCCTTTCGCAGCATGAAACTGGTACCCTCTATGAAAATAGCGTCACAGAACACGTGATAATGTGCCTATATTATCGTAATTTTTTTTTTATATTTTTACCAATTAACAAAACAACGGGAATCAAAAAATAAAATTTAAGTTTTATTTTTGGTATTTTGAGGCCCCTTCGATTCCGAGGCCCCAAGGGATCGTTTCCTGCGCCTGTGCGGTGATCCGCCCCTAGTAGGGGCTATTTAAAGTTTTGTACTCGAGTAAAAGCGCAGCACAATAAACTTGACTTTCTGTGAAAATTTTATGCATATGAGCACGGTTGGGGTTGATTGAAAACTGATAAAAAGGCTTAAGGCCTGTTTATTAATTTTTGTGCCTATGTAAAAACTCAGTACCGTAACCTTGGCATGTTATCGAAACCTTATGAATAGGTCGAACTAAAAATTCCCAAAAAAAAAAGGCTAGGCCTAAGGTCTTGCAATTAAGGTTTTGTGACAGAGTAAAGGTGCAACATTAATAACTTGACATGTTATATTAACGTTGTGAATATGAGCACAACGGATTAAAAATTTCAAGGAATCGCCTCTGGGATTAATGTGTTGTAGCAGAGTAAAAGTGCAACATTATCTTTATTTTCTATATAAACCATACTACGTGCTGAAATGGCCCAACTATATATACGTATACTTCAACCATATACCGAAGCGCGGACACGGTGAAACAAAAGTACGATTTTGTACGGTCCCTTAAAATTTTGTGGCCAGCCCACCTGGAATAGGACACGTTGATGTCAAAAACGTACTTTTCACACGGCTCCATAACAGATAACAATGGACACGTAGCAATCTTTTTTCTTTTTTTTTTTGTTGGGAGGTTTAATGACCACCGTGATCAATTCAGTGGGCTGTAAGCAGTCCCTAATTTTGGGTTACTGGTTCCATGCAGGGAAGGGGGAGAGCCAGTGCCAGAAGTCAAACGCAACGTCCATGACACTCGGACTAGTGATCAGAAGCCAGCGCTTAGCCGCGCCCCGGTGGCGCAGTGGTCTAAGGCGCTGGCCTCTGATCATTCGTCCGTAAGGGGTCCGGGTTCGAATCCCGGTCAGGCATGGATGTTGTGTTTGTCTTACGCACTGGCTCTCTCCCTTCCCTGGAGCCAGTGACCCTAAATTAGGGACGGGCGACTGCTTATAGACCATTGAGTTGCTCACGGTGGTCGTTAAACCTCAAATTAAAAAAAATCAAAAAAATCAAAGAAGCCAGCGCATAGACCACTGTGCCACCGGAGCGGCTCACGTTGAAATCAACTATGTATTTTTCATACTGCCCCAAACGCTCTTATGGACATACTAATGGAACTGGATGCAAAGAAATCATTAATGTAATTTGTACTAGCAGGGTGGTATTTCCCGGGTAAATATTACTATCTGTGGAATCACCAAGTTCAGCGGGTGAAAATTAATGAATGCAAAAGATATTCCTGTAATTTTCCAGCAAACTTATTTTTTATTTTGTTAATTTAATTTTATGAAACAAAAAGGAAAGGGAGAGGAATGGAAATACTTATCTCCGAGGAGACATCTATAGAACTGCCATACATCTGGCGTGTGCTTCTGAGAAACCGCGACACTGAAATGCAATGCAGCTGTGTGATGTCGCGTGCATGCGACTTGACATTGGCATTGATAATCTTTTTCTTACCGTTTTAAATTTTGAATATCTGCAACTCTGTATTTACATTACATTGTATTTCTGCCTGATAAGCCGCCCGTTGGTGGTGAAAGCTAACGTTTATTAATTTTTGATTTTAATACACCATTAACCGGATATTTTTGTACTTTATTGTTATCTACGGTCTCTCACTTAGACCGTAGGTTGGATATTGGAGTTCTGAATTGTGTTGCCGATCTTAAGAGTAAAAAATTGAACTTTTAACGAAAATTTTGTATGGGGGCCCCTTGATCGTGGGCCCCGACCACTTCCAAAAACCACTACGGTCTAAGAGTAGCGTGAAATAGTATCCCAAATTTGGTGGTTCTAAATTGAGAACTGAAGATTTTACGGCCGCCCCGGTGGCGCAGTGGTCTAAGCGATGGCCTCTGATCATTCGTCCGAATGGGGTCCGGGTTCGAATCCCGGTGAGGCATGGATGTTGTGTTTGTCTTACGGCACTGGCTCTCTCCCTTCCCTGGAACCAGTGACCCTAAATTAGGGACGGGCGACTGCTTATAGCCCATTTGAGTTGCTCACGGTGGTCGTTAAACCTCCAATAAAAAAAAAAAAAAAGATTTTACGAAAATTTTGTAAGGGCCCCCCTGGTTCCCGACCCGTTCCAAACACCGTTTACGGTGTAAGTTAGAGCACCATGAGGTAGTACACCAAATTTGGTGGGCCGCCCCGGTGGCGCAGTGGTCTAAGCGATGGCCTCTGATCATTCGTCCGAACGGGGTCCGGGTTCGAATCCCGGTGAGGCATGGATGTTGTGTTTGTCTTACGGCACTGGCTCTCTCCCTTCACTGGAACCAGTGACCCTAAATTAGGGACGGGCGACTGCTTATAGCCCATTGAGTTGCTCACGGTGGTCGTTAAACCTCCCAAAAAAAAAATTGGTGGTTCTAAATTGAAAACTGTAAATTTTACGAAAATTTTGTACGGGGCCCCTTCGGACCGGGCCTCCACCCGTGCCAAACACCTTCCAAGTTAGAGCACCATGAGGTAGTACATCAAATTTAGTGATTCTAAATTGAAAACTATAGATTTTACGAAAATTTTCTACGGGGGCCCCTAAAGCCCGGGATCCGACCCGTTCCAAAAACTGTCTACCGTCTAAGTTAAAGCACCATGAGATAAGATACTAAATATGATGGTTGTATATTGAAAACTGTATATTTTACGATAATTTTGTAGGGGCCCCATTCGGACCGGGCCTCCACCAGTGCCAAACATCGTCACCGTCTAAGTCAGAGCACCATAAGGTAGTACACCAAATTTGGTGGGCCGCCCTGTTGGCGCAGTGGTCTAAGGCGCTTTCCTCCGATTATTCATCCGTAAGGGGTCAAGGTTCGAATCCCGGTGAGGCATGGATGTTGTGTTTGTCTTACGGCACTGGCTCTCTCTCTTCCCTGGAACCAGTGACCCTAAATTAGGGATGGGCGACTGCTTATAGCCCATTGAGTTGCTCACGGTGGTCGTTAAACCTCAAAAAAAATAAAAAAAAATTGGTGGTTCTAAATTGAAAACTGTAGATTTTACGAAAATTTTGTACGGGGCCCCTTCGGACCGGACCTCCACCCGTGCCAAACACCTTCCAAGTTAGAGCACCATGAGGTAGTACATCAAATTTAGTGATTCTAAATTGAAAACTGTAGATTTTACGAAAATTTTAAAGGGGCCCCCTGAAGTCCGGCCCCGACCCATTCCAAAAACCGTCTACGGTCTAAGTTAGAGCACCATGAGGTAGTATACAAAATTTGGTGGTTCTAAATTGAAAACTGTAGATTTTACGAAAATTTTCTATGGAGGCCTCTCGACCCCGGGCTACAAACCCTTCCAAAAACCGTCTATGGTGTAAATTTGAGCGCCGTGAGATAGTATACCAAATTTGGTGGTTTTAAATTGAAAACTGTAGATTTTACGAATATTGCGTATGGGGGCCCTTGACCCCGGATCCCCTACCTTTCCAAAACCGTCTACGGTCTAAGTTAGAGCACCATGAGATATTATACCAAATTTGGTGGTTCTAAATTGAAAACTGTAGATTTTACGATTATTGCGTATTGGGGCCCCTATGCCCCTACCTTTCAAAGCAAAACCCGTCTACGGTCTAAGTTAGAGCACCATGAGGAAAGATACCAAATTTGGTGGTTCTAAATTGAAAACTGTAGATGTTACGAAAATTTTCGATGGGGGCCCCTCGTCCCCGGGCTCCGACCACTTCCAAAAACCGTCTACGGTTTAAGTCAGAGCACCATGAGATGGTATACCAAATTTGGTGGTTTTAAATTGAAACCTGTAGATTTGACGAATATTGCGTTTGGGGGCCCCTTGACCCCCTATATTTCCCAAAACCGTCTACGGTCTAAGTTAGTGCACTATGAGGTAGTATACCAAATTTGGTGGTTCTAAATTGAAAACTGTAGATTTGTCGAAAATATTCTATGGGGGCCCCTCGACCCAGGGCTCCGACAACTTCCAAAAACCATCTACCGTCTAAGTTAAAGCACCATGAGATAGAATACCAAATCTGGTGGTTTTAAATTGAAAACTGTAGATTTTACGATAATTTTGATTGAGTGGTCCTGGATCCCGGGCCTGGGCACTGTTGGAAAAGCGGTACGGGTAACCCCAATTTCTACCAAAATTTAATCAGGACATCAATTTCTATGAAGTCCCCCTCTCCTTTAAATATACTTTTTTTGCAATTCATCAAAAGCTATCGAAAGCAATTTATTTAGGGATTACTGCGATGTTATGGTACCACGATGTTGTGCCTTGCGATGTTATGGTGCCGCGAGGTTTTGCCCTGCGATGTTTTGACCTGCGATGTTATGTCGGCGATCATATGTCGTGCGATGTTTTGACTTGCGATGTTATGTCGTAGACAAATCTTTTCAACCAGAGAGTTTGGTTTAGCCTGCTTGTGACGTCACGCCACAGATTTGCTGTCACTTATGGCTGCAGAGCCAGTGGTGTCTCCACCTAATACAAGCTCCATGTTACGTGCCTGCATTGTGGCGCCCTCTCACGACACTGAGAGAAGAGATAGTGCGGTGTGCCACCCCCACAATCACTTTAGCAACAGATAGTTTCAATTCCTTCGTTGATGGTTTCTTCGTTGACTCGTTGTTATGGACTGCGGAAGCTCTGTCTCTGTTCTGCTGTTAATGGTTCTGTTGGTGTGGGGTATTTTCTGAGAGTGGCACATATTTGTTAGTGGAACTTCGGGAGAGTGTGACTCATTTGTTGTGGTGTGAATTACTTTGGGGAGTTAACACGTTAAAACTTCAACTGAATTTTGCAGTGCGACATATATATTGGCAGATGAATAATCAGTTTGACGCGTAAGTACTATTAAAATTATTTCTCCCAGGTGTGATGAACGTCATCGGAGGCTAATTTCTACAATTTGGGGCCCTGGGAAAAACGCTTTAGGGGAGAATTGGGGCCTCAGTCAAATCCATATTATGTGTATGTGTGATTATTGATGGTCCCGGAACAATTCAGCGAAAAAAAATGTTCTGTTGTTTTCCTAGTAGCTAAGACATTTTTTTCATTTTTATTGATTACTAGCTGTACTCGGCCACGCGTTGCTGTGGCTCAGTCTGGTTAAATGGAAAAGAGAAAGCGCACGTTTCTGATATGTTTAATTTCACAATGCTTGTGGGTATACAATATTTTTTGTTCCATTGTCTGTGCAGATATAGAGATTGTCTGGTTTGCCGACTCTAGAACACGCAACATATAATTGTCCATGTGAGAAGCAATCCGTGTCTAGATCTAAACCGCACAATTCATAAGATTGGCCCTGAGCTTTGTTGATGGTGATTGCAAACGCCAATCGAATTGGGAATTGCAATCTCTTAAATTGAAATGGCATATCCGTTGGAATTATAGGAATGCGAGGAATGAGGACAGCTTCACCTTTGAAAGGTCTTGTCAAGATTGTTGCTTCTACGACGTTGCTCATGAATTTTTTTACTGTAAGCCGCATGCCGTTACAAAGCTTTGGCTGGATGATATTTTGCAACATAATTGGCATGCCGATTTTCAATTGCAGTACGTGCGGTGGCATCCCTGGCAGATCGAGTGAATTCAAAAATTCTGTTGGATAATGAACCGCTTCATCTGGTTCCACAACAGTGTCGACGGATTTGTATGTGACTGCCTCGCTTTGAATGTTACACTGAATAATATTGTTAAGTTTGTAGACGTCTTTGTTCTTGGCTGCAAGAATTGCTCGTTCACTCAGCCAATCGTGATTCTTATAATTGGTTTGAATATTGGGAAATACTTTTTCAGCCAATTCTTCTTTTGACGTCACTAAATTGCAGAAGTTATGAGGCAATGAAATTAGTCCTGAGGTCAGATCAATCGACACCTTTCCGTTGCCAATTTCCAGCAATTGCTGTGAGAATATCTCAGCTGATCGATCGTTTTGCAGCTGGACACGCACATTTGTAGTTAATTTTAACGTCTTTACGTGTCGCCACAAAGTAGAGTATTTCAGGCAAGCATTTATTTCGTCCGCTGGTGCTGATCGAGAAATTACTGATAATGTTTGCCTGAAATCTCCTGCAAGCAATATTAATGCGTTCCCAAATGGTCTGATGTTTCCACGCAAATCTTGCAATGATCGATCAAGAGCCTTGAGCGATTTTTTGTGCGCCATTGTGCATTCATCCCAAACAATAAGTTTGCATTTCTGCAATACTTTTCCCATGCCGGAAGCTTTGGAAATGTTGCACGTGGGAGTTTCAATGAATTGCATGTTCAATGGCAATTTCAAAGCGGAATGAGCAGTTCTTCCACCTGGTAGCAATGTCGCAGCTATTCCAGACGACGCAAGAGCTAAGGTTATGTCATTTTGGGATCGAATTGCTGCCAGAATCAATCTAATTAGGAACGTTTTACCAGTTCCTCCTGGTGCATCTAAGAATATTTCTCTAACCCCGTTATTGACAGTTTGCATTATTTGATCGTAAATGCCTTTTTGTTCAAGCGTTAGTTTAGGGATATTCTACATCGAACGAAGCAGCAGCAGATCGATTTGGTGATGGCATTCCCAATTGATTGAGAACTTTGTTCGTGATTTCTAAGCACAAATCTTCAATCATTATCAAGGCTTTGTTGTAGATTTCTGCTGTGAAATCCATGTTCATATTTGAATTTTCGTTGCGTATTCGACGGAAAATATCTTCAGCCATGTGCGATTTATATTTCTCCCATAACTCTGTTGGAGATGGAGAGCAGGTGGTCAATATGATTGCAAACAATGCACGAATTTGATTTGGATGTGACGTGTTGCACGCGTCATTAATGCATACATCCCAGTGTCGGTCGTTCTCCAATAAATTCAGAGCTTGACATGCACTGCGGAAAGGGGCATGTGCAACGCCGTTGACAATTCTCAATTGCTGGAAAGACGTTGGACCGGGCACATTTACCAACAGCATGCGAAGGAAGAAGCATTCATCTCGATTGGGATGCACGGTGTACAGTCTGCCTATCATAGTTTCTTTGAATATGCCAGGTTGTCTGTCGACTCGCTCTCCTCGTTTGCGTCGTTCAAAGTATTTTCTACTCGCATTCCATGTGTAATACGTAGGCACTTCCGAATACAGCAGTGTTTTCACAAGCGCGTCATTTTGACATAACGTGAAGAAAGCAGTTAACGTCGTAGCTGGTGGATTCAGGGCTATTTGTTGCACATTTGCAGCTATGAAATAAACGTGTTGTCCATTTTCTAGATGTACTGCTAAGTGAACAACAGCTGGACTTCGTTCATGTATGGGAAATGAAAGAATTCACCATACAGCTTCATTGCTGCTTATGTATCTTCCAGCCTGATACTGTGCGATTTCATCGATATGTATGACCGCATTTCCTATCACTTCTTCCTGGTTGGGCGCCAAAAACTGCCATGTCGCTGCCTTTATTCACATACTTACAAATGTGTTTGATCGATTTAACGGAGTTACAGTATTCCACGTTTATGTGTGCTTTGTATGTTTTTGATAGCAAAGGCGAATATGGAACAACCCACTGGTTATCTACTTCGATGTCACCGTTTTGCATTTGTGTGGTTGCTAATTTACCACTATCTTCTGCTGATCTTCTGTATAAAGGATATCCATCGTTTCCTGTAACTGTGTTGGATGCTAATGATCGAGGATATCGCTTAGAGCATTTTCCGTCTATCATGCATGGTGAATTTGGATTCAGTGTACCTCAAGGTCCATGTATCATATTTTTCGTCACAACTGCATGCAAATCCTTATCGACGTCGGCATCGGGTATTTCAGGAAGGGCAAGATTTCATCTTTTTTGCTCACTAGTAAATTTTGCTAGTGACCAAATAGTTTGCTAACAAAACATTTGCATGACTAGCAAGTAAAACTAAATCACATCGTAACTTATTTTCTAATAAAGTTACACAGAAATTTAAATATGTGTATAAATATTTTGACTTACCTTTTTGAATAATGAATAGAATCTTAGATAAGTTTAGTGACTTATCTTTATTATTAATTTCTAACAAATTCTCATACCACATGAATATATTTCACTGACATTGTAATTCAGATTTCTTCCCATATGGTTTACACTCAGGGTGTCTGACTTTGTCATCATACCACTTTATAACTGCTGACCGTGGATTAAAAATCTCTTCTTGTGGCCCTTCTACAGTATTGAAATTGTTCCTCCAATCCCCTTGTATTATTTTTAAAAAACTGAATCCCACTTCACAACATGCAGTACTAAGTGGAAGAATCACACAAATTTCTGCTAAACTTCTACACACTTCATATCTGCCAACTACCACACAATGCCGTAGTTTCTACGGAATTAGTTGTCTGACTACGGAACTCACTATCAAAACTACGGATTCTACAAATTTTCACTTTGTTTCAAATTTTTCTTTTGCTATTATTTTTATGATACACACGAGATTCTTACAGGGATTCGCGGAATACCGCGTCATTTTTTTTTTTTTTTTTTGTCAGATCATTCTGAAGATCGATATTTGGGAGAGGGGGGGGGTCGTCTTCCATCTGGAGACGAAATTTCGTGCTTCAAAACTTTCAAACACAGTAGTGAAACGGAGTAAGAAAATTTTGCCGTAATCGCAAATTGTTCTCCCAATGTTGTCTTTGTGTCCGCTTTTCTTGTTAAATATCATTTTATTGCATAAATGTTTGCATTTTAGCTTGAAACTGTGGAGAACAATTTGCAAAAACGGAAGTTGGCTGCTGCAAAATTTTTCTGTAATCTTCAGGCATGAGATTCTTCCGCGAATTCGAGGAATTCCGGCCTTTTCTTTATTATTGGAATTCCGTCTTTACGAAACTAGAAAACGAAAGGTCGACGGAATTCGGATTTTTTCCTTAATCATATTTTTTTTTCTCACGATGTTGCCTCTGTCAAGTATTATTGCTCATTAACATTTTACTGGATAAATATTTGTATTTCAGCTTGAAAATACAAGCAAAATTTCCAAAACCAGAAGTCAGACGAAGCAAAAGTTTCTTCCGTAATCATTTACCCCCTCCACGAACACATTTCGTAAAAAGCGTCTATTTATGCCACGCAATAAAGGCGATCGCTTGGCTTAGGGTACGACAGGAGTTGAGCACAAAGTTCGTGGGGCAAAAGAAGGGAGGGTGGCAGAGCAGGTGGTCAAACAACCGACCCATCCCAGAGCTCTGGGTTGCCACAGCAACCATTGCCGACGTCACGTTCAGTTTCTGTAATAGACCAATGAGGGCATGATGGAGAGGAGTTTCAATGCGCTTCTACGACAGTTTGGAAGGGATGAAAGATATGGGGAGGATGGGTATTAAGTGTCGAAAGAAAATTGGCGAAAAAGAATCGGTGATCGTCGCTGTTTTAACAAGTGATAATAGAAACTTATGTAAACTTCGTGGATTAATAATGATTTTTGGTTACTTTAAATAAAAAAAATACCTTACTAGCAATATTTGCTTCTGCGATTCTTTTTTCACTAGCAAATTTGATTTTTCACTAGCTATTTGCTAGTTGCTAATCGGTGAAATTGCGCCCTGATTTCAGGGCATATTACATCGGCGATTTCATTTGAAGTGATTTTCTTATAAAGCCAGATTAGTATATGTGCGTGTGGCAATCCTCTCTTTTGCCATTCCACTGAGTACATCCAGCAGCGCACAGACCCAAACACTTCATGTTTTACGATGAAATACATCAGCGATTGTCTGAAAACACGTGCTGTGATGTCATGCCTATCCACCGGCGATTGCCCAGGACGTAAGAGATGTTGTATATCGTCCCAAGCTGGACTGCATGTGAATGTAATGAATAGGTCTGGACGCCCGTAGTGAACATATGCAATTGCATCTTGAGCGTACTCATGCATATGACGTGGACTGCTTGTATATGAAGATGGCAGAATTGCTAATTTACCACCATCTTCTGCTGATCTTCTGTATAAAGGATATCCATCGTTTCCTGTAACTGTGTTGGATACTAATGATCGAGGATATCGCTTAGAGCATTTTCCGTCTATCATGCATGGTGAATTTGGATTCAGTGTACCGCAACGTCCATGTATCATATTTTTCGTCACAACTTCATGCAAATCCTTATCGACGTCGGCATCGGGTATTTCAGGGCATATTACATCGGCGATTTCATTTGAAGTGATTTTCTTATAGAGCCAGATTAGTATATGTGCGTGTGGCAATCCTCTCTTTTGCCATTCCACTGAGTACATCCAGCAGCGCACAGACCCAAACACTTCATGTTTTACGATGAAATACATCAGCGATTGTCTGAAAACACGTGCTGTGATGTCATGCCTATCCACCGGCGATTACCCAGGATGTAAGAGATGTTGTATATCGTCCCAAGCTGGACTGCATGTGAATGTAATGAATACGTTTGGACGCCCGTAGTGAACATATGCAATTGCATCTTGAGCGTACTCATGCATATGACGTGGACTGCTTGTATACGAAGATGGCAGAATTGCTAATTTACCACCATCTTCTGCTGATCTTCTGTATAAAGGATATCCATCGTTTCCTGTAACTGTGTTGGATACTAATGATTGAGGATATCGCTTAGAGCATTTTCCGTCTATCATGCATGGTGAATTTGGATTCAGTGTACCGCAACGTCCATGTATCATATTTTTCGTCAAAACTTCATGCAAATCCTTATCGACGTCGGCATCGGGTATTTCAGGGCATATTACATCGGCGATTTCATTTGAAGTGATTTTCTTATAGAGCCAGATTAGTATATGTGCGTGTGGCAATCCTCTCTTTTGCCATTCCACTGAGTACATCCAGCAGCGCACAGACCCAAACACTTCATGTTTTACGATGAAATACATCAGCGATTGTCTGAAAACACGTGCTGTGATGTCATGCCTATCCACCGGCGATTGCCCAGGACGTAAGAGATGTTGTATATCGTCCCAAGCTGGACTGCATGTGAATGTAATAAATAGGTCTGGACGCCCGTAGTGAACATATGCAATTGCATCTTGAGCGTACTCATGCATATGACGTGGACTGCTTGTATATGAAGATGGCAGAATTGCTAATTTACCACCATCTTCTGCTGATCTTCTGTATAAAGGATATCCATCGTTTCCTGTAACTGTGTTGGATACTAATGATCGAGGATATCGCTTAGAGCATTTTCCGTCTATCATGCATGGTGAATTTGGATTCAGTGTACCGCAAGGTCCATGTATCATATTTTTCGTCACAACTTCATGCAAATCCTTATCGACGTCGGCATCGGGTATTTCAGGGCATATTACATCGGCGATTTCATTTGAAGTGATTTTCTTATAGAGCCAGATTAGTATATGTGCGTGTGGCAATCCTCTCTTTTGCCATTCCACTGAGTACATCCAGCAGCGCACAGACCCAAACACTTCATGTTTTACGATGAAATACATCAGCGATTGTCTGAAAACACGTGCTGTGATGTCATGCCTATCCACCGGCGATTACCCAGGATGTAAGAGATGTTGTATATCGTCCCAAGCTGGACTGCATGTGAATGTAATGAACACGTTTGGACGCCCGTAGTGAACATATGCAATTGCATCTTGAGCGTACTCATGCATATGACGTGGACTGCTTGTATATGAAGATGGCAGAATTGCTAATTTACCACCATCTTCTGCTGATCTTCTGTATAAAGGATATCCATCGTTTCCTGTAACTGTGTTGGATACTAATGATCGAGGATATCGCTTAGAGCATTTTCCGTCTATCATGCATGGTGAATTTGGATTCAGTGTACCGCAAGGTCCATGTATCATATTTTTCGTCACAACTTCATGCAAATCCTTATCGACGTCGGCATCGGGTATTTCAGGGCATATTACATCGGCGATTTCATTTGAAGTGATTTTCTTATAGAGCCAGATTAGTATATGTGCGTGTGGCAATCCTCTCTTTTGCCATTCCACTGAGTACATCCAGCAGCGCACAGACCCAAACACTTCATGTTTTACGATGAAATACATCAGCGATTGTCTGAAAACACGTGCTGTGATGTCATGCCTATCCACCGGCGATTACCCAGGATGTAAGAGATGTTGTATATCGTCCCAAGCTGGACTGCATGTGAATGTAATGAATACGTTTGGACGCCCGTAGTGAACATATGCAATTGCATCTTGAGCGTACTCATGCATATGACGTGGACTGCTTGTATACGAAGATGGCAGAATTGCTAATTTACCACCATCTTCTGCTGATCTTCTGTATAAAGGATATCCATCGTTTCCTGTAACTGTGTTGGATACTAATGATCGAGGATATCGCTTAGAGCATTTTCCGTCTATCATGCATGGTGAATTTGGATTCAGTGTACCGCAACGTCCATGTATCATATTTTTCGTCAAAACTTCATGCAAATCCTTATCGACGTCGGCATCGGGTATTTCAGGGCATATTACATCGGCGATTTCATTTGAAGTGATTTTCTTATAGAGCCAGATTAGTATATGTGCGTGTGGCAATCCTCTCTTTTGCCATTCCACTGAGTACATCCAGCAGCGCACAGACCCAAACACTTCATGTTTTACGATGAAATACATCAGCGATTGTCTGAAAACACGTGCTGTGATGTCATGCCTATCCACCGGCGATTACCCAGGATGTAAGAGATGTTGTATATCGTCCCAAGCTGGACTGCATGTGAATGTAATGAATACGTTTGGACGCCCGTAGTGAACATATGCAATTGCATCTTGAGCGTACTCATGCATATGACGTGGACTGCTTGTATACGAAGATGGCAGAATTGCTAATTTACCACCATCTTCTGCTGATCTTCTGTATAAAGGATATCCATCGTTTCCTGTAACTGTGTTGGATACTAATGATCGAGGATATCGCTTAGAGCATTTTCCGTCTATCATGCATGGTGAATTTGGATTCAGTGTACCGCAACGTCCATGTATCATATTTTTCGTCAAAACTTCATGCAAATCCTTATCGACGTCGGCATCGGGTATTTCAGGGCATATTACATCGGCGATTTCATTTGAAGTGATTTTCTTATAGAGCCAGATTAGTATATGTGCGTGTGGCAATCCTCTCTTTTGCCATTCCACTGAGTACATCCAGCAGCGCACAGACCCAAACACTTCATGTTTTACGATGAAATACATCAGCGATTGTCTGAAAACACGTGCTGTGATGTCATGCCTATCCACCGGCGATTGCCCAGGACGTAAGAGATGTTGTATATCGTCCCAAGCTGGACTGCATGTGAATGTAATAAATAGGTCTGGACGCCCGTAGTGAACATATGCAATTGCATCTTGAGCGTACTCATGCATATGACGTGGACTGCTTGTATATGAAGATGGCAGAATTGCTAATTTACCACCATCTTCTGCTGATCTTCTGTATAAAGGATATCCATCGTTTCCTGTAACTGTGTTGGATACTAATGATCGAGGATATCGCTTAGAGCATTTTCCGTCTATCATGCATGGTGAATTTGGATTCAGTGTACCGCAAGGTCCATGTATCATATTTTTCGTCACAACTTCATGCAAATCCTTATCGACGTCGGCATCGGGTATTTCAGGGCATATTACATCGGCGATTTCATTTGAAGTGATTTTCTTATAGAGCCAGATTAGTATATGTGCGTGTGGCAATCCTCTCTTTTGCCATTCCACTGAGTACATCCAGCAGCGCACAGACCCAAACACTTCATGTTTTACGATGAAATACATCAGCGATTGTCTGAAAACACGTGCTGTGATGTCATGCCTATCCACCGGCGATTACCCAGGATGTAAGAGATGTTGTATATCGTCCCAAGCTGGACTGCATGTGAATGTAATGAATAGGTCTGGACGCCCGTAGTGAACATATGCAATTGCATCTTGAGCGTACTCATGCATATGACGTGGACTGCTTGTATATGAAGATGGCAGAATTGCTAATTTACCACCATCTTCTGCTGATCTTCTGTATAAAGGATATCCATCGTTTCCTGTAACTGTGTTGGATACTAATGATCGAGGATATCGCTTAGAGCATTTTCCGTCTATCATGCATGGTGAATTTGGATTCAGTGTACCGCAAGGTCCATGTATCATATTTTTCGTCACAACTTCATGCAAATCCTTATCGACGTCGGCATCGGGTATTTCAGGGCATATTACATCGGCGATTTCATTTGAAGTGATTTTCTTATAGAGCCAGATTAGTATATGTGCGTGTGGCAATCCTCTCTTTTGCCATTCCACTGAGTACATCCAGCAGCGCACAGACCCAAACACTTCATGTTTTACGATGAAATACATCAGCGATTGTCTGAAAACACGTGCTGTGATGTCATGCCTATCCACCGGCGATTACCCAGGATGTAAGAGATGTTGTATATCGTCCCAAGCTGGACTGCATGTGAATGTAATGAATACGTTTGGACGCCCGTAGTGAACATATGCAATTGCATCTTGAGCGTACTCATGCATATGACGTGGACTGCTTGTATACGAAGATGGCAGAATTGCTAATTTACCACCATCTTCTGCTGATCTTCTGTATAAAGGATATCCATCGTTTCCTGTAACTGTGTTGGATACTAATGATTGAGGATATCGCTTAGAGCATTTTCCGTCTATCATGCATGGTGAATTTGGATTCAGTGTACCGCAACGTCCATGTATCATATTTTTCGTCAAAACTTCATGCAAATCCTTATCGACGTCGGCATCGGGTATTTCAGGGCATATTACATCGGCGATTTCATTTGAAGTGATTTTCTTATAGAGCCAGATTAGTATATGTGCGTGTGGCAATCCTCTCTTTTGCCATTCCACTGAGTACATCCAGCAGCGCACAGACCCAAACACTTCATGTTTTACGATGAAATACATCAGCGATTGTCTGAAAACACGTGCTGTGATGTCATGCATATCCACCGGCGATTACCCAGGATGTAAGAGATGTTGTATATCGTCCCAAGCTGGACTGCATGTGAATGTAATGAATACGTTTGGACGCCCGTAGTGAACATATGCAATTGCATCTTGAGCGTACTCATGCATATGACGTGGACTGCTTGTATATGAAGATGGCAGAATCGTTAGCCTTCCAACGTTAGTTGTATTACCGTGATTTACAACTGCATGTCGCGAATGAACGTATTCTTCAGAGCGAAGCTTGGTCTGATTCAAACGGATGAATATCAAACGTTCTGTTTTGATTTCGGCATACATATCTACGATGTATTGGTGAAACAATTGACGGCATTTCAAAATGTGATTGTCTTCATTCTCTCGAATCATTAATCGGTATGAATAATAGTTCATTGCGCTGCATTTCATATTTGTTTCTTCGCCACTGACATCTTAACATTGAAGTTATATCCATCGGCACCATCCCAAAAAATGATTGGATATTGCAGGGCATCATAGCATCGATGAGTTTCTGCAACTTTTGTCAATTGATCGTTTCTCCGATGAAGAACAATATCTCTAGGTTGGAATTGATCTTCGACTATAACAATTGCCACTTCTTCTATAGTTGGAGCATTGAATCTTCGCACATGTTCTCCAGCAGGCGTTTTGTCAGCATGAATAACAATCTTGTGTGTATCAGATGGCATCATGTCAATTGCTGTTTTGGACAAATGCACTAAATTGTTTTTTTCGTGAAGAAGCTCTTGCAGTTGGAAAACGATGGACCTTTTTATGCCGGTAGAAATTCCGCAGCGTGCATTCAATTCATCATTGCCATCACCGATGAAATACATTTGTAGGAATTTATGTTGACCATCTGGTAACGGAAGCAGGGAGCTGGCTTTATAATAAATTTATCCTTTCACTTTGAAAGTTGGCATGAATTGAGCTGTTACGGTTTCTGCACCGAACGACGTCATTTGGAAGCATGAGTTGTATTTCCTGATGTTAGATAGGAAATGCTTTGATTCGGCGGTATATCCAGCAAGCAAAGATTTTAATGGCTCTGTCGGTTTTCCAAGTTGGCATTTTAATTTTTCCGGCGGCGCAACACATTCCTTTCATTTCTCCATTAAATTTCAGAGCCTTGCAAATAAGGACACACTTCAGTCATAGTGCCGATGAGAACATGCCGGCTCAAACTATAATCATCAGCTGGGTTGTACCGGAATGCAAGGCGATTGTAATCGCGTGATTGCTGAGCACAGAGTCGTGTTTAACGCTGATCTGCTGTTTCTTGTTGACGTCTTTCAGCCACTCTCAGCCTGTCGCGTTCATTCTGTTGAGAATGAAGCAGTCTGGCTGCACGTCGCTCTGCTGCTTCCTCAGCACGTATTTGAGTCTTTCTTTGTCTGTTTCGCTCGTTCGCTGATTCCCGTTCTTCCTCAGTTTGATTTGCAATTACTCGTCGCACTGCTTCTGCTCCGCGAGTACGACAACCTAAGTTTGATCTTCTGCGAGGCATTATTTGGATGAACTAAAGCAGATCGATTGCACTAAAAAAGAAGAAAGAAAGTTATAACAGAAACATATAAAATTGCAAAACATTAAAGAAAAAAACACAAACTAAAAAACAAAGAAAAAAAAATGCTAACGAAATATTTCAATTCAAACGCAAAGCAATCGACACAGCCCAATTCCACTGCCAATTGCACTGAAAAATAAGAAAAAACAGTTAAAAAAACGAAATGGAAAACAATGGAAAAAAAAACCAAAAAAAAACTATACTCGCGAAATGAACGCTATGGTAAACGACACATGGATCGTAAAATGGAATCGTAAAATATTTAGTATAGCGTGTGTTGCTTTTACGTCCAACAGATGGCGCTGTTTTTCAAAAAAGCATGTTTTTACCTGTCACAGGTGTGACATCTATATAATAGGTATATAAAAACGCGCGTATTCGAATGCAACGTTGTCAAAATTTCAAAGCAATCGGTGAAGAACTTTCGGAGATTTAATATTTTGAACAAACGAACATTTACATTTTTATTTATATAGATTTTGAAATATAGTTTTTATTGAAATAAACGTTTCTCGCCATTAATTGTAATTTAAAATATTTTTTTAACATTCAATAACCGCATTTACTTAAGTGACAGATTTGTGATAGTGATTTCTTTTTTTTTTTTTTTTTTTTTTTTTTGTTTCGTGCATTTAAGTGTTACAACATAATATCAATTAATCCAGTAATAACAGTTAAAACCGGAAACAGCATTCAGCACGATGATCTTAACATTTAGTGCTGTGAGGATTTTTAGCAATTTAATGTAAGAAATAATCACGAGAATATTTTGAATTGAAATTTACAAAGTTGATTTTTTATCAATAAGTGAAAAATATTTTTTGTAGCCACAAGATTTGTTGGGTGCCCCCCCCCTCCCCTCCCTTTTAATGTTTGAAAACCCAACAAAAGTGATAAATGCTATTGCCTGTAGTGATAAATGCTATTTCACAACGTTGTTTAATATGTGTGTGTAAACCATGAAAAAAAAGCTGAGGTTTGAGTTCCTCCAAAAATCTAAGCTCTGTGCACATATGGCTGCCATAAAGTTGATCATTGGACATCATCATATCTAGGCCGGTCGTTCTGATGCCGACCGGGGAGAGTTTTTTGTGTGTCTTGGTTGAGCAATACTGCACTGCTAAGCAGAACTGACGATTTCAAGCGCGCGACGGGGTTTCATCCCGATCTTGCGATTTTTTCTTTTAGACTTGAGTGGGAGAACCCCAGGGTTTTTTCATCTCTCTCACAGAGATGTCAACTACCCAGAAGGGTGAAACCTAAGGGGTTAGCCCCCAAACCGTCCGGGTCAACCCGGAGGCAGAAGGTTGCGGCCGAAGCACTACCAAGCCCTGTCAGCAGTGCTAAAGGGCTTAGCCCCGCTTCCGAGAACAACCGGTAGGTGGAGCCCAATGCCAGGAGGAAACCGTCAAAGACGCTTCCCCCAGCGAAGGGCTCTAAAGCCGCTACACCCACAAAGGGAGCCTCACCCTCGACTGAGCCTTCTCAGTCAGCTAGTGGTGTAAGCACGCCCTTGCCGCCTTCGCCCATGGCAAGGAAGGGTATAACACCACCCCAGCCCGAAACCTTTCAGGCTCATGAGGGATCGTCTGCCGGTCCTCCAGAGACATCTCTGGAGGCCTACCGCCATCCCAGGACACCCCCGGTGCTAACACCAGAGGCTTTCATGAGCCGCATTTTCACCCTCATTGGGGAAGTAGAGTCCGTTCTTAAGGACTCGCAGGTCACTTCCTCAGGGAGAGAAAAGGTGAAAGCGGCCCTGAAGAGTATTAAAGAGGCTTGTTACAAACAAGCAGATCGGGCGGCTTATCTTGAAGGCAGACTGTCCGTTCGGCAGGAGTCGAGCTGCAAAGCCGACGCCAAAGTGGTTTCCTACGCCGAAGTGGCTAGGAAAGGGGCTAGCACGGTGAAAGGGTCTTAGCCTGCCCCGATTGAGAATAAAAAGAATAAGAAAAAGATGGGAGACAAGAGACATGTGCTTTTGGTCTACCCCACAGTCGAGAGTGCGTCCTCAGAGGACACAAAGAAGACCCTGAAGACTGCAGTCAACCCAACTAAACTGCAGATAGGGGTCAAGAGCATTCAGAGCATTAGGAAAGGTGGGGTCGCAGTGTAGTGTTCCCATCCTGGGGAGCTCAACCGCCTTGCCCAGGAGTTGAGTAGCAATCCGTTAACCAAGGATTGCACACTCCCCACGGCCCCACGAAAGAGACACACCTGGTTGATAGTCTATGGGGTCGGCGGGGATCTCTCAGGGAAAGAGTTCAAGGAGGTGGTTTGCGGGCAGAACCCAGAACTCGAGAACACGTTTAAAGCCTGTTTTCCCATCAAGGGCAAGGAAGGTAGGGTCCACTGGGTGGAGCCCAAGGCCTTTAAGCACTTGGTAAGGCAGAAGACACTGAACTTGGGTTGGTCAGTGCTCCGCTTAAAGGAATATTTGCGGGAGGTCAGGTGCTTTCGGTGCAATGGCTTCGGCCATTTCCGAAACAACTGCCCCTAGTCAGGAGCAAGGTGTGGCAAATGCGGTGAAGTTGGGCACCAGCACCACCAGTGTTCAGCCGCACCGAAGTGCACCAATTGCACTGCTGCAAATGCCAAGTTCCGCCTGAAGTTGGACGTCTCTCACTCCAGCTTCAGTAAGACGTGTCCCAGTCTTATTAGGGAACTTGAGCAAAGGAAAAGCAGGGTCAACTATGGTTGACAGATGGTAGTACCCTCAGAGGTACGTAGCTCTCGATATAGAGCTTTTTTTTTTTGGTCTATAGACCAAGGTGTTTTTGATGACCCTGGCCTGGGGTTACCACCACAGCACTGGCCCTAGCGCTGTGGACCATGTAAATATTTTCAATGTGTTTAGTGTTAAATATTTGTGAGAGGGGTGCATGGGACCCTCACAGTGTAACATTGTTGTATTTTTTTCTTTGATAAGATACCTAATAAAGGACATTAGTCCCCCCCCTCAAAAAAAACTCGCGTTGGCGGGCGATCTCCTGGCCACGAGATGAGAAATTTTATTGAAAAGTTGCTTGCCCCAACTGCCCATGGCACGTCACACACATGGGTTATGACAGAAGGGTGTAAGGTACCGGTCCCGTGGGGGAGGCAGATCCCCACAGGTCTCTAGACCGAATCTGTCCTAAGACTGTGGTTTCCGGTGACTGATGGGCTAGCTATCGCAGCGCCGTCAGGGATCCTATGAATCCCAAAATTTTCGAGAGAGTTCAGCATTTCCCTGCGAAGTCTACACTTAGACGGTGCAGGTAAAGTCATCAGCTAGTATCATCAGATCTACCTCATAGATTTTACACAGCTGTGATATCCCCATCGAGAAATATACCATTTTCTAATTGGACGTGGATCAATCAATGTGTAGCATCTTTGTGCTGCTGTGGCTGTGTATTTGTTGACAACCATCCTTAGCTGTCAAGTTGGTAATAATAATCTCTTTTCTATTTAATTGTCACATAGGCTCATGTTTATGACAGGAGTACAAAAGAATATGAAATATCTTTACCAATGTGTTGTACTTATTATATTGGATTGAATCAAAAGTTTGTTCATATTTTTCTGAATAAATGTCACTGAATGTGATCTGCACAGCCAAATGCATTAGCAACTGTAAAAAGTATGTGCTTTCAATAAGTGACAGTTGGCAGTGTCTCAAATGCGCAACATTGTTACAGACTGGTTGAGTGATGTTCACATGCAGTCAATTTTAAAATGGGAGATATAAAGGTGCATTTTCCATCTCATAATTTTTTTCCCTAGAAGGGTAAAAATGCTGTGTATGGAGATGATGATGTGGGAGACTGAATGTGTCAAAAATGGTTCATGATGTTTGGAACCAGGAATTTATCTCTGGAAGATGCACCATGGAATTGTCAGGAAGGCTCTCCATATTTGACAACTAAATCACCACAAGAGAAATTGCTGAGAAACTAAAAACATTGTAAACATGAGTGGGAGGTCATTTGGGAGAACTTGAATCAGTGTTGTAATGTGAGGATGCTGCATTGATTGACTAAAATAAATTAAAAATGAATGGGCTATGTCTGTGCTTGTGATTCACTTCTGCAATGCAATGATCTATTTTTTAAGCAGTTGATGACAAATGCATCCATTGCAACAACATCTAAAGAAAAAGATCCTGGAGCAAGTCTGATGAGCCTCCATTACCACAGCCCAAGACTAGCCTGAATTCAAAGATAGTCACATCTGTGTGTTGTAGGATTGGAAGGGAATTGTTTACTATGAGCTCTTGCCAAGCAATCAAACTACTCAGACAACTATTGCTTTGCAATTGGAATGGCTGAAGGCAGTGATTGATTTTAAAAAAATGGCTGGATGACAGTGTGATACCACATGTCTTTGATCTCCCTATAAAAATTGTTGCAGTTGGGTAGGGATATTTTGTGCCACCTGCCATATTCACCTAACATTGCATCCCCGGATTACCTTTCCATTTGTTGCATGACAATTTAAAACGTAAAAGTTTCCAATCTTCGGAAATCATAAAAAATTAACTTGATTAGGTTCTTCAACAGGAAACCAACCAACTTCTACATTGACAGAATAATGAAGCTGTCCAATAAATGGCTTGAGATA
Source organism: Macrothele yani (assembly GCA_039090855.1). Taxonomy (NCBI): domain Eukaryota; kingdom Metazoa; phylum Arthropoda; class Arachnida; order Araneae; family Macrothelidae; genus Macrothele; species Macrothele yani. The sequence continues at coordinate 102,605,497 of CM076995.1, forward strand.
ATTAAACAAAATGGTGGGTACATTATTGATTAAAGGTATTTATTGCTATTTAATATTTGAGTTGGAATTTTTGCCAAAAATCTGAAACTTTTGGTTCAATCCCATATTGTACACACAACATATGCATGTAACATATTTATACAGTGTTAGAATAAGAAATCTACTGGCCCAGCAGACCACTAGAATTTGCAAACCACTAATCCGTAAAAAAAAATTATAATAATAATAAACTTAGAATTTACAATATTTATTGGGTATATAAATAAGTTTTGAGGGATTTGAGGTGAACAAAAACATATTGTTGGAGAACAGAAACAATATTTAAATATTAATTGAAGTATGCTCCCTCTGAAGCTACGACTTTACCCCATCTTTCGGGCAGTGAATGTATGCCCCGAAGGAAGAATTCTGGTTCCTTGGAAGAGATCCAGTTGTCCAGCCAATTTTTGATGTCGTAATAAAAACTAAACCGTTCTCCAGAAAGTGCTGACTGCATCGACCGGAATAAATGGTAATCTGATGGCGCAATATCTGGTAAATATGGCTGGTGGGGTAGAACTTTCCAGTCGGATCCTTCTAAGTACTTTGTCACAGGTCGAGAAACATGTGGTCTTGCGTTGTCATGCTGTGTAAGATGACTTTGTTGTGTCTATTCTCCCATTCCGGCCGTTTTTGTGTGAGAGCTCATTTTAAACGCATTAAATGGGTTCGATACCGATCACCAGTAATAGTTTCTGATGGTTTCAGCAGTTCAAAGTGGATCACACCCTTCTGGTCCCACCAGATACACAGCATTACCTTTGAACCATGGATATTGCGTTTTGGCGTTGAAGGACCTGGTTCACCCGGCTTCACCCATGCTTTCTGCCGTTTAGGGTTATTGTACCATATGCATTTTTCGTCTGCAGTAATAATGCGATGCAAAAAAAAACTTTCTTTTTTGCCTTCGAAGCAGCAATCGCAAATGGTTTTTCGACGTTCAAGGTCTCTTTCCTGCAAAGCACGTGGAACCCAATTCCCTTCTTTTTGCACCATTCCCATGGCAGCTAAATGTTGTGAAATGCATGGTTGGCTAACATTTAATGCTGCTGCTAGTTCTTTTTGGGTCTGGCACGGATCCTCGTTTAGTAAAGCTTCCAATTCGGTGTCAGCAATTTTTTTGGGTATTTCAGAACGTTCTTTATCACTGACATCGAAATCATTCCTTTTGAATCATCTAAACCAATGCTCACATGTTTTTATGGATGGGGAATGTTCACCATAGATTTCTACTGACCTCAAGTTTTAATTCAGATCAAAACTTTAAACTGTTGAAAAGAAAATTAAAGTTATTGTATAGAAATCCAAAATGTAAGATATGTATGAATGCCAAGAAAATAAAATGGAAGAATTTCATAATTGTCTTTCACATAACCTTATTTAGTGCCTAAATTTTAAATTGTTATACATTTGGTTAAGATGAAGTATTCATGAAAAACAGTCATAGTAAAATATATATGATTTTCAATAATTTAAGGTCACGTACAAAAACCTAAAAAGTTTTTCTACATACATTAGCCTATATGCTTAGTATTATTTTAAAGATAAATTGAATAGCATTAAAAAAGCATCCATGTGTATATTGATAACATTGAACAAGATGACATAGTTTAAATATATGTAAATTGTATATTTTCTGTGTCTATTAATTTTTTTTGGTGTGTGATTCCATTGAATGCTCATTTTGAAAATTGGTATATATGTAGTTATGCTGTTATAGTATTCAGGGGAAAATATAGTGACAAATACGAAAGTCGTTTTTTAGTAATTGAAGGTCAAAGGTCAAATACCATGACCTTCAAAATTATTTCTTTCAACAACCTCATATGTTTGGTATCATCTTAAAGCTTATTTAAAGAGCTTTAAAACAACATGAGGATTGTTTCTGTGTACGTCAATTAGAGCAGGAGTTATGATAGTTTAAATGTTGCCATCGGAGGCTGAATTTGGCTTTTTTGGCCATTTTTAAATGCATGCAACTCAAAAACTAATATGCCCAGGAGGTTAAAATTTTGTGTGCTTTACTTTCTTAGTATGTCTAATTAGTTCACCAAATTTCACTTTAACTTATAACAGGTTAAGATGTATTTACTGGGTTAATTCTTTTTTAAACCATATACAAATGTGCTACAGCAGAAACCCATGTTTCACTAGGTCTTTGTAGAAACGAAAGAGGTTATTTATGCTGGTTCTTGAAAAAGGCATGGATACCAGCTCTCAAACTTTCGGCAATCCTTCGTGTTCATTGCAGATAGCTTTACTATTTATTAGGTGTTAATTGTCTTATTTTTAAAAAAAAAATTGTCATTGTAAATTTTTTTTTTTTTTTTTTGAGAGGGGGGGTTGAAGGTATAATGACCACTGTGAGCAACCCAATGGGCTATTAGCAGTTGCTCATCCTTAATTTAGGGCCACTGGTTCCATGGAAGGGAGAGAGCCAGTGCCATGAGACAAACATGAAATTCAAGCCTCTGGGATTTGAATCCAGACCCTTCTCGAATGAATGGTCATAAGTCAGCGCTTAGACCACTGCACCACCAGGGTGGCCATTAGAGTTTGAACTTGGTGATATATGTTTATATACAGTGGTTGCTCTGGCTTTTTTTATTAAAGTTTTTGCCAAATTCAATTTTTTTTTTTCACCAAATGTAAATTTGGTATCCACAATATTTTGCCAAAACTTTTTATCCATTGCCAAAACGATTTTTTTTTTTTGCAAATTGTGAAGAATGCAGTTGGCAGTGCAACCCCTGTATATATATATATATATATTTACAGGGCTTGATAAATATGTTCCAGATCTAGGAGCCAGCTCTCAAAATTTAGGAGCCAGGTAAACTGCAATGAAATTTCAAAGAATAATGCATGAATCAAAATATGAGTGGTGATGATGCTAGAACGATAAGTAAAAAACTATATTTGTTGTCCCTTTTTCTTTCATTTTACCCAAACCACTTATTGCAAAATAAAGTTCCGATTTGCTTCATAATTTTCTTTTTCTATTATTCCAGTTGCTGCTCTCAAAAAATTAAAATTTTAGATTTTTATTTTATTAAAACATTATTTGTTGAAGTCATGTTTTGTAGGCCTACATATTAATTCAAAGCACCGTATTTTCGTTCTAATATTCTGCAGACCATAAAATTCAGAAAAAGATTTCTTCCCAAGATTTGCGGCGGCGTATGATCCACAGGCCCCGAAAAAAAATAATACGTAGTATAATCAGCTGCAGCATATAAAATAATCCATAGATTGTGAAATTCTGAGAAAAGCAATTTTTTTCTTCACATAATCCCTGGCAGTGTATCGCAGACCATAAAATTTCGAATAAAAAAAAAAAAAAGATCATCATATAATCTGCACTTGTCATGTTAATTATTTGTGAATCATAATTTCCGATGGAAAAAGCAGTGATTCACAGAGTGACTCAGAAATTCAAAGATACGAGAAAGAAACGATCGTCTTATTAAAGAAGTAATCATTGTTAAATAAGTTTGTGTCACTTTTAAGTAAATAAAGCTAACTAAAATCCCTAGCTTTTGCAGCATTACCATAGCTCATTAGTTAGACCTAAAAAAAATGTAGAAATTACAAACAGTTCATAGGATGTTTCTTTTGTGAATATGCTTCAATGGAATAACAAAAAACAGAAGAAAGGACATAAGTAATACGATTAGCGGAGTGAAACTAAGGAATACGATTTGAAAATGGTTACGTGCCATGGAATAGCTCTGTGTGCTTCTCACAGCACATAGGCTTCCGCAAGCGCAAATAGTACTGCTTTCGTAGCGTTATATTCTTTGTCAGAATTTTTGTAAGTAAAAGAAAAAATATTCTTGCAATCTTTTTGCGGTCCTCTATCTCCGTGTTGTGTTACATTATCTGCAGTACATAAATTTATAACATTTTAACAGATAATTTACGGATCACATGACAGAAATTATGGTATTTATCGGCATATAAGTCGTGGTCATAAAACGGGAAAAGTATTTAAAAAAACGAGATTAACTTATACGGCGAGGATAAAATGCCACCCGAAAAATGTTGTGTAAAAATTTTGGTACATCGATTTTTCATATTATTAACACTCATTTTTGTATCAATGCAAAAAGTTGATATACAAATTACTAAATCAAATTTAAAATCCAGAAAATTTCTCATCGCTATCACTTTAAAAAAGTTTGTTCAACAGATCGTGTGACTCGGTATCAGATTCACCGATAATGTATGGGTCCCACCCATTATCATTGTTCATGTCAGTGTCACTATCGGATTGTTACAGATCGTCATCTTCCTTTCTATCTATATTGTTCGATATTCCACGTTTTAAAGGATTTAATTACATACTCGGTCTTTACCGCATCCCAAGCTTCAATAATGAAGCTGCACAATGTTTCCAATGGCACGGCACGGATACTCCCCTTTTCCATGACGGTTTTTTCGCCATTAATCATCCACTCAGTCCACTTGTTTCTAAGAGCATCTTTAAAAGGTTTATTCATGCCAATGTCTAGTGGTCCCAAGCTTCAATAATGAAGCTGCACAATGATGATATTCTTCCCAAAATTTTAAAAACTATAACTTTTTTCATTGTTACTCCCATATCATACATTTTTAATTCTATTCTAGCTACAGGTATTTTCCCAGATTTGTTTAAAGTTGCAAAAATTACTCCTGTCTTTAAAAAGGGTTCTTTGACAGATATTAATAACTATCAACCTATAGCTGAATTATCCATATTTGCTAAAATTTTTAAAAAATAACTATTTTTTAGATTATTTGCTTATATTGAAAAATACAAAATTTTGCACAAAAATCAATCTGGCTTTTTACCAAATTCCTCAACACTTAAAACATAAAATTCAATCTAATTCTATTAATAATAAATTTAAATTGGGACTTTTCATTGATTTATCAAAAGCATTTGATACTTTAAATCACAACTTATTATTATCAAAATTGTATGAAATTGGTATTCGGGGTATATTGCATAATCTCTTCAGAAACTATCTCACTGGTCGCCAGCAATATACAGAAATTGAACATACCAAATCTAACTTACAATCAGTCATTTCAGGAGTCCCTCAGGGCTCGGTACTTGCTCCATTATTATTTAATATTTATATTAATGACTTCTGTACCTGTCTATGCAATTCAGATATTATTTTATATGCAGATGATGCAACCATATTAATACATGGAAATGATGTTGAGACACTGGTGCGACAACTACAAGGCCGTTTTGTATCTATCACTAATTGGTTAACTAAAAATGATCTGGCTATTAATATTAACAAAACAAAAGTAATGATTTTTTCAAGTACATCAACCCCTATTTCTTTAATTCAGAATATTAATTTACTCGGATCATCTATAGAAGTGGTTCAAAATCATAATTATCTTGGTATCATTATTCAGCATGATTTAAAATTGAATTCACATGTTGACTACTTATCTAATAAGATCTCAAGAAATATAGGGGTTATTAGTAGTGCAGTGGCCAATTTAACCCCAAAACTAATGATTTTATTATACTATACTTTAATTCAGTCTCATCTGATCTATTGTATATCTGTATGGGGATCGACTACCTTATATAATATGAAAAAACTTCGGTCGTTACAAAATAGATTCATGAGACTATTTCAATTTAAATTACAATATTCCGTATATACTCGCGTATAAGTCGACCCCCCTCCCACTTTCAGAGGAAAAAATCGTAAGAAATCGGAAACTCGCGTATAAGTCGATCCCGGAATGAGAAGAAAAAAAAAATTCAATGAATTTATTCAAAAACATTTGAAAACGAAAAAAATTATATATATAATGCTAAATTTAATTTGCATACCCAAAAACTTCATCGGAACCCTTCAAAATCAGATTCCGAGTCAGACTCGCCAAACAGTTCAAAAAAGTCTTTCTCCGTCATCGGCGCGTCATCATAAACATCAGTATTCCCATCTATGCCTGTGTCATCAGAATCACTGTCATCATCACTCATAAAAATCTCATCATCCTCTGTGCCATCAAGTTTGTTACTAATGCAACATTTCTTGAATGATTTCACGACCATTTCCGCAGGTATTGCATCCCAAGCATCCTTGACCCATTGCGCAATCAAAACGATATCCGGCTTCTTTTGATTTCCGCCCTTGGTTTCAGTCGGCAAATCGGAACTTATCCAATCTGCCCAATACCTCCGCACATTGTCCTTGAAGGGCTTATTAAGGCAGACATCTAGTGGTTGAAGAACAGATGTCAACCCGCCTGGGATGACAGCAAGAGTTGTTTTTGAATTTTCTGCAGTTTTTTTCACTTCTGCACAACGGTGTGCAACAAACATATCCCATACCAAAAGAGGTTTCCTCAAAAGTGCACCTGGCCTTTTGTTCCACACATTCTTTAACCAGTCAATTGTTCCGGATTCGTTCATCCATCCTTTTTCATGGGCACGAACGAGCACACCAGACGGAAAGACAACACTTTTCGGCAGAGTTTTACGTTTGAAAATAATTACCGGAGGTAGCTTACTGCCGTCGGCCAAACAGGAAAGAACAACCGTGAAACTGGATTTTTCGTGGCCAGTCGTTTTGATCAAGATATTTTTTTCGCCCTTTTGGTTCACCGTCTTATTTCCAGGAAGGTTGAAACACATGGCGGTTTCATCCATGTTCCCTATTTGGGAAAGTTCAAAAGCAGTCTCTTTTCTCTTTTGAATTACATACTTTTGAAATTCCATTATCTTTGCTTCGAGGTCACGAGGTAACTTTTGTGCAATTTTGGTGCGCTGGCGTAGACACAACCCATAGCAATTCATGAACCTTGTGCACCAACCTGGTGAGGCACGAAAAGTGTTATTTGCGGCTGCAAACTTTTCATCTTTTGCGAGCTTTATTGCTCACAAACGTATACCAGTTCGCGTTACAATGTAACCATTTTGTCTGCAGCCCACAATCCAATCATTCAAGACACTTTCCAGCTCTGGGAAAGATGTCGTTCCACGGCGCAGCGTCTTTTTGCGATTTTGGGATTTTCACCAAGTCCGTTTTTTTTTTTTTTTTTTTACGCCAATCTCAAATCAGTTTTTTGTTAATGCCAAATTGACGTGAAGCAACACAGTTGTTAGTATTTTCTGCAAAAGAAACCACTTTCAACTTGAATCCTGCGTCATAGGACATCCGTTTCTTTACACAATCCGTGTCACCCATAATAGGAGAAGCGAGACAAGTGCGATTAAGAACAAGAAAAACACGTGCGATTAAGAACAAGCAACACCTAACACTGGCTGTCGCTTGGTTCCGTTACGTCGAAGGTCAGCACAATCAACTGGTGGTCGGAAGGGCGGAGCTTTCTATGCTTGGGTGTGACTGCGCTGTGGATACGCAAAGTCAGGAGAGAGGAGACTTTTCAAAGCGCGGAGAAATTCGGAGGGTCGCGATTTCGTAATTCTACCACATCAGTGTTTTTCTTTCTTTCTTTTTTTTTCTTTCGGAGGGTTGCGATTTCGTAATTAATACCGCATCGGCATTTTTATTTCTTTTGGGATGGATTGCCTTTTGCCTCACGGGAAGAACTTTTGGACTTACGATATTTTTAGACCCCGCGTATAAGTCGACCCCATTACTTTGAAGCTCTCATTTTGTCCCAAATTTCTCGACTTATACGCAAGTATATACGGTACTCAATTTTCAAATACAGTCTTTCAGGCTAGACTCAGTCCAAATGATTTTAATATACTAACTATACAACAATTGCATATCTATAGTATAGGTAAACTGATGTTTTTGAGAATAAAAAATGGTTACTACCAAGATTTAATTTCAATAAGTACTCGTGGTCATTATTATTCCACGAGACAAAAAACAACACTAATCCCCATGTTTCCACTAACAGAACGATTTAGATCATTTGTTAATTATACTGGTCCGACATTATGGAATACATTTCCTACTGATATTGTATCACTTAATAATATTAATATATTTAAACGGAAACTCAGGTATTTTTTACTGACCAAAAGCTCATAATGTATTATTACCTTTTTTAATTTATAGTACCACCCTAGCTGTGTTTGATATTGTGTGGACTTGACTTGTTTATGTTTTTTTTTTTTTTAATTTTTTTTATTTTCATGAAAATTGTGATGCTTTGGGAGAAGAGGGCACATCAGGCCTATCGGGCCTTTTCCCTCCGCATTCCCTGTTGTTACAAAAATATAATGTGTGCTATATATTTATGATTGTTGTAATACCAGGTCTGTAACAACTAAAATGCAATAAGTGAAATGAAATGAAATGGTTGCAGAACAGAAGTTAAGCCTCCCGGAATAACAGCAATATGTGTCCATACTTCTTAAATGCCACTTGGTTGCGTCTGTTGTATGAGACCCAAACATATCCCAAACCAAAAGACTACGTGAATTTTTTTCACACGCAGGCTTTGCACGTTTGCACCAAATATTGTTAAGCTGTTTTAAAATGATTCCATTTTTGTCCATCCAACCATTTTCATGAACGTGCCCAAAAATTCCTGAGGGACACTTCACTTTCAGCATGGTTTTCCTTTTGAAGATCATCATGGGCTTTAATTTCGTTCCGTCGGCCCTACATGCCAAAACAGTAGTGAACCTTCTTTTTTCTTGCGTGTAGTTTTTACCATGACTGTTTTCTCTCCTTGCACAGCTACAGTTCTGTTACACAGCGTATCGAAATTGACAGGAGTTTCGTCCATATTGCCAATATTGCACAAAGCATAATTGCTTTTTTTTTCCTTTGTTCAATAACGAATTTATGAAAATTCGTTATTTTTGCTTCCCGTTCATTGGGAAGTTTTTGTGCAATTTAAGTTTTAACACGCAAACTTAGGGATTTGCGTTGCATAAACCGGCAACACCAGCTGTTTGTTGCCTTAAAATCCTTGGCCTTTTTGGCATTTGATTGTGCACATTTCAAAGTTTGAATCTGTATGGAATTCCTGGTCACAATATATCCATTTTGCCTCTGTTGCATCACCCACTGAAATATGGCGTCTTCCAACTCAGGCCAGCGAGTTTTTCCCATTCTTAATGCACACTTTTCCTTTGGCATGCTTTGCATTCTCCAATCGCAAACAAGTTTATCAGAAACATCAAATTTCCTCCCTACTGCAGAATTATTTTATTCTTTAGCAAACTGAACAACTCACAGTTTAAAAGCACCATATTTTTTTCTCTTGTTAAACAACACCGTTTTGATGCCAGCAGTTTACAGCGCGATTCACAATAGACTGAGCAGTGTCATGGGGCAATGCGAATGTGTTGAACGACCGGTTGACCTCACGATACCGTGAGAAACAGCAGCAGAGGGGACGGGAAAGCGGTGTGACCAGTTTCTTAGATGTGACCAATCATCTACCATCTTCAAAACGTGTTTGGTGTGCCTGTACACCTTTCTATGCGTTTTCCCTTCTCTTTTCCAAGGAGGATTTCGTTTGCAGCGGAGCGCACATGGTTTTAATGAAGAGATATGTTTGGAGAAACTGGGAAGGAGGGTGGTTGCCTTATACTACGAATATAGCTGAAATCCAACATTTTTGCTCTAGAAGTCCACATTGACTTATACGCCAGTCGACTTCATCGTCATTGTCAACCATTATCAATCCACCGCTGGACGAAGGTCTCCCCCAAGTTTCTTCCACAACGGCCTGTCTTTTGCCAGTCTCCTCCATGTTACTCCCGCATACTTTCGAATTTCATCCATCCATCTCCCATGTTGTCTCCTTCTGGGTCTTTTCCTGTCCCTTGGAATCCAATCTAAAATTTCAGCTGTCCATCGATAGTCTGTATTTCTGGCAGTATGTCCAGCCCATTGCCATTTCAGGGATTTAACTCTGATCATGATGTCTTCCACTCTTGTCATTTTTCTGATCCACGAGTTCCTCTTCTTATCTCTCCTGGTTACAATAAGCATGCACCTCTCCATGATTCTTTGAGTTGTCTGCAGTCTTTGTATGTCTCTGGTAGTTAAGGTCCATATCTCTTCACCATATGTAAGCACTGGAAGGATGCATTGATCAAACACTTTTCTTTTAAGACATAATGGCATATTGCTCTTGAAAATTATGCTGTTTCTTCTGAAAGCTCTCCAGGCAAGTTTTGTACGCCGATTAATTTCTTCATCAATGTGACCCTCACTTGATATCTGCTGTCCAAAATAAATGTACGTATCTGTTATCTCCAGCTTTTCTCCATCAATCGATAAATCTTCATTTCTTGTAAAAGCATTGTACATCACTTTTGTCTTCTGAAAGTTCATTTTGAATCCCACTTCTTTACTCTTGTCAGCAAGATCCTGGGTCATACTCTGCAGCTCTGATGAGGTAGTTGCAAAAATGACTACGTCATCAGCAAAACGAAGGTGGGTTAGATAATCTCCCATTAATTTCTATCCCTTTGTTTTCCCAGTTCAGTGATTGAAAGACATTTTCCAATGTGGCATTAAAGAGCTTCGGAGATATGGTGTCACCTTGTCTCACTCCCTTTCCAATTTTTATGTGTGTTGTATTTTCAAACAGCCGAATCTTTGCACTTGCATTTTCATAGATGTTATTAATAATATTAATGTATGCATCTTCAACACCGCAGGATTTCAAAGCCGTTGTAACTGCTGATGGTTTCACCGAACGACTTATACTCCGGTAAATACGGTACTACAAATTACAAATTTTTAAATAAAAAAAAAAAAAAAATTGGGCTCCAGGGCTAGATTTGTAGGCACCTTTTAAAAATGTGTCATTCTGCATTGGTAATCTTAGCGTGATTTTTCTGATTTCTATTCAAATAAGATACTAGCCATGTATTCAAACGAAGTGCCATATGACCTGCTAAGGAGATGAATGAGTAGTAAAGTGTATGCATCTGGAAAACATCTGGTATGCATTACTTAAGATTTACTTCAGGTGTTAGTTGTTTCCTTGTGGCAGCAAACCTATCTAGATAGCTGGCATTAGTTACTGTTCATAATAGAGCAGATGTATAGGTGTGTGTACGGGGTGTGTATCAAAAACAAAAGTGACTTTGCATTTTATTTTGATCATATGATACACTCGTAATTTTGAAATATATATTAATATGTTATGCAGAAAGCGTTGAATTACGTCAAATAGAATGTTGCAGAAATGTATAGAAAGCCTGCATTTGCATGTTGTATGCTTCTCCACAACTGCTACGTTACCGTTGGTCCTCCAACTATAATTCCAGACAGTTATTTTACCTAGATTAAGTAGTTGGAGTGGACTTTCAATTATCAGCTGATAGTGTTCTCCCTAGATATTTTTTGCAGCTGGGTGACAAATTTTAGCTGGATGGTACTTTTAATGAACCCTCCCCCAATTGAGAAGAAAAAGAATGTTGTTTGGCTTAACATTATTATACTTATTAAACATCTTTAGCAATGTAATAGGCATTAATGCAATATAATAGGCATTAATACAATATAAGAAGATAAAAAAAACATTAGAAAATTGAATGTAAATGGTAAAAAAATGAATTCTTAACTAATAAATCATGTTCAACACAGCTTTCAGGCAGTTTTCAACAATATTTATGGTGTATGTGGAAGTAAGTTTTCCACTCTTACTATCATGTACGTTGTAAAAGGGTTCTTTAAATTAAATTTAGCTGGGCGGCAGAGAAAATTAGCTGGGTGGGCCACCCGGCAAAAAGGCTCTAGGGAGAACACTAAGCTCTTCAAATAGTTCCACATATCAATGTACTTTGTTTACATACGGCCTGCGCACATCCACCATCACGGCAATAAAACTAGCTCCAACTCTACAGAAAAAGTATAAAAGTATATAAAAAAATTAACAATTTGGATGGTTTTTTTTCTCCGTATAGAATGTATTTAAGATATGAGCTGGAGAACAAATAGATGTATGAAGTGCAGAACACTAATTCACAGCTTAACAAAAGTCAAACTGCAGACATTGATTGCACAGATGTTTTTTTATTAATTCCTAAATGGTTAATTATAATGGTCTCGAATCATTTCTTCCATTCTGTGAACGGAATTACTTTGATTCACGAAAGGTATTTAAACATTGCATTCTGCACTTATCTATGTCAAGGCAAAATTCCAAAATCCAGTCAGCCAAATGCACTGACATTGACATATGGATTTTCATTGCTTTTGCTTCTGCTTCCTTTAATGATAATTTTTTTTCTTTTTTCTTTAATGATAATCACCAAATTATATATTAAAAAAATGATTTTTCAGTTGATATCTACTTGACAGTCATATTTACACATTTATGAATTACATAATACTGACCAAACATTTCTAATAAAAAGCTGTATAAAATTTTTGCAGCTAACTGTAACAATGCCTTAAAGGAAAAGAAAACATAGTTTTATTTTTATTCTACATTTGCTTCATATAAAAAAGCTAATTTTTTTATTTCTTTCGTATACAAAATTGTGTTTATTACAGCATCTAAATTATTTTTCTAACAAAATAATACTCCACTTGAAATGTAGTGATGGAGCTAGTGTTTTCATCCCGTGATGATAGGTGTGCGCATTAGTTATGTAAACAGAGTGAAGTGAAGTGAAGTGATATATGGAATTACTTGATCCACCAAGCGAATGCATCAGTCGTGCTCAGCGCAGTGTCTGTAATCTTTGACACATGTACTCTACAAGGGTAAATCACAAGTTCTTAGCGTTTTGGGGTACAAGTTCAGTCTGGTGTCACATGTTGACCACATATGGCTATTCGGCAAAATACAGTCAATCAGAGTCTATGGTCCTTCGCCAATGTTCAGCTAAAAGGTGCAATGCCGTTGTGATACCAGGTGATTGGCTTGGATGCAAAAAACTCAGTAATGCCATCTTTCACAGCCTCCAAGGAATGGAACTGTCTGCTGGCCAAGAAGTGCAAAATGGAACCAAAAGGTGGAAATCCAAGGGGGCAAGTGATCCGAGCTATAGTCTGGGTGTGGTAGGTTTTCGACGCCATCCAAATCCTGAATTTTCTTGCGGACAATTCATGACCTATGACATAGGGCACTGTCAAATTGCAAGAGGATCTTCTTTCCGTTCATCATTGTGGGGGGAGGGGGGCGCTGGCATAGAATGTCATATACGTGTTGCAGCTGGTCAGCGTACAGGTTCCCATCGACAGCCCGACCATGTGGCACAAGCTCCCAGTGGATAGGACCTTCAAAATTCCAACATACAATACCGCAGCCACTGGCTTCCGGTATCAGGATAACGTAGGAAGACCCACTTCTCATCATTCATTACGATTCTCCACCAAAACCGGTCATCACATGGATTTTGCAGCAATTCTTGACACAGAGTGACGCTCTCCTCAGCTTGCTTTGAGCTCAACTCATGGGGAAACATTTGCGGACGTCTGGAGTGAAAATTGAGCTGGTGTAAGTGACGAACGATGGTGGTTTGTGCTGCATAGACCTCCTGTGCTAATCATCTGCTGCTGGTTCCTGGGTGCTGTTCAACAGCTAGATGCAGGGCTTAAGTGTTGGTGGTGACTGTTCTCTCATACCTCACTTTGTCAACGAGTTCTGTCTCCAGACCGGCAGTGTTGTAACCATTTTCTTGCTATTGCAGGGTGCACTGTCCCCTCACCTTCTGTACTACAAATTTCCTTTATGGCAACTGTCGTGTTCAACCCTTTTTTCCAATACTAGCATAGGGACGTATGAACAAGTTTCTCCTCTGACATTCTCATATGAGCAGCACACACATGTTGGGCCCGGCTCATACCTACCTGTCTGAGCAACAGAGCACATCACCCAATCAGGCGTGGGACACATTTCACCTTACTGTGCACGTCCCACCTGTTCGGTGGAGCTTCTTCACCTGTATTGCATAATGATATGAATAATTTTAGTCCATAACACCTGGTTAGCAGCGTCTTATTATCAAGGATAGAAAGATGAAACCTTAGTCAATTGATCAGTTTGGGTTAGCTTTATTACAAATAAAAAAAAACAGCAACATTGATAATAAAAATTGACTATCTATGGTTATCTTTATCAAATATCTTATTTTTTAAGCTTCAAATATTCTTAAAGTTTAGTTAATTTAAAACTAGTTTAGTCTTTGAAATACATATATTAATACTAAATGGGAAAAGAATTGAAAGAATGTTAATGCATTTTCTGTAATTTTGGAGGTTAGAATTTTAAGTGGGTCTAACAATGCAGTGTGTTTCAGTATCAAAATTTTATCTGTAAGACTAATATGGGCCATTCCATGTGAGATCAACCAATGGAAAATACATTTTGCAACTTGATGCCATGGATTTGGTTAATTTTTGGTACATTTGTACCTTACCATGAGATGTTTAAAAATAATTTTTTTGTCAACCCGTTTTTGAGATATTGAATTTCCAAAATTGCCTAAAAACGCCAAAATTCACTAGCCACCATAATTTCAAATGCCATTTATGAGATACCTATGATAGCTACGGATGTGGGATAGACTGTGTTATTTTAAAGCTTATGAATAGGGTTTTCATTTGATATACAACACGACACAATTGTAAATTTTCAAAAAAATTGTTTTGAGTTTTCGAAAAAACAGAATTTTTTAAAATTTTCAAAAAATTCATGCTTAAAGGTATATTTCTGTAGCCAGTCAGTCCAAATTTCAAGGTGGTATCTCAATGATATACAAAAATTAAATTTTCTTGTTGGCAGTGACGAGGAATTAAGTTGACTTAGCCCCGAAAATAGACAAACATTTCTATACCTAATGATAAAGAACCTCTCTTTTCTTGGCTAGCATGTTAGATGCTTTTGTCATCTCCTGTGGGATTAGCTGGTATGTTCTCCCTGTGGCTGTAATTGGATCCAGTTTGCAAAGGATGACATTTTCTGGCACGGGAAGAACATCAAATTTCTTATGATAAGAGAATGATGTTGCTGGTCCAGCTGGATGTAAGAATGATGGCTTAACTTCATGTTCTACCATATCCATTGAAAGAACACATCCCATCCACCATGAGTTGTCATAGACACATGCCACAAAACCATTCATACGATCAAAATTTACATCTATACGGGAGTGATTTTAATACAATGTAAAACAGTATCATGAGAAGCTGAAAATGCTTTGGTTTCTAATTTTTCAGATACTCGGAGGTAGGCATGAAACTTCTGAGTTCCTCTAACAGCAACTGCTTCATCAAATCGTACTTGTAAAAATCTCTCTTCTTCCTGGTATTCATTATTTGAAATATAAAAAAACTTATTGCACAGATGTTTGCCTTCCCCCACTGAAACAGCTGTTGAGGTGTCATTATCCAATTTGAGAGGGGTTTTTGAAGGCTGGCCTTTTCTGCAAATCTCTTCACTGTGCCTCCAACACCATCACAAACTCCTTTGCCATATGCAGTGGCATAAAAATGCCACTCTGCTTCAATGCCTTGGAAATCAGTGTGGTGGTTACACAAATTTGCAAAACTCTTACGATTTTTGTATTGTGCTGCACAGTCATCTGAAAAGTAAAATATCTTTTTCAAGTTTGGGAGCAATTACGCTTTCAAAGCATTAAGAAATTTTCTTTGGAAATTATGAACAAGAACTGCGTCATGTTTCAGACATTCCGAGATGAAAACAAAACTTTTATGTCTTAGTTGATCATTTTCCTTGTAGTACACAACAAAGGGATGAACAGTTGCCATTGAGTTGTTCTGATGGAATGACTGGGCTTCTTCTTGCAGAATGAATGAATAGTTCTCAGAAAAATTGCATGTCACCACAGCTTCGTAAGGGCAAAGTGTAATTTTCTTCTCTGCAAAAAAAAAAAAAGCAGATTGCTGTTTAGTGAGGAAATCATGCTTCTTCAAGGTGATTAGCTGGGCTGAAAACTCCTCAACAAAATCCTCTGTGGTTTTGCAAATACACTGCCGGAAAGTAAAAAAAGAACACCAAGAAGGAATTGGCGGACGATCATGAAATTTACATATGTTAATGGGGTCGAGGTTACGTAGGTGTGATGTTAATTTCGGGACCAACCGGTGAGCGCTTACGCCACAGCACGGCATAATATGCAAATTATCGTCGGTGGTATTTAAGGAGTACGGCGAAGTGAATGTAATCAGTCGTTGGCGTACGGACACGTGCGAATACCCTTAAGAAGCTGCAATGCCTGGACATGGAAGATAAGTACAATTTCAGCAGTTATCTGACTTTGAGCGAGGTCGTCTAGTCGGACTCCGCGAGGCCGGGTGGTCGTATCGTCGTATTGCGGAGCGAATTGGACGGGAAGTATCGGTGGTGGTGGTACGATGGTGATGTAGATGGTCCAAGGAACATTCCCACATGAGAAGACGTGGAACCTGGAGTCACAGACGGACTGATGAGCGGACCGATCGACACATAAGAAGAGCGGCGTTGTCAAGCAGAACATTCACTGCGACGCAAATCTGAGCTGCCGTTGCACCTAAGGTGACTGTGCGAACAATCCGCAACCGCCTACTGGATGCAGGACTACGTGCACGTGCGCCTCTGGCATGTGCACCTCTGACTCCAGCCCACCGTCAGGAACGGCTGCAGTGGTGTTGCCAGCGTCTGCACTGGAGAGCGCAATGGCGATCTGTCATGTTCAGCGATGAAAGCAGATTCTGCTTGGGAGCCTCCGATGGCTGTATGTGTGTTCGCAGACACACTGGGGAGCGTCTCCACCCTTCTTGCATCCGCCAGCGACACACAGGGCCTACACCTGGTCTCCTGGTGTGGGGAGCGATCAGCTATCACTCCCGTACACAACTAGTGTTTGTACCGCTTACGTTAAACAGCACCTCCTACATCAACAACATCATTCAGCCCATTGTTGTGCCATTTGTAAGGTTGGTCCATTGTGGTGTTTTCCAGCAAGATAACGCACGCCCACAAACGGCACGTGCAACGCAACATGCACTTCAGGGTGTGAGACAACTTCCATGGCCTGCAGGTTCACAGGATTTGTCCCCATTGAGCATGTGTGGGATTTTATGGGACAACGACTTATCCGGTTTCCACGGCCAGCCACGACCATCCCTGATTTATGCGTCCAGGTTGAGGATGCTTTGAGGATGCTTGGAACTCAATACCCCAAACTTACATCCAACATTCTGTACGACAGACTCCATGCCAGAATTGCACAGTGTGATGCAGTTCATGGCCGTTCAACCTCGTACTAACCATGTTACACGGAAATGTTATTTTTCAGTTTACCAGCAAATACAGCTGTATTTTGCCATAATGTTTT
This sequence comes from Macrothele yani, assembly GCA_039090855.1. Taxonomy (NCBI): domain Eukaryota; kingdom Metazoa; phylum Arthropoda; class Arachnida; order Araneae; family Macrothelidae; genus Macrothele; species Macrothele yani. Next base: position 102,622,793 of record CM076995.1, read on the forward strand.
GATCACGCTATCCTCTGTATTCCGTTATTATGCTGTATAAATTTCGTTGGTATCAGACGTCTCCTTCTTGGTGTTCTTTTTTCACTTTCCGCCAGTGTAGTTTCAAACGAAGAGCGGTCCAATGAAACCCACTGCTTGCAGGTGATGTTATAAATCGTTTCTTCTTCAAGACTTGTCTATAAGGCTTCCTTGAATTCATCGGTGCTAGGACACGAATCACAGTCACATAAAAACATTTCTGTGCTGGTTGATGATTGCACACAGTCCTTGATGAGAAATGTTGATATGTTTTTAAAGGAGTATCGTGTCCTTGCAGGGTCACTTTGTTTAAATCAGTAGCAGCAATCATGAGCTTTACATTCTGATGTTTTGTGCACACACACACAGTGTGAGTCCCACTAGCTCCTACTATAATGCAGTTCCTTGGTCTTAACTCAGCAAATTTTGAAAAACCTATCTTTTCAGATGGGTACTTGGACTTGAAAAGTATCAAGTATCGGACACTTTTGGACATGAGTTCGACAACCACAGTCTTTGTCTTTGATTGAAATATAATCTTTCTTGCCGGGCAGTTGCCTACTGACTTCTTCATTGCAGTAAAATTTGTTTACTAAGTTGACAGTGTCTTCAGGTAAAATTTTTCCAGGTTTAGGATTAGGTGAGGACAAAATTCCCTTTTCTTTCACAAGTTTTATTGCCTTCCTTGCAATGTAGTTACTTACTCCAAACTCACTTTCTGTTCTTTTACAGGGGTTCTTTTACAGGGCCTTTTTGGTAAAACTGTCAAAATTGTTAGCTTTTTACTTGTGTTTGTAGTTTTAAAAGTTTTCTTTAGTTGCTGAATAATTTCTGAATCAGCACAGTGACATTCTAAATCATCTTCAGAAGTAAAAAATAACTCTTTGTAGCTCCTTTCAATCTTCCCCATCTTTTCTTTGCAATACTTCTTAGACCTATTTAATACTTTCTTCTTACACACCTGAGACTCACCAAGGGAGGTCAAAGAGGCATTTAAGTGCCTTAAAGCTGCATCAGGGTCCAAATACTGAGGCTTCTTAATATGACTAGGACCAGGAATCTCATAATTCTTAAGAGGAATTTCCTTTTCAAGTATCTTGTTTTCCATCTGACAAGGCTTCTCTTTTCCTAACTGCAATCTGCACGAAGTGCATACTTTCATGTGTGATTTGCTTTTACTATTTAGTGAAACCGTCCAATCAGTTACTTTCCCCAATTCTTTACTAATGCAGTGTCCCCCTTTTTTTTAAAAGGGTTGCAACAGTTTTTTTACCACTTATTCCCCTCGATATTTTAAATCGTGTAATTATCAAACAGTTAATGAAATAAACTTAATAAAGACTAATAAAGCAGCTTCACAACAAAAATGCCCTAGAAAGCTTTACTAAAAACACACTGTCCAAATGAACTGAAGTGCACACACAGAGAGCCAGACCACAAGTAAGCTGCCTGTAAGGTAACGTGGTGGGGGAAGGGCACATGAATGAACAGGCACAAACATGCTAGGGCTTGTCTTGCATGTTTTGAACAGCTCCTTTGCCAAGGTAGCCTGCCCTATCTCCCTCCACACACACACACTGCAGAGCAATTGAATTAGAGACAGCTGGCGTTATGCAAATGTCACGCTGTGGGCGGCCCTGTAAGCGGAAACGACATGACGTATGCAGCGATCCGACAATATAAGGAGTGATGCGACAGGAATCAGTATGAGTCCGATGCAGTATGGGTAAGATGAAGGATCTAAGCGTATTTGATCATGGGCAAATTGCCGGGGCCCGACGAATGGGTCACTCCATCTCGGAAGTCGTGCAGGCACTGGGATTTTCACGAGCCACTGTGTCACGGGTGCACCGTGAGTACATCGAATCCGGTAAAACCATCCCTGCAAGAGCCAACTGCCGTGGACAACAGTGTGTGGATGAGCGGGGTCATTGTCGGCTAGCTTGCATTGTAACAGTGGATAGACGGGCCACAGTGCATGAAATCACTCAGCAATTTAACGCTGGTGCACAAAAACATGTAAGCAGCCACACCTTCGAGAACCATCTCCTCGCTATGGGGTACAGAAGCCATCGTCCCACGAGGGTACCACTGCTGACAGCACATCACAGGGTGCAAAGATTAGCATGGGCGCGGGAACATTGCCACTGGACCCTAGACATGTGGAAAAATGTTGCCTGGACTGATGAGTCGAGATTCACGTTGGTATATGCGGATGGCAGGATACCAGTACAGTGCAAACCACATGAAGCGATGGGCGGATGGATCCTTCTTGCCAGCAGGGTACTCTTCAAGCTGGTGGGGGTGGCATTCCCGTCTGGAGACTGTTTACGCGGACTGAAATGGGACCCCTGGTGACCTGTGACATGGTCCTTCACAGGTCAACATTACCGGGATATCCTGGACGACCATTTACTCTCATTTGTGCGTCTTCAACATCCCACTGGGGACCCCATCCTGCAACAAGACAATGCATCGTGCCATCGCTCCCGAATTGTATCCGAATGGTTGGATGAACACTCCACCGACGTGACCTCGCTTCCTTGGCCAGCCAGGTCACCTGACCTCAATCCCGTCGAGCACATCTGGGATGACATTGAGAGAGATGTTCGAGGCTCTGACCCCCTCCATTAAATCTTCGTGAGCTGTGAGGGCTTGTTCAGGGGTCGTGGATCCGTATGGCTTCCCAACGCTTCCGGTGTCTTATCAAGTCCATGCCGAGACGAATTGCCGCCGTCATCAAGGTGAAAGGTGGTGCTACACGTTACTAGACAAGTATCTCTAATTCAGTTGCTCTTCAAAAATCCTGTTATAATTTTTCTCTCTCTGTAAAAATCCTGTTATAATTTTTTTTGGATTCATTTGAGTTAACCACAATTTTATCAATGTAAGTTGTAGAAAAATAGACTTGAGGAGTTTAATTCCTTGTCACTGCCAACAAGAAAATTTAATTTTTGTATGACACCATTGAGATACCACCTTGAAATTTGGGCAAACTGGCTACAAGACATATATCTTTTAGTGTTAATTTTTTAAAAAAATTTAAAAATTCTGTTTTTCCAAAAATTCAAAATAATTTTATGAAAACTTGTGAATTTTTTGAAAATTTACAATTGTGTCATGTTTTATGTCAAATGAAAGCCCTATTCATACACTTTTAAATGACACCTGTCCCATGTCTGTAGCTATAATAGGTATCTTGTAAACAACATTTGAAGTTATGGTGGCTAGTGAATTTTGGCATTTTTAGGCAATTTTGAAAATTCAATATCTCAAAAATGGGTGGACAAAAAATTTCTAAAAAAATGATTTTTCATATCTCATGGTAAGGTAAAAATGTATGAAAAATGAACCAAATCCATGACATTAAGGTTCCATGCGTTGATTTAACATGGAATGACCCTAATATGAAAATGTTATTTGTTATACACTGCTGGACAATTGCTAAGGACGGATGACAATAGCAACGATAGCAACCATAAAATGGAAGGCAGGAAAATGTGGAAATTAGCATAAGTGCGGGATACAGTAAGACGTGTTGTGCGTATGCAAATTTTGGATTGCCGAACTTGTTCGTGACGTCATAGCGCTGATAAGAGATATAAAGGATTTGACGCGTATTAACCGTTGTTGTTCAAACGCAAAGTTGAAAGGGAAAGAATCAATTGACGAACTAGCAATTTTCAGTATGTCTTCCCGACATCACCTAGGTGATTTTACGCGTGGCCGTATTATTGGCAAGATTGAAGAAGGGCGAAAAATAACAGATGTTGCCAGGGAGTTCGACGTAAGCCAAAGTGTTGTTTTAAGGCTTTGAAAATCATTTCAAACAAATGGAGAGTGTAGCAAACGTCACGGGGAGGTCGTGTTCGCAGTACGACACCTGCGGAAGATCGGTACATAGTGCTATCAACAAAAAGACACCGGCGCAACACAGCTAGTGAGGTAGCAAATCAGTTTATGGCTGCTACTGGCAAGCGGATCTCCCGAAAAACTGTCGCCAGACGTTTGCATGAAGGAGGACTATACGCCCGCCGTCCTGTTGTGTGCATCTCATTGTCCAGAAATCACCGTACCGCCCGTTTGCAATGGTGCCATCAACATCGCAATTGGACTGATAACGACTGGTCTGCTGTCCTCTTCTCAGATGAGAGTAGATACAGTCTATCGTCTGATTGTCGACGACAGCTGATCTGGCGTGATAGTGGTACTACATATTGACCAGCAAACATACAGGAAAGGGACCGATATCCGACATGTAGTGTCATGGTATGGGCTGGCATCATGATCAATGGCCGTACGTCCCTCTATGTGCTTCCAACTGGAACTGTGACTGGCTAACGATATATTAATGATGTTCTGCTACCTCATGTTCGCATGTTCTGTGGTGCTGTCGGTGATAGATTCATTTTCATGGACGACAGCGCAACATGTCATCGAACAGTCGCTGTCCAGGAGTGTCTTGAGAGCGAGGACATTCAACGCCTCGTATGGTCAGCACGTTCTCCAGATCTTAATCCCATTGAAAATGTGTGGGATGCTTTGGGGAGGAGTCTTGCTGGTCGCCAATGCCCTCCAATAAACAAGGACACCCTCATCCGTGCATTGACAGAGGATTGGGATAAATTACCCCAACAGCTGCTTGATAATGTTGTGCAAAGCATGACACGACGTGTGGAATCTTGCATCGCCCTCCATGGTGGCCATATCCCGTATTAACATCTTACGCCGGAACGCCTGCGGAGGGTAATTGCATTTTTTTCACGTTTACGTATTCTGCACAAAATGGCCTGTTTGTCCCTTGAACACGCTCCAAAGCCTTCTGGATTTCAGAGCACAATAAATTGTCTTTCTTGTAATGTCCTGGCATTCTGACATTATTTTATTTCACTTGGCATCCAACCACACTTACTTTTTTATGCGCTATATAGCCGTTTATGATCCGTCCTTAGCAATTGTCCAGCAGTGTATAATATGTGCAATTTTGAAATGAGTCTAATACATGTATATAATAAAGCATACATATAGGGTGATTTAAAGTTTTCATTATCGCAGGTGCAGCGATTGCAATCGTTATATGAATTCTATTTTATTTTGTCTCTTGCCTCATAATTACTTTTAAGTATGTCATCTGATCTACATTAAAATTTTCAGGTTCTGATCTACATTGCAAGTTGTTCAGCCAGTTTGTTGACTTATTTGACATTTGTTGTAAGTTCTAAAAATTGAACCACTAACTCAAATGAAAAAAAATTCCAAAAACTCCTGCAAGAATGTCATTGTCTGTTTGTTGCTTGTGAAACCCATTGAAACAGGCATGCCTTAAAAGTCTGTGAGTGTTGGTGTTTGTTTCAGTAGGATTATGTTCTGTGCTATAGATGCAGGTTCAGTTAATAGTGTGTCGTGGCCTCCGCAAAGAGATCAACATGCTATTGAACTTGATCAAAGTGACATATTGTGAAAATCATGTATATCTGGATAGTTTGTGGGGGATATTGCATCGTGAAACTGTAATATGAAATGGTCAAAAAATTCTGCATAGATCTTAGTCATTGACATAAAATACAGAGCAGCTTAAAACATACATGATGTACAAAATATCCACAACATGGAAAAGTCTCAGCCAAAAATTGTAACATATTGATGAAGGCATTGAAGGCATATACAGGGGCTGTCCAAAATAATGAAAACGCCAGTAAAAAGATTCTAGGGAGAACACTAGGCAAAATTCAAAATATCATCAGTAAAGTGTTTTAGAGATAAATGAAAAATATCATTAGTGGAACATTTTACAGAAAGATTTTAAAATATTTTAAACTACTATAAAATGCTTCAAAGATGTGTCACTGGCATTTACTGGAAAGATCTGACAAATTATAAATCTTTTCCAAAATTTCAAACTTTGTTCTCGTTTGACAAAAATTTGCTTGAGAACATGATGTGCAGGCTACTCATCTGGAGGTGATTTCTATGAATAGAAAGAAGATTTTTTCTTACTCTCATAAGTAAGAAAAAAAGAATCTTTATCATGAGCACATATATACACTGCTGGCCACCCAAACTGCAACACCAAGAAGGACACGAGATAGCAAAGCCAGATTTACTGGACACATAACAACAGATACAAAGATGAAACGATTGAGCTTGCAGGCCCATGCGACTTGTGGAACACGCAGACATCAATAGTTCGTGTGGCCCCCCATGGCTGGCAATAACGGCTGCTACACACCGCTGCATCGAACGAAAGAGGCTTTGGATGTGGGCTTGGGGTATGTCGGTCCAGGCTACTTCCACACGTTGCCACAGTTCATCAGGCGTAACCACGGGTGGTGCTTGCCAGGCCACTCGGTTGCCGATCAGCGACCAGACGTGTTCGATGGGCAACATTCGAGAGAACAGGCGGGCCACGGCAGCAGTGACAGCTGGTGGGCTGTGAAGAATTGTTGCACGATGCGTGCCACATGAGGGCGTGCATTTTCCTGTTGAAATGTGGCCGCTGGCAGGTCCTGCAGGTAAGGGAGGACTACAGGCTTCAAAATGTCTGAGATGTAGCGGTGGCTGTTGAGTGTACCGCCGATGTGTACCAGAGGGGTGCGGGCGTCATATCCAATTGCGCCCCGAACTATAATGCCAGGCGACGGACCGATATGGTGGTGCATAATGCAGGCGTCATACGGTCTCCCGCCGCGGTGCTGCCATATGCGGATCTGACCATCGTGGTGTTGCAGACACAAGCAGGATTCGTCGGAGAAGACAATGTCATGCCATTCCGTAGTTTAGGTGCGGCGTTCAACAGCCCACTGCCGCCGCACTCGCCGGTGGTGTAACGTCAATGGTAATCGGAGCAATGGCTGCCGTGCGACAAGTCCCTGCTCCTGCAGACGACGTCGAGCGATAGGTGCTGACACAGGTTGTTGCGCAACACACCCTAATTCCTGTGCTAACGTTTGTGATGTGGCGGTGCCCGCCGCACAACATGCCGCTCCTCACGCTCGGTGGTGTGCCGCGGCTGAGGCAATCGCTCACATCGGTCCGTCTGTCCCTCCTACACCCACCGAATCCATACATGCCTCACTGTGGCTAGATGTCGTACCACACGGGCGCCAATGTCTCAGTACGATAAACCGCTGTCGCGATAAGCCACTATTCGTCCTCTGTCGAACTCCAAAACGTGCTGGAATGACTTCCGTATTCTGCGGCAATGCATCAGGAAGCTTCCCACGCACAGGTTCGGCAGCACAACACACTTCCACTACCTACACTCCACCTTCTGTGCACCCTTCTTATAGTGCTTCTTGGGGGCGTGCTGGGCGCACATGATTTGCATATGCCCTGCAATGCTAATCGTTTGCATGTCCTCTTGCGGGCGATGCATGCTGCGAATTTCAGGCCAATCGGATGCTTCCTTCTTGGTGTTGCATTTTGGGTGGCCAGCAGTGTATATACTGTGTGATCATAATTAAAGTATCCCTATTTAACGCTTGCTGGAGAGATATCTAGCAGTCCAAACACAACCGAATTAGGTATGCTAACATTTCAGGACATGCGAAAGAGATTTCCGAAAACAACAACAACAAAAAAGTTCCAAAAGTCAACACCAGAGGACTTCTGGCTCTTCAAACTGCGATAATGTAGACAATTTTCGGCTCTACGAGAGAAATGAGTCCTTGTGGTGCTACGAGCGACAAGAAATCGTATCATTTACATAATTCACTTGTGCTACGGGCGACTCTTGGGTATAAAACTGTTCTAGGCATGGTGAATGCCATTCGTATTCCATCAACTGCAATGTGTATCGCCTTTGCCGGAATGCGCTCTTATTGTGAAGCTGTTTTATGAAATCGCGAGCAATGCTGCCGCTGCACTTCGAGAATTCCGATGCCATATAAATTTGTGCCGAAGTCCATTGACTTCATGTGCTCTCAGAAGAATGATTGCTCATTTCGAGGAAACTGGATGTCTACGTGTTCAACCAGAGTGAGGGCGCAAACCTATAGCTCCAGAAGTGGTTGAAGATATCGCCGGCGCATGTGGATTGCTCCATGGATAATGTACCAGGTTCCAGTGGTGCACGTGCAGTGTCACGGAAGCTGGATGTGCCCTACACCACCGTGTGGAAGGTACTGAGAAAGGTGTTGCATTTTTTTCCATACAAGTTCAGCCACACCTAACAGTTGATTGACGGTGACAAGGATACCCGACTGAGCTTTGCATTGACCTTCCTTGCTAGAACGGAAATGGACGATGCATTGCCATGGGAGGTCTTGTGGATTGATGAGGCACGTTTTCATCTCAATGAAACAGTCAACACGCATAACTGTCGCATTTGGGCATTGCAAAATCCTCGTGCATTTCAACAGATTCCACTGCACTCGCCCAAAGTTGCAGTGCAGTGTCGGCTTCACAGCCACATTTATCCTTGGTCAGTTCTTCTTCGAAGAAATTACACCCATGGGCCCTGAGACTTGCTCCGTTAATGCCCAGAGGTAGCAGGAGATGCTGAACAGTTTTACTGCAGCAGTGACAGTGTCTTGCATCGACAAATTTTATGCACGATAGGGGGCCTCCACATATCGAATAGTGCGTACAGATGTTTCTACGACAACATTTCACTGAGAACATTAGTCGCTTCTTTACCACACCATGGCCACCTCGTTCTCTGGACCTTAATCTCTGTGACTTCTGGTTGTGGGGACACTTAAAATGTAAGGTTTATCAAGGCAACATTCCTAACCTGGCAGCCTTGAAAGACAGTATCACATTGCATGTGAGAAGCATCACGGAAGATCAGTTACGTTCGGCCATTGAACACACTGCTCGTCGACTTCAGGTTTTGCAATTCAACAATAGTGTCCACATTGAGCACTACCAGTTGCACCGCTAAGATCGCCATCTCGCCCTTGTACAATTAAATACCAGAGACAATAAAACGTCTTGAACGCAGCACATGTGCTGGTTTTTGCTTTGATTTTTGTGTCATTTCCCTCATAGCGCCGAAAGTTGTCTATAATATCGCAGTTTTCAGCGCCTGAAATCCCCTAATGGTGACTTTTGGAACTTTTTTTTATTTTTATTTTTTTTGCGGGAATCTCTTCTGTATGTCCTGAATTGTCAGCGTACCAAATTTGATTACGTTTGGGCTGCTAGATATCTCTCCACAGAGTGTTGATTAGAGATACTTTAATTATGATCACCCTGTATATATGTATTACTCATTTGGTTACCAAATTGAAGCAGCATCAAATTTCTTTACTGAATACTGACCCCATCTTGTAAGTATCTTGAATTAATTATACTAATAATTAAATTAGTATAATTAATTATTCTAATAATTTGTCTCCTAGTGATTTGCAGTGCCATACCAGTTACAATCTACATTTCTGATATAAATCATCTGGTGATTCTGTTGAAATCAGCACTCAGTCTGTGTATTTGTGTGTAAAATTGGAGCATTAGCACAATTAAAAAAGCTGGGTTTTACTGTTCTGCCCTCAATTTTCATATTGCCAAGAGGGTAGTAAAAAATAAATAACTTAGATATGCACAAGGTCTTAGAAGTTGAATCCAAATGAATGTGTGTCTAAAGTTGCTTTTAGTGTCATTCTGAATGAAGCAAGCATTTTTCTTTCCCAAACCTTTTGATCTAGTGTTCTCCTTATGTCGTTTTAGCAGGGCACAGCACCCTACCTATTTTTGACATGTTAAAATTTGCCCTGCCCCCTTTTTGGATGGTAAAATGCCAGCTGCCCTCCCCTAATTTTTACCCTTCCCTTAATCTTGTATCATCACCCTTGCCGTTCCGCAGCTTGCCACACCCACAATCATAGCGTCAGTCACAAACGTACCTGTGTAATTGTTTGCTACGTGTAAATACCCACAAACCTTACAGTTAACTAGATCTCGTATAAATTGCAACATTTGTTTTTCATTTGGAGGTTAACAACCACTGTGAGCAACTCAAAGGGCTATAAACAGTCACCTGTCTCTAATATAGGACCACTGGTTCCAAGAAAAGATAAAAATTAGGAGTCATCACTAGCAGTGTGGCAACTGGATAAAACACAGCGGCCGGTATGAAAAGTTGCTTTACTCACCAGGCTTGAAAATTTGCCTTTCCATATGGTCTAGTGGTCAAATTATTTTTTCATTACTAAAGAATTTATTTGTGTTTTTAAAAAACCTATAAATTTGCAAGGCATTTTCTATCGTCCAACTCACATGTGGAGAAAAACAGTGCTCTGCTCAGTAAATAAGTGGGTGTGATCTATTTATAGATTCACTCTTCAAGAAAGGGGAGACTTTTTTTCCCCCATTAAAGTTTGAGCACGAAGTAATGATAATGGATATCTGAGCTTCAGCTGGATCTCTGACGTCACAAACCAACTTCAGCAGCTCGCTTTTATTAAGTTTTTCTGAAAGTGCATGATTTCGCATTGATTAGTCACTTTCTGCTTATCAACAAAGAGCAATAATTATTACTTTTGTTAACAAAAGAACTGAAGTTTAAAATGGGAACTTTAAATTTCCGTTGCAGTCTTTTGTCCCCCATTGAGTCATGTTTCCTCTGCATGATGAGCACACAATAGTGTCTTTGGAACATTAATTTTGCTTTAAACAAACTAAAATATTTTTGCTCTGCTCTTAATACAACAAAATGTTGCTACAGATTGAGAAAACATGCTTTAAGTGAAATTAAATGTAAAAAATCGCTATGTTGTTCTGGTTATGGAAGAAATAGATCAGATTCTTATTGAGTAAATTTATGTATGTTGTTAATGAAACCATTTCAATTTACTGAAATCAATTTTAATTTACATTCTTTGGTTTTCAGAAAAAAAATATATTACAAAAACCATAGAGCTCATTAAAAAAAATTATTCCTACTTCACCACTGTATGTAATGGTATTATGCTTAGGATGAGAACAGGGTCAGAGGTTGATTTCAGGGAGGTAGGATAGCGGGGTCTAAAGCTTATGAATACATAAAATGCCCCTTTTTTAAAAAAAATATGGCCTTTTTTCCAGATATGAACTGTTGTCATCCAAAAGTGCCCCTTTTTTAAGATCTTACAACATTTTGCACACATAACATGCCCCCCTTTTTTTTTTTTATACAAATGTGCCCTTTTTCAGAAAATTACCCTGCCCTTTTCAATTTCTAGGGTGAACACTATGATCAATATCAAGGTACAAAGTGAGTCTTGTTATGAATTTATTGTTGTTTCTCATTAATCTTTTTGTTACATCTTATGAATGTCCCATTTATCGTATTGCAGTTTAAAAAATGATGACAGTGGAGAAGAGGAAAATGGCAGTGCAAAATCACCAGGAAATAATGAGAATGATCAAAGTGATAAGGTATTCTATTTATTATCATTCCTATTTTTTGGTATTTAATAAATGTAATCACTTAAATGACATAAATTATGTTTGCTTGCCATTGAAGGATTTGAAATATTGTTTATGCAATGATTTAGGGTATATTCTGTTTTGTAATAAGTAAGATTTCATTTAGACATTCACAGTGGCTAAAGAACCTTGCATAATACTGATTAGTAAGGGTTGTTTGAAAGTAGTTAGAATGATTTTTAAATCGGTTTCAAGTGGGAATTAAAGAGTAACCCCCCCCCCCCTTTTTTTTTTTTGCTTGAGTGTACAGCAGCAGAAGTACCTTAATATGAATAAAATTCTTCAGAACACACTTAGTGGAGATACTTGTCTTACCCTTTCCACCATCATCCAACCCAGTAGCAAGCATGCATGTAAGAAATTAGTAATTTAATTGAAATTTCATGAAATGTCACAAGAGTAGGCTACTTTTTTATTTCTATTTATTTATTTATTAGCATATGGCATAGCTAGCTGAAAAAGTTAGAGTTTGAATATTTAGGTAATTAAGTTCGAGAAAAAAACAGGGAACTGAAGGTAAATTTGGAGATAATGGTTTTGTGAATATGAGTGACTAGTTTATTTTTGAATAGTGATTTTTTGATTAAACCAATTTTGGGGGGAAGAAACTTTTTACAAATTTACACTGCAGGAAAATGTGTGACATGGGAAAAGGCAAATAGAATTTTTACATACATACATACATACATACATATCATTAAGCTGTTCTCTGGGATTCAGAGGTTAGCTCCTCAAAGAAAAGACCAAGTGCCAAGTACACCTTTAACTGATAGAACTAGAATTTACTTACTGTTGGTGTATCAAATATTGTCATTTACAGCGATCTTGGCACACAGCTCGAGCTTCATTAACATCCATCACACGCCACAGTCATAGTGAGAGATGGGTTTGCTTCCTCGGAGTGCTCCATGGACAACAATGGCACACAGAACAGCAGCAAGGGTTTCTGTGAATCTTGGAGATGTACCAGCTAGTTATGTGTGACATTGGCAAAAAGATCCCAACTCACTGGGTTATGTTCCAGAATCCTTAGATGGAATGACCAACTGGAACCGTTAGCTGTGGGCTGATCACCCACACTGATGTACTTTTATGATTTCTATGACCCAAAGAGATAATTTAAAGGACTCGAGTGTGGGATATGGTCGACCCACCACATCTGAGAAGGGTGGTCTACCACAGAATCAACCTGGAACTTCTAAATGGCATAGGAAAAAAAGATCTCAGTTGAGTGAGTGTAAGATTGGTGTATGAAATACTAGAGGCAGTGCTGGATTTAAGGCTTTGGAGGCCCTAGGTCAAGTTTTCTATGCGGCCCCAACACCCGGCCACCCATATTTGAATTTGCTCCTATAAGATTTTCTAATAAACTTATGTTTAAGTTAAGAATACAGGGTGTTCAAGAATTATTGGACACATTACAAAATTATGTGAAAAAAACCCAAAAAACTATGAGCATTGTATGTTTTTCTATGTCACGTATTGCTAACACGGTTTCTATATTTTTGTTTTGCAGAATTGTTATTCCCAGAATCCGATAGATAAGCGCTAGGTGTGGCCTGGTGAGGAATGTATGAGAAATGCGCAATCAATAGTCATGTAATCTCTGTACAGCAGAAGACGTGTGTGTGTTATGGCATGCAGAATTAAAGTCTGTCATTAAAGTTAAGAGATGGTACAGTTTTGAGTATGGTTGTAATCCTCCGTCAACAAATTCAATTAAGCGGTGGATGAAACATTTTAAAGAAACTGGCAATGTGGAACATCGTGGAGGAGCGGGTAGGCCTAGCATCAGCGGTGAGACAGTTGACCAAGTTATTGAAAGTTTCCGACGAAGCCCCAGGAAATCCGTTCGTAAAGCAAGCAGAGAACTGTACATTTCGAAATCGATAGTTCACGATATGTTGCACAAGAAATTAAAGTTTCATGCTTATAAAATTCAAATAGTGCAAAAGATGCATGTAAATGATCACACTCTGCGATACGATTTCGCTGTGGATATGCTGAATCGAGTGGAAAACAACGAAAACTTTCTCAGTACTGTAATTTTTAGTGATGACTCCACATTTCATTTATCAGGTATTGTGAATCGTCACAACTGTAGGATATGGGGCAGTGAACCGCCTCATGCTGCTATTGAACTGGAATGCGATTCTCCCAAAGTTAATGTGTGGTGCGCCCTATCAAAAAGAGAAGTGATTGGCCCTCTCTTCTTCTGCGTAAAAACCATAAATTGTGACATTTACTTGGATATGCTAGAAAATTTCGCTATACCCCAGATCAAAAGATATGACAGTGTCGTTTTCCAACAAGCGCCTCCGCATTGGTCAACGTGTGTATGTAAGTGCCTAAATGAGCATTTCCCCAACAGATGGATTGGGCGTGGTGGTCCCATTCCGTGGCCTCCTCACTCTCCAGATCTAACTCCATTGGATTATTTCATGTGGAGTTATGTAAAGGATCATGTCTATCAGATGCCTTTTACTGATTTGCAGGTACTGAAGCAGCGTATCGCAGCTGCTGTTAATTCCATAACTCCTCAGATGCTTGCCAATACATGGCATGAAATCGAGTATTGCTTGGACGTACTACGAGCAGCCAAGGGATCTCACAACAAAATTTATTTACTTGTGTAGTTACATTGTAAGTTAGTACAGTCAGTTTCTTTCTATCTGCTTAATGTTTTGTTTTACATAATTTTGTAATGTGTCCAATAATTCTCTGACACCCTGTATTATAATTGGTAGTGTAATTTTATTGTCAAATAAGTATTATTTAAATAATAATTATTTTGATTTAACTTGTTATTAAATTAAAGGTTATAAAAAATATTTGTAAACATAGACAGAGGTTCATGCTTATCCAGGAACAACACTTTACATTTTGAAACCTTAGACCTACATTTGAAACCGACACATGTTGCATTCTTATAGCACGAAAGTAAACAATAGTATTTCTTGTTTTGATTCTTTAAAATTACATTACAACAACAAAAATTAATAAAGTATATACAAATTAATTGTAACATGTTTTGGGAAATGATATAAACTGACACATTTTTATACAAGTTTGATTTATTTGTACATAAGAAAAATGGAATCATAAGCATAAATAAGTAATCTACTACAAGTATGTATGAGTACTCAGCTTTTGCTATATTTTATAAAATGAAACTTTTATTTTTAACATTTACAAATACAACTATACCTAATAGACAAAAATAGTTATGAGTGAGTTAGTAAAATAATTAAACAATAAATGAACTGCATGAGCTCAGAGCTGGGTATAGATTTAACAATGATCACACATCAACTTTACAGGCTTTAATAGAAGAAAAGTCTTTAATTAGATAATCAAAATCTAAATTTTTGAAAAATTCTGCGTTTGCAACAAAACTTGCAAAACTAGATAACTTCGAGTCTGTGTTTGAATTTCTTAAATAGTTTCTTATTCTTTTTAAAATGCTAAAGGACCTTTCCCCTCCCTGATGCATTTATCGTCATCATGTGCAAAAATTTTTTTAAAGCTGTATCCAAGTTCGGAAATAGTGTTATTAGCTGTTTGTCGCGGATAAGCCTTAAGAATGCTAAAGGTTGATCGTGGTTTTTCTCACTCAAATCTAACTCCTTGACAAACTCTTTATATAAAGTGCACGCAATCTTCTCTGAGGTCTTGACCTATGTCTGTTTTCTTTTTTTCGGCCAAAACAGAAGCTTTTAATCGGATTTCGTCATTTTCTATTGTGGAGAAATTATACAAAAAAACAAATATTTCATTTTGGGAAAGTATACTTTTGATCTTGCCTCTAACTCTACTGAAAGTTTATTTAAATAACAACAAAAAGGTATTAATCTTTATGTCTTCTCTTCCATTGAATTCAATAACACAATCGTCCCCGTCTTCATCATGAAATGATCTTCTTTTTCTCTTCGTTTCCATGTCAGAGTCATACGATTGTGTTTTTGATAACTCCATACCTTTTTTTTGTAATCGTCATAATTATTTCTCAGTCCTTGGACATATTGCTTGAGGGACTTGTACACATTGCAAGTGACACTTAGGTCAGTGGTTATCGTTTGCAAAGTCCTTCTTGCATTGAAACATTCCAGGACATCATACCAAAGGTGAAGCAAAAGGTCTGTTTCTAATTTAGCGAACTGTCGGCATAGTCCATCTGCTTCAGCTCTCGTAACAGTCTTTTCTTGAGGGTCATCGGCTATTTTTCTAAATGCATCATGATAACTCCAATAATTAAGTACCAATGCTCTTACAACTGCCCATCTTAATGTACCATCTTGATGTAGATGCACTAAGAAAGACATATATTTCTTGGATAAACATAAATAGTTTTGTAACATGCAAACAGCACTCTGCCGCATGAGTACCCACCAAATTCAATGAGTGGGCAGAGCATGGAACGTCTCAGCTAAATTGTTATGTTTTTTTATGAGTGATTGAAGTCCATTACACTGGCCTGACATATTTAAGGCATTATCGTATGATTCTCCCCTCATATCACTAATTGAAATGTCTAATTTTGAAAGTGTATTTAAAACTATCTTTTCCATATGTGCGCCAGTGTGGTCTTTGAGTTTGATAAAACATAGAAATCTTTTCGTTGGACAACCGTCGTTCAAAATATGGCGAATTATCACTGTCAGCTGGTCTGAATGAGTAATATCTGGAGTGGAATCCACGCTCAAAGAGTAAGTAGTATTTACTTGTTTTCAGCTCTGCTGCTATTATAGAAACTACTTTTTTGTACATCAGTTCAATAAACTCGTTACAAATAGTCTTAGACAAGTAGCTAACTCGTCCTGATCCAGGATTTCCGCGTGTTTCAATGTGAGTTCTTAAAAAATTGTCATACTCTGCAAGAAGCTCTAAGGCTCCCATAAAATTCCCATTTCCTATGGAACCAAACACTTCTTCGGTACCACGGAAAGCTAGTCCACGTGAGCCGAGAAATTTGATCACATCCAACTCGTTTCAATACCTTATGCCAGTACTCTACTTCTTTTAAATAATTTTCATGTACAGCAAAATCAATTTTACCAACAACAGTAGCTCTTATGACGTATGTTTTTGTATTTAATCGGTGTTCTGCACTCTTTTCATGCTCAGAAAGTCTGCTGCTATTTTTCCAATCATTAAATTCCTGAGTAAATGAGTTTCCAGTTTTGAGAGGCTGGAAAAGTTTACAGGGTACGCAATAAAAACATCCCTTAGAATTGGAATACATCAGCCACTCTTGTTTTTTCAACTCCCCATTTTGCATACAAGTAAATAGCGTGTGTTCTTTTGCAAATCTAACTCTGTCTGGATAAACACGTTTAGATGTAGAAAAGTCACAGTCCTTGACATTTGAAAAATATTTGGGTAGGTTTCTTATGATGTAATCAATCAAATCGGACGTTAATGTACCCCACAGATTAGGATCTATTGCATTGAATTCGGGCTTATTAACATCACTTTCTGTAGTAAGTGGATTCTCTTCCGTTTCTGAATTATTATATAGGCTGATTACTCGGGATCAAACGTAACTCCATCGAAAAAGTACTTGGAATATTTAAATCTGTTTTGGTTACACATTCTTCTGTGGAAACTTGCAAAGTTTTAAAAAATTGATCTAGTTTATGAGTTTTCTTAATTGTTTCTAAATGAGCTTGATCTTTAATTTTCTTTAACTTACGCTTGTAAGCTCCGCTCTTGCTCATGATGCAGTTTCAAAGTCTCGACACTAATAAATAAACCAATATGTTCAATTAATCGACCACCACATCCAACTAAAAATATTACTTAAACAAAATACAAACATAACTTCAAAACGTACACAGACACTTATACGCTCACACTCACTACGCAGATGAGAACTATCAACAAGACAAGCGCTGTTGTTTTGATTGCTGTTGGGGGAGGGAGTGACGGCGGCAACATGGTGCGCACAGTGTTGTTGCTCATTTGCTCTCCACTTCTCTCTTGCATCTGCCACTCTGTAAGACGTCGCATGTGCTCTCTATCGCACTTATACGAACATGGGCATGCTCGCAATAGAGGTAGTATTACGTTCTTATTTCTTTAGTTATCTTTCAAGATAAAATAAAAAATTACAACTAATTTATTTTATTCAAGTAAATTAAAATAACGGTACCTCCCTTTTCTAAGTTTTTCTGTTCCATGCTCTCCGTTTTTCTGGATTCTACACCTGGCCCCTAGGCCGCAGCCTAGTTGGCCTAGTGGTAAATCCGCAGCTGACTAGAGGTATAAGTGGAAAGATAAATGAGGTAATTCAAGAAATGAATAAGTATAGATTGGATGTGCTGTGTGTAAGTGAAACTAAAAAGAAAGAAATTGGGTTAGAAGAAATGAATGGAACGGTGAGTGTGTGGTCAGGAGTGTTGGATAATGTGAGAGCACAGGCTGGTGTAGGTGTGATTTTATGTGAAAAGAATTCTCTGGATTTGTTTGAAAGTGAAACTTCAAAGAATAGTTATTGTTGTAGTATATGCTCCATGTGATTCCCTCTGATAAGAAGGACGATTTTTGGAATGAGTTGAAAGATGTTTTGAGCCAGTTTAGTGCTAAGAAGAAAGTTATAATAGCAGGAGATTTCAATGCTAGAATAGATATTCAGAATGTGATTTCTGATGACATTCTGGGTAAGTTCAATGATTCTGGTGTGAATTGATAATGGTGAAAGATGAATTTAACTCTGCTTTGAAAATGGATTGTGGGTATCTAACACGTCTTTCACCACAAGTTCATTCACATATACACTTGAGAAAATCATACTCTGGGATTAAAGAGTGTAATAGATTTTGTTTATGATCAGCGTCTGAAACACCCATGTGATGAGAGGTGCAGATGTTGGCTGTGATCATCACCTGTCAGTGTCACAGGTGAAACTGAATGTTGGTTGGAGAAGGAGGTATAGATAAGATGCCTGTGGTGAAAAGAATAAAGGTTGTAAGGCTGTCTGAAGAACATTGTTACTCTGATTTACTCAGTGAACATCTGAATGAGTTGGAGGCATGCGAGAGGGATGTAGAAAAGAAGTGGACATGTTTTAAGAACTGTGTTGTTACTTAAAATGTGGTGGTACTGCAACAGTGGGTAAGTTTAAAGGTGATGTTTGGTGGAACAGTGAGGTTAAAGAAGTAGAAGAGAAAAAAGGAAGCATACTTGGGGTTGTTGTAAGGTAGAGTTTCTGAGGATGAATATTGCTGTAAGAAGCATGAGGCAGCAAAGCTGGTTCACCAGAGTAAGGCAAAAGATAGGACTGAAAAGGAGGAAAGGCGTAATTTGGCTTTTTGGAAAGATAGAAAAACATTCTGGAAGTACGTAAGGCATAGAAAAAATAGGGGAAATAAAATTCTAAGTTGTGTGAATAATAGGGTCAGAGAAATGATATGGGAGTCCAATGAGTTAAGTGAAAGATAGGACGAGTAATTCTGGGGTTTATTAGATCATGAAAGCTAGGTGATTCCAAGGCAGAAGTAGATATGTCATAGTGAGATATAGAAACACTGGTGCAATATTAAGAGAAGAGGTTTGTAAAGCTCTCAAATCTCTTCAGAATGATAAGGCTTTGGGAGTAGATGGCATATCTGCTGAGATACTAAAATATGGTGGTGACTGTGGTTGACTGATTAACTGACATTTGCCAGTTATGTTGGGAGTTAGAAATGGTCCCTCAGGATTGGAGGGATGCTATCATTGTTCCCTTGTATAAGGGAAAAGGTGATCAGACTGAATGCAAGAACTATCGTGGTATCAATTTGCTGAGTGTGCCAGGTAAAGTGTTTGGGAAGATCATCACTGATAAGGTACGAGGTCTTACATCAGAGACAGTGTGGGATGTACAGAATGTTTTTATGCCTGGTAAGGACTATTCAAAATTTTCCATTACGCATGATGATTGAAAAGGATCTGTCTGTTGGTAAAAAAGTGTTTGTGGCCTTCATAGATTTAGAGAGAGGTTATGACAACGTACAGGACTCTTCTGTGGAAGATACTGATAAATATGGTGTCACTGGGAATCAATACTTAATAGTGTGAAAACCATGTACACTGGTAGTAGAGCATGTGTACAAGTAAATAGTGTTTTATCGAAATGGTTTTCTATTGGTACAGGAGCCGGGCAAGGTTGTGTAATGTCAGCCTGGCTGTTTAATATATTGATGCATGCATGATGCCAAAATGGATAATACTGGTCCCAGTGGCAGAAATGGCACGGGGCAGCGATTGGCGCCGCAGATTACTTTAACCCTTGCAGATTGCTTTCAGAAAGTTTCAAAAGTTCATATTATGTATATCATATATTAAAAAAAAAAAAAACAGTTCTTAACTATTTACTCAACTCAACCCCAGGAGCAGACACAGGGCAACACGCTGCCGCACGTTGCAGTTTTTTGGATAGGTGTGCAGACTGTTTTTTCTGACTTAAACATTCTTTGTTTCTAGCATTCCTTTCAATTTTAAAGCAAAGGAAGGGGAATTTTTGCGCGATTTTAACATTGGATCCCATTTTCAGACGTGAAGTTATATCGATAAATCACGTAGGCAATTGTTTTATTTCATTTCATTTTAATTTTCTTTCTTCCTTGTTTTACAAACAGATAACTTCGCATTGACGAGAATATTGCATTCTTTCAATAAGGAAGCTAGGAAGCGATTGGGATACTTCTGTGCACTTCTAACAGCTTCTCCATTTCCACCACGTTTGTCTTGTGCTGCATTCCAGAAGCTGGTGGCTGCATTTTTTCTTTTTTAGCATCCGTATAGCATCGTTTCAGTGAGATTTATGTGATTTTTAATTTTTTTTACAAGAGCAATATTTTTTAAGCATTTTCAATGTTTCCTTCTTTGTTTTTGTGGATGTTGGTGTTTTGGAACTTGACATCGTTTTTTTTTTTTTTTCAGATGGCCTCACAAACTTAGATATATAAAGTTGTTGTTTTTCCTTTTTTTTTTTTTTTTTTCTTCAAAAATCACAATTTTACACATTTTCAATGACACTCATCCATTTTCACGGGCGTATTATGCAGCATTCCAGGAACTGATGGTTGCAAATTCTGCTTTTTTTGGCTTCCAGATAGCTTTGTTTTTGTCAGATTAAAGAGGTGAGTGGTTTTTTTTTTTTTTTGGAAGAGCCATAGTTTTTTACCGTTTGCAACATTTTGTTCTTCATTTACGTGGCATCCCAGAAGTTGATGGTTGCAGGGCTTTTTTCTTTTTTTTTTTTAGTAAAATAAATTTTTCTGTACGTTTTAATGTCTCCTATTGCATTTCCATAGCCGTATTACACAACATTCCAGTAGCTAATGGTCACAATTTTTTTCTTTACTTCCAGATAATTTAATTTGAGATTGATGAGGGAAATTTTTTTTTTTTTGTTTTACAAAAACTCTTGCCTTTAATTTTATAATTTAAGTTTAATCGATTAACTAAATGCAAAAACAAATCATTTTACAAATTTCAAATTAATTACTATTTATACTTCCAGATTATTATTTCTAAAAATTCAGAAGCATTTAAGGAATGATGTTTAAATTCTGAATAAAATGAAATCTTTTTTTTTTTTTTTTTTTTTTTTTTGTTATCAGGGCTAAAAGCTAGTTTGATAATAAATTAAAAACAAAAAAAAATATTTAGGCTTCCTTTCATCTTGCAGACAGTTTTTTATTTTTATTTTCAGTATTGTAGACTCCTGAAAAAGATTCTGCTTCAGGGTTATGGGTTTATGTCTTGGTATTAGTAATATTCTTGTGTGCATATTGCTGTATGCTGGCAACGCTGTCCTGTTGGCAGAGAGCAAAAATGAGCTGCAGAGTATGTTAACCTGGATGTACAAAGTTTGCATGAAGTTCAAACTGAGTATAAATAAGGTAAAAACCAAAGTTATAGTTTTTGAGTGAGGAACTGTTCGTACTGAATGCAAGATAAGTCTTAATAGCCCCAGAGATTGACCAGGTGAATGAGTTTGTATATTTAGGAAGTATGTTTAACAGACAGAACAAATTAGATGGCAAAATTAGTAGGTGAGTGAACTCTTCATTGAAAGTCATAGCTAAATTAGGAGGATTCCACAGGAATGATGGGTTTTCAAGGAAGTCCTGAATGGTTGTGTATGAAAGTGTAATTGTTCCTACTCTGATGTATGGCAGTGAAACCTGGGTACTGCAGAAAAGACATAGTAGTTTGTGCACTGGGGAGATGTGTTACTTACGGAGGTGTTTGTGGCAAGACACACGTGATCGTGTGAGGAATGAAGATTTGTTGCAGATGTGTAATGTGAGCAAAATGTTGTTAGTAAGGTGGAGACTAATATTCTTAGGTGGTTTGGCCATGTTGAAAGAATGAGTGATGAGGGGCTGACTAAGAGAATGTTTTCAGCCCAAGTGGCAGGAAAGAAAGGTAGAGGAAGGCCAAGGAGAAATCATCTGATGACCAGATTCAGAAATATCTGCTTGAGAAAAAGATTATGAAAAAGAAATAGAATTTTTGGTAGCAATAGTATCAAAGAAAGATCTGTTTATTAACGTAAATACACCTCACAATTAGTAGCAAGCTTTCGACACCTACGGGTGCCTTCAACAGGCTTAGAAATGGTTACACTTAAGCATAACCATTTCTAAGCCTGATGGACGCTTAAGCATAACCATTTCTAAGCCTGATGAATGCTTAAGCGTAATCATATCTAAGTCTGATGAAGACACTTGTAAGTGTCGAAAGCTTGCTACTAATAGTGAGGTGTATTTATGCTAATAAATGGATCTTTCTTTGATATTTTTGCTACTGTTTGGCATATGACTACTACCCATTTCTATCACTTGTAGAATTTTTGGTGTTGTAAAAAAAAAGATGCAAAAAATATTGAAGTTCTAAGAAAACATTAATGCTGATCAGTTTTAATGGCCACTACTCTCAGTGTTAATTTTCAAGTACTTAAGAGACTCAATATTTAAAGATAAATTGCAAGTTATGAATTCTTTGAAAAAAATGGGCGAAAATATTACCATCAGAAATACAGCAATTAAAACTTAATTCACACTTAAGTTATGTAAAATAAAAAATGAATTACATTTTTAAATCGGTATGTACTTTGTTACCATGAAAGTCTAAAAATGTACCATATATGCTCACATAGAAGCCGACCCTCCTACTTCAAGAGCTAAAAATTTTTGAAAAACCTTGACCCACATATAAGCTGACATTAAATTTCAAGATTTTAGAAAATATATTTATTGAAATAAATTATACAGTTTCGGAGATTATCTTCTGTAAAAGCCTCAGAGTACGATTTGCTATCGGAATTTCCAAATATCTTTAGTAACATCCATTGCATTACTTGTGCAGCATTTTTTGACAGCTTTATAACCATTTCTGGTGAAATTGAATCCCACGATTCTTTCATAAAAAAAGTAACAAGGCGATATCAGCTTGTTTTCAAGTTACCACCTTTCATAAAACACAGTCTTTACTCCTCCATAGTGTTGATGGCTTCCACCAACTTGGAGCAGATGACACGCTTGCTATGAAAACTCGGGAGAGGAGAGATGCCTGATTGGCTGTCACACACCTCGACAGCCAAGTGATTTTTGTGGTGTCCGACTCATTGTGTGTCCAGTCGTGACCTTCGAAAAAATGTGCACATGGAAAATAATGAGGTATTCTATGTTTTGAAGCAAGAAATTTCATGGGCTCAATTTGAAACAAGATTAGGTTTTTCACTTGTCACATTATTTTTCTACACACAGTAAGATTCCTACCTATTACCGTAGGAATCTTTACTGTGTGTAGAAAAATACTTCACAAACACAGTTTTTCTTTTCATTTTTTGGAATTACTTCCAAAGAAGTGTTATGTGAATCCTGGGACTGCAGTTGTCAGTAGTTTGTTTACTTTGAGGCCACAGCTTTTCCAATGTTCCACTCAGGGCTCAAAATTTCAGGTCTAACTCTACTAGCGAAAAAAAATTTTCACTTGCCATCACACCACTGTGACATGCAAGAGACAGTGAATTTGCCGCAAGTTTTCTGTTTTAATGATTGTGTATGCAAATATTTATATCTATATACAACTCTGTGATTTTGCTACAGCTGAGATTTCAGAAAATAATAGTGATAATAACCCTCCAGGTTGTATTAAACCAGGAAAGTCATCAAAGCCAATATTTTTGAGTGCTGGAGGAAAAGAAATAACTAAAATAACATTTAAATAAATCCTAGTTGTAAATGAATTTATGGCACCTCTATTCATATTGTACTGTGGAATTAACTTTTTTACAGGTCTTATAGAGGTTATTATTCAAAAACGTTGGTGGTCAAATTTTCGAACTAAAGCCTAGTTCGTCATCAGTACTACCTCACTGGAGTAGTTGCTGCCACTCAGTTGGAAGAGTCCAACCGCAATCATCGTTAATTGTGGTACTTCTTCTTCTTGCTATTTCGATCCCTTCTTCTAGTTTCCTCTTTACTAAGTTTGACTGGTGGGCGATTATTCTTACTGAGTCCCAATTTATGGAGTGTCCACTTGCTTGTATATGTCTGTCTAGCCCTGTTTTGTTACTAATGTTCCTAATAGCTACTTGGTGTTCTTTCATTCAGACTTTAATACTTCTCCCTGTTTCTCCTATATAGCTGAGTCCGCAGTTACAGTCGATGCAATATATTACTCCTTCTTGCAATTGGATGTCCACTTCTTTCTGCTTTAAAGCTGGCAGGAATTTCTTTAATTTGTTACTTAGATCTGGAGCAAGCCTGATATTATATTTTGCTCAGATCCTCTTCAGTTTTTCGAAAAGTCCCTTGTGGTACGTAATTTTGCTGGTGAATTTGAAGTTGTTTATTTCCTGCTTCTTTTTTGGCACTTGTCTGAATAATTTCTTAACATAAAGGGAGGGGTAATTGTTTTCTGCCAATATTTCTTTTAATTCTTCTCTGTGAAGATCTTTTTGGGCATCTGAAGAGACCAGGACTTTAATTTTTTCCAAAAATTGTCTCGCCGTATTCGATTTAGTATAATCAGGGTGGAATGAGTAGAAGCACTAACACAGGGAAGATGTTAGACTTCTACTCATTCCTCCCTGATTATATTAAATCGAATACGGAGAGACAATTTTTGGTCTCTTCAGATGCTCAAAAAGATCTTCACAGAGAAGAATTAAAAGAAATATTGGCAGAAAACAATTACCCCTCCCTTATGTTAAGAAATTATTCAGACAAGTGCCAAAAAAGAAACAGGAAATAAACAACTTCAAATTCACAAGCAAAATTACGTACCACAAGGGACTTCTCAAAAAACTGAAGAGGATCGGAGCAAAATATAATATCAGGCTTGCTCCAGATCTAAGTAACAAATTAAAGAAATTCCTGCCAGCTTTAAAGCAGAAAGAAGTGGACATCCAATTGCAAGAAGGAGTAATATATTGCATCGACTGTAACTGCAGACTCAGCTATATAGGAGAAACAGGGAGAAGTATTAAAGTCCGAATGAAAGAACACCAAGCAGCTATTGGGAACATTAGTAACAAAACAGGGCTAGACAGACATACAAGCAAGTAGACACTCCATAAATTGGGACTCAATAAGAATAATCGCCCACCAGTCAAACTTAGTAAAGAGGAAACTAGAAGAAGGGATCGAAATAGCAAGAAGAAGAAGTACCACAATTAACGATAATTGCGGTTGGACTCTTCCAACTGAGTGGCAGCAACTACTCCAGTGAGGTAGTCCTGATGACTAACTAGGCTTTAGTTCGAAAATTTGACCACCAACTTTTTTGAATAATAACCTCTATAAGACCCGTAAAAAGTTAATTCCACAGTTTAAAAAATGTCGGTCATACACCACAAACCAATCCCCCATAAAGCGAATTGTCAGCACCTCCACCACCATGCTCCTTTTCCTCATATGTTTCTCTTTGCTGCATTCTTTTAAATATAATCTCAGGTCATGAATTAGGGACTGTTTTGCTCAAAGTTTCTTCACGGAAAATCCAGTTCTTTTCCTTGATGTTACAGGAACCGACGTTCTCCCCCGCCCTCCCCCAAAAATCGAGGTTTCATGACCGATGTTTAAAACTGCAATCGTGCAATCAACTCAAAATTTTTCTGCAATAAGTAAACAAATTTGTCTTTTGTATTCTTATACAGAGAAAGGAAATATCACTTTTCTTTTTCATATTCTTATACTGAGAATGGGAATATCACCTTTCTATGTCGCGAATTAGCAATTTTGTTGCCATTTTTCTGCAATGTTTCGTCGCTGAAAATAGAGTTCTTATCCTCGATGTTACTGGAGCTAATGCATCGAGGTTTACGATACATCAAGCACTTTAACAAATATTATGCTTACTCGATGTTGAATTAGTGAGCTATCACCGATATATTGAACAGCCATTTATTCATCGATGTGCCAATAATGGCTGCAGATGGGAAAGATGCAAATTCTTTGGTTCTTTAGCAAAACATCGTGGTTTTCGCTGATACATCAAAAATTCCCACCTATATTACGGATGCATGAATGATTCGGGAATGAATATCTACCATATGCCGATCCCGACTCTGAGTTAACGCATGCAGGGAAGAAACGCTTCCTCACACAATGCTTTGGGGTTCCTTTCAGCGAGCTTCGCATCAGCTGTCGCCAGGGGTCCCGCTGGCTCTTCTAAAGTTTTCGCCAATTTATTCGCCGAGTTCATTTTTTTTTATCGCCAAAAGTGTTGTTATAGCAGTACAAAAAGATAATTGCCAAAGCTCTTTTTCTTTCGCCAAAACGATTTTATTTTAGCAAATTGTGAAGATGGCGATCAGCAGCGCGATCCCTGGCTACCGCTACGCAGCCCACAGAACAGGTTAGGCTCTCGTTGGCTCGCTGGGCTACTGGTGATGATGCAGTGATTGATACGCCTCCGTCAGAGACCATTTTACTGAAAACACTTCATGACGAAAAAAAAAGAAAAAAAAAGAAAGCACAGTTAAAAACAATACTCAAGATGCCTCTCACACTGAAATATTTTTGAGATAACATTTTACTGAAAGTGAAGACACCCTCATAGTTCAAATTATTTTTGTGAAGATACTGTTTGAGCTAAAAATATTTTTGTGAAGATACTGTTTGAGCTAAAAATATTTTTGTGAAGATACTGTTTGAGCTAAAAATATTTTTGTGAAGATACTGTTTGAGCTAAAAATATTTTTGTGAAGATACCGCCCAATAGCATCAAATGCCGAACAGGAAAACAATTTAATATTTTTACTGCTCGCCAGCAACACATTTCTGGGAGCCATTGGTGACTGGGCGACCTCAAATTTTGCGTCCTGGTTCCACTATGTGATATAAATAGTGAAATGCAAAACAGGGTCAAATTTTTTAAGAATACATGTATAAATTCTATATAGTATATATATTTCAGTGAATACAAGTAAAATACGTAGAATAGAATGTGAAATATCTCTGTAATCTTAATTTTCTTATTACTTCATTTCTTCAGTGTGAAATTAATGCCTCCTGTTGCATTATACGTATGCCAATGGCTGATGGAAGGAGTGTCGTTTCTCCATGATGTCTTGAGAGCAGAATATCCATCCCTACCATTTATTATTCATAGCTGTGCCCCCCACTCAAAGTGGGGAGCACAGCTGAGGGTATAACTAACAGAAGGTCAGAAAACTATCACTCAGCGACATGTGGCCTAAAACATAAACAAGCTGCGGCCTAAAATATAACAAACCTGTCAGTAAATTCCACAGCCAGGAAATTCATTTAACAATACGGAAATCCATCTGTATTTTTTACTGACCTGCCTATAAGCTGAGCCCCCACTTTGAAATCAGGGTTTCTTCGAAAAACTTTCAGCTTATATGCTAGTATATACGGTATCTTTCCTGCAATAACTCAATTCAGACTTCTTTCAAATCATCCTCATGATCTGGAAATCTGTTCTCAGTCTGAAAAAACAATGATTTTGACGGTTACGGTTAACCTTGACGGTTTAGGTTATTTTTCAACAAATCCTGCCAGATGTTAGGCAGGGAAAATCCTTTGCAGTCATTGATGATGGAATTTTGATTTTTCTCAATCTCTATTCCTTCTTTCAGTTTTCTTTTTGGAAATTGCTTTGGAAACTGATTACTTTAAGGGAATTCCAATCCATGCTGTGCCCAGTTTCTCTAACATGCCTATCTAATCCAGTCTTGTTGGAGCAATTTTTTATAGCTGCTTTATGCTCAGCTATACGAGTTTCTAGTCTGCGACCTGTTTCACCTATGTAAGATAGTCCACAACTACAATTTACTTCATAAACTACTCCTTGCATTTTTAAAATATCTTCTTCTCTTTGAACTATTTTAGGGAAATTTTTTTTTAACTTTGTTCTCTAAACTTGGAGCTAGCCTAATATTGTATTTTTTACTAATTCTCTTTAAAGCCTCAAATAAACCTTTGTGATAAGAAATTTTTCTAGTGAATTTTACTTGTTGCTTTTGTGGGTTCTTCGTACCATTAAAATTCAGAAGCTTCTCAATTTCTTCTTTAGGATAGTTATTCTCTGCAAGTATGACTTTAAGCTCTTCTTTATGGGCTTCTTTTTTATCTGCAGTAGAAACTATTTTATTAATTTTTTCTAAAAACTGACTTGCTACATTTTTCTTAATAGAAACTGGATGATACGAATTGAAATCCAGTAGTCTTTTAGTATTCATTGGTTTTTTATACCAACTAGTGAGGAATTTTTCATCTTCATAATAGATAGTAATATCTAAGAAGTTTATTCTTCTTTCTTTTTGAAGTTCAATAGTGAACTTAAGGGAATCATCTAATTCATTGAATGAGTCTAGAATTCTTTCTGGAACCATTTCTGAGCTATCTATTATAAATAAGATGTCATCCATGTATCTGCTATATAAGCAGAAGTATGTGGGTTGTACTAGTATCTTTTCTTCTAGTTTTCCCACATAATAGTTAGCTAAGAGTGGGGAGAGTGGGGAGTCCATAGCTAGCCCCGATTTTTGAATGAAAAAAGTTTTCCGCTAGCTATGGGCTCCCCACTCTCCCCACTCTTAGCTAACTATTATGTGGGAAAACTAGAAGAAAAGATACTAGTACAACCCACATACTTCTGCTTATATAGCAGATACATGGATGGCATCTTATTTATAATAGATAGCTCAGAAATTGTTCCAGAAAGAATTCTAGACTCATTCAATGAATTAGATGATTCCCTTAAGTTCACTATTGAACTTCAAAAAGAAAGAAGAATAAACTTCTTAGATATTACTATCTATTATGAAGATGAAAAATTCCTCACTAGTTGGTATAAAAAACCAATGAATACTAAAAGACTACTGGATTTCAATTCGTATCATCCAGTTTCTATTAAGAAAAATGTAGCAAGTCAGTTTTTAGAAAAATAATAAAATAGTTTCTACTGCAGATAAAAAAGAAGCCCATAAAGAAGAGCTTAAAGTCATACTTGCAGAGAATAACTATCCTAAAGAAGAAATTGAGAAGCTTCTGAATTTTAATGGTACGAAGAACCCACAAAAGCAACAAGTAAAATTCACTAGAAAAATTTCTTATCACAAAGGTTTATTTGAGGCTTTAAAGAGAATTAGTAAAAAATACAATATTAGGCTAGCTCCAAGTTTAGAGAACAAAGTTAAAAAATTTTTCCCTAAAATAGTTCAAAGAGAAGAAGATATTTTAAAAATGCAAGGAGTAGTTTATGAAGTAAATTGTAGTTGTGGACTATCTTACATAGGTGAAACAGGTCGCAGACTAGAAACTCGTATAGCTGAGCATAAAGCAGCTATAAAAAATTGCTCCAACAAGACTGGATTAGATAGGCATGTTAGAGAAACTGGGCACAGCATGGATTGGAATTCCCTTAAAGTAATCAGTTTCCAAAGCAATTTCCAAAAAAGAAAACTGAAAGAAGGAATAGAGATTGAGAAAAATCAAAATTCCATCATCAATGACTGCAAAGGATTTTCCCTGCCTAACATCTAGCAGGATTTGTTGAAAAATAACCTAAACCGTCAAGGTTAACCGTAACCGTGATAGTGACAAGTAAAAAGTGACAACAAGACAGCCTGAAGAAGGAGAAGAGTTTTCTCCGAAAATTTGCTATTAATGAAAAAATTTCCTAGTAAATTCCCATAAGTTGCTTTAGATTATTAATTCAATTAAACTAGGAAGCCATTTCTCAACATGAGCTTTATTCAAATGATTTTGATTCTGGCAATCATCATGCAAGAAAACAAGGATAGAGATCTGGCAACAGCCTAAATGTTTCTTTTCCAGAACTTTTGGTGAAAAAGACTAAATATAGTTGTATTCTTATTTTATGTGACTTAGCATGAATTTCATTTTTATCACACACACACACACACACAGGGGTGGCAACTTTTTTATGGAGTGGTGCACATTCTTTCATAGAATAATTATTATCGATTATGTAAAATATGATATATCATCATCAACCATTGTGAATCCAATGCTGAACGAAGGACTCCCCAAGTTTCTTTCACAACTCACTGTCCTGAGCCACTCTTCAATGTCATCATATCTTTGAATTTCATACACCCATCTCCCCCGGGACTTTCTGGGTCTCTTCCTGTATACATACAATATATAGGATCTTTTCCTTATATACATGAATGATCTCTAGTTTTCTCCTGTGAAAAAGCAAGCGTAAGTCCGTGAAATGGAGCATTCGTTATAAATTTGTCCATCAGGGAATCTAAATCCAGATCAGTGGCTTCAGAGTGTGCGTGAAGCAAAGTTAGAGAATTCAACCTCTGTTGCGATATAGTTGAGCGCAAATATGTTTTCGATACCCTCAGAACTGAAAATGAGCGTTCAGCAGTGCACGATGAGACGGGAATAGTCAACAATATTTGCACTAATTTAAAAAATTCCGGTACCATGGTTTTTAGAGAACTATTGCTCTGCAAAAAATCCACGTTTTCCAGTTTGTTTACAGCATAGGCTTAACCACTGGGGTGGGGTGGGTGTCGGGGGTAAGGACGCTCCCAGATTTTCAGTCATATATATGTATATATATATATATATATATATAATGTGTGTATGTGTGATCGGACCCCCTCAGATTTTGAAACATGGTTACGCCACTGGTTTACAGCACCCTTTTTAATTTTTACAATCTCGAGAAACATGTTTCTGTGTAAAAGTAGTCTTTCGCCATCTCCTTCAAAATCGTCTCTGTACAAACTGATTACATCCTGTATGCTAGCACTTTCTTCTCAGACTACGAAATTTTCAATCTTATTGAGAATACTAGTGTTGCTAAGAGTTGAATCTTATTCTTAAGGAGGTAAGCACCTCGCCTAACACTAAGTAATATTGAGATCTATAATATTCACATGGGTCTTTGAATTGATAGTCTTTTGGGCATGAATCTTGCTGCTGGGGAATTTTTCTCTGGCATGGGAGCATTGCTTGTATAAATTTAACTTGTGAGCTTCTTCCACCAAAGAATTCCACATTTTTTTCAAATCCTGAGTTTCGCAAAGAAGCCAAGCAATCTACTGTTAAATTAACCTTTTCGTGGGACTCGTTTATACACAGATTCAATTTTCGCAGTTCAGCATTCAAAATTTCCACTTGTCACCTGAAAAAAGTAAAATTTCTTTAAAAGCCGGATGCTTTTGCTGCTACTGCAGCATCTATGAACCGGTGTCCGCTTATGTCGTAAAAAAATGTCATGAGAACTTTGTAGTTGCGCAAAAGAGTTTGAAGTGATTTGACACGCATAAACCATCTTAGTTGTAAATGAATTTATGGCACCTCTATTCATATTGTACTGTGGAATTAACTTTTTTACGGGTCTTATAGAGGTTATTCAAAAGTTGGTGGTCAAATTTTCGAAAAAGCAGGAGAATCTTCAGCTTGAAGACTTTTAAAGAATGCATCCCACTTTGGTAAGTCTCTCACAAAAGATATCATGTCTTTTAACACACCAATAAAGTTACGGAGACACACAACATTGTTCATAGCATCTTGAACGCATAGGTTAAGACGATGAGCCACACAATGAACAACCAAGGCTTGAGGTTCAACTTCTCTTACATTAGACTGCAGTCCCATAAGTTGACCACATACGTTACTTTCCCCGTAGTAACATTGCCGATGCAGTTTATACCCAAGACGAAACAGAGGATAACATCTTTCACGATATTACACAAAATTTTGGATTTTGTTTTGCTGTTTTCATAAAAACCCAAAAAGATTTTGTGCATTTCAGTATCTTCGGAAACAAAACGAAATGATATAGAGACTTGCTCATGCATAGCTACATCGCACATCTCGTCGAGTATGATGGGAAGAACTCAGTAGCTCTTATTTCATCAAGGTACTTTTGTACCACAGCTTCTGGCATTGAATTAAGTATCTCATTTACAGCGTCATGATGAAGCCATTTGTAATTTTTTTTTAAACAGGTATCCAAGTTCTGGGCTTCTTCAGCTCTCATCTGCAGTAATTGTTTTAAATTTGAATTGCCATCACTTCCATATCCTCTCAAAACTATGCCCTGTCGACTGAGAAATTTAATAGTGCTGAATTTTTTTTGAGAGCAACGCTTGCTTCTTGCATTTCTTTTTGCTTTGCGCTAGAAATCACACGTACAACACTGTCCTTATTTGTTAAAGAAGTTAAAGTAGACGTTGCATTTCTGTGATAGTCATCATTTTCGTATTTTCGAAAAGCATCCTTGGAGCGCACCCGAGCTTGAAAGCCGTGCTGCACAAAAGTTCGTGAGAACTCTGTGAGTTGCTGACCTTAGGCAAGGTAAGCTATTTTTCATGTGTTTTGGTGCAGATGTGGTAAATAGCTCTCACATCAGCATTTAGTCTTAGCCAAGGGAACTGAATTTTCCACTGCACTCGAAATTTATGTCCTGAAGCGTTGAGAACTGTATTCGTTCCGCACCCAGATTTATCTTGCGGGGATGGGCCAGTTTTATTTTGCCTTGATGGACAAGAGTGAATTTCACGCACTTCACTTTTTCAACTGCTTTGATTTTGCACTCATTGCGATTTTCATCATTTTCGTTGTTTCTTCTCCACGTTTTCACAAAAGAAAATAATGTTAATTGCCGCCTTTTGGAGCTCATGGCAAAATAATTCTATTCCGTCTAACACTTTAGTAATAGTATGTAAAACTGAAAACATATTGTATGGCGATATTTGAATGCTCTGCTTTTAAATCAACATCGATCTCACAGTACATTGAGTGTGAATGTTCTATTTAGTTCTTTTTCGTTTTCGGACACGCATTCGCATTGCCCCTTAGGCCTTCTTTACTTCGGAGATGTAGCTCATCAGACAAGGTCTTATTCCACGGATCTATTGTTTTCAATAACACATTTTCCGTGTCCTGATGCCTGAAGTTGAGGGGGAGGAGAGTAAGAGCATTTGCTATAACGTATGAAGCGAAAACCAAGGAAAACTTATAAGAATATTTTCCGCCTTTAGCCCTCTTGCGGGTACGCTACATCACGGATGGGTGGGGGAGGGAATGAATTTCGCTTTTTTTTTAAAGTGGTTTTTAGTATATATTCCCATGCTGACCAGCAGAGAACAATCCCAAACAGAAGTCCTCCTTCATAGCTCCAAGAAATTCTCACCCCAGCAGCGAGGTCTAAGTGTGAAGTAAGATAAGGAACCATTGAACCACCCGTTGAAAGCATGGCTGTAAACATCTGAGGAACACAGATTAGATGGAGTGCAATTAGGACACTGATTTACAGAAAGCGGGTTACTTCGACGTTGAAAGATCCCAGAGGGCTGCGTTTGCTTTTAATATGACTCTCATTTTTAGTTCAGCAATTCTTTGCTTTTTCTTTGCACCAGAAAGAAGTCTCCCCCTCCCCGCTGTCCAGCCCACATATTGGAAGAAGTCATTGAAACTATTGAAAGTCATTATCATACAATGCTTCTTACATACATGCTGCTGTAGCCTGTTAAGCAACCCTCAGCTCACCTGAAATTTGCCTTCTGGGATCAGGGGGTATTTGAGTTAGCGAATGGCGCATCACTTGGAAATTGAAAGATCCTAGTTAACTCTCTAAAACAGAATGCCTACTAGGCTTAACATATTTTATTTTTCATTTTCTGGAAGAAAAGATTGGGCAAAACACATACACACATCTCTATTTTTTCTGATGATGATGATGATAATAATACTTGTAACATGATAAATGAATTTGGAGTGGTGCATTGCAACACACAAATTTTCTGGCGTGGTGCATAAAAAAAAAAGTGACTATTGTATTGTGAGTGGTGCATTTGCACCACTCACAATACAATAGTCACTGCCCCTGCATACATACATATCATATCATTAAGATGTTCTTTGAGATTCAGAGATAAACTGTCAAATCATAGTTACTGATATTGTTGGATTTCACTTATGATACTGTTGATGTATCAAACATCTCCATTTACCATGACCTTGGCTCACAACTTGAGCTTTACTGATTTTTATCACATGTCTCACCACAAGACCTTTTGTACTTGCTAGTTATGACCTTTTTCTCTTGCAGGCATTCCTGAATTTAATCCTCCCCTGATTTGCTCGGCCTTCTTGCACCTTTATTTCTTGCCACTTGGGCTGAATAAATTCTCTTAGTTAGCACCTCATCACTCATTTAGCATGGCCAAAGCACCTCAAAAAAATTTCCCCACCCAATTAACATTTTGCTTCACATTACACATCTACAACACATCTTCATTCCTCACATGATCACAATGTGTTTGCCACAAAGTCCCGTAAATATTGTATCTCTCCAGAGCATAAACAACAACTGATTTTGCTATACCAAAAACACAATTCCATACACCTGAGTAAAAACAATTGCACTTTCATAAACAGCCATTCAGGACCTTTTTAGAGAACCCATCATTCTTGTGAAATCCTCATAAAGCAGCCATAACTTTCAGAGCTGAATTCACTTCTCTACTGATTTCACCATCTAATCTGGGTCATTCCACATGAAATCACCAGATTAAAAAAAAACTTGTAGTTTTAGGTTTTTTGATTTTCCTCATTTTGTTTATATGTTAACAGTTCAACATAAAAGTACCCTGAAAACAAAGTTTGGGATTTGTTTTCCCGACCCCTTAAACCTGTGAAAATGAGCTAAAATAAGGGTTATTGTTAATTAACGCAAATTGAGTTATTGTGGAGATAATGACAATGAGTGTCTAAATAGAGGTATTAACTTATGCATTCATATGTAATAACCTCATTTCCATAGCATAATAATTCGTCAGGTTGTAGGGAGGGCCAAAGTTCAAGGTAACGGTGCCGATTTCGCCACTTTTTGGCAACATTTTTATACCAGAAGGGTACTTAAACACAAAGTGAATATTTTTTCAGGCAATCCTCATATGTTGCTAAGAATGTTAAATCATATTTTAATATGTGTTATGTTTCCCTTTTTTAATCAAAAAATGTTTTATAACTGCAACATTGCCATATTTCCATTTATGGGATACAATAAATCAAAAGAGGTAGCAGATAAACACCTTATTTTTTCTGAGGACTATCTTCTATTGCATATCTAAATATTCTGAAAGTTTTGTTTTGTGTCTTGCAGTAGTTTCCAAAATAATGATAATGCAAATTTTTCCTTCGTGGTATGCAATATGGGCATACTTTCAGCATTTAATCTGACATGAAATAGTTAGTAATACATGCATTTAATAAATATGTTTACTTTAATGCATTAAAATTGTATATAATTGTTTTGCAAAGTAATAAGGCTAGTCACTGTTACTATGCATCTGCAATACCCCTCCCCCTTCATTTGTTTCCAAAAATGTTCCAAACAAATTCTTAATTGCATTCATGTTGTAGGTCTTTTTGCTAAAATATAATGTCCTTGCCCAGTTTTAAGGGTTTTAGAAAAGTGATGCGTTCATAAACTAACATGTCATCATTCACGGCAGTCTGATACGTCCATTTGAAGGACTTTCAGTGTTGGATGATACAATACAATCAGATGTTGCATCATCCACCTCAAGTAGCAGAACTCAACTCCACTGTCAATTCAGTCAGCTTAGAACCTTTGAGGGTGAAACATCCAAGTTTCTTAGCTTTGTTTCTTATAATATCAGTGTTGTAAATATGTGTAATTTCTATGCAAATCAGATTTGCTGAATTAGTTTTAAAGTTGTGTAATCCAATTTTTTGATTAATACTAAAACTTCAGAAATTATTTGCATCATAAGTGTATTTGGTAATGCAGTGTTGTGTTGGTGTCTTGACTGAGGAAGACTGCACTAATGCATCATACAGCTCTTTCAGAAAAATGATTAAAATTTGTGAGTATTTACGTGAGCAACAGAAATTATTAACAACGAGAATTAAAGACAATATTCAAAGTGTATGTGAGCACCATAAAATTAAATATTTGGATGAATACCACCACTCATATAGAAATACGTGTTATGATTCATACAGTATCCATACAAAAATAATAAAGAAATTATTGTGCGAGATAACTGTTAGCTTTGCTGAAGAACACTCACATCTGGAACTACAGTTTGTGCCTGGTAAATCCCTATGTTTTAACTGTCAAAAAACGGTCACTAAGAATGACAAGACTCATCATAGAACAGGAAAATGCAAGAAAGTAAATTACAAGGAATCATGCTCTGAATCTGATATTTCAGACCATGATGCTGAAATTGATGAGAATAGCTTGTATGAATCAAAACATGTTAAATTGGAATTAGTTAATCTAGCATGTAGCATTTTAGGAATTTCTTCAGTGAAAGCTCAAACTTTGCCAGCACAGAGGATATATGCTGCCGGGTATATATCCTCTGTGCTGGTAAAGGATATATGCTGCCGTATCAACTCAACACAGTGACTTGACTTGGCCATCTCAGATTTTAATGAAATTTGGTACATAGGTGGCGTGGCCTCTATATAGATTAAGAAAAATACCAAATTTCATCGTCATATATCCAACGGTTTTGAAAATACAGCTGTATAAAATGTCCAAAAACACCCCAAAATCGGAAGATTGATATGTTTTTAAATTGTGATTGCAGCTCCCCTAATTAAGATAGAGAGATGGGAAAGGTATCTTTTTGTAGTATTTTTTATGCTCTTTTATTTGACGTACAACACCATAGGGGCTAAGATTAAAATAAAAATCAAATTAAATTTAAATTCTGAATTTTTCAAAATGCAAAGCTCCAAAAAATTCGAATTTTTTTTAAAACAATCTTTTATATGTTTGGTATTTGATTGTGTGAGTTGTAACTTGGGATGATAATGGGCTTACTTAAAAAGCTATATTCAAATTTAGCCTAACACAAGAGTTTGATGAAAAAAATAAATAAATAAACATGTAAACTGAAAATAAATTTGGGCTAAATCTTAAAAAAAGTTTCATTAATAACAATAGATATAGTATTTTTGTTATTTAAAACCATTTATTTAAACAATGTTTTATTTTTAATTGATTTGTTTAAAATCTGAGACTACATGGGTTTAAAAATTTTATTAATTTCATTATTCAGAATTTGTAATAATTCACAATACAATATAAAAAAAAAAAAAATAAAAGACTGCAGTTGTACTGTAGGCTGCATTTTGCTTTGGACAAAACTCTGCATGTTCTGACTTGAAAAACTGATTCTGTTGTTTAGATCATTGGTAACAAGACCCAACAAGCAGCAACTTGCATTCCTACCTTGCAGACCTCAGTCTGTTTTAGGTTTTGATGGTGATCAGATGTGTTTCTCAGTCTGCTTTAGGTTTTGATCATGATCATATGTGTTTCATGCAGTGAAAGTGATATGTGTTTGAAAACTTTTGTGGTTGAAAACTTTAAATTGAATAAAGTATATCCTTTTCAGTTTTGAAACTAGACTTTTATAAATTGAAGCTGTGCAGGATTTTTTAGGAAAAATAAAAAGAACAGGTAATGGGAGGCAGTTATTTTACTACATTGGCGGAAAAAAAAAATCCCAACACCAAGAAGGGGTTGTGTTAGATAAACGACAGTTGGTAAGCGGTGAGAGTACATCTGTAAGATGACGTCTATGCAAATTTCGCGCTTGGCGCATACATGTGGCGCTAGTAGCGCCCCTCAGAACATGCAAAGCAGGTTTGCTGTAAATACGCGCTGTAACGTTCGTGAGCGTTAGTTATCGTTGAGATTCGACGTAGAGCGTTGATGTTAGTCAAAAATGCCTTTAAGAAGACGAAGAAGCCATTATCAACAGCTCACGGAGTTTGAACGAGGTCGTGTAATAGGGCTACGAGAAGGTAGATTTTCTTTCCGCAATATTGCAGAACGACTTGGCAGGAATGTAGCTACTGTGCATGATTGTTGGCAGCGGTGGTCAAGGGAAGGTACTGCCTCAAGAGGACCGGGTTCCGGCCGGCCACGTGGCACTACTGAGAGGGAAGACCGCCGTGTATGGCATATGGCCGTGGCGCATCGTACCGCGTCTGCGGCAGCAATTCGAGCTGCAGTTACCACCACAGTGACACAACGAACTGTTGCAAATCGGTTACTTGAAGGACAGCTCGGAGCCAGATGCCGTGTAGCGTGCATTCCACTTACTGCAAACCACTGCTGTTTGCGACGTCAGTGGTGTCAAGCTAGAGCTCATTGGAGGACGGAGTGGAGATCTGTTGTGTTTTCTGATGAAAGCTGGTTCTGCCTGGGTGCCAGTGATGGCCGTGTGTTGGTTAGAAGGAGGCCAGGTGAGCGCCTGCAACCAACCTGTCTGCGGCAGAGACACACTGGACCTACACCTGGAGTTATGGTCTGGGGAGCAATTTCCTATGACAGCAAGAGCACTCTCGTGGTTATCCCCCGCACCCTGACGGCACAGTTGTACGTCGGTCTGGTGATTCAACCTGTTGTGCTGCCATTCATGAACAGCATTCCAGGGGGTCGTTTCAAACAGGATAACGCTCGCCCGCATACCGCTGTTGTAACCCAACATGCTCTACAGAGTGTCGACATGTTGCCGTGGCCTGCTAGATCACCAGATCTTTCACCAATCGAGCACGTATGGGTCATCATTGGACGAAAACTCCAGCGTCACCCCCAACCAGCTTTAACCGTCCCTGTATTGACCGACCAAGTGCAACAGGCATGGAACTCCATCCCACAAACTGACATCCAGCACCTGTACGACGCAATGCATGAACGTTTGCGTGCTTGCATTCAACATTCTGGCAATTACACTGGTTATTAATGTACCAGCATTTCACATTTAAAATGGCTCTTCTCGCACTTACAATAAGCTGTGATCTTGAAACCTTAATCGATTAAATATGTTACCTATACAAATGTATTGCCGCCATTTCATTCCTCTACAACTATTTTTTCATGGTGTTGGGATTTTTTTTTCCCGTCAGTGTATTTGAATTTTACATTTTATGCACAAATAATCAACAATGGAAAGTACAAGATATGCAGTAATACAATGTTTCAATCCATTTAAAAAAGTTACCATAGAGTAAGTAAGGGATAAAAAAAAAAAGCTAAGAAATGTGACAGACTGGATGTTGAAAAATTTTGATGACTTATCAAAAGAGACTAAAGTTTGTGATTCTTGCAGAAAGCAGCTGAAAACTTAAAAAATTAGTCAAGAAGCAAATTAAACCTGTGCTGATGAGAAAATGGACGAAAATTTTACATCTACGTCAGAAGTAATTGAAACACTGAATACTTCGCTCCATGAATTGGGTGAATCACCTGTCAATAAGAAAAAGCTAAAATCTAAATGTTATGCTTCAACCAAAATTTAAAAAATCAGTTCTGCTATGAAATGGAAGCTTTTTACAAATATTCAAGAGTCATCTGATGACGAGGATGCAATACTTCACGACTCTCTTATGGGCAATCTTAAAAGTAATTTTTCTAACTGCAGTAGAGATAAACATTTGATGATTTTGACTTGCTTACCAGAGTGATGGAGTGTTAGGAAAATCATGCAAGAGTTCAGTGCTCCTAATTATATGGTAAGACAATCAAAAAAAATTCTGAAGGAGAAAGGAATTTTGGAAAGCCTTAATAGAAAACCAGGTAAGAGTCTCTCTTCTGAAGTAGTTGAAGTAGTAAGATCGTTTTACCAAAGTGATGAAATTAGTCTGGTTTTACCTGGAATGAAAGATTGTGTTTCTGTTAGAACTGAAAACGCAGATAAAGTTAAATTGTCAAAGAGGCTGATTTTATGTAATTTCACAGAAGCTTATAAGTCATTCAAAGATAAATTTGCAGGCACGAAAGTCAGTTTTTCCAAATTCGCAGAGCTCAGACCAAAAAACTGTGTCCTGGCAGGGTCTAGTGGTACTCATGCGGTATATGTATGCACCACGCACCAAAATGTAAAACTGATGATGGAAAATGCAAGAATTGGTTCACTAACAAATGGACAATTATCTTCCTACAAACATTGTCTTGCAAGAGTATTGTGCAACCCTGCTTCCATAGATTATCCTTTGGGGAAGTGTCCCGCCTGTCCTGGGAATGAGGAAGTAAGAAATGTAATGGAACACGGTTTTGAGGAGAACTTGGTTGAAAAACTAACTTTTCGCCAATGGATTACAGTTGATAGATGCAGCTTGGAGACATTAGGAAAATCAACTTCAGCTTTTATTGATTTGTTTTGCAAAAAACTGTCTGCTTTGGTCAGACATGACTTCATTGCTAAGCAGCAAAGCTCTTTTATGAATGGTACTAAGGAAGACCTCGAGGTCTCAGAATTTCTCGTCATTTGTGATTTTGCCAAAAATTATAGTTTTCTTCTTCAAGATGAAGCCCATAGCTATCACTGGACCAGTGGGCAAGCCACAGTCCACCCATTTGTCATCTATTACAAAACAGAAAAGACTGAACGTGTAAGTTTTGTAGTAATTTCTGAATGTTTAGAGCACAACACAATTGCACTGTACTGCTTCCATAAAAAACTTATTAACTTCTTGAAAAGCAAGTTTAGTGACAACAATGTCAAAAAAATTTACTATTTCTCTGACGGGTCTGCCGCCCAGTACAAAAATTGGAAAAATTTCACAAACTTATGTTTCCATCAAGATGACTTCAACATTGATGCTGAATGGCATTTTTCAGCAACAGCACACGGGAAGGGGCCATGTGATGGCGTTGGTAGAACGGTGAAAAGGTTAGCTGCCCGAGCCAGCTTACAACGCCCTTACGAGAATCAAATTCAAACACCATTTCAGTTGTACGAATGGGCAATTCAGAACATTTTTGTGGGAAACTTTACAAAGAAAGGTGACTTGATCACGCTAGTTACGTTAACTAAAACTTTTACAAAAAGTTCGTAAGTTGGAAGCTTTCGACCTTATCTTAGGCTCCATTGGCGTGATGAAGACCTAAGATAAGGTCGAAAGCTTCCAACTTACGAACTTTTTGTAAAAGTTTTAGTTAACGTAACTAGCGTGATCAAGTCACCTTTCTTTGTTAATATTGTTACGTGTTTTGCCCATAATCGTCAGGAAACTTTACATATGTAAGTCAAGAAGAATACATAGAAACAGACCAATTTTTGGAAAATTGCCTAGGCAAGTCTCTAACAATACAAGGTACCCAGAAACTTCATGCTTTTATTCCTATCCCATTGAGTAATTCAAAAATAAAAGTGAAGATGTTCTCAGGATCAAACGAGTCAGCTACTGAAAAAGTATCAGCATTATAAGACAGACTGCAAATAACAGAAATTAGT
The DNA here is from genome assembly GCA_039090855.1 of Macrothele yani. Taxonomy (NCBI): domain Eukaryota; kingdom Metazoa; phylum Arthropoda; class Arachnida; order Araneae; family Macrothelidae; genus Macrothele; species Macrothele yani. The sequence goes on from CM076995.1 coordinate 102,663,969, forward strand.
GGTTACATAAAAATAATCTATGAAAACAACTGGTGGGTAGCGTATGTTCTAGCAAAAGAAGAGAGTAAGAATGAAGTTAAGGTCTCTTTTTTACATCCAGCTGGTCCATCTACATCCTTTTCCTACCCTAGCCCACAAGATGTATTATGGCTTCCTGTAAGTAACGTCTTGTGTAAAGTAAATCCTGTGACTCCAACAGGAAGACTACAATCTCTCTGAAACAGAAATACACCAAACTACTGAAGCTTTTAAAGACTATATCAAGGATCTACAGGTGGGATTTCACTTCAAAACAATGATGCAACTTTTTTTTTAATTTTAGGAGATTCTGCTTTAAGTGACGATCTAAGTTTAAGATTAGGAATATAATTTGCATAAATGTAAGCAATTCAATGCCATATGTTATTATTATTTTGATGCGTTTCTTGAGCAGTAATTGAAATTACTTTTTAAAGTCTGTTTATTTTTTTTATATTGTATTGTGAATTATTACAAATTCTGAGTAATGAAATTAATAAAATTTTTAAACCCATGTAGTCTCAGATTTTAAACAAATCAATTAAAAATAAAACATTGTTTAAATAAATGGTTTTAAATAACAAAAATACTATATCTATTGTTATTAATGAAACTTTTTTAAGATTTAGCCCAAATTTATTTTCTGTTTACATGTTTTTTTAATTTTGTTTTTGTTTTTCAATAAACTCTTGTGTCAGGCTAAAGTGGAATATAGCTTTTTAAGTAAACCCATTATCATCCCAAGTTACAACTCACACAATCAAATACCAAGCATATAAAGATTGTTTTAAAATAATTTCGAATATTTTGGAACTTTGCATTTTGAAAAATTTAAATTTAAATTTTAAAATTTGAATTTAAAAAAAATCTTAATTCCTATGGTGTTGTACATCAAATAAAAGAGCATAAAAATACTACAAAAAAATACCTTTCCCATCTCTCTATCTTAATTAGGGGAGCGGCAATCACAATTTAAAAACACATCAATCTTCCGATTTGGGGGTGTTTTTGGACATTTTATATAGCTGTATTTTCAAAACCAGTGGATATATGACAATGAAATTTGGTAGTTTTCTTAATCTATATAGAGGCCACCTATGTACCAAATTTCATTAAAATCTGTGATGGTGAGGTAAAAAATGTCTTCAAATTGTGTTGTTGATATGGAATCACTCTGCCATAGAAAAAAAAGTTACCCAAATATCTGGTAATGTTTCACATAAACTGCATGATTTGTTTGAGGTTTATAATGAACCCAGTACTTCAAAAATCAAAGGACACAAAACAACAGAATGAATATAAAACATTAATTTCTAACCTTAAAACAAACATAATGTTACTAGTTTTGAAGAAAAGGTCAGAATTATTAGCTTGCTTCCACAATCATGGTCAATCTCAAAAATGTATGCGCAATTTGAAGTCAGTGATACCTCGTACGAACAACAAGAAGAATTGTACAAAATCATGGTGTATTGCCAAATTTTACTCACCAAAAACAAAGTGGCAAGAAGATTTCAGATAATACCTTATCCCAAGTAATCAGTTTTTATGAGGATGATGAATGCAGCAGACTGAGTCCAGGAATAAAAGATTTTGTCACCATAAGAAACAACTTGGGAGAAAAAGAACAAAGACAAAAGCGGCTAGTACTTTGCAGCTTAAAAGAACTGTATGATAGGTTTAAAGAATTGCATTCAGAGGCAAAAATTGGATTTTCCGAATTCTGTGAATTGCATCCAAAATGGTGTGTGCTAGCTGGGGCACCAGGCACACATTCAGTAAGTGTGTGCTGTATACATCAGAATGTCAAGATGATGATTAATGGTGCAAAACTTAATTATACTTACAAGGAATTGCTTTCACAGATGGTTTATAGCAAGAACAATGAAGTGTGTATGCTTCACGGATGTCCACTCTGCTCTGTTCCAGATTTTGTTTTAGAATGCTTGGATTCATTCCAAGATGATATATTCCAAATATCCTACAAACAATGGGTTACAACAGATCAATGCACTTTAGCGACAGTTGTGAAGCCATATGCAGAATTCAAGGAAAATTTACTCAGGAAACTTAATACTTTGGAAAAAAAAACACATCATTACATAGCAACAGAGCAATCACGTTTCCTTAAGACCAAGAAAGCACTCCTAAATTCTGAAGAGTGTATACTACTTTGCGACTTTTCAGAAAACTTTACTTTTGTGGTACAAGATGAAATTCTATCGTACCACTGGGTATATCGCCAAGCTACTCTTCACCCATTTGTTTGTTATGTTAAAGCTCATGACAAATTACAACAAGTAAGTTTTTGTGTAATTAGTGATTCAATGACGCACAATGCATCATCAATACATACATTTCTACAAAAACTTTTACCCATCTTAAAAGACCATCTTCCCAATGTGAAAAGGGTAATTTATTTTACAGATGGTGCTGGAGGACAATATAAAAACAAAAACAAAAATTGTTAATCTAGTTTACCATAAGAAAGATTTCAACCTAGAAGCTGAATGGCATTTCTTTGCCACTTCTCATGGAAAAAGGCCATGTGATGGAATAGGGGGTACTGTGAAGCGACATGCAACAAGGGCATCCTTACAACTTATTGACTAACATATTTTAACACCAGAAGACATGTTCAAATACTGTACAGAAAAAATAAAAGGGATACTATTCCTTTTTGTATCACAAAAAGATATTGATGAGCAAAATGCCATACTTGCAGATAGATATGCTTCTGCTTTAAAAGTAGCAAACACTAGGATTCATCATTGCTTTATTCCAATGGAGAACAATAAATTAAGAATTAAACTTGTGTCAAGCAACAAGAAATATGAAGTTGTTAACATATCTGAAGTTTTTGCAAATACAGAACTTGCAGAAGAATAAAAAAAAAATAAATGGTGATTACATTGCATGTGTGTATGAATCAAAATGGTGGCTTGGCATTATCAAAGAATGTTCTGAAGAACACAGAGATTTTAAAATTCAGTTTTTTCATCCACCAGGGCCAGAAACATCATTTTCTTTAAAAATTGAAATATTCCAGACACGTGTTGCTTACCTATGAGGTCTGTTTCTGGAAACACATCACATTTCATACATGTTGTTAGGTCCTCGTCGATGTCTTTGTCCTTCAGTCCGTTGTAGAGAACACAGAAACACTCAATACAAACACATTACACTAGGTAGAAATGGAAGATCTTAAACTTTGGACATCGAAACACCAAGTAAAATCCATTAAAAATGCTCGAAATTTTTTGCCCAACACTTTGGGCATCATTGGAAGCTTGCTGATGTCCCCACCGATGTTTGTGGTGCACCTATCACCTTTGAAGTGCGATACTCTGATACTGCCTTCATCGGAGACACTGTCAGAGATACGACTCTTAAGACCATGCTGGTGCCATCTATGTGTTCAACCTTTATTTATTTGTTAATGGTCGCCGATGCATTCCTTATCTTCATATTTTCTTTTTCCTGTGTTATCTTTTCTTTTATGCCGATTTTTCAGGTGTTCAGTTTCCTGCCTAATTAACTCTTTCCAGTGACTGGATAACGTATTGGGGTCATTATGATTACATACCCTCTTCTTATTTTTATAGATTAAAATAGACTCCTCGTTTCTCAGATGTCTCTCTGATCTATTATTCCTTTTTAACATCTTAATCTCTTCAAATTTTGGGTAAGTTTGGTTATCCATACAGAATTGTACTAAGGCAGTTTTGGCTTTTTTTTTTTTTTGCCAGTTCGAAATATGTTGTTTAAGCCTTTTTTTTAAATTTTTCTCAGTACTTCCTATGTAGGAGATTGGTGGTATGTGAGCAATACGAATTTCATAAGTTCCTGAAGCCTCTAATATCTTGTTTCCAGTCTTGTTAATCGTCAGACTCTTCAACGAGTTCACTGAGCACCCTCAAACTATATTTTGCACATTGTTTATTGATTTCTGTAGTGATACTTTCTAAGTATGGGAGAGCTCCTATATATTTTAATTTTTTAGATCCTTTCCTTTGAACTCTAGATTTGTTATTCTCATGACCTTTACTTTCCCTAGCCTCATAGCTTTTAGTCTAGTAAATCCATTTATTTACAAGCTTATCAGGGTAACTGTAATCCTGGGCTATTTTTCTTATATATGATAGTTCTAGATTCTTTAATTTGTTATGTGATGTATGAGTATATGCTCTTCTAATCAAGTTCACTATCCTATTTTTTTTTTTATTTTCGTATGATAGGATGGTGTGATGAATATGGGATAAGTACTGGAATATATGTGTCTTTCCTGAAGACAGTGTGGTCAAAGTTTATTTTATTCTTCATCAGCATGATGTCTAAAAATGACAGCTTTTGATTTTCTTCAAATTCTATTGTCAATTCTATGGAGTTGCATATTTCAGTGAAATGTTTTGCCAGCCTTTGTAATTTGATTCTATTAAGCTTTGATATTATAAATATGTCATCGACATATCTTGCATATAACAGGGGTTTCGCAGGTATTATCATGCCAACAATGTCCACTGCACTGTTTGACACCATGTAAGACAAGTGAACTAAAAAGATCCCTTCTTTGCTTCTAGTTTGCTGTTGTTTTTTGTCAGTGGATATGAGTTAAAATTGTTATTTTCTTAATCCTCTTTGCAGGCCCTTTATGTAAGCATTGCTTAACCATGCTTAACTCATGAGGATGCACACTACAAGTACGTAGTACCCTATGATGCACGGTGGGTCGAAAAGTCCTGGTCAACAGTGTTCGTCATGTGAAACAGTAATGAATGATTTTTTTTTAATGCATGAAACATTTTTACTGACAAATCAGACAAATTGGCCAATGTTTCCATAAAAATATATAAGATAAAATTAAAAACACAGTTCAGTAACATACATTGCACACAGAAATTATATGTTCACCGCATACATTATTTCTCTCACGTTTAGCACAACAGGTTTTCGATTTCCTGTCTTTTGCATTGGACAGATATGACATCATTTTCTGGCTGTGCATTTTAGCTTCTTTTTCGGTAGTTCTTCATTATCTATAGAACAATGTGCTGCTAATTGTTCTCACACTTTTTGAGTAATTGATAGCTGTGAACTTCTTGTGTGTGTTCCTTGAGAAGTTCCAGAGCAAGGTCTTTCAAAAATAGTAGTCTTTTTTTATATTGAGTAACAGGGTGTTTGGCTTTTCTTTGTGACATTTTATGATATTGTCTTTTGCGATGAAGTATTCTTTTGATAGAATGTCCGCATCATTGTCAAGAGTCAAGATCTTCCGAAGATGATTGATGATCACTAAAATGTTCATCATCAGCTATTTCTTCATCATCTTCATTTATAGAATTTCCATTGGTTGATACTTCCGCTAGCAGAGTTTCGAGTCATTTCGTCTCATCTTTATAGCTCAAGTATCTGTGCATTTTTGCTTTTGTATGCTGTGCAATCAACCTCCGAACTAAGGACACAAAGACAAGTGCAGGACCTGAATGACCCCAACAATGACCTTTCACACAACAGACAGGTTCTGACTGCTTGCAGTTACTATAATTGAAAAGTTGATGACCTTGATTACAGCTACCATGGAACTGGACCACTTTTTATTGAAGGGAGGTATTTCTGCAGTCAATTTTAGTAATGCTCGGCCTGCTACATATCCTCATGGGTTAACTGTAGTTTCTCCACTGGTACCTGGTACAGTGTCATCAGTTTCTGTGTTTTGTAAAGCATGATGTCCAAATGCATTGATGTCCAGTTTTAATTGCCAGCAATGTATTTAATAAAAAGAATGACCTGGTGTTAATGGCATGATGGTGTTGCAGCTGTAAGGCATTGAGTTAAAATTTTCCCAAACTAATTTAAAGTACTCTGAACATTTTTTTTTTTAATATTATTATGACTAACCTGTGCTTGAAAAGTATCGTGGGATTCAACGATACTAGGAATTTGTAATTTTCCTGTAATGGTGAGCTTTCAATGGTATTTCCGTGTACAAATTGGATTTCTTCTAAGTATTAAAAGTTTGTAAGCAATTATAAAACATCAAGTAGAATACACCAAGAACAACAGCTGTAATGTATGAAAAGCCTATTTATTGGCATAATATATAGAGAGAACTCAATCCAAGCTTTAGCAGCTTGATCAGGTGGTTGTTCACTCTAAAGTAAATGAGCAGTGGTTCAGACTAAAAATTCAAAACTTAAACAATATAAAACAAGATAGATGTTTAGATTAAATATCATGCATGCGACATCAGTTAACTAGATTTAAGAGCACAGAACACTCATAAGCGTGTGCTGAACAGTAGGAAGGTCGGTGGAAATGTCCTCTTCGCAAACATTCAGGTTGGTAAAAATCTCAGCCATTTCCCTGAATGAAAATTGCTTCATACACAAAGTATATAGAATACTAAATATGTAATTACATGCTGGAAATTTTTCAGTTTGTTGTACAAAGCCAAATATATGATTGCATGCTAGAAATTTTTCAGTTCATTTTACAAAAGCGAATATATGATTACATGCTGGAAATTATTTGTAAAACACGATAGATGCTTAGATCAAACCTGTGCAAGGTTTGATCTAAGCATCTATCATGTTTTATATTGTTGAAGTTTTGAATTTTTAGTCAGAACCACTTCTCATTTCCTTTTAAATGAGTCACTGTGATGAAGCCACCTGTCTGGTGTGTGAAGGCTTGCATTGTGTTCTTACATGAATTTACACCAATAAAGGGATTTTTCATATGTTACGGTTATTAAACGTTTGATTTGAACAATTCTATTTGTATTCATTTGAAGTAAGCATAACCAAAATTTCCATAAATTCTTAACTTTTCTGGTGAAAAACTTATTTGCTTAGCCACATAAATGTTTTTAATTCAATATCTCGGCTTCTACAGTTTGGATCACAAAATTTCAGCTAGGTGTAACCAGGATTGATATAATTCTTATACTTCCTGATTTATTAGACGTGCTCTTCTCCCACTGGGTGGGAGAGCTATTGACACTATATGTGTGCCCATAAAAATCGCATTTGAAGAATTACTTTTGGGTCATTCCATGTCAAATCAACAAATGGTCCAAGCTGCCCCACCCCAGATTTGAATGATTATTTTTATTTCAGCAGATACATGAGAAAAACTCTGTTTCCCCAAATTTCAGGCTTTAGATATTAAAATTGGTTGAGGAAAAAATATTTTAAAATTATGCAAGTTAGGGCCCCCAGGACACATACGCCCTCCAAACCAAGCACCTCGTATCCCTTTCACAGGCTTCACCAAATTTCTGGGGGAGGGGGAAGGGCATACATAGTTTGCCATTAAACACAACATGAAGCATAGAAATTGCGAGCAAATCCCTTTCCTTGAACACTTGTCTGCGCTCTTAGAAACTTGGGGAGGGTGAATGGGTGAATTCACCCCACCCTCCTGAAAATTCGTGGTCGTGTATAGAATCATTATGTAAAGCATGGTTCTAATATTTACAGCTCTACGTCCATTTTAGCATTTTGGGGGAACCCCCCCCCTCCCCCGAGCTCACGGACCTCGCAGGCGCTTCAAGGGGAACAGCCTGGATACATTGACAGACTCCAGCGGCCCAGAATCTAATATTACGAAAGTTGGGAGTTGAGCCCCCACACACACCAAGTGTACCTCGGATCCTCGGCAATTTATTTCTTCAAATTAAAGTACAATTCTCGCTTGGCTTACATGGAACGTTTTCGTGAAATTCGTTTGGAGTTCCCAATTCAATTCTCAATATAGGCCCAGAAACGGCAATCTTTATAGCAGCCCCCCCCCCTCCCTTGAACTTTTGTGGCCAAGTTGCTGAAAGATGTGTGGCAGGGTTGCCGGTAAATTGCCACACCGGAAAACTGCGACACATCGGTGTTCCTGTGTGGCAGTTTACAGTGAACCGTTTGTTCTGGGGGTATTTCTTCCGGGGGCATTTTTTCCGCTTTTCAGTTTTCAGGGGTATTTTTACCGTTTACCCCCTGAACAGCTCTTCACCATGTAATTGAAAAGGAGAAACTTGCGATTTCCTCTCATTGGCTTCATTTGTTCATTGTAGCATTCTCAAGTGTTTAAAATAGAGGTCCAACTCTAAATTCTGCATTTTCTTATGTTTTTCTGATCAGTTGAGACATATAGGGCTGCCACTCAGTTCAAGCAGTAAAAAAAGTTGAAAAAGTAACAAAATATTTTAAAAGTAACCTATCTATTGCGCAAACAGTAACCAAAAGTAACCTATTCTATTTGATTTATTTTTGCAAAAAGTACCCGAAAAGTGTGTGTGTGTATATATATTATTATTATTAATGTCCTCCTCATCACCCCTTATAGCCATCTGATCCACCCACTTTATTTCTATTTTATTTTTTAAACTACTTTTTATACTTATACATGAATAGGAAAGTAATTTAATTATAAAAATATGGAGCAAACATGTGACAAATGTAGTTTGTTTATCAAAAAAATGCACTAAAATAATTTATTTCTTATGGAAAAAGTTGGTAATAATTATGTAAATTTTGCATAAGTTCTGCTTTGTTATACTTTAGATTTTCCTTAATAATAACACATGAATAGAAAAAGTAATATAATTGCAAAAAATAATGGAATGAACATTATTAGTGACAAATGTAGTTTATTTAATTAGTAACAATGTACTAAAAATATTTATTTTTTCTAGAAAAAGTTTGTAATAAGACGTGTCCTCTGCTTATCTTAATTATTCTGCATAAGTTCTGCTCCTTTACAAACGAGATTTTCCTGTTCTTTTACAACTATCATTCCTTCAAGCATTGCTTGGGCAATCTTTGCTTCCCCAAGATCATTTCTGTCCAAAGCTTTCTTTAACTTCGAATGCACTTCTTCAAAAAGCTTGTCACTGGTTGTTTTTTTCTCATTATAATCTTTTTTAATTATCTTCAGATCTTCTTGTAGTTTTTCAATACACTGTTTTTTCTTTTTAATTTCTAATTCACTTTCTTCTGTAATCTTGGCATACTTCTCTTCTTCCTTCTTCTTTAAGTTCAACTGTTGCTCCATGTTTTTATTCTCTAGATGTGTCATGTAGGAAGAGTGGGCAGATCTTGCGAAAGCCAGTAGTTTCCTGGTGATTGGGATTAATCCTGGTTTGTTTTTGTAGTTTTTTTAAAGCACATTGAATATTAATTCGTGCATTTAACATATGCACTGTCATGGATGCTTTGTCATCAGCCAAAATTCTACCAAATTGAGAAAAACCTAAAATAAAACTTTTAGCATTATATCCAAGCACTCCTGTTCCAGAAGCTATTGAAATTATCATTAAGAAGTTGCAAAATCTTAAAATTTTAAATAACACACAAATTCATGAATTCAAAAAAGTTTTATTCTATTTATATGAAAATAATATTTTTACATACAAGAACAAAATATTCAAGCAAAATTCAGGAGGCCCCAATGGGCTCACCATTATCAACTTTATATGCTGAGGTTGTGATGAACGAGATTGAAGAAAATGTCCTGCATCGTATGGAAGAAAAACCAGAAGTGTACTGTCGATACGTGGATGATATTTTCATTCTATCAAAACTGAACGAAGAAGAATTAAGAAAATTAACAAAATGTTACAGCTCTTTATATAAACCCAACTATAGAACTCACAGTTGAAATAGAAAAAAATAATGCAATAGCCTTTTTGGACGTACAAGTTATCAAATCCACAGATAAGTTACTATACAGGGTTTATCGGAAAAGTTCATTTGTTCCTGTTCTAATCCCGTACAATTCGGCACATCCTTATCCTCAAAAATGCAATAGTCTAAAAACCTTAATTAAAAGAGCATATACGCACTCTAAAAATAGTCAGTTCATCAATGAAGAAATCAAATTCATAAAAAAAATTGCAGGTAGCTTTGGTTATTCTAACCATTTAATAAAAAAATGGAACACAGAAGTAATAAAGAAAATAAAAAATAATGCTGTAGTAAATAAAAAAGAAGTCAAATATTTAAATGGTTTTCCTTACATTAAAGGTACTACCAATGAAATTAATAATATTTGTAAAAAGCATAACATTCAAATTGGAGGAAAAGTAAATACCATCAAAAATATGGTAATAAAAAATAATGAAAAAATAAAAATGTTAGAAAAAGCAGGTATTTACTCAATTCCTATTACTGAAAATCCTCCAATGGCTTATATAGGAAGTACCAAAAATAAGCTTAAACACAGATTAAAAACAAGACGTAAAAAATTTGGCAGAAAAAAGAAGAAAAAACAGCACTTATTCAATACTGTCTGGCTAACCAAAAATATCCTAAGTTCGAAAATATAAAAATCATTAAAAGCTGTAAATCCGAAAAACACCTCAGAATAGCAGAGTCGGTAATGATTGAAAAAAATAGGGCAAAAGTTTGCAACCATAATGACCCTAATATTTTGAGAAACAGCTGGAGAAATTTAATTAAAATTGAGCAAAAAAATAAATGAAAAAGTTCAAAAAATGAGATCAGTGACCAACAAGAGATGGCGCCACAACGCCCAAGAAGAAGCGATAGCCGATAACAGAAGCAGCCCGCGAGAACCACCGAAATGCCCAGCTGACACGGTCCGTGCTAGTCGGAGCAAAACGTCCCCTAGATGACAGTAATGGATTATTACCGAAAGTACTCGGGTTATGAAAAGTTATTGAAGTAAATGAGGAGGCAGCAAAGGAAAAAAACTCATTTAGTGACGAGGCCAGATAAATACCAACAGGGAAAAAAAAAAAAAAAAATGAAGTGTACCCGCAACTAAATGAAAAAACCCCATGCCGCATCTACATAACGGAAATAAGAATTGAAAGCCAAGCCCCACGTGCGGTAAGTGTTAATCGAACTTTACCAACAAAAAGGGAAGTTCAAAAATGCAAATGCATTAATGCACGTTAAAATAACCTCCAATATCGGAAGTAATTTGAAACCAAAGGAAATGTTGTGAATCTATATAACAGACATATAAGTCATCAATTACAAAAGGCCTGAGAGTAATATCTGCTCATAAAGCATGTGAACTTTCAACAAAATCAAAAAGCCATATAAAACCTAGTTGGAAAATCTGTCCAACCTGTGCACCTATGAACGTGAGCCAGATTCTAACTCATCAGGTAGTGACAATGATTTTGCATGAAATTCGAAGCAGAAACTTTAATGAAACAGTTACGCTTTTGGGATGTTCTCCAAAAAAAAAAAAAAAAAAAAAAAAACCCTTTTGGCACACACTTTTGGTCAGAAAGGGAAGACAAATGTTGGATTCCTGAATGCAGACTGCTTGTAAAGTTAACTGCCCAACGACACCAAGTGGAAAGCAATATTATTTTAATGACTCAAGCTTGCAAAATGTGAAATTGCTGTTTGTTAAAAACCAAAGGAAATATGAAGTCTAAGAAAGCTTAAAACAGGGGAGTAAAGTGAATTGTTCAAAAATTCCATTCATTATCAGTTAACATTAATTTCGGCAGAAAAGATATAAGAACCCCTTTAAAGATACTCACATTTCTGCTGTACCATACTCATATTCAATAAATCATTATAAAACAGTAATTAGGTAAGTAACTATTTTAGTAATATCTGTGTGGGTTTTTTCATTTGATATATAAGCAACTAAATGATGAAATTATTCAAATATTGAAATATATTCACTCTCTTTACACTGTTAATATGGCACGTATATGGCGAAATTTAAAAGTAAAGAAAAAAAAATTCAAGAAAGTAATTCTCATTCTCAAAACTTTTAGATTCAAGTAAAGATATTTTAATCTTTTTATAAAAAAAAATTCATGCTTCTCTGAGGAGAGCCCTGCTAATAGTGGGCCCCATAGCAGCACCCATATTTTTTGCCATATCATGAAAACAAATTATGATAGAAAAATTCAGCTTGCATTTTTGTATGCAGCATCAAAAACAACTACAAACAGCCAGTTTTCAGACTTCTACCTTTATTAGAACATAAGTTGTGCAAATAATACAAATAAATTGTGCACAAGGGCTCCTCATTTGCATAAATTTTAAGTATTTTTACGGCATCAGTTTTAAAGTCACACACCTGAAATTCAGGGAAACTCAGTTTTTTCGATATATGTACACTCACAAAATTTTTTAGTGAAAATCCAAGATGGGGTAGCTTGAAAAATTTTCGGAACTTGTTGATTTGATGTGGAATGACCCTTTTTGCTGTTGATGATTGACATACTGTGGACAAAATTATTCCCAAATTTCCTGGCTCTGCTATAAATAAAGATTTCTTGTCAGGTGAAGTAAATGTATATTTGAAATCAGGTATGATACCTCTGCTTGTTAAAATTTTGTTAGAATTCTGTTATCACTGGGTGGTTTCAATCATTTACAATGTGATTTTTCTTGTGCCTAATTTTCTCATTAGGTGTCATGACTTCATGTTTGTATTTAACACTGTATTTATTTCAAGTTGGATTGGAATTTTAGAAAATGAATGGGAAGTGAATTCCAGGAAGAATTAATTCTTCACAAACACATGAAAGGCATATGTGTATATGCATCATTGCTGGCATGTAGATGCCATACATTTTACTGTTTCCCATGTGGCCATCCTTGAGAAAACTTGAGAATTGCATCACCCCAGAATGGGAATCAAACCCACATATCCCCAATTTAAGTGCTCCAACATAAGTAGAGTATGTGCGTTTGATTCCTCCTCCAGGGTGATGTAATTTTCAAGTTTTCTGAAGGATGGTTGCATGAGAAATAGTAAAATGTATGGCACCTATGTATGTGCCAGCAATGATATGGATTGGAATTTATATTTTTTAAGTGGATACATGGCACAGTGGCTATGTTATTTTCCAGCTGGTATTGGTGAAAGATTGATTGCCTTGCCAGATGGTATTAATGTTAATATATCTTAGGCATGATATCTCTGTTTTTTATGTGTTGGGTTAAATATATTATTTTGATTGGGTATCAGTCACCATCACCAAGATTTTCCATACCTTTCACAGATTTGTTATGCAAAATTTCCACTCAGTAGCATACATGCATATTTGCACTTATGATAATATCTCTGCTACTGTTTGTGGAAAAGATTTTGCATCAGACATGGAGAGGGTGATAACAAAATCACCCACATGGTATCTAGGATCTTGGAAACTTACAGTTGTTATGAAATTATTGATTTACAGCCTTTAAAATACTTTTAGATCTGATATTTTTTTAAAGATATGCTCATTATTATAGTGGGAAATTTAATAGCTGACCACCTCTTATTTAGCCATGAATGAGTTCACTGTTGTGTGGCAGTACCTGGAGTTCTGACTACTTTGGGAACACTGTCTGTACTTTTATAATGTTAAAAAAAAAATATATATATATATATTTGTTGCTGCTTATTTCTTTTCGTTATTTAATTTTTCATTATGCTTTGATCATTTTCTGGTAAAAAACCTAATACACATCATTTTCCTTTTAGGAATTAGAAATACTTCCACCTGGACCAGATGAACATCGGCTTCAGTTTGCATATACTCTGTGGTTTTCTCGTCGAGCTGGTGGAAAGCAAATGAACACTCAACCTTATGATCAGAATCTGAAAATGATTGGTACTTTTAACACAGTAAGTTAGTATATTATTTGCATTCTTTCATTTGGTGAAATGAATCTGACGAAAATCTATTTTCTGAAACTTTTGTTGAAAGTCATGTATTATTTTTGTACAGTGTGTGTGCAACTGCAGGGATCGCATTCCTCCTAAAATTCCTAAAATTTTGTGACCCTCCTTAAATTCCTAAAATTAGACCTAAAATTTGCTATTCATCCTAAAATTTTCGTAAGCTTATTTTTATTAAAAACACAACCGTTATTAACGCCAATAAATTTACCATTACGGTAAGGTTAAAAGACCTGTTATTGTAGAAACACAGCCTATATGCTGTGCTGCTGAAGGGAGGGAAAAATGACGCCATCGAGATGCACTTGCTTCGGGGCGGGCGTTCCATTTTTTTGCCTTCGAACAGTTTTCGAGAGTAACAAGAGATCTAAGGGAAAAGGGGAGGGGTCATTTTCACCCCTGGTTTGCACTTTGCAGACGAACTCCGTGGCACGCAGAAGATCGTACTTTATTTTTGTACATGCCTTGTGGAACCTCCTCTTTCTGCTGATGTTTTGTTATTGTAAACCGCAGGTGGGTGGAAGCAAAGAGGAAACATGTGGTCTCCTTCCGTAACCTCCGGTAATGACGATGGGATGGTAGCTGAGTATTATCTTGTCAGGCAGTAGAGCACGTGATCATTGGCCTTCGATCATGCGTCGGCGACAGCGACCTTCGATGCGCAATATATCTCGGCTCCGACTCGCTTTGACTGAACTTGCGTGAGATGCGTATGATAGTTTCTGGTTTTACGTCTTTTATGGTGTTCTCTGTGCTGTGTGCAGGTTCAGTTCTCTAGTGGTGACCTGCTTTTTTTTTTTTTTTTTTCATATCTTCTGACATCCTCGCAGCCAAATTTCGAGAAGTTGTCTGGTTTTGCAATATTGGAACGTGCTTTTGTACTTCCCTTTCATTTTCTGGTTAGTAATACAAGTGTTTAAGATGCCTAAATCCAAAACGAAATTTCAAGATGCGTGGCTCGCCAAAGAATTGGACGGAGTGAAGTTGAAAGAATGGTGTTCTGCAACTGAAACAATATTTTCTGCTAAGTGTATATTGTGTTCAGAAATTTTCAACATTTCTAATAGTGGCTTTTCACAAGTAAAAGCGCATCATAAAGGAAAAAAACATTTGCAGAAATTTCAAAGTAAATTTCAAAATAAGTCCATCCTGAAAGCCTTTGGAGGACGGGATCTTCAGCCCAAAACAAATATTAGTGAAGTACTGAGTCATGATTTACAGTTGGCTAAAGCCGAAGCATTATGGGCCATGAAAGTTGCTAAGGACAATATGTCTTTTGTTTCATGCACTGAAACAGTTGAACTTTTCAAAGAAATGTTTCCTGATTCTGCTATTGCAGCCAAAATGCAACTTAAAGAAAAAAGTTGCTTATGTGATATCACATGGATTGTCAAAATATTTTGAAGAGGATTTGAAAAAAGACATTGCATCTAGTAGCCCAGGAAAGGTTACTATAGCATTTGATGAAACTACAAATACACAAGTGAAACGGCAGTTGGATGTGTATCTCAGGTACTGGTCTTCAGAAATAAATTCAGTTTCTTGCCGATACCTAACAAGCGTTTTTCTGGGTCATGCAACAGCAGATATTTTGCTAAAAGAAATTCTTGATGTGTTATCATCCTTCAATATTTCGTTGAACAGAATTATTCGTGTATCCATGGACAGCCCAAATGTAAATAAGTGCTTTTTACGCAAATTCAATGAAGTTGTAAAACAAGAAACAGGCCAGAAATCTTTGGAACTAGGTTTTTGCAACCTGCATGTTGTTAGTAATGCATTTAAAATTTTTTTGACAAGCTTAAATATAGATTTTGACGAATTTGCTACTGATATGCATTACTTTTTAAAGAGTAGTGCTGCAAGACGAGAGGATTATAAATCTGTCGAGGATATAACATTGGTCACTGCCAAATTTCTTTTGCGTCATGTCGGCAACAGATGGTTAACCGTTGGTTCTGTAGCCCAGAGGCTCTTGGATCAATGGCTAAATATTACAGAATATTTTTTAAACTTCTTGCCATCTCAAAAAATATTTGAAAAACAACTGCGCAATTCGGCAAGGTATAAAAGAATTCACTGTTTCCTGAAAAATGAGCTAACTCCTTGCTATTTAGCATTAATTTCATTTTCACACCAAAATTTTGAAAAGTTTTCATTATGTTATCAGAGTGAAGAACCAAAAATACACCAGTTATATTCTGATTTAAATACTTTAATGAGGAATGTTATGGCTCAGTTTATCCAAGATGATGTTATAGCAGGGAAATTTGGAGGAGGCCTAAAGAATGTAGATTTTGAAAACAAAAATTCATGGAAAAAACTAGGGGAGTTAGAAGTTGGTATGAAGACAAAAAATCTCCTCAGGAATGTTCAGGAGACCAGGCAGAAATTATTTCTCTTAGATGTAAGATCATCACTAATTGCAACCACAAAATATTTAAAGTCAAATTTGCCATTCTGCAATCAAAAGCTAAGAGACATAGAAGTTTTAAAGGTAAAAGAACCAAAGAAAGAGTCAACTCAACTTTCAGTCACTGAAGGACTTTCGGAAATAACCAGAATTTCAAGTGTTTTGCATCTTTCTGAGGAACAAATTGATAGAGTAAGAGAAGAGTGGAAACTTTTAAATTGCGATAAGCCAACTCTAGATGAATTAGTGAAATTTTCAAAGGAAGGGCATATTCCAGTGCGGATTGATCATTACTGGCGTAATATATTTAGTATTAAAGACTCTAGCGGAAAAGAAAAATACTCAAATCTTGCTAAACTCATAAAGTCAATTTTAGTTTTACCTCATGGTAATGCTGATGCAGAAAGGGGATTTTCGGTTAACACTGCTCTGTTAAGGAAGGACAAGGCTAACTTAAAAGACTCAACTATAACATCATTAAGAATAGTTAAAGGGGCCATTAAACACTATGGATGTGTAAGTAAAGTTCCCATAACAAGAAATTTGTTAAATAGTGTTTGTGATTCACATAAATTCTATAAAGAGTATGTTGATAAGCTGAAGGAAGAAGAATCAAAAAAGGTAAAAGAAAGGAAGCAGAAAGAGAGGGAAAATAAGGAAAAGCAGCTAGAGAAAAAAAGAAAAGCTGAGTTTGATGACAAAATAAAAGAAAATGATGCAGAAATAAATAGACTTAAAAACGATAAAGAAGCCTCCCTAGCAATAATTCAAGAGGGAACAGAAAGAATGAGAAAAGCTGTAGAAAAACAAAATACTGTTGAAATAGCAGTTGCCTCTAACTTGATCATACAAGGTTCAGCTGAAATAAAGAAAACTGAAAGTAAATTAGTTGTGGTAGAAGCAGAAAAAGATAGGCTAATCAGGAAAAGGTTAAAACAATAATATGAAAAAAGTAATTCAGTGAACAATTGTACATAGTTCTTGGTTTTCAATTACCTTTTTAGGATATTATAATTTAATGTGAAACCTGAAAACTTTACTGTGAAAATCGTGAATTGCTTCTGGTTCAACAGCATATTAATGTTCAAAGTGAAACTTGAATGTGGTAAATATACTTGAATATGATAAATATACTTGAATATGATAATAACACGTGAAAAGATAAGAACTGAACATTAGAAGTAAATCATACTTAAACTTTAGACATTAGACGTTATGCAAAAAATTTGGGTGTTAACTTCGACCATATATACTAATGGACTGCACATTGGCAATAGCTGCATCAAAGCCGCCATGGCTCAAACATTGGGCACGTCATCATCAGACTCCAATCTTCGTGTAAAAATGCTGTTATGATTACTAATTTACGCTGCAGAACTTCAGTGTTTTCGGTGTATTATGTGAATGCGCCTCATATATAATGAAAACTCTTCAGGTAAGTTTACTTATGAGCTATATACATGCATGATCGGGTTGTTTACATTTTGTGATTTATAATGTGATGAACATTTGCGAAGAATTTGGAACATGCATTCCATTTTTTTCTTAAGTTACTATATTTTTATATCAATAGCTGCAAGTTTCTGGTTAAGTAATTGAACTTTATTGACTTAGGTATTTAATTCGTTTCTTACCCATGAAAAATCATAGAACTTTCTTTACTATATCGCTCAGAGCAACCATAAGCACAGCAGGTGTAACCCATCTTTTTGACTGTTGTCATGTGATTTTATGTTGGAGCCAGAAATTTTGATGTCATGCGCAGTCTATCAGTATATATGGTTGAAGGGTGTGAAGCAAACTCTTTACAATGTATACAAAGTTGTTTTACTAGATGTATACAAATATACATCTAGTTTTTATTGAAATACACTCCTAAAATTTTCCTAAAATTTTTCTAAAAATTCCTAAAATTCCTACCTAAAATTTTCCAGAAGTATGCTATGATCCCTGCAACTGTGTATTTTACTAATCTGTGTTTCCATGACATTAATTTATCTCAGTATTCTAAAGAGCATTATGTTTTCTACAATATAAAATTACTAATATTAACATAATCATAAAATGCAACTAACATAATCATAAAATGCAACTGTGTACTTATGTTTTCAATATGAACACTGTTTATATGACACATTAAAAGCAAAAGTATTTTTATACTCTGAAAAAAAAAGGTTTAACTAAGAAAGAGTTGTATCTGTAAGGATAATAATTTTAATTTTATCAAATTTTGAGTGTTCTTTATTTTTTAGGAAAAAATACAGTACTAATTCAATCCATCCATCTCATCCGCCCACTGCTGATTGAGTCCCGTAAAGATGACTAGGCACCCTTGAGGTTTACTGGCAAATTAATGCAGCCGGCTTGCCATTCCTCTGCTGCATATCGATAAGGGACAAAGTGCATCCGAGGCAGACTTACAGGGAGCCATCTACGCATTCACGTCTCCAACGACAGGGAGCCTGCAGAAAAGCTAATTTAATATTGCCTAAAAAATCAAGAACACCCAAAATTTGATTAAATTAAATTATTATCCTTGCGAGAAACTGAGAAAGAACTTAGAATTTTCAAGTCTATAAGCATTAGAAAATGTAACCAAAAATTGTGTAATAGACAAAACTCAACATCCTTAGCTAAACCCTCGGACGTAATTCAAAATAAGAATAAAACTCAACCCCAAAATGAAATATAATCAGTTATAGTCACTACAATAAGGTTGCAGCACTACAGTAAGGCAGCTTCCTAAAATATGCAGTAACTGACACGTACAAAAAAATATTGAACATGACCAAAAAAAAAATAAAAATAAAAAAAATGTTGAATCTTACCATGTGATTCAAATACAGATGGCATTGTTCAAACAGCCATGGCTGAGTGAAGAGCAGCAGCATAGAAGCATACAACTTCACTCTGAGGATGTCCCTGCAAAGGGATAAAAACATTTAGTAGTCAAATGGTGTTGCAACAGTGTTTCTAGTCTGTATTGTTTTTAGGCATTGTTCATTTTAATCTTTTTGATAATGTTTTAATAACTTGAAAGTATTGTGTGAAGTAGAAGAAACAACAGTTTTTTGGATTAACTCAGGGGTCATGTCATTCATGTGTATTAAAAGAGTTCTTATTTTAAAATGTATAAATTTTAATGTTCAGTATCTGTGCAATGAATAGAATTGTACAGAACTGGTCTGGGTCAATTACATGCAATGAATATGTATGCCACTTGAGTAAGTGCATTTACTTTAGCTTAACTTTATGATCATTAATTCTCTGTTGCATGCTGCTAATGGAATAGTCATGCAGAAAATGTATCCTATCATTGCTATTCACCCTGCCCTCATGTGTATTCAGACAACCAGCTATTAGAACTGTAGCTACAACATCAAGATAACAGAAAATGATATCCCTCTGCCCAAGGGATGGACAAGGTAGTCTATTCCTTTTACAAGCCTGAACAAAGTGAAAATTTACAGGAAGACATACGTTTGTAGAAAGTTGTTTTTATGAGATGCAGATTTATGGAAGAACAATGAACAATTTGGGTATAACTCATAAATAGCATGCAGATACATTAACCTGCCTATGTAACAAAAACAGGTAGGTTAAAAACTAGTGAGGTTAAAGAAAAGTTTAAGGAGGTGCAGCACAGAATGTAGAAGCCAGACTGGAATGGGAACAGATTTTACTTGATAAGAAGAAAGTGATACAAATTCTCTGTAAGCAAGAAATAGTTTGTATAAGAAGCTCATCATTGTAGATATTTTATATAGCTCCAGAAAGGAATTGTGTTTGGATTGTACTCTCACACAGAAAATCTGAAAGATAATGTCTTTGAAGTGAAGTGATAATAATGGCCTTATTTATAAACTGAAATGTACAGGATACTAATAAATTTATTATTTAACATATTAGATAAATATTAATAGGATTCCATCTTTATCAGCACATTTTGATATTTCTACAAAAAATTCTCTGCAAACAGCAAAGAAGAAGAATTATCCAGAACTAGAAATTTTGGTCTTTTCCCCTAATTTAGGTTCATCATTGCAATCTTCTGTGTAAATGTTATTTCTCTTTACTGGCTTGTTTTCAAATGGTAAATTTTTCCAATTGTGCTGTTTCCATTTTTAGTGGAAATTATATTTGCACATCCATTAATTTGATTTTGAGATGTTTCAGATGATATTTTTTAGTGAATCTAAAAATTGAAATTTCTCTGAAGCTATATTTAAGCTATTGAAATCAGAATTAAAAGAAAATATTGTGAAACTATTACTCTAAAATAAAACTAATTGTATCTCACAACGAATGACTACAAAGGACAACTAAGTCATGAGTCATACATGTAAGTATTCTTACAGGTTGTACTTTACATTTGAATATTTGATTTATCTTTTTCACACCAAAACAGAGCCTTAGATGAGCAACCTTGCTGTATAGCATCTCTTGATTGCATATTTGAAACTTCTGTCATGTGATGTTTCCTGAACAACACCCATCCTGTTACTTGTGGTTTACGATTTTCTTCAATTCAATTTAAGTACAAGCAGAAGTGAATCTGCTTGTTATGTACTTTTACAGTGTAGCTGATATGAGTAATGGTATGCAGATATAACATTGGTTATTAAAATCATCATTGTGATAGTGTTAATGAAAAAGAAAAATTGCACTTTGTTTAATCGCAATCAAGTATTTAAGCCAGTGCCTCTGGACTTGAAGGTAATCAACACTCAGAATTGGAAACATTGGTAGCAGTATTTCCACATCATCAACATACTGTGTGAAGGGTGGACAAACCCAAGCAGCATCTCACCCACATTAAAATTTTGGATATAATATTAAAACTTTGAATATGCCATAAAATAAAAAGGGAAGGAGAGAGCGTGAAAAATATTGAAAGATGAGAATGTTATAACAGTGCATTGACCTTACTCATTGCCAGTTAAAAGTAGTTATGTTTCTTATATTCTTCTCCTTCTGTGCAAACCTTTGTATATAATTGTAATAGGCACAGACATCGAAAAAAACAAAAAAAAAACGAGCCACTCCCCCTTAACTTTGGAACCGTTTGCCACATAAACAAATAAGGTATCGTTGGAAAGGACTCAAAGGGGAACTGTCATATGGTGCGAAGAAACATGCTACTTAGGCTAATTAACATACTAATTAGTTCTCTATATCCAAATTTTTCCATGTAAGAGATATGTTATTTTACACGCATTTTATTCAGCACATAGTAAAACCATTAAATTCCAAATTTCATACAAATCGACCAATAAATATGTGTACAGTGAGCTACGGAAAAAAGAGGCCGCTAATGTTAAACTGCAGAATCCGTTTTTTATTTTTATCATTTAAGCGAGAACAGATACAATGATTCGGTGTTGCAACAGTAAAACACAAAGAGATCCAGATAATATGAGCCACTATGCAAGAACATAACTGGTATATTAAGGGAATTATAGAATATGATCATGAAAAAAAATGTATTATTACAGCATGATAGCATAAAATCTTGTTGAGATATAAGCAAAAACTCAAGCATACATCGATTAAGGGGCCGTGCATAAAAAAAACATATTTTCCTCTACTTACTGTTAAATGGTTTACCCCGCAGTATTTGGAAACACTTTGGAGAAAGTGTTTCTACGTGACACTGATACTGAATTCGGTTGCAAGGAAGGAAACCATGGGATGCAGAATCAGTTATATACCACTAAATTCAAAATTGCAGCTTTTAATGATGAACAGTATAAATTAATAATTTTGCACAAGTATAACTTAACTTACGACGTAGTTCGCGAAGTTACATATTTAATTTTTTTAATTGTACCTGGTGTCCCACAAATGACGCACAACATGTCTACTGCTATGTCTCTTCAGGTTAAAATACAGCGAATACCTAAGCAGAGCTACCGTTAGTTTAATTCTAGCTTCAGGTCAAACTAGATGTTACGCTACATTTCTGTAGGCGAATGTGTGGACAGATAACTTTTGCGGAAATAAGGTTTAAACTAAATATATCTCAGTGAACTACAGAAACCAGTATGAATGCTACAAATCAATTATAATTGACTAAGTGAAAGCCCATCAGTAATAACATGGGGGGGGGGGATAAGATGTGTATTTTTTAATAATCAGATATTGTTTTTTGGTTGTGATGTCCAACTGTGAAAGTATGTTTCATGAACATTGCAACAATAAAAAAAAACATTAAATAAGTAGGAACCGTACACCAATTATACTCCAAATAGTATAACTGTACTAATAATCTGAATTTCTTTGTGTAGAATAGAAATAAAACTTTCAAGTTTTATTTCTATTCTACACAAAGAAATTCAGATTATTAGTACAGTTATACTATTTGGAGAAAAAAAAGCGTTATCGGTTCAGGCTGGGATTCGACAATTAAAATCTACAACCGCTCACATTTTCCCAGTGTTTGTTCGCCGCGCATCAGATGTTTCATAGGCAGCTCATGAAATATATGAAAAACAAAAGCTACAGCAAGTTGTAATATTTCCGACATTTTTCTGTGAAATTGTTTGAAAGCAAGCCTTTTTAGTGGTTCCCGTCCTTCAAAACCTTTCATAAAAGACATAGTGGCCCTAAAGCACGCATTGTTTCATGCACTGCGGGGAAAAAAAAAATAATCACGCCGATGGCAAGCAGTTATGTTCTTTTGCTCTTGCCAGATAGCAGAAAAATGTTAAAATAATAAAAGCATCTTCGGAAACTTAGAACTCTGCAGCTGCAAATGTTAAAATGTTATGGTAGTTCATATGCAGAACCACAAAAAATGTTTTCTTTTCTTTCCTTTTTTTCTTTCTTTCTTTTTCATTTCTTCTACAAATATAAATAAAATAATATCTCGTTATACTCTGCAAAAATAAATCTAGTTTTAATCTGAGAATTTAATAGTTTAAGGAAAAAGAAAGTTCCCAATCATGTTTCTTCAGCATACTCATGAAATAATGAAATACACCGTTACCTACTCTATTAGAACTCTCAATTTTTAGACTTAAATGAGAAAAGAAACTGGTTTGACAATCTAAAATAAACATTTTAGGTTCGCAAGGGAAATCTTAAAATTAAATTTGATACGATATGATTTTAAATGAAAAATTCTACATGTCGTTCATGAACGACAAAGTAGATCCAAAATTTCTGACGTAGCATTTTTCTGTTTCAAAAGATTTGATCGAGGGATGTAATGCATCTGTGATGTCATGTCAGAATGATTTAGATAAGGTGGTGTCACACCAGAAGCTGTTAAAAATGGGTCTTTGTTTCTATGACTACAAAAGCAAAGTGGTACACATGTGCACTGTGCGCAACAAAATGGGACAGGCATTCATACGTTCAAACAAAGAAAATTATATTGTTTTAGATTGTCACGTGGAATTAATATCAGAGGTGCAAATTTAAATCACAAGACATAACGGGTCCCATTTATTCATATGTTAAGTCCGATAACTATGAAAGCAAAGTGAGTTTTTGAGTTGGAAAAAAACAAGTAACAAATCACTCAGAATAGATCGCACACTTTTGTAGCATTTTGTGAAAGCCATTTGTAAAAAAAGAGTGATAATTGCATTCCTCATATGTTCCCAAGGTGTTCAGAATGTTTATGTGTTATTGATGCTCTCTGCATGTGTTAACAATGCTTTCTCCTCCACAAAATGTTTTATGATGGAAGACAATATTTTTACATAATACATTCGGAACACTTCGTGGAAAAAGCATGGAACACTGTCGTAGCACACTGCGAACACATTTTCCAGAATTACTTTCTCAATGTGTTCCGAATGAGTTGTCAACTTTCCTCATCAATGTTGGAACACATTGATGTGCTATATATTCCGAAATAAATGTCACGGACAGCTAGAAAAGAAATTATCGAAGTAGGGCAAGCGTCTGCATCATTTTAACTGTACTAATGCACTGATTTACTTAAATAGTAGGTTTTGGTTAAGTGAAACTTGACATCAAACATGTCATGTGTCATTTGGTGCACATTGGCATTCATCTGCTATCCATTCAGTTGGTTAACATCGGTGCCAGTCCTTGTATATTCCATGGTATATATATCAAAGTACAGCATAAACTATATTTGCAGGTTCATTTCATTAGGTCGAACCAGCCCCTGCCCGAATTTCGACTACATATTTGGACTCCTTGTTCATGTGTGGCTGTGCCCGGCTCGAATGTGAACTTTTCAGCTGGTTTTCGTAATACGTGACCAATGACAAGCAGCATACAGTTTTATACGTATTTACAGTTATATTTGATATTTATTAGGTGTAGAAATAAGTTTTAAAGCGTTTTTGTTTGACATATACCGCTAATTTACATATGCGACTTCCCCCACGCGTTGTTTTCATGTGACCGTAACTGGTCCAGAGTATAAAATGTGACACAGAAGTTTGCCCAACAGTCAAATGCACTTGCACATTGGTAGATGGAAAATGGCAAGCAATACTGCATTTATTCGACACTACATTCGTTACGAATTTCATCAAGGAAAAAGTGCTGCAAAAGCATGTGCATCGATCTATTCTGTTCTGGGGGGTGAATACTGTATCGAAAAGCACGTGTGAGTTTTGGTTTAGGCGGTTTAAAGCAGGTGATTTTGTTGTTAGTGATTGAGAACGTAGCACGGCGCCCTACAGAAAGTTGCACATGAGGAACTGCAAGCATTGCTAGATGAAGATTCGTCTCAAACGCAAAAAGAACTAACTGAACAACTTGGGGTAACTCAACAAGCCACTTCCAATCGTTTACGTGCAATGGGGAAAAGATTCAGAAGGAAGGAAAATGGGTGCCACATGACTTGAGGCAGAGGAACAAGGATGAGCGTGCCATCAAGTGTTTGAATCTGTTGAATAAACAACACAGTAAGTCTTTCCTGT
This sequence comes from Macrothele yani, assembly GCA_039090855.1. Classification (NCBI taxonomy): domain Eukaryota; kingdom Metazoa; phylum Arthropoda; class Arachnida; order Araneae; family Macrothelidae; genus Macrothele; species Macrothele yani. The sequence continues at coordinate 102,688,971 of CM076995.1, forward strand.
GGAAAATCATTACAGTTGATGAAAAGTGGATATGATATGGTACGACAATCCCAAACGCAAAAACATTGGGTAGACCCCTGTGAAGTAATGACTTCGACACCGAAACACAATATTCACTCCAAGAAAGTTCTGCTGTTCATCTGGTGGGATATGAAGGGTATGCTCTATTATGAACTATTGAAACAGAGCCAAACTGTTACTGCTGATCACAAAAAGCATCAATTGTTGTGCTTGAACCAGGAAATCTGTCGGAAACGTCCATTCACAGGCAAAAGATTGCCTCCCGTGAAATTACTGCATGACAACGTTAGGCTGCATGTCGCGAAATCGGTCAAGGAAATGTTATTGACGCTTGGCTGGGAAGCTTTGGAGCACCCGGCTTATAGTCCCAACATAGCCCCTTCAGTCTATCATTTGTTCCGATCGATGCAATATGGGTTGTCTACTTGTACGGTTCCAGACATGTGACTAAGTAAAAAAATGGGTTCACGACTTTATCGCGTCGTATACGAAGAAGTATTCTTCATGGCTGGAATTTGTCAGCTGCCCGAAGATGGCGGAAGGTGATAGGTAATGGCAGTGCATATTTTGATTTGTAAAGGTATTGTTGTTTTCTCTCGAATTACATGTTGGCTTGTCTTAAAATGCTTCAAAACTTATTTGTACACCTAATGCATCCCCATTTTCTATATTTGTGCCTTCCAAATATTTGAAATAAAAAGAATGATGACACCAAATTTTCAGTTGTAGTGAGCACATCTTTTGAATCCTTTCTGACGCGAATTAAAATTTTCAAAGTTATTCAAAGTCAATATAAACAGTTAGAAAAAATCAACCGGATGTTTACAGTCGATAAAACGTCCAAAACAGAAACAGCTACATTACTTCCAACAGTGGCTAAAACGTATGTTACAAAAATTAACGAATGGCGTACAAAAATTGTTTCATAGCAGTATATCAAAGACAGATTTTCAAATCGAACAGTTAAAAGAACAAATACAGAAAGAAACGTGATACAACTCTACACCTTCTAGCAGAAGAATTTTGCATAATGGAAATGTTGAAAACAAGCTTAAAATATTCTTCATGGAAAAAGCTATGCTAAGGAAAAAAACTTTTTAGCTACGTCTCCTGCAAACACAGGTAGAGAAAAAAAGAGAAATGTACTGACTCTTACGTCACGTAGCGGGAAATCTGTGCATTATTTAAAGAGGATAATGGTCCACATCCCTGTTGTCATGAATGGCATACAGTAAAAAAAAATTTAATTTCTCAATAGAATGTTTAGAAGCGAAGATACAGCTGCAAACAAAAGTACACAAACACAACCTACCGACAGAACTGTGAATTGTAAAATTCCTCATATACTAGACTAAAGTGTTCTACAAAGTAAATGGCTTCTGGTGTTGAAAGAATTTTTTAAAATTGCACATGTAGAAGCAGAGATATTGAGGACAACAGATCAGATATTTATGTCCCCTAGAGGCGAAATTGTACATTATTTTGGGAAGAAAATATACACACAGAATTTGCATAGTTAGTAGTATCTGACCAAAGAAAGAAATTTTTCAATCGGGTTTTTAGTCCTGCAGATATTGCTGTAAACGAAAATGTGAACTCAGGCCCTCTGGTAGCAGACTTGTGCTTCAAGAAAAATTTTAAATTATATGAGAAACCTTTCGTAGTGGAATGGCTCTCCATGAAAGAAGAATTTTTCAAATTGGACTCTCAGAAGCAAAGATATAGACAAATACATTATATATACTACGCCCTCTGGCGGAAAAACTATGCATTATTTTATGAAGAAAGTATTCTCAAAAGGTTCTATGTGAGTGGTATCGATCAACGAAAGAATTTTTTCAATCGATTTTTAGGAGCTCAGATTTTGCTGCAAATACATCAGAACCCAAAATTAACACTTACGCCCCCTGGTGTCCCAACCGTTTCCTACCAAACATTAGGAATTGTATGGAAAACATTTTCAATCGGAAGCTGTATGTGATACAGGAAGAATTTTTCAAATTGGAGTGTCAAAAGCAAAGATATCGGGGAAACACAATTTATCTTATCGCCACCTAGCTGAAAATCTATAGGTTACTTGAAAATTTTAAAATTATTTGAAAACATTTCGCACAGAGAACTCTACCCAACAAAGGTGGAATATTACAAATCGGACTCTTAGAAGCAGAGATATTGAGAAAAATAGGACGTACATTTACTCCTCCTGGAGGAGAAACCATGCACACTATTTTAAGAAGAATATATTCCAAAAAGTTTTATTGATGTGAGTGTTATCGGTCCACGAACGAATTTTTTTAGTTGAGATTTTAGACGCACAGATTTTGCTGCAAATACATCAGAAGCAACAAATTAAACCTTAGGTCCCCTTGTGGCCAAACCATTTTTACCAAAAACTAGTTGTCATATGAAAGAGATTTCCCATCTGTAGCTGTATCCATAGCAGAAAGAATTTTTCAAATCGGAGTTTTAGAAGCAGATATCGTAGAAAATGTTGTTTAGTTTTACCTTCCCCCTAGCGGAAAATCAGTGCTTAACTTGAAAAAGTGACTATACCTAAAATAGTCTTCGCTAGAAATGGAATTGAAAGGTAAAAGATTTTTTTCAATCGGATGTTTAGAAGCAAATATATGGAATAAAATGTATTTTGAATTCGATATCTGTACTGACGTCCTCTAGCGGCAAAATTCTTCATCATAAGAAAAACAAAAACAAAATAAAGGATCATCATTCGCACATTTCAAGCTTTCCCAATACAAAAAGATTTTTTTAAATCGAACTAATATTTGCAGAGATGTGATGTCCACAGACTGTCGGATGGACAAACCAGTAGCATTAGCACAATCTTTTTCACAAAAGACGCTTAAAAAAGAAAAACGGATTTCGTGGTTCTGCTTCAATTTTCTATTATAAAGCAACGTTTCAGTGATAAGTGAATACTCAGCGCCTCGAGAAATTGTAATGATCGGAAACAAAAATATTCGAAACAAATTTCAGCTTGCACAAATTTGGGTTTTCGATTATTAGGAAAATATATATTGTTTACTCTAACACTAATTCAGATCATTAACACAAATAAATGAAGTTGTTATAAAGAAAACAACAAGTGTAAATGAACCTCGTCCCTAGATGGGCTGTGCCCAAGTTATTGTACAGATTATAGTCACGATTCTGTATTCAATTTGTCGGAGATTCGGGCAAGACGCAGACTCTCCAGCATTAGCGCTGTTCTTGCAGGGAAGAAAGCATTCCAGGTGTGTTTCCCAAATGTAGATTTATGGGTGGTCCCTCTAACTTTCTTTGCAAATATCTTTGCTATGAATCATCCGATTTGGACGATATTTATGGTTTAGGGTTTTTTTCATGTGCTAAATAAAATGCGCATAAAATAACATATCCTTTATATGAAAAAATTCGGGGATAGAGAGATAATTAGCGTGTTAATTAGCTTAATTAGCATGCTTCTTTGCATCAAGTGATAGTTCCCTGCGTGTCCTTTCCAACGGTACCTTACTTTTTTATATGCGACAAACGGTTTTTTTTTTTTAAATGTCTGTACATTCCGGATAATTTGTTTCTTAAGCTGATTGAAGTCAAATTGGTGTAATTCCCTATCCATTTGGCTGCTGAAAATAAATTTATCAGATCTAATATTTTTTCACAAAAGCCATTTACCTGATTGACAATAGAAAAATTCCCCAGGCTTCTTTCTGGTACATAAACAGCCAATTCCATTTCAAATCAGGCAGAGGTCTGTCCAGTGACCCTCAGAAATTTTCCTGGGAAAAATATGTTTGGAAGCCCTAGTCATACAATAACAGAAAATATGACATTTATTTCTGAAAATTTTTTTATGCAAATTATGATGTTTTTAAAAGGGTGTGCTGCAGTGAAGCCTTCGTGACAGGCAGAAATTTCTGATTTTTGGAAATTAATAACTTGAAATTTTAAAGCTACAGCTAAGATTTTTTTCCCTTGGGAAGCATAATGTGGGGGCTTTAATATGCATCATTACTTTTAATGTGGCTGTACCTCATGTCTATGCAAAAAAATAGCAAAATGTGAAAATATTTTAAAAATGCAATTTTTAAGGTTTTTTTTTTAAATTATATAATTGTTTCACCTTAAAAATTCATGTGAAGGTGGTTCCTCTCTTTGCTCATGTTAGTTTTAAAAAATGCTTTGTCTGCATATCAATTTTAGTTTTGCCATGATAAACATCCAAATATTCAGAAAATGAAAGATTTAACAAAACATTAGAATAAATAATTCTTGATGACGACATATCACGCTTCAGTTACGTAAAAATTACAAGTGTTGGGACGACGTTTCGGTAGCGACTTGTACCTTCATCAGCCATGGAATGAAACACGTGGTTTTAGCATCAGTTTTGGCCAGATTGCAAAATAGCTTTCCAAATGATAGGTATATTAAAAGATGCATCTGTATTACAGGTGTTAGGGGTAAGGAAGATTTCAATGCTTTCGGGGTACCTGAGGGCTTTCCGATTGCTGAACAGAGTGATGCGTTTAACATTTTGCCAATTGGGAATCGCGGACTATGTATTGCTGATGGCTAAAATTGAAAAGGAGGTGAAAGGGTTTCCTTTCTTAACATCAGCGATATGTTCCACCATCGCCGATTGATGCTTTGGTAAGTACTACCAATAAGTGGGTAATGCCTGTGGAAGTGGTGACAGGGATAGAGTAGACCCCTTGTAACTCTAGGGGTTTATTGGGATCTCTGCCTTTAAGGATAAGATTAAGAAGATGTGGAGGTTGTTTAACAGCAATCCTGTAGCCAAAAGACTTGAAAATGGAGCAAACTTTGTGAGTAAAGACCAGGCTGTAGGGCAAAGTGCCCACAAACTGATGAGTGGTGGAAAATTCAGGCAATAAACTGGTAGATCTATTCTATGATTCAAATTTCTTAATTAGCCTATGTACTAAAAGGGGTGGAAAGCCATGCAATTTGACAATATTGATGATGTTCTGATATTCGTTTTGAAGAGCAGAAAGGCTGTTGCAAATAAGGTTAGCTCTGTGGATGTACGCCTTTAAAGCAGCCAATTTGTATTTGTCAAAGGTGCAGGAATGGTAAGGGATGATGTTATGGGTGGCAGAAGGTTTCCTATAAACAGAGAGACCAAGTGAGAAGTCTGGGTTGATGTTAACATCTAGAAAACTAATATTGTTGTCTACCTGTTCTTGAGACGAGAATCTTATATGAGAGAATTCGGAAGTTATAGAGGACATAAGTTCGAACAGAGAGTGATACACAGTTCGAACAGAGAATGTTTCTGGTGTAGTAGTACTTACCGAAGCATTTTCGAACAGAGAGTGTTTCTGGTGTGGTAATACTTACCGAAGCATTTTCGAACAGTGTTTCTGGTGTAGTAGTACTTACCGAAGCAGTTTCGAACAGAGAGTGTTTCTGGTGTGGCCAAATGATGAAGATCATTTAGCCACACCAGAAACACTCTGTTCAAAAATGCTTCGGTAAGTACTACCACACCAGAAACACTGTTCGAAAATGCTTCGGTAAGTACTACCACACCAGAAACACTGTTCGAAAATGCTTCGGTAAGTACTAAAACCCCAGAAACACTCTCTGTTCGAATTTATGTCCTCTATAACTTCCAAATTCCCTCATATAAGATTCTCGTCTCAAGAACAGGTAGACAACAATATTAGTTTTCTAGATGTTAACATCAACCCAGACTTCTCACTTGGTCTCTCTGTTTATAGGAAACCTTCTGCCACCCATAACATTATCCCTTACCATTCCTGCACCTTTGATAAATACAAATTGGCTGCTTTAAAGGCATACATCCAAAGAGCTAACCTTATTTGCAACAGCCCTTCTGCTCTTCAAAACGAACATCAGAACATCATCAACATTGGCAAATTGCATGGCTTTCCACCCCTTTTAGTACATAGGCTAATTAAGAAATTTGAATCACAGAATAGATCTATCAGTTTATTGCCTGAATTTTCCACCACTCACCAGTTTGTGGGCTTTTTGCCCTTCAGCCTGGCCTTCACTTACAAAGTTTGCTCCATTTTCAAGTCTTTTGACTACAGGATTGCTGTTAAACCACCTCCACATCTTCTTAATCTTATCCTTAAAGGCAGAGATCCCAATAAACCCCTAGAGTTACAAAGGGTCTACTCTATATCCCTGTCACCACTTCCCCAGGCATTACCCTCTATATTGGCAGTACTTATCGAAGCATCAACCGGCGATTGGTGGAACATATCGCTGATGTTAAGAAAGGAAACCCTTCCACCTCACTTTGAATTTTAACCATCAGCGATACGTTCGCGATTCCCGATTGGCAAAATATTAAACGCACCACTCTGTTCAGCAATTGGAAAGCCCTCAGGTACCACGAAAACATTGAAATCTTCCCTAACACCTGTAATACAGACACACCTTTTAATATACCTATCATTTGGAAAGCTATTTTGCAATCTGGCTAAAACTGATGCTAAAAACCGTGTGTTTCATTCCATGGCTGATGAAGGTAGAAGTCGCTGCCGAAACGTCGTCCCAACACCTGTAATTTTTTCGTAACTGAAGCGTGATATGTCGTCATCAAGAATTATTCAAATGTTTTGTGTGTTACGTGTCTCACTGCCAATTATTCTCACTATGATTTAACAAAAAGTGGGAAATTTCAAAAAATTATTAAAAGAAAAAAGAGCCGTTCTTTAAAAATCTGAAACTTTGGCAGATGATAGTCATTATATGCTGCTGTAAGGTAAAGCAATAAAAAAAGGTAGTAGTGAAATAGCCAATACTGCATAAATTGAATTTTTTATAATTTTTCACATTCTGCTGTTTTTTTTTTTTTGGTTTTTTTTTTACATAGACATGAAGTGCAGCCATATTAAACGTAATGATGCATATTAAAGCCCACAGATTATGCTCCGTAAGAAAAACAAATTCTTCACTGTAGCTTTAAAATTTCAAGAGTTATGGAGCTTGTAGACCTATTTCATGGACTGGTTAAAAGACAGGTCTTGAGCTTTGAGCTGGGTAGAAAAATAAACAACCTTATGTGGAAGGGGAAATTCTGTTTATCTGTGGTTTCTCCTGTGTTTGGGGTGGAGTTAATTTGTGAGGTTGAGAAAGGAGCATGTGTCAATGGCAAGGAAGGCATTTGAAAAGTGCAGTCTGTTGCAGCATTTTCTTTAACAGTTTCAGGCACAAAAGGATAGTTTTATACAGCTATGTTTCATCTTAAATTTATTGTACTGAAATCCAGCTGTTTCCTGTATACAAAATAAATAGTGACTTTATCCAGTGCTATAACATCAATATTAAACTGTAAAAAAAAAAAAAAAAAAACATTACTCATTGTGGATATATATTGGATTTAGGAAGTACGTAAACTTCATTATGTCCCAATATTTCAGTACTAAGCATGTTTCTTGTGCTGATTATGACAAATGACATAAATCTATAATCTATAAAAAGGAAAATAAGACATTTAAAAAGGTAGATGATAATTTGGCAAAATTACTGCATAAGCTATTCAAAGGAAATGCAAAAGTTTCCAGTAATGATGAACTATGCCTAAATTGCTATAAGGGCTATATGAAAAAGATAGCTGAAACAGATGTTTCAACTGAAAATTCTAAAGCATGCTTTACAGACACAGCGGTATATCTACCACCAGATGCAGAAGTCAAGTTAGTTAACCAAAGTTTAAGCACCATTGATGTCACACAAAGCATATCACTCTGCTAGAAGACAACTATGGAAAGAGAAAGCTTCAAGAAATTTCTGTTTCTATGACTAAGAAACTGGAAATGTTATATGATGTTGCTATTCAGCAGCAGCCTAGTTCAAACCAAGAGAAAGAAAACTGGTGTAACATTTGTGATCAATGGATAAAAAATCTTTCATCAGCATTAGCTAGGACAGATGAAATCCAACAGAAGAAATAATGTTTTCAGTTGCTAACCCTGGTTCCAGAAAGCCTAACTAAAGAAGAAATGCTACAAAATCCCCCACATGTTACAAAATACGTGATAGACAAATCAAGATCCATGAGGAAAGAAAGAGGCATCTGGCCACAACTTGATCTCTATGCAGGTCATTTAGTAAACTATGATGATATTCAGTTAGCAATGAAATATTAATTATCTAAATGATGACATGGAGTGCTCATGTCTAAGTCCAAATAAGAGAGATGTTGTGACAGTATCATAAAATGGTAAACCTGTTAAAAAATCAAGGAAACCTTTTCCTTGGTGAAAAAAGAACACTCAGAGATCAAAATGGTTATTTCAAAATTTTACACACTGAGGCCAAAGTTGGTTAAAAGTCAGCCAAAACAACCAGTATGTGGGTGCATTTACTGTTCAAATGTCAATCTTCTTTGTGTGAGTTTGCAAAATCTGTGCAATGTACCTGTCCAAGCATCAGATTTATTTGCTTTATGTATCTGCCATAAACCATCAGATAATTGTTGGTTACAAGAATGTGCAGAGTGCCCAGGTGGTGAAGGCGTCACTTTGAAAACCTTAAAACTGAATGAATGTGAATTGGATGAAATTACATTCACAATATGGGAAAATGGGGATGTAATAAGAAAAGCTATACCATTGGAAAATTTCCTTTCCGAAGAACAAAAGTGGACGCTGAAAGGAATCGCCCATGATTACATTCATAAACTTCAGAGATGTGGCATTTCAGAAAAAAAAAATAATAATAATAAAAAAATGCTGATTTTCTCCTGGTTTCACACTTTGATTTTGCTGAGAACTGGAACGTTATACTGCAAAATGAAATCCAGGCACATCACTGGGAAACTACCCAGGTATCAATATTTACATGTGTAGCATACCATAGAGGAAAACATCAAAGTTTTGTTGTAGTTTCTGATGACATGGTACATGATTCTGCTCATGCTTTGCTTTCCATCAGTAAGATTGAAGAGTGGATTAAATCCAATGATCAAATTGAATTTAGGCAAACAACTCATATTTCTGATGGAGCTGCTGCCCATTTAAAAAATAGATATCAGCTCAGTCATTTAAAAAAATTTGGCTATAAAAGAAATAGGACACCAAAAGGAATAGGACACCATCACAAAGTCCTATTCAGTGCAAGTGGCCATGGAAAAGGACCTTGTGATGGTGTTAGAGGTCTTGTGAAGCACTATGCAACTCAACACAATGTCTTGGACAATATACAAAGCAGCAATTATTTTGTGAACATTGTCAGTAAGAAGTTGCCCAACATAGTTTTCCTGACATTCTCTCTTACAGATATAACTCAATTTAGAAAGAAAATGTGGGAATATTGGGAGCACATAAAACCATGTCTGGGAATCAGATCTTCACATGTGTGGATTGCTGATAAAACAACAAAAGTAAGTAGGACTGTTAACCATGAACTGGTAGAGGTATTTACTGAATATTGCCCTAAAACTAAGAAAGAAGCAGCAATTGGTAGCTTAACAAGAGACAATTTTGTTGCCTGCATTTATGAAGAAAACTGGTGGATTGGGCAAATAGTAAAAGGTTAATTTGAAAACAAAGATGTAACAGTTAAATTTATGCATCCTCATGGCCCATCAAATAACTTTAGGTGGCCTTTACAAGATGACATCTGTGATGTACCAACTGACAAAATTGTGGCAACTATAACTCCACCATTTCCAGTTGTTAACTCTGGAAGATTACATGCTATTGATGCTTCACAACAGTTTCGTGTCAACTCCTTTTTTGAGGAATCCTGGAAGTATTGATATAATATGTAATTCTTTAATTTTGAATGTTTAATTCATTTAATACAGTTTTTTTTATGCTTAAAAAATATATATTTACATTCAGTTTTCCTAAGCTACAGCCTTTTTCACTAAGGAAAATTTCTTTATATGTACCATGTTAGGCTGACTCTAAAAAAATTGCGACTGAAATAATACCTTTTTTTATTTCTTTATTTTATAGTAGCATATAATGACTATCATCTACAAAAGTTTCAGATTTTTAAAGAATGGCTGTTTTTTTATATACATTTTGGAAATTAGACACTTTTTGTTAAATATTTCATTTCCTGAATATTTGGATGTTTATCATTGCAAAACTAAAATTGACATGCAGACAAAGCATTTTTTAAAACTAACATGAGCAAAGAGAGGAACCACCTGCGCATGAATTTATAAGGTGAAGCAATTATATAATTAAAAAACAACTTAAAAATCGCATTTTTGAAAATATTTTCACATTTTATTATTTTTTTGCATAGACATGAGGTACAGCCACATTAAAAGTAATTATGCATAATAAAGCCCCCACATTATGTTTCCCAAGAAAAAAATATTTGCTGTAGCTTTAAAATTTCAAGAGTTTTTAATTCCTGATGATCAGAAATTTCTGCCTGTTGCTAAGGCTTCACTGCAGTGCACCATTTTAAAAACTTCATAACTTGCATAATATTTTTTTTTTTTAGAAACAAGTGTGATATTTTCTGTTATTGTGTGACTAGGTTTTCCAAACATAATTTTTTCAGGAAAATTCCTGAGGATTGTCCGACACACTTTTTGCAAAATTGCCTGATTTGAAATGGAATGGGCCAAACACAACATAAACATATGCTATAGGAATGTATAATAAATAAAAATGTCTGTGTGTAAGAAATACAAAATTTAGTAATTTAACCTGTATGTATATTGGAAAATAAAGTTTCGAAAATATTTTTCATCATGGCACACCATTGCATCAAAAGTGAAACTATGAGGTGTGATGAAATGAAACCAGTTCATGCCACGTCACGTGGACCAGTTCACGGGTAGCATGATGATTTCACAGCTCACATGATAACAGATCATTGACAACGTGGCCGGTGTGATTCCGAATCCATCCAAGGTGGATCAGCGAGCAGTGATTCAGTTCCTAACAGCAAAAAGATGTTGACCAGTCCACATTCATCGCAGAATGCAGGTGGTGTATGGTGATAAATGTGTGTTGAAGACAACAGTGACAGGCTGGTTGCGAATGTTTTGGGAAGGACGTGAGGAAACAAAAGATCTTCCACAGAGCTGGACCAGGCTCATGTTGTTGCGACAGACGAAGCCATCACCAAGATTGATGCAGCAATATGGGTGGACCATCATTGGAGCTTACATTCACTAGCGGAGGAATTCACTATGTCAGTCATTTGGGACTGTTCAAAAGGTGGTTACGAAGACAGTTCAGTATTGGAAGGTGTGTTCACAATGGAACCAAAGCTGAGGATGATACATTTCTGTCATGCATAGTGGCGGCCATCCAGCAAACCAGCGAGCATGCAATGGAAACATATTGGATCACCAAAACACAAAAAATTCAAGTCGCAGGCTTCCTTCGGTAAGGTTACGTTGACCACATTTTTTTTTTACCATGAAGGGCTTTTGTTGGTGGACTTTAAAATGCCTCACATGAACATCAATTTCAACCACTACAAGGACACACTGGACAAGCTGCATAAAGCCATTAAGAATAACCGACCCAGCATGCTTTCGTGTGGTGTGATTCTGTTGCACAACAATGCTAGTCTGCATGTTGCAAACATTGTGCAGGATGCTATAGCATGGAAAGAGTGGGAGGTTCTGTACACCTGTAGCCCCAATCTGTCACCATGCAACTTTCATTTGTTTGGACCCTTAAAAAAAGCTTTAAAGGGACAACAATTCCACTCCAATGTAGACATCATAGCCGCTGTGACCAAATGGTTCAAGGAGCAACCAAGGTCCTTCTTTGCGGACGGTATCTGCTGTCTCTCTAAGCAGTGGGATGCTTGTCTGAAAGCCTGTACAGCAACTTCTAATGAACACTGGTGCATTCTTGCTTCCTTATATATTGCTTTGTTTAATTCTGCCACACCTGCTGATGTACTTTTTCATTCGTCTTAATAAAGCCACTCGAACGGGTTTCATTTTATCACTCGTAATAAATCAGAGTTAAATGGAAGTTTGAATAAGGAAAAGTGGGGGATATTACTTGTCCATACCCACGTTTATAAAACAGAGAGGCAGAAACAAAAGTTCCATGGTTTTTTGTGCATTTCATGAAAAGTCGGTGAGCTCCCCCTCGCTTAGGCATTGAGACAGGTTGTTTGGGAATACAGTTACTTGAAGTGGACATATGACTGACCACCTGCATGATTTAAGACTAGCAGGTGTTAAAAACCATGTAGTTCCCAGTTTCACTGACAGCATAGTAAAAATTTGAACATTACTAAATGGTATTTTATCAGACTTTACGTATGAAATTTCTCTAACACCAGTTGGCAAAATTTGTTGCCTGGTGTCAGCAGTGCAGTTGCTGGTAGCATTGAGCATTTAACAAGTACAAGATGAAACACCAAGTGAGAACCAAGAAACAAATATTCAAGATCAGAGAAGCTATCCTTATATTCCTAATTTTTATTTATTTATTATGTTCTTAGTTTTTGTAATTTTTTGTCGTAAATTTTGAAAGAATAATAATTCGCTTTTAAAATTTGACCCTTTATTTTCTATCTAAAGCAGCTGCACTCAGCAATAGTGAAGATTCAGTTACAAACATTTCAGCATTTCTAATATGGGACTTCTGCAAATACCTTCACATGCTAATGACATAAAACATAGAAAAGCTGTGCTGAACTTAAGGAAGAAATAACTAATTTTTGAATGCAGAGAAATTGTTGGTGATTGAACAAGATACATCACAAAAGCTCTTAGTCAAAAGCCTAAAAAAAAATTAGGCAGTGGTGTTAAAGAAAATAATATGAGAGAAATTAGAGTTGAAAAGACTAAAAGTTTTTAATCTGTCTACATGAAAAATAAGGAACTGGACAAAATCACAAAGGAACTAAGTAAAATTTGCCAAACAGTATACAAATTAAAAAACAAACTACATCATCATCATCATCATTGTCAACCATTATCAATCCACTGCTGGATGAAAGTCTCCCCAAATTTCTTCCACAATCTGTTTTGTGCCAGTCTCCTCCATGTTACTCCTGCATACTTTCGAATGTCATCCACCCATCTCCCATGTGGTCTTCTTCTGGGTCTTTTCCCCGTCCCTTGGAATCCGATCTAAAATTTTGGCTGTCCATTGATGGTCTGTCCTTCGGCAATATGTCCAGCCCATTGCCATTTCAGGGATTTTACTCTGATCATGATGTCTTCCACTCTTGTCATGTTTCTGATCCACAAGTTCCTCTTCTTATCTCTCCTGGTTACACCAAGCATGCATCTCTCCATGGTCTTTTAGTTGTCTGCAGTCTTTGTATGTCTCTTTTAGTTAAGGTCCATGTCTCTGCACTGTATGTAAGCACTGGAAGGATGCATTGATCAAACACTTTTCTTTTAAGACATAATGGCATATTGATCTTAAAAATTATACTGTTTCTTCCAAAAGCTCTCCAGGCAAGTTTTATATGCCGATTAATTTTTTCATCAATGTGACCCTCATTTGATATCTGCTGTCCAAGGTAAATGTAGGTATTGGTTATCTCCAGCTTTTCCCCATCAATCGATAAATCTTCATTTCTTGTAAAAGCATTGAACATCACTTTTGTCTTCTGAAAGTTCAGTTTTAATCCCACTTCTTTACTCTTGTCAGCAAGTTCCTGGATCATACCCTGCAGCTCTGATAGGGTAGTTTCAAAAATGACTACGTCTTCAGCAAAATGAAGGTGAGTTAGATAATCTCCATTAATATTTATCCCTTTGTTTTCCCAGTTCAGTGATTGAAAGACATTTTCCAATGTGGCATTAAAGAGTTTGGGAGATATAGTGTCACCTTGTCTCGCTCCCTTTCCAGTTTTTATGGGTGCTGTATTCTCAAATAGCCGAATTTTTGCACTTGCATTTTCATAAATGTTATTAATAATATTAATGTATGCATCTTCAATACCGCAGGATTTCAAAGCCATTGTAACTGCTGATGGTTTCACCAAATCAAAGGACTTTTCATAATCGATAAAAGCCATGCATAATGGAAGTTCATATTCCTCGCTCTTTCAGTTAGTTCTCTCAGAACGTGGATATGATCTATTGTGCTGTAGCGACTCCTGAATCCAGCTTGCTCACTTGGTTGAGCCATGTCCAGTGTTACCTTCAAGCGGTGTGAAATAACTTTTGTGAAGATTTTATAAACCACTGATAGGAGGCTGATAGGTCTGTAGTTTCTGAGATCCTCAATGTCACCTTTTTATGTAGCAGGATCATTGTAGCATTGTTCCAATCCTCACGAATCTTCCCTTCATTAAGGCATCGAGTGAAAACTTGGGCGAGTACTGTTTCAATTTCTCCACTTGCTTCTTGTATGATGTCTATGGTAATTCCATCTTCTCCTGGAGCTTTTCCCTGTTTCACGTTCTTGATTGCATGTGCAACTTCTGCTGGGAGGACTGGAAGAACTCTGGTACTTTTCGTAATGTCTGGAGTACATGTATCATCCCTTTCATACAGTTTTGAGTAGAAATCTTTTACTCTTGTCAAAATTTCGCCTCTATTTCTTGTTACAGAACCATCTTCTTTTCTCAGAGCCATAATCTGTTTTCTTCTCTTACTCAGATGTCCCTTTGTTCACTTCAGGATTTGGTTGTTTTCAATTGCTTTCCTCACTAGTTCACAGTTGAATTTCCTTACGTCTTCAGTGATACTTTTTCTTACCGTCTTCCATAGCTTTATATATTCCACTTTGGAGGTCACATCTCTTATGGTTATCCTAATCTCTCGTATTTTTTGCATCAGAATTTTTGTTTTTCCTGATAATTTGTTCGTATGCAACTTGTTCTTGGTACCAGCTATTTTTGTTGCTGTTTTCATAAGAGCCTTGGTTAGTTTTCTGTTAACTTCAGAAACGTCCACTTCTCCCAACGTTAGACCTTCTAGAGCAGAGAATCTGTTCCTCAGTTCCAATTTGAACGTATTATGATGTTTTTTAAGATTGGTCATGTCAATACACTTTGTTTTATGAGCTTGCCACGCTTGAGTTTAGCATTGAGGTGCATCTTACCATTCTTTGGTCACTACCTGTGTTGAACTTGTTTAGCACACTGCAGTCTTCCATGACAAATTTCTTTTTGCACATAATAAAATAAATTTCACTTGTCAATCCATTGGGATGTCTCCATGTCCATTTCCTTTGCGGCTTTTTCTTGAAAAAGGAGTTCATGATGAAAAACCCTTCTGCCTGTGCAAATTCTACGAGAGTATTTCCACGCTGGTTTCTGTTGCTGTGACCAAATTTACCTACTGAAGTTTCATTTTGTTACTGTTGCCCTATTTTTGCATGGAAATCTCCCATAATGATCTTCAAGTGCTGCTTGCGTTTATTATTTAGATGACGAATTTCCTCATAAAATTCTTCAATCTCTTCTTCAAGATGATTTGTAGTGGGTGCATAAGCTTGAATAATCTGAGCCTGGTATCTCCTCGAGAGTTGGATAACAAGTTGTGCAGCTCTGTCAGAGAAACTTTCAACTTCTAACACTTTATCCTTCAGTTTTTTTTTATTATAAATCTAACACCACTAGTTCTGCCAGTATTTCTCCCAAAATAATAGAAGAGATGTCCACTTTTCAGTTCAGTGAGATCTTATCCTTTTCTCCTTACCTCAATTAGCCCGACGATGTCCCACTTGATCCTTTGTAGTTCTTCCAATTCAAGGAGCCTTGAATCAGAAGATAGGACGCATCCATTATACACTGACGGAAAAAAAAAATCCCAACACCACAAAAAAACAGTTGTAGAGGAATGAAATGGCGGCAATACATTTGTATAGGTAACATATTTAATCGATTAAGGTTTTAAGATCACAGCTTAATGTAAGCGCGAGAAGAGCCATTTTAAATGTGAAATGCTGGTACATTAATAACCGGTGTAACCGCCAGAATGTTGAATGCAAGCACGCAAACGTTCATGCATTGTGTCGTACAGGTGCTGGATGTCAGTTTGTGGGATAGAGTTCCATGCCTGTTGCACTTGGTCGGTCAATACAGGGACGGTTAATGCTGGTTGGGGTGACGCTGGAGTTGTCGTCCAATGATGTCCCATACGTGCTCGATTGGTGAAAGATCTGGTGATCTAGCAGGCCACAGCAACATGTCGATACTCTGTAGAGCATGTTGGGTTACAACAGCGGTATGCGGGTGAGCATTATCCTGTTGGAAAACCCCCCTGGAATGCTGTTCATGAATGGCAGCACAACAGGTTGAATCACCAGACCGGCGTACAACTGTGCCGGCAGGTTGTGTGGGATAACCACGAGAGTGCTCTTACTGTCATTGGAAATTGCTCCTCAAACCATAACTCCAGGTGTAGGTCCAGTGTGTCTCTGCCGCAGACAGGTTGGTTGCAGGCGCTCACCTGGCCTCCTTCTAACCAACACACGGCCATCACTGGCACCCAGGCAGAACCGGCTTTCATCAGAAAACACAACAGATCTCCACTCCGTCCTCCAATGAGCTCTAGCTTGACACCACTGACGTCGCAAACGGCAGTGGTTTAGAGTAAGTGGAATGCACGCTACAGGGCGTCTGGCTCAGAGCTGTCCTTCAAGTAACCGATTTGTAACAGTTCGTTGTGTCACTGTGGTGGCAACTGCAACTCAAATTGCTGCCACAGACGCGGTACGATGCGCCACGGCCATACGCCGTACACGCCGGTCTTCCCTCTCAGTAGTGCCACGTGGCCGGCCGGAACCTGGTCTTCTTGAGGCAGTACCTTCCCTTGACCACCGCTGCCAACAATCATGCACACTGGGTACATTCCTGCCAAGTCGTTGTGCAATATTGCGGAAAGAAAATCCACCTTCTCGTAGCCCTATTACACGACCTCGTTCAACCTCCGTGAGCTGTTGATAATGGCTTCTTCGTCTTCTTAAAGGCATTCTTGACTAACATCAACACACTACTTTGAATCTCAACGATAAATAACGCTCACGAACGTTACAGCGCGTATTTACAGCAAACCTGCTTTGCATGTTCCGAGGGGCGCTACTAGCGCCACATGTATGCGCCGAGCGTGAAATTTGCATAGACGTCATCTTACAGATGTACTCTCACCGCTTACCAACTGTCGTTTATCTAACACAACCCCTTCTTGGTGTTGGGATTATTTTTTTCCGTCAGTGTATGTAGCCAAGGTCAGCATCAGATGGCAGCCTAGTCCGATCCTCCAGTGATTCTTAGCACCCTCTGCCTTCATGTCGCACTGGCCGCTGCCTTGGCCAGGTACATTCCAGCTGCCGGAGACTGAGGGCCAAGATTTAAGTTGTGGAGTCATTTTGGAGGGGTTTGGCCATAACTCACCTGGCTGGCCAAGCCGGTTGGTGAGTGTGTGATAGCATTTCCTCTAATCCCAATGGTAAAGTTATACCGCTATAGGTGGTTGTCAAAGCCCCTTTAGTGGGAACAGGATGCACCACGAGAAGGCAGTGTTGACATTTGTCAAGGAGAGGCTGTAGTATGTTGCACATCAACTGACCATACATCCCAATATATATATATTTCTTTGTCCATCCTCATATATTCTAAATTAAGAAAAATGTAAGTTAAAATAATTTGCTGTGTGCAAAAACTTACATTTCAGATAATGATCATATGTGACCCATATTGTATGTCCTGAAATTGTCCTGAAAAAAAAAAAAAATTGGCACTCTCCCTGGTGATGTGATAAAAACAAATCCATATAAACTTTTGGTTTACTTCTAGCAAGCCACAGCTTGACCAGTCATCCTCTGTTTGTTGCAAGTGTATTCAATTTGTGCACATTCGCATATATCTCTCTTTCAATGTATTTGATATTCTAATATGTACGTGTTTGACATTTTTTTTTTTTTGGCCCGTTGTGCTGTGAAATACCACAACTAGCAAACCAGATAATTTTACTAAGTTTTCATCAAAATTTAATTGCAAAATGTTTTTTGTTTTTATTATGTATTATCTGTATTATGATTACAGCTGTAACATAGAAATGTTTCATTTCTACTTTGACTTTCAGTTCTGTTGATGGATTCAATATTAATAGCATTCTGCATTTTTGAAATTCGTACTTTTTATTATTTGTGCTTCATTGTTGCTATTAGTAGTGATTTACATAAATATACCTTTGAATTTTTTGTTCTGTAGGTGGAACGATTTTGGGCTCTGTATAGTCATTTAGTTAGACCTTCTGACATTGCTGGCCAGAGCGATTTTCACCTTTTTAAGCATGGTATCAAACCCATGTGGGAGGTAAATTTTTTAAAACTTGAATGAAGAGTATTTTGTATTAACATTATCTATATTTCTATATTGTTATACATTGAGTTGTCAGTATATATATGTATAATCATCACATCATTTCCTGTTTGTTTCATTTTAAAATGGTAACTCTCACAGCAAGGCAGTCACTTAAATTTTTGCAATAATTCACTCAAAAATTTCATGTGGATGCCGGTGAGGCATGGATGTTGTGTTTGTCTTACGACAGTGGCTCTTTCCCTTTCCTGGAACCAGTGGCCCTAAATTAGGAATGGGAAACTGCTTATAGCCCATTGAATTGCTCGCGCTGGTCGTTAAACCTCCAGCAAAATATATATATATATATATTACGGAAGGGATGTAAGGTCAGGTGATGCCCAACATCACAGCCTCTCCTTGACAAATGTCAACCCCGCCTTCTCGTGGTGCATCCTGTTCCCACTAAAGGGGCTTTGACAACCACCTATAGCGGTATAACTTTACCATCGGGATTAGAGGAAATGCTATCCCACACTCACCAACCTGCTTGGCCAGCGTGATGAGTTATGGCCAAACCCCACCAAAATGACTTCACAACTTAAATCTTGGCCCTCAGTCTCCGGCAGCTGGAATGTACCTGGCCAAGGCAGCAACCAGTGCTAAATGAAGGCAGAGGGTGCTAAGAATCACCGGAGGACCGGACTAAGCTGCCTTCTGATGCTGACCTTGGCTACGTACAATGGACGCTCCCTATCTTCTGATTCAAGGCTTCTTGAATTGGAAGAGGAACTACAAAGGATCAAGTGGAACATCGTCGGGCTAAGTAAGGTAAGGAGAAAAGAAGATGATCTCATTGAACTGAAAAGTGGACATCTCTTCTACTATCATGGGACAGATACTGGTAGAACTAGTGGTGTTGGATTTATAATAAACAAAAAACTGAAGTATAAAGTTGTAGAAGTTGAAAGTTCCTCTGGCAGAGCTGCAGGACTCGTTATCCAACTCTCGAGAAGAAACAAGGCTCAGATTATTCAAACTTGTGCACCCACCACAAGTCATCCTGAAGAAGAAATTGAAGAATTTTATGAGGAAATTCGTCATCTAAATAATAAAGGTAAGCAGCACTTGAAGATAATTATGGGAGATTTCAATGCAAAAATAGGGCAACGGCAACTGAATGAAACTTCAGTAGGTAAATTCGGTCACAGTAACAGAAACCAGCAAGGAAATACTCTCGTAGAGTTTGCAGAGGCAGAAGGGTTTTTCATCTTGAACTCCTTTTTCAAGAAAAAGCCACACAGGAAATGGAGACATCCAAATGGGACGACAAGTGAAATTGATTTTATTTTGTGTAACAAAAAGTTAGTCATAGAAAACTGCAGTGTGCTAAACAAGTTCAACACAGGTAGTGACCATAGATTGGTGAGATGTAAGATGCACATCAACACTAAACTCGAACGTGGCGAGCTCATAGGACAAACAAAATGTGTTGACATGACCAACCTTAAAAAACACCATAATACCTTCAAGTTGGAACTGAAGAACAGATTCTTTGCTTTAGAAGGTCTAACATCGGAAGAAGTGGATATTTCTGAAGTTAACAGAAAAGTAACCAAAGCTCTTATGGAAACAGCAACAAAATTAGCTGGGTCTAAGAACAAGTTGCATGTGAACAAATTATCAGGAAAAACCAAAATGTTGATGCAAAAAAGAAGAGAGATGACAACTAAAGAAGATGTGACTTCCAAAGTGGAATATATAGAGCTATGCAAGACAGTACGAAAAAGTATTACTGAAGACGTAAGGAAATTCAACTGCGAACTAGTGAGGAAAGCAATTGTAAACCACCAAAGCCTAAAGATAACAAAGGGACATCTCAGTAAGGGAAGAAAACAGATTATGGCACTGAGAAAAGATGGTTCTGCAACAAGAAATAGAGGCGAAATTTTGACAAGAGTGAAAGATTTCTACTCCAAATTATATGAAAGGGATGATACATGTACTCCAGACATCATGAAAGGTACCAGTACCAGAGAACTTCCAGTTTTACCAGCAGAAGTTGCACATGCAATCAAGAACATGAAGCAGGGGAAAGCTCCAGGAGAAGATGGAATTACTGTAGACATCATACAAGAAGCAAGTGGAAAAATTGAAACAGTACTTGCCCAAATTTTCACTTGATGCCATAATGTAAGGAAGATTCCTGAGAATTGGAACAACGCTACAATGATCCTGTTGCATAAAAAAGATGACATTGAGGATCTCAGGTACTACAGACCTTATCAGCCTCCTATCAGTGGTTTATAAAATCTTCACTAAAGTCCTTTCACACCGCCTGAAGGTAACACTGGACATGGCTCAACCGAAAGAACAAGCTGGATTCAGGAGTTGCTACAGCACAGTAGATCATGTCCACGTACTAACAGAAATAATTGAAAGAGTGAGGGAATATGAACTTCCATTGTGCATGGCTTTTATCGATTATGAAAAGGCCTTTGATTCGGTGAAACCATCAGCAGTTACAATGGCTTTGAAATCCTGCAGTATTGAAGATACGTACATTAATATTATTAATAACATCTATGAAAATGCAAGTGCAAAGATTCGACTGTTTGAAAATACAACACACATAAAAATTGGAAAGGGGGTGAGAGAACGTGACACCATATCTCCCAAGCTCTTTAATGCCCCATTGGAAAATGTCTTTCAATCACTGAACTGGGAAAACAAAGGGATAAAGATTAATGGGGATTATCTAACTCACCTTCGTTTTGCTGATGCCATAGTCATTTTTGCAACTACCCCATCAGAGCTGCAGAGTATGATCCAGGAACTTTCTGACAAGAGTAAAGAAGTGGGATTAAAAATGAACTTTCAGAAGACAAAAGTGATGTTCAATGCTTTTACAAGAAATGAAGATTTATCGATTGATGGAGAAAAGCTGGAGATAGCAGATACGGACGTTTATCTTGGACAGCAGATATCAAGTGAGGGTCACATTGATGAAGAAATTAATTGGCGTACAAAACTTGCCTGGAGAGCTTTTGGAAGAAACAGCATAATTTTCAAGAGCAATATGCTATTATGTCTTAAAAGAAAAGTGTTTGATCAATGCATCCTTCCAGTGCTTACGTATTTAACTTTAACTAAAAGAGACATACAAAAGCTGCAGACAACTCAAAGACTCATGCAGAGGTGCATGCTTGGTGTAACCAGGAGAGATAAGAAGAGGAACTTGTGGATCCGAAAAATGACAAGAGTGGAAGACATCATGATCAGAGTTAAATCCCTGAAATGGCAATGGGCTGGACATACTGCCAGAAGGACAGACCATCGATGGACAGCCGAAATTTTAGATTGGGTTCCAAGGGACAGGGAAAGACCCAGAAGAAGACCACATGGGAGATGGGTGGATGAAATTCAAAAGTATGTGGGAGTAACATGGAGGAGACTGGTACAAGACAGACCGTTGTGGAAGAAAGTTGGGAAGACCTTCGTCCAGCAGTGGATTGATAATGGTTGACGATGATGGTGATACTACGGAAATCGAAAATTTCAGTGAAATGACCTTTTTAACTATGTGCGTAAAGTTTATTTTCATGTTTTCTAGATTCCAACATTCATTAAACATTTTAGGGAGTGTTTTTTGAAAGTTTTCAAAATTGTTGCATTTCTTCTGTTATTTTTCAATATGGTTTGGATGTCCAGGCATCTCTGGCCACGTGCTGAGTTATCACAACCCATGGAATCTCGGAAATGTTCTAAAATTTTAGTTCGCTTTCCAGAGCTTGGAAAGTCCTTATTTTTTTGCATTAAGCTTTAGAGTAGTACTAGAATTCTTTTCTGCAATAAACAAAGTATTTTTTACTGTGGAAATAACTTTTTACGGGTCTTATAGAGGTTATTATTCAAAAAAGTTGGTGGTCAAATTTTCGAACTAAAGCCTAATTCCTCATTAGGACTATGTCACTGGAGTAGTTGCTGCCACTCAGTTGGAAGAGTCCAACCGCGATTATCGCTAATTGTGGTACTTCTTCAAGCTATTTTGATCCCTTCTTCTAGTTTCCTCTTTACTAAGTTTGACTGGTGGGTGATTATTCTTACTGAGTCCCAATTTATGGAGTGTCCACTTGCTTGTATATGTCTGTCTTGCCCTGATTTGTTACTAATGTTCCTAATAGCTACTTGGTGTTCTTTCATTCGGACCTTAATACATGAATGAAAAAACCATGAGGAATAACCACTCACCATAAAGATCATGGTAACCTCCAATGGACCGCACACTTCCAACACGTCATTCATCGTGATGTAACTGGGCTTCCACAGGTTTACAGACTTCTTGCTTACGTTTCTTATTTTCGGGTGTATCGTTTTTTTCTTTTTTTTTCCCCTTTGCCTTATAATATGTTACTATAATGCTTGTCAATTCGATAAAATCACACATACAACTCATTCATACAATTCAAGTAAAAACTATGTACATAAACCTTACATTCACAGGTGATTAAACCTTAGTCAACTCTAATTATGGAACTCCTCCTTCTGTTTCACAACCTCTGCTACTCCCACTGCAATTGTCACACCCATTCAGCCCCGCACATCCAATCCTCTAGTACTTTCGACAGGTCCCTGTCATCTTCAGGAGGCAGGTGTGTCTCATCCGCCCACCACAGCTCAAGTGAGCAGAGCCATCGAGGCATGGGCTCCAGTCGCTATCTCTGAATCGTTGTGTCTCTGGCGCCATCTATTGTCCCTGCTGCTCTTTTTCCCTCTTTCTTTTTACGCTGCTGTTCAATTTTTATTAGGGCTTTCCATTGTTCGTTTAGGTTATTTGGCTCATTAATGTTGCATAATCTTGATCTGTTTTTTCAATTATCACTGATTCTGCAATTCTTAATTGCTTTTCGTTTTTACAGCTCTTAATAATTTTAATATCTTCAAACCTTGGACATTTTTGATTTTCCATACAGTATTGGGTCAATGCTGTCTTAGCCTCTTTTTATTCCAATTATTAATATGCTGGTTCAATCTATACTTTAATTTATTCTTGGTGCTGCCTATATATGACACAGGTGGTTGCTGGTTTATTGGGATTTCATAAATTCCTGCTCTATCTAATTGGCTAATTTTTTTCATTTTTAATCACTAAAATTTAGTGATTAAAAATGAAAAAATTAGCCAATTAGATAGAGCAGGAATTTATGAAATCCCAATAAACCAGCAACCACCTGTGTCATATATAGGCAGCACCAAGAATAAATTAAAGTATAGATTGAACCAGCATATTAATAATTGGAATAAAAAAGAGGCTAAGACAGCATTGACCCAATACTGTATGGAAAATCAAAAATGTCCAAGGTTTGAAGATATTAAAATTATTAAGAGCTGTAAAAACGAAAAGCAATTAAGAATTGCAGAATCAGTGATAATTGAAAAAACAGATCAAGATTATGCAACATTAATGAGCCAAATAACCTAAACGAACAATGGAAAGCCCTAATAAAAATTGAACAGCAGCGTAAAAAGAAAGAGGGGAAAAAGAGCAGCAGGGACAATAGATGGCGCCAGAGACACAACGATTCAGAGATAGCGACTGGAGCCCATGCCTCGATGGCTCTGCTCACTTGAGCTGTGGTGGGCGGATGAGACACACCTGCCTCCTGAAGATGACAGGGACCTGTCGAAAGTACTAGAGGATTGGATGTGCGCTGCTGAATGGGTGTGACAATTGCAGTGGGAGTAGCAGAGGTTGTGAAACAGAAGGAGGAGTTCCATAATTAGAGTTGACTAAGGTTTAATCACCTGTGAATGTAAGGTTTATGTACATAGTTTTTACTTGAATTGTATGAATGAGTTGTATGTGTGATTTTATCGAATTGACAAGCATTATAGTAACATATTATAAGGCAAAGGAAAAAAAAAAAAAAAGAAAAAAACGATGTTTCACACCCGAAAATAAGAAACGTAAGCAAGAAGTCTGTAAACCTGTGGAAGCCCAGTTACATCACGATGAATGACGTGTTGGAAGTGTGTGGTCCATTGGAGGTTACCATGATCTTTATGGGGAGTGGTTATTCCTCATGGTTTTTTCATTTATGAATTGCACGTAAACTATGCGCACTTTGCAAGAGGTTAATACCTTAAAAGTGCAAATATAATAAAGGACCTTAATACTTCTCCCTGTTTCTCTTATATAGCTGAGTCCACAGTTACAATCGATGCAATATATTACTCCTTCTTGCAATTGGATGTCCACTTCTTTCTGCTTTAAAGCTGGCAGGAATTTCTTTAATTTGTTACTTAGATCTGGAGCAAGCCTGATATTATATTTTGCTCCGATCCTCTTCAGTTTTTCGAAAAGTCCCTTGTGGTACATAATTTTGCTTGTGAATTTGAAGTTGTTTATTTCCTGCTTCTTTTTTGGCACTTGTCTGAATAATTTTTCAACATAAGGGGAGGGGTAATTGTTTTCTGCCAATATTTCTTTTAATTCTTTTCTGTGAAGATCTTTTTGAGCATCTGAAGAGACCAGGACTCAATTTTTTCCAAAAATTGTCTCGTCGTATTCGATTTAATATAAACAGGGTGGAATGAGTAGAAATTTAACATCTTCCCTGTGTTAGTGGGTTTTCTAAAAAGCTGAGTGAATATTCTCCCCTCTCTTGAGGTCAAGTTTAAATCAAGGAAATAAATGGTATGGTCTTTTTCCAGTTCCAGGATGTACTTACAAGGTATTTTCTAGCGAGTTAAATTCTGCTAGAATTTTAGAGGGTAGAGATTGGTCCTCAGTATCTACTATAAATAGGACATCATCCATGTATCTTACATAGAGAGCAAATATTGAAGGTTGTACAAGGATTTTTGCCTCTAGTTTATTTACCTAATAATTTGCAAGTAGAGGTGCTAGTGGAGAACCCATTGCAAGTCCTGAAGTTTGCCTGTAATATTTCTTTCCAAACTGGAAGAAATTATTCTTGAAAGAAAACAGGAGCAGTTCATATATGCCAAGTAGTATTTCTCTATTATGATTATGGAAGACTATTTTTTCCGCCAGGTCATCCGCAATGAATTCCAGCAGGAGGTCCAGGTTGGTATACATAGATACTATATCCAGGCTTGCCATTATTGGATGAATTAATTCTGGCAAGTTGTCTAGTTTTTTCTTTCAGCTTAGAAGGTAGGGAGGAGAAGGGAAAATATCTCTTGAGGTGAGTAAGCAAATAATAATTAATGTTGGAGAGTGCTGAATTTCTAGTGTCTATTATAGGTCTTATTGGATGGCCTTCTTTGTGAATTTTTATTGTACCATAGATCTGTGGAACTCTTGACTGGATTTTGGAGAAGCTTTTGAAGAGCTCGTTTTTTTTTTTTTTTTTTTTTTGTTCATTGCAGGGAAAAAAACAAAAAAAACTACATTTTTCTCATTTGGGGGGGGGGGTTAAAAAGACCATGAGCAACTTCCAGTCTGTCTGGGCACTTTATTTACTGTAAGGTTCTCATTTGTGTGATTTTTGACGTACACTAAAAAATATATATATATTGGAGCCATTTAGTGTTTGTTGCAAAATATCTTCAATTTATGGACAATTTTTTAAGCGAAAATTCGCTTTTCTGTGAGTTTACTTTGTCATTTTGCTGCTCTGGCAATTTGTTTTTTACCAAGTGCATAATGCAATTTTATTCATTACTACTGAAAAATGCTAAGATTTTTTTAGTGTTTATTATTGAAAATTTCCAATTAGGGTTGGAGTCTCTGCTCTTGTCACTACAGTATAAATTAACAGCTTCAGTTATAGTAGTGCAGAGACTCTTTACAGGCTTATACAGGGTGATCCATTTAAACCAGTACCATGTGATTTACTTATAACTTTTTTTATAAATAACAAAATCATACAGTAAGTTGAGAATTATACATGTGGTATTGGAGAATCATTTTATCAAAGCAAATGATAGGAATTTTCCTTCATTTTCTTGTAAACACAGTTGAACATGCCGCACCATATTCAGTGATGCCTCATGTAGAGTACGAGCAGTTACATTGCCAATTTCAGTCGTGATTGTTTCACGCAATGCATCCAATGTTTTTGGATGGGTTTTGTAAACTCTATCCTTTAAGTAGCCCCATAAAAAAGTCAGGGGAAGTTAGTCCGGAGATCGGGGAGGCCTTATGTTTTTTGAAATTAATCTGTCATCAAAGAAGCTGGTTATGAGTTCCATTGACTTTCGATGTGTGACACGTAGCGCCATCCTGCTGAAAGTAGCCCTCTGTCAATTCAATGTCATCAAGTTGTTCCACAAATTCATTGAATATGCGGCAATAAACGTTAGTGTTGACAGTCTCAGATAAAATAATGGGGCCAATAATTTTCGTAGACGAAACCGTACACCATACACCAACCTTTTGTGAATACATCGGTGTTTCACACATAACGTGTGGGTTTTCGGCAGCCCAGTATCTGCTGTTTTGCGAATTGACGTAGCCTGACAGATGAA
The DNA here is from genome assembly GCA_039090855.1 of Macrothele yani. Taxonomy (NCBI): domain Eukaryota; kingdom Metazoa; phylum Arthropoda; class Arachnida; order Araneae; family Macrothelidae; genus Macrothele; species Macrothele yani. The sequence continues at coordinate 102,715,698 of CM076995.1, forward strand.
ACCAGGCTTCATCTGTAAACCATGTGATGGAGAGAATATCAGATCGCAAATTAAGAAAATTTTGAAACCATTTGCAGTAACTTACTTTCTTTCCCTTGTCCGGTTTTTGCAGCTGATAGATTACGTGCACTTTAAATGGTCGAATATTCGCTTTTTTTGCTGCCCTTTGACAAGTTCCGTATGAATATCTTGTCTGTTGGCTTAATCTGCGCAACGATTTCGTCGGAGATTGAAGTAAACATTGCCGAACATCGTCCACACGCATTTGGGGCATCGGAGGGTGATGTCTACTGCTACCGCTGAGAAGAGAACCGGTTTGCTCCAGTTTTTTTCCCATTGACAGAATTGTTGACTTGCTTGGCACTTTTCGAATTCCAAACTCTCTTCGAAATGCTCGTTGCGTTTTGATGACAGAATTGGTTACCCAATACGATTTCACTAAAAAAACGCGCTCTGGAACAAAGTACTGCATGTTTCTGAATGCACGCAAGTGAATGATAACGCAACAACAAACAAATCACGAGCTGAGTTACAGTTACGGTTAACAATCTTCTTCACAGTGGCAGTTTTCATTCTCCAGGAGTTGCTGCTTCTATTGAAAAAAAGAAGTTCCTTGTGCGATCCCTTGCAAAAATGTAAGTTTTTTTCAGGGTACTGGTTTAAATGGATCACCCTGTATTACATGTCAGTTATGATCCTTGAAGTTTTACACATTTCATTGAAATGACAAGCAATATTATTAAAACAACAGTTTAAAAGCTGTCACTAATGGAAATTGGAAAAAAGAAAAAAAAACATTTTAATTGCAGATTATGCTTATTAAAATTCTTTATATCATAGTTATCAATGAGAAACAAACCCATCTGAAGAAATTATTCTTCAGATAATGGAAAGCATATACAGATATCATTATTGTGCCAAATTTTCAGTTTTCCATGTAGCCATCTCTTCAGAAAAGTTGAAAAATGGGTAGTTGATGCTACAAAGAAGCATCAGATTGCTTCTGTTTTGCAAATCTGAACGGTATTCAGATTAGATTCCTAAGCTACAACTGCTTAGCTTCAGTTGCTTGGAACTTCATTGTCCTGGGTGGTGTAATGGTGTCATGCTCGAATGGAAATCAGATGAGAGTTCGTTTCCCGCTCCAGGGCAATGCGATTTTCAAGCTTTCTGAAGAGATGGGAAATGGTGAAAATATGGCACCTTTGTGTCAATAACGACATTAGGCTTTGTATGAATTGGTGAAAGCCATAAATTTAGAACATCAGCATTTGGATGTTATCAGGACTTTTTTTAATCTTGACAAAGACATAAAACTGGCCATACAAGTAGCATTGGTGTTTCTGGCAAATAGGAATTGGGGGGGGGGGCACAAGCATGCAGTAATAATAGCCAATTTCTTTGTTTCTTTAAAAGTTTTTTTTGAAATGTCCTGGGGACAGCAAATCTTCTAAGTGTATTGAATAAATGCATATGTTAATGCATTGCAATATCAGAAATATGGAGGGTACTCAAAAATATTGGAGGGGACATATCCCCCTTCCCTGCCAGCGACACCCATGCAAGTAGGCTCATTGAGATAAAGTTTCTTGTGTTCAGTTGTTTGTTCCTGTGATTTGTAGTGGTCATCATAGCAATTACAAGAATCCTTGCCATTATTTCTGCAACATATCTGCTTTGTTGATGGGAACAGTTAAGGTCTAAAAAGAATATCATAAGACCTTACTCTGTTAATTCACCTGAATGATTTTTCTTTTCCTGAACAGTTAATGAAGAATTTAGAATGACTAATGTTCATTTTCTGTCTTTAAGTGGTGTCTTCATCTTAAAAAAGGAAATTGTAAAATCAAGATAAGTAGACTTTTAGAATTGTGCATCCAGGGTGTGTAACCCATAAATTTAAAAAATAATGGTAACAACAATAAAAACCCACTATCCTGGATGCATCCAGTTGTTCAATAAATTGCAATTATCGATGAAATATTTATTTTAATTTCAGACTACAGATATTGTGTAATATCTAGACTTCTTGTGACTGAGAAAATCTAATAATGAATTTTTATTTTAATGAGATTTCTTTTTGTTACTTCATGGAACTGAATTTGTTACATTAAGTCAAGATCTTAATCAGAACTGAATGGGATTTATTGGGGTTATTGGGGAGGGGGTCTTCTGTTATGGAGAAATGTATATAAAAATAATGTCTTTGAATTAGCAACAGTATCAGTGAACTTTTCTTATTGTTTGGTTTAGAATTGAGGGGCACATTAATGATACTGCCTTCCATGTTAGGTTGTAGTGTGTGCAAAGAGAGAAAAAGGTAGATTTGAAATATTATATGAAGAGGAAGTGTTGTCAATTTTTTTGTAATGTTTTTCATAATGTTTGCAGTAGATATGGCATTTAATTATTGGACAAGTTCGTGATATTACAGAAGAGCTAAATGGTGCAAGTTTGATCTAAATGGCTATCATGAACAGCTCTGATTACAATTCCAAAATATATGAGTCATTAAGGAATCAAACTTAGTACCTCTTAATAGGAATCTGACCAATACTGTAATAAAAAAAGTTACAGCTCTCAGCAAAGCAGAACTTTTCCTGTGGTAAAAAAATTGGCAAAATATTAAACTCAAGCTTTCATCTTAAAAAAATATCTAAGAATAGATAATACTTAAATTATAACCCTTAGTATCATCTCATTTGCTTCCATTCCTATGGATGAAGTTACAGATCTTATATATTAGAAAGGCTCAAGATTTCTTTTGACAAGGGATAGGCAAAACCCCAAAATTTTCAGATGCCAGCTTTTTTTTTTTTATTATTACAGGAGCCACTACATTTTTTCAAGAAATACAAGGAGAAAACCACGATTGATCTAAACAAAAACTATACACACAGAATTGTGATCTTCAACAGTCAAAATTACTGTATTGTTTCTTAGGTATTGTTCAATAATTTAGTGCAGTATCCACAACTAAAACTAGTTGCATTTCAGAATAGGTTTTCATTTCACAAAGTTCAGCTTTGTGTTCTGGTGTATGACATTCAATAAAACCACTAATGGAAAACACAAAATCAATGGCATAGCTATGAACATATCTGATGCTTCCTCTGCATGCACACACGTATCTCTTGCCAGGATTGCTGCAGAATACCTAATTCTGCTGGTTATAGTATCAAAAATTGATATTGGCAATTTGATTATTCTGATTTTATGGTTGTCTACCAAAAAAATGCAAACAGAAACAAAACAAAAAAATCTGTGTTATTGTGCTTGTTGCTTTATTAAAGAAATGGAAGCTACATAATAGAAATCCAAATTCTGAAAAATAAAATTTTCAGAGTAGGATTTGAAAACTTCAGGCTCAAGGTGAAAATTTTAAGGCACCATTGAGACTGAGCACCTTCAATTTGTCTACCCCTGCTTATAACATTGATGTTGTACAGAAATTCAAAGCAGTTTAAAACTTTAATGCAAAACATAATTTTGTTGTTTTTCAAGAAAAAACCTATAAACAAGCTAGTGGAGCACCTATGGGCTCATCATTATCCAGTATGGTATTATGCACATTGATATACAATGTTACTTATTACTGTTACACACGTTAAACTAAACTAGTTTCAACTCTTCATTTTGCAAGTCATCCTCAGTAGCGCACGATGTTTGCAACTCCATTGAAGTCATTATAAGATCAAGACTATTAACAATACTAATTTCATAATGTATAGCATGGACATTATATCACTCTACCCAAATATCCCAGTTGAAAAATCCATTGAGCTTATAAACAACAAGCTACAATCTGAAGGTATTAACAACGCAGAATGTGACAGCATCATCAGTGCCCCAGAATTTGTCAAAAACAGCAACTTCTTCAGATATGGAAAAAAATATATACAACAGGACTATGGTGCACCCATGGGTTCACCCATTTCAGGGTTATTGGCTGAAGCCATACTGCAAGATATGGAAAACCAACTCCTCAGCAACATGAATGATGTACCCCTCATATACCTAAGATATGTCGATGATATCCTCATCTTCTGGCACCACAGTGAACCCGAACTACAAGGCTTCCTGTGCAAATTCAACAATTTCCACCCAACCATCAAAGCAACGATAGAAAAAGAGGTTGATCAGCGCATCAATTTCTTAGACATAACCATACATAACAGCAAACACAAGATTGAATATTCAGTGTACAGGAAACAGGCATACGTGCCAACAATTATACCATATGCATCTAACCACCCATGGAAATATAAAATATCAGCATTACAATTCTTTGTCAGAAGAGCTATATCCCACTCATCCAATACGGCTGCTGAACGGAGAGAGGTTAAGTGGATCCAGGACACTGCCACTGAATTTGGCTACAGTAAGAACTTGATAACATCAATTTATAATAAATATAACAACAACAACCAACAAGCCAGTTGATAGGAAAGAAAAAGTGTACTGTGGGAAACTCCCATACACAGTGCGTCAAAGAATTTTTAAGACTGGGTCTGTAAAATGAAATAGAAACAAGAAATTAAAATTTGTTTTGGTTTGTTATTCAAAATAAGTCCCTCCGGCTTCAATACACTTCTTACAGCGATTTAATAATGATTCAAATGCCTGTTCCAGTTCACTTTGCGGAATTGCCACCAAAGCACGCGTCGAAGCTGTTTGTATGGTCGAAATATCGTCAAAATAACACCCTTTTAACGTCAATTTAAGTTTTGGGAACAAAAAAAAAGTCGCAGGGTGATAAATCAGGTGAATACGGTGGATGATTCAACACACAGACGTTAATTTTCGCCAAAAATCTACGAACAAGAAGTGAGGTGTGACTGGGTGCATTATCGTGCAACAAACACCAACTGTTTTCATCTCGATATTCTGGATGAATGCGACGAATTCTGCCCATCAAACGCCTCAAAACATTTAAATAAAACTCACCAGCAATTGTTTGTCCACTTGGAACAAATTCTTTGTGGATAATACCCTTACTATCGAAGAATGTAATGAGCATTGTTTTGATTTTCGATGGAACTTTTCTTGTTTTTTTGGCTTGTGGCGAGTTTTTTGACTTCCATTCCGCACTTTGTCGCTTTGTTTTATAATCATATTGAAAACACCATGTTTCATCACCAGTAACAATCGATTTTAAGAAGTTTAGATCATTTTCAGCGGCTGAAATGATGTCTCTGCAATGTGCACTTCTCCTTGATTTTTGTTCATTGGTTAACGTGTGTGGAACAAATTTAGCACAGACTTTTGTTTTGCCCAAATCTTCATACAGGATGGTTCAAATCATTTCTTTGTTGATGTTTAAAGACTCTTCCATCATTGTTAGTGACGCACATCGATTGTTTGCCACGAAATCACGCACTTTTTCAATAATCTCAGGTGTCCTAGATGAACTTGGTCTTCCGGTATGCTTATCGTCTTCTAGCGTCTCTCTTCCGTCTAAAAAACGTTTGTGCCACAGGAAAACATTTGATCTACTTAAACAAAACTCACTGTAAACTTGTTTCATCATTTGGTACGTTTCCGAGGCACTGTTACCAAGTTTTGCATTAAATTTAATAACAGCCCTTTGTTCCATCTTAATAATTCAACATGAAAAAAAATTTACTTCTCTAATGAACGCCCATTTTGTTTGAGTTACTTTAACAATTGCGCAGTACTTTTGGCAGAAAGCAAGCAGATGGTCATGGTTTATAAAGCATTCGCAATTGCACTGGTGGCGCCACCATAGGCTGAAATCTAGCGCCAGTCTTAAAAATTCTTTGACGCACTGTGTATATGCACCCAATCAGTAACATCCTTAAAAAGGAATGCAAGAAACTGAATTATGAAATTGCTGATACTGTTAAGGACATATCGAAATTTTTGACAATTGACTACAACAACCATCCAACCCACCCTAGACGCTGCAGGTGTATACTCCATCCCTACAAGAAAGGCAAACAACAACCGCACCGATAAAATATACATAGGCAGCATGAAGCGACGATTCAAAACTCGCCTTATGGAAAATGTCAAAAAAAAAAAAAATTGGAACAGGAGAGAGGTGAAAATGCCATTAATCCAACACTGCCAAGAGAATGTTGTTATCCCAGATTGGGAAAACGTGAAAATCTTAACAACACACAATACACACCAACAAATCCTAATGGCAGAGGCAGTATTGATCGAGAAAACTCGTGATATAAATTGTAATAACAACACCCCCTACGACCTGCCATATACATGGAAATTCTTGGTGGAACGTGAGAGGAAAATAAAAAAGATGATGTCCAAACAAACCCACGACCATAATACGCATGCGCAACAAGGACACAGCAGATAATGAGAACGGTCAGTGACCCAGTGATACAACGACCTCTTTGGAAACGCAAACATCATACGCTACTGAGGATGACTTGCAAAATGAAGAGTTGAAACTAGTTTAGTTAATGAAACAATACAACGTGTGAAACGGTAATAAGTAACATTGTATATCAATGTGCATAATACCATGCAATTAGCCACATATTGATGTAGAGCATTTATTGAATATTTGACTCGCAAACCACATTATCCAGTATGTTAGGTGAAATGTTTTTCCACTGATCTGAACAAGTAGTTCTCACCAGATCCTACTATAGACCAAAGGTCTGTTTTCATTATGTTAACAACATTTTCTTTTGTATGGGAACATGATTTTTATAATACTTGGACTTGATAACTTGAATTTTGAAAACATGAAATTCTTGTTACCTTGAAAATTTCTTTGCAAGTGTCCTATTCACATAATGAAGTTTTGGTTGTGATAAGTTAAAACTTTTGTAGTGTTCTTCTTGATAACTGGAAAAAAATATATTTGTCTCAAAATGTAAAACAGCCCTAAGATAGTCCCCAAAAGTGCAAAACGACATAAGGATTTAGTGCACAACTCATTGATAACAATAAATAACAATGGAAAGCATTCCACACTAACCACTGTAAAATTCTAAAGGGAAAACAAACTAATCGTGCCCCCCTTTAAGCTGGCAATAGACTGAATCTTTCAGTCTTTGGCATGTGTCTTTAATTTCCACCTGTGAGGTCTTAAGGTCATCTTCAGCTGACCAATAAGAATTTTAGACACGCCTCTTTTAATTTGATCTAATAGACAGATGGTATTCAGCAGCAATTTTTATTAAATATGTGCTGCATTCTCTCTCAAGAAATGTCACAAAATCAGATACCGTTTTAAAAAATTATGACCCTAAGAACCTTTTCAATGCCAATGAAACAGGACTGTTTTTTTTTATAAAGTGTTCTTTTGACCATACTGTGTTTTTGAAAGGTGAAACTTCACATGGTGAAAAGCAAAGACCTTCTAATGTTATTTTTAGCAGCTAATGTGAGTGGGTCTGAAACTTAAGCCATTAATGACATAGGCAAATCTAAAATTCCTAGATGCTTTTCTTGAGTTAAATCTCGACCTAGTAACTATCAGTAGAGGCATTCCATGTCAAATCAACACAGCACTCAACGTTGACACATCTGATTTTAACGAAAATAGGTGAAAGGCATTCCTTGCATAGTAAAGTATAAAAAAAAAAAAAAAAAAATTGAAATTTTCCTTTGGATTGTTTTGAAAATAATGGTCAATTTTGAATTTCTGCATTTTTGAAAATTTGTAACCATTCAACTTTTAATATCTTAAGATAAATGTGTTATCCAGTTGATTCTGGTTTCAATGGAAAGCTTATTAAACAAGCTTTAAGATAATAAAAAAACTCATCATGAAATTTCCCTTCCAATTAAAAAATAAATTTAATTTTTTTTTAAAAGTGACATTTAATTTTTTTCAAGAAATTGTATGTTGAATTTCTTGATATCCTTGGCATATGATAAAATATTGGGAGTGGCAATCTAACAATTTCTGAAGTTGACCAATGCGGAGGCCTGCCTTGTTAGAAAACGACGTCATATCTTTTGACCTGGGGTATAGCAAAATTTTCTAGCATATCCAAGTAAATGTCACCATTTGTTTGTTTTTCGCAGAAGAAGAAAGGGCCAATCACTTCTCTTTTTGATAGAGCGTACCACACATTAACTTTTGGAGAATCACGTTCCAGTTCAATAGCAGCATGAGGCGGTTCACTGCCCCATATCCTACAGTTGTGACAATTCACAATACCTGATACATGAAATGTGGATTCATCACTAAAAATTACAGTACTGAGAAAGTTTTCGGTGTTTTCCACTTGATTCAGCATATCCACAGCGAAATCGTATCGCAGAGTGTGATCATTTACATGCATCTTTTGCACTATTTGAATTTTATAAGCATGGAACTTTAACTTCTTGTGCAAGATATTGTGAGCCATCTATTTTGAAATGTGCAGTTCTCTGCTTGCTTTACGAACAAATTTCCTGGGGCTTCGTTGGAAACTTTCATTAACTTGGTCAACCGTCTCACCGCTGACGCTAGGCCTACCGCCTCCTCCACCATGTTCCACATTGCCAGTTTCTTTAAACTGTTTCATCCACCGCTTAATTGAATTCGGTGACGGAGGATTACAACCTTATTCTAAACGGTACCGTCTTTTAACTTTAATGACAAACTTTAATTCCGCAAGCCATGACACACACATTGTCTTCTGCTGTACGAATGACATGGCTACTGATTGCACATTTCTCATACATTCCTCATCAGGCCACACCTAGCGCCATCTATCGAATTCTGGGAATAAGAAATCTGCAAAACAAAAATATAGAAACCGTATTAATAATACATGACATAGAAAAACATACAATGCTCATAGTTGTTTTTTTTTGTACATAATTTTGTAATGTGTCCAATAATTCTCGGACACCCTGTATTATACTTCTTACTAATTATCTGTCAAGATTCAAATAAACCTTTGTGATAAGTAATTTTTCGAGTGAATTTTATTTGTTGCTGTTGCGTGTTCTTAACTGTAAAATTTAGAAGTTTTTCACTTTTAGGATATTTATTTTTTCTAAGGATAACTTTAAAAGTTATTCTTTTTGGGGTTTTTTCATATCTGCTGTAGCTGTAGATACTACTTTATATATTTTTTTCTAAAAACTGACTTGCCACATTTTTCTTATTAAATTATGGATGATAGGAATTGAGCTTTATTCAAAGGACTGAAATGTTTTTTATTCAGATGGATCAGTAGCAATATAGGAACAGAAAAAAATTGATTAATTTCTGCTAAAATTAATAGATTTTGGAACAGTTGCCCAGTGGCACTTTTATGCAACTTTCCACGGTAATAGTGCGTGTGATGGTGTTGGTGGCAATTTTAAAAGTCTTGCAGCTAAAGCAAGTTTACAAAGGCCGTATAATAATGCAAATTAAGACACCCTATCAGTTATATTACTGGACAACCAAAAACATGCCAGCCTGTAATTTTGAATACAATAACTCAGTGAAAGTAAGTATGAATCTGGAAAAAAAAAAAAAAAGCTATTACAGCCACATTTTAAAACATCAATAGTCCATGAGCCAGACATCGAAATTTTGAATTTGGAGTACCAAAGAAGAGGAAAAACTCCAACTATGTTTTTTAGTTAGCTGTATGTGTGTAGTGTTAGAAAATGTGTGATGAACTTTTTAAATGTGTAGCTAAATCATTTTTTGGGACCCATTTGTAAAAAATGGCTGTCGTTTTAAAACGTAATTTATATTAGTCACAAAAGCAATTGTAGCACAAAATCTAAGGATCGGAGGCAAAAATATGTAGACTTAAAAGTTAATCACCATGAAATTTTACTTTTAATAGTGCTATTAGAATTATACAATGAAATGTATTACAAAATATGTTTGCAGAAACACAGATAATGAGGCCACAATTGGGTATTGCTGACAGTATGAACACTCTCTTTTTAAATGATAACAATGTTATATATTACTCATCTTCATTATTATAACTCTCATAAAAGTTTTCTATATCTTCATGATCTTCTTATTCCATATTTGTGCATGTTAGAAGCTTACGGGCAGCAGTCCATTAAACATACACCAACAGTCAGATGGACAGCAAGTTCTTACACACCTGCAGGGTATCAAAGTGAGTACAACATTTGGAGCTGGCAGGTCAGTCATCCACTTAGTAGTTACATTTCTTCCACATTTACTTCCCAAACATGTCAGTCTGTTGGTTTCTGAATGTGTGGACAATTATCTAGACCGCATCTCCAGATAGCTTCTTGGTAATTTGCTCATAACGTATGTTGCTTTAAAGTGTCTTCACAAGGTGGTAATTGACCGGATTTAATGCAACCCTTCTTTTCAACAAACTTATAATGGCGAAGATCATTGACAGTAGTAATTTCGGTGTTTTTGCAGTAGAGCTCACATTCTCTGAATGCTGTTGTATAGTAGCTCTGTTAGTTTCCAAGAAGTACAGACAAGCAAATATTTCTTGGTAATCTATACCATTCTGTAAAAACTTAAGTGCTTTAATCTTTCTTTGACTCGCAAAGGCACTCACTGAATCACATCCTATCCAGATATGTAACCCTAGGAGTGCTGAATAAACATCTTTTCTCAACGCTGAAGTCAATTTTGTGACGTCGATAAGCTTGACACAAGATTTAGTACCACGTCGGATTAGAATTTTGCTTCTGATGAATTGGCAAAGGTGTGAAAAAATTATAAGAATGTTGGTGTCATCTGCTACGAGGACTATAGTGTTGAAAGCTTCAGCAGCATGCTTTGCATGTAAAAAGAGTCTGGTGTCAGCTTCCTCGTGATTTGGTATTAGTGCCTCAATCTCAACAATTTGATTGTAAGTAAGTTTGTAACATTTTTCATTACTTGTCACATACGATGATTTATGACCTAATATCTTTCTTTTCGATTCACATTTTCACGAATTGGCCAAGAACTGGCAAAGTTCGGTTTTTGTTTCGCTAAAAGCAGCAAACGTCTTCAGATTTTTATTTTGTGATCCTGCTTTATATCATGAAATTAGACTCCTTGCCACCCTCAGCTAATGCACTCTGCAGATTTTTTTTTATTCATGCCTATAGACATCAAAGATCACATCAATACGGTCACTTTTTTCACCAGTATGCAGGCTGCTTCCAAAATAAAATAAGATAATTCACTAAAAGTACGGTTATCTCCATGAAGTGTGACGTACTACAGAGGTGAAAACGTGTCAAGATGACAAATCTGCAGTGAGACATTCTATTCTGCCTGTGTAGCTCAGTTGGGTAAGCGACTTATCCGGAGTAAGGGGACAGGGATTCGATGTTGTTGTGGATAAACTTGTGTTTCCATATTGGTGCCCGATTGTGGAAAATGGATCCACTGGCCATTGGGTTCTTCAAAAAATGTGTGATGTTTGTTCCACACATTGTTTGGAATTAATGAAAAATTCCTACTTTGCTTCAAAGACAAAAGAAAAAAATAAATAAGAGGGGGATGATGTGACGTACTACAGAGATGAAAACATGTCAAGACGACAAATCTGCAGCGAGACATTCTGTACGCGTAGCTCAGTTGGGAGAGCGACTTACTCCGGAGTGAAAGGACGTGGGCTCGATGCCAGTCACGGACAAACTTGTGTTTTCGCAGAAGTTTCTGTATAAGCGCCATACCATCAATCACTATTGCACATGGCTCTGAAACACCATCTGATGGATCTACTAAACCTTCCAAGTGCTGTGCCATGGCTGCTTTATTAGGTTTCTTCATAGTACCATCAGTATTTGCAAGTGACCATGGCAATGGACCAAGAGGGTGGGGAAATTCATCTTTCATGCCCAGGTTTCTATTAGTTGCAATGAGTATCATAGTACTGAACAATCTTCTATCAGCAGTTAAAATAACTTCATTGCTAGAGCTATGTGCACTTTTTTCTTTTTGTCACTGAACATTTTAAAATTAAGTTTCTGTTTTCTGTCATAAAAGCCTACACCTACTTGCAGATAATCGGTTTGAAATGCCTGGTATGCTGTCTCACTTTTTTCATGTGCACATAGATCATCAGTAACTGCTTGAGAAGTAGCTACTCCAGTCAATAAAGTACAATGAGATCAGAACTGTCAGCGAATGGATTGGTCTAATCATTCTCAAGCAAATCCACTTTCAAGATCTGGATGCCTTAAGCTTGTTGGGTCTGACTGACTAATTATTATCTCGCATAATTGTCTTACTACCACTGTTCGGTGTTCAGCATTAAGATACTATTTTGATATAGCTTCTGGTTGAAGGCTGAAACCTCGTCCCCCTCCTGATGTTTGAGTGCCTTTATTAATTGTTTCTTCAATTGTTCGATCAACTGCAATGCGACCAAAAGGATTCCCGCTTTTCTGCTGAAGTGAGCAGTATCCTTTTTGGAAATGCTGGTAAAGTTAAGGAAAAGTGTCTCTAAGTTGTGTAATTTGTGTGTAATAAAATGGTAAGGACCCTGCATAGTTAACTTTCCCTAAAGCAAAATACCATGAAATAACTTGTCGAATACAATCCATGTGCAGATTCCAGTTCCCCTCCTTGTCTGCTCGCACAAACCCTAGCAATGCTTCAACAGTGTCAATGCACATCATACAATATTTTACCAAAGGTCTGCTATTATGGCGTAAATCATCTAAATATAGTAGAAATAAGCTTAAAACATATCAACATGAATTATCATTCATTACTGTATCCACAGCCTCATGACAAGTATTCACATCTATGCCTTGGAGAATACTTGTGGCTATGTCAATTCTGAAGTACTGTTGTCAGTTTTGAAGCACTGCTAGGGTTACCTAGTTGGACTGGATGTGATTCAGTGAGTGCCTTTGCAAATCAAGGAAAGATTAAAGTTCTTAAGCTTTTACAGAATAGTATAGATTACCAAGAAATATTTGCTTGTCTCGGTACTTCTTGGGAACTAACAGAGCAACTGAGATTTGCATGTCAGCTCTATTGTAAAAACACCAAAATTACTGCTATCGATGATCTGCACCATTGTATGTTCATTGAAAAGCAGGGTTGCATTGAATCTGGTCAGTTACCACCTTATGAGGACACTTTAAAGCAAACATACATTACAAGCAAATTACCAAGCAGCTATTTGAAGATGCAGCCTAGATAATTATCCACACATTCCGAAACCAACAGATAGACATGGCTGGTAAGTAAATGTGGAAAATAATTAAACTATTAAGTGGATGACTGGCCTGCCAGCTCCAGATGTTGTACTCACTCTGAAAACCTGTAGGTGTGCAAGAACTTGCCGTCCATCTGACTGTTCGTGTATGCTTAATGGACTGAAGTGCACTGCTCTCTGTAAGCTTCTAACACACTCAAATATGGAACGAGATGATGAAGATATAGAAAACTTTTATGAGAGTGATAGTGATGAACATGAGTAATATGTAATGTTGTCATCAGTTAAGAGAGTGCTCGTACTGTCAGCTATACCCAATTGTGGCCTCATTATCTGTGTTTCTGCAAATATATTTTGTAATACATTTCATTCTATAATTCTAATATACATTATTAAAAACAGAATTTCATAGTAATTAACTTTTATGTCTACATATTTTTGCCTCCGATCCTTAGATTTTGTGCTACAATTGCTTTTGGGACTAATATAAATTATGTTTTAAAACGACAGCCATTTTTTACAAATGGGTCCCAAAAATGATTTAGCTACACATTTAAAAAGTCCATCACACATTTTCTAACACTACACACATACCACTAACTAAAAACATTTTTGGAATTTTTCTCCCTATTTGATACTCAACTTCAAAGTGGCTCATGGACTACAAAAACAATACCCAACACTCACAAACTTCACTGTTTTATCCTAGTGAACAAAAACAGAATGCAAGTTTATACAAATTCTACAGTTGACAAAATAGAATATGTTACTTCTGATAAATGTGAGATAGCTCTTGCAATATCTGTCTTTGTGACATGTCTCTGTGCAGAACACATGTGGGTTAGCTGTCTTGAATATCTTTAAAGACACATGTAGTAAACATTTTTTTTTTTTTTTTCATTATCTTCATTACCCTTCTTCTTCATGTATATACACTGAAGTGCCAGAAAAACTGGTACAGACGAGCTTATGCAAAATACATAGCAACATCACCTATGCGCGTACTCGGTTGCGTCCGCCAGTGCGTGTTTAAAGCGATAGACATCCTTGCCAACTGTCAGGGCTGTTTTCGGCGTGAGAATGACAAGTAATAACGACTTAAGCAATTTTCAATGCGGTGTCATTGTTGGCGCTCGTGAGATGGGCCATAGTATTTCGGAGGTAGAAACAAAGTTCGGATTTTCACGGACGACCACCATTGCAAGGGTGTACCGTGACTACAATAATTCTGGCAAAACCTCCAACCTACGATACCAGTGTGGCCGTAAAAAGACATTGAGTGAACGTGACCATCGTCAGCTGTCAAGAATCGTTGCACGCGACAGGCGTGCAACACTCTCGCAGGTATCATCGGAATTCAATGCTGGAGCCTCGACAAGCATCAGCATCCGGACTGTGCAACGTACCCTGCACGATATGGGCTTTGGAAGCTGACTCCCAACTCGAGTCCCCTTGATGGGTGCACGACACAGAGCTATGTGCCTCGCTTGGGCACGGCAACACTGCCACTGGACACTTGATGACTGGAAACAAGTAGCCTGGTCTGACGAGTCGCGTTTGCAACTGTATCAGGCAGATGGTAGGATTCGTGTGTGGCGCAAACCCCATGAAGCCATGGATCCCGTCTGTCAACAGGAAACTGTAACGGCTGGGGGGGGGGGTCCGTAATGGTATGGGGTGTGTTTAGCTGGACTTCACTGGAACCCCTGGCACATCTACAAATGACTGTGACCGGCCAACGCTATGTGCACATCTTTTCTGATGAGGTACCCCGTTCATGTCCTGCATTCATGCTGATGGGTTGGGCCTGTTCCAACAGGACAATGCATCTCCACACAAGTGTCGAGACGCCACATTATGGTTAGAGGAGCATTCATCTGAGTTTGGGGTGTTGCCATTCCCACCCAAGTTCCCAGACCTGAACATGATAGAACACATTTGGGATGCCATGCAACACACTATCGAACACAGGAATCCAACACCTCAAAATACACCCAAATTGTGGAACACTCTGCAGGAAGTATGGTGTGCATTGCCTACAGCATATTTCCAGAAGCTAGTGGAGTCCATGCCCAGTTGTATTTCTGCAATCCTGCACTTTCGTGGGGGACCTACCAAGTATTAGACTGGTGTACCAGTTTTTCTGGCACTTCAGTGTATATCCCTTCAAAGAAGATATTTTCAAGACCTGACATATTGCAATGTGTGGGTAAAAGGAAGTAACTGGACGACTTTACAAAATCTCACAAGAAGATACTGAAAAACTCGGGAACACTTCCAATGAAGAAATTTTAATTTTGCCAACAGTTAAAATGGCATAGAAAACTTATGCTGATTATGACATTTGCACTAGACTGCACTCATTTCCCAGTTTGAAGTCAGCAGTTTAACTGCAAAATAACAAAGCATCACACAGAAAACATTTTCGTGTGATGCACTTAATGCAAACTTTGCTCTTTTTGTTTTGCATTAAAACAGCTTTCTTCAATCTTTACAATGTAAAATTGTCATCATGGAACAAGAAGATAAATTTTTGAAGATTTTAAAATGATATATCAGTGCCAAGTTCAAATGCATTATGTCAACTCTTTTCAGCAAATAGCACATACCCTTGTTTTTAAAGCTGAACTGCTAAGGTATTAATATGAAAGTTTTGATATTTTTATAAATATTACATAAAATGATTTACAAACAAGAGTCTGTAACCCATCACCAAACATAGTGCATATGTGCGTTCCTTTTTATTAGAGGTGGGACGAATCCAAAATTTTCTCGAATCCGATTCCGAATACTGAAAGGTTCTCGAATCTCTTGAATCCTTCATATAAGAATAATTATAAAAACAAAAGTGAAAGAAAATACTTCTTCTTAAAATTAAAGGTTTTTAATTGAAGCAAAATTTGAAATCTGTGTTTAATGAAAAATAAATTAAAGAGTACAGTTTTCAAAAAATATACCCATACTTATTTCATTGATGGAAAGTTTGTGCCGAACTGCGCCAATTTCATTATCTTGCGCCAAACTGTTACAAATTATGAAAAAAATTCATATTTGCACCCAACTGCGCCAAAACGGCAATCCCCAGCAAAAACTACCGAGTGTAAAAAATGTTTGCACGACAAGAAATGCTGTTTCAAATGGTGAATCGAATGCCGTTTTTTTAGGTCTACGTGTAATTTGGTTAAACGTAGAACCACGCTTAATCAACACATACCGCCAATCCCAACATTTGGTAATGTTTTTCGCCTACCTTCTAATTCGTTGTTTTTTCGGCATAAGTGACGTATAGGTTTCGCGATGTAGGTAGAGCTTATGGAGAAGGAGTTTTGTTGTAATCGTGTGGTATGTAGGAGAAATGATGCTGTACGTTTGAAATCCTGATGAAGATTGTTTACGGGTGGTTTGGTGGTCTTTCGGAGTGTTGTGCAATTGAGATTGTTTATATGTCGTTCCCTTCTCTTCGGGATGGCACAGTTATTTCATTCCGGGCAAGGGGCACGATTACGTAAATACAGCGTAAGGTCAGTTGTTAGCTATTTCATTGGCACGGAGGACGACTGAAAATAGCTCTCCCGTGGCAGGATACTGTTGGATCTTACCTTTTACAGGCTGATATGGCCGCAGCACCAGGTGAGGTAACGTGTGCAGTAAGGCACCCGATATCTCCACCAAAAAATATTTTTGTTTAAATTTAAAGAAAATTTTGCTTTGCTCCTCTGCTGCTCGAGGCTAGCAAAGAGTTTTCCTACTTGCATTGGCAACCAAAAAATATGCAACAACAAATTAATTATTTCATAAAAAACTTCCCGCAAAACCCGTACCGCAATTGGGCGTGGATGCCTGAATTTAACTCCAGCACGTCCCAATCTACCGAAAAGTCACAGCAAAGTGTGTGCGCGCACACACACGGAAAAAAATAGAAAATAAAAACACTCATTTGAATGCACGTTGACATTTAATATGCAACAAACAGTATGTATATACACTGCCACCTTTATCCGTGGAGTGGCACAAAAATCTGCTGAGATGAGTATAGGGCGGGCTGCTCTATCGGCAGCATAATTATGCACACTGATTTAGACACTAACACCGATTTAAAACATTAACACTGATTTAAACACTAACACTGATTCAAACACTGTGTTCAATGACGAAATTCTAGCATACTTTATATTGCTCATATGCACAATCTAAAAAGAATAGAACAAAAAAAAAAAAAAAAAAAAAAGGAAAAAAAAAACATACATGAGAGAATACCAAAACATTTAAATACACACCTAAGAACGAGAATATAGTATGAACTTGGGTACCAGTGATATTGACACGGAGATTAAAATGACTGCCATAATTTAATTATAAGCTACTACTATGGGTTCTCTCTCTCCTCTTTGTTCCGTCGCAAGGCCTTCTATTCGCCACTTGGAGAGGGATTTATTGCCTTGTTTTTAACTGTGGGTGGCTTTCGGTTTTCCCTTATGCAGTTCAGTTCGCAGAAATGCCACCGCCAGAATTTCTCTTTAGAGCTTCAAGAGGGAATTTTGGGGTGAGTTTTGCTGACTTTTTTCGGGGTCAAAAATACACAAATACACAAGACGATTGCCATAAGTCCAAAATAGAGATGGTCTGACTCCATGTGGCCTTTCTCAATTCTCGTTTGCCAGAAGACCACAGATTATGCACTTTTCAGATAATAGAAAAATTTAACTGCGGCAGTGATGAACAAATTAAAGGATCAATTACCGTAATCAATTATAACTATCAGTGCCGCCTTGCAGTTATATCGAAACAAAAAATTTATAGCATAAATGAAATGCAAAAATTTTCCCACCAGCTAGGCTGCGACCAGCTAACAAAATTTTCCCACCAGCTAACAATACGATGGTTTTGTTTCTAAAGGATTCATAGGTATTCAGAGATGTAAGCTTTTACAGATTTTCACTCCATCTTACGGTTTTAAGGAAGTCACCCGAAAAACTACGGAAAAGCCTACACAACATCACTGCACGCAAAATTCTATTTTTTACTTTTTTTTTTTGTCGAAAAAATGCACTTTACAAATAGTCCAGTCCCTATGCACCTTTGATGTTCTGACTTCCCCTTCCAACGGAGGCGGAGCTTGTTTTCGTATGCTGTTTGTCACACGTTTCCTGTACCGCCATTTGAGAGTGCCGTGCGCAAAAGCTGAGAGGGAACTCAGCTCATCGCCTTTTGCGAACTCTTTACATTGATTACATGTGTCTTTTTGCTTGTGAAAATTTCGGTGCAAACGTTTTAACCCTCACCTCTCCACTCGACTGTCGGGTGACACGAGACATTACGAAATTGCTGAATAGCTCGCGTGGCGGATATCATTGCCACGCCGATGAAGCCTCTATAGCTCGTGTGTTAGGGCTTGCGAGACATTTATTTTTCACCGAATATAGAAAAAGAAACGTCATCGGCGCTCGTGAGTAATTTCTTTTTCGACGAATATGTCGGGTGTCATCCACCATGCCTATGACGCCTCTATAGCTCGTATGTCGGGGCTTGCGAGACATTTCTTTTTCGTTGAATATGTCGTGTGTCGCCCTCCATGCCGATGACTCCTCTATAGCTCTCGTGTCGATGCTCGTTAGACATTTCTTTTTCGCTGCATAGCTCGTGTGTCGCATGTCACCCGTCCCGCCGATGATGCCTCTATAGCTCGTATGTTGGAGCTGGCGAGCCGAAGCTGAGCTTTCACTGCTTGTGCGAAGTTATGGCATTTACCACAGAAAAAAAAAAAAAAAAAGAACGAGTGCTGGGCAAGTATGGGTGAAAAAGTTATTCGATTGGAAAGGGTTAATTTAGATTAAAACTAAATGAAACGTAGCAGTAAAACAGCTGTGACAACAAAAAGAACGAAGTCAGATAAAACTTATCGTCAATTCTATCGCGATATACACTATCTACCTACAAGTAATTGGACACCTGTGATAGCAAAGGAAAATGAAGTTTATTCACCTGCAATAGTTGGTGGAGCCTCCACGAGCGGCGATTACAGCTGCGACCCTCTGGGACATACTCTCAACCAGGCGTTGTAAGACGGCTAGTGGTATTTTCTTCCACTCGGCTTGGAGAAGACAGGTCAGTTCCTTCACCGATTTTGGACGGTGGGGGCACCCCTTAAGTCGACGCTCCAACTCGTCCCAGAGGTGCTCGATAGGGTAAGGTCCGGGCTCTGCGCAGGCCAGTCCATTTGATTAACCCCATTGTCACCATACCAAGCCATGGTGGACCTCGCAACATGACAGGTGGCATTGTCATCCTGAAAGTAACATGGGTCCACCCGTAAAACTGCCTCAACATAGGAAGCGCATGGTCATCCAAAATGGTGCAGTAGGTCTCGGCGTTGAGTCTACCAGGAATTGCGACTAAGGGTCCCGTGCCATACCAGGAGAAACACCTCCATAGCATAATTCCACTGCCGCCGAACTTCACAGTCGGCACAATACATTCTGGCAGGAGGCGTTCTCCAGGCAGACGCCAAACCCAGACCCTGCCATCCGAACGATAGAGGGTGAACCTTGATTCGTCGCTCCAAAGAACCTGTTTCCACTGTTCAACGGTCCACTGTTGACGTTCTTTGCACCACGTTAGCCGAGCAGCGTTATTGGACTTGGTGCTTGGTGATCAAAGGCTTGTGGGCGGCAGCACGTCCATAATAACCGAGCAGATGGGCTTCCTTACAGATGGTATTCGTCGAAAAAACACTCCCGGGTGCCTGTTGAAACTCCTCGCGGATGTGGCCCATGGATTTGGTGTGGTTCTTCCGAATTTCTCTGGCCAGCACCTGTCGGTCCCTAACTCCCAGTTTTGGGAGTCTGCCGGGTCGGGGCACATTCCGACAGTCACCTCTCATCTTCCACTTGCTGATCACGTAGGCCACTGTCGATTTTGGGTACTTCAACTCGCTGGATATGTCACGTATGGATCGGCCATTTCTGTGATAGCCGACAATTACACCTTTCTTGAAATCAGAGAGCTCCGAACTGCGTGGCATCTTGCATGTGACTGGTTGCGTTGTTGTTTCCCACACGATATTTAACGGCGGCGGTCGTGACGTGTATCAGGACTGCAGATATCGTCGATTGCAGGGGTGTCCAATTACTTGTTGGTAGATAGCGTATATAGTAAAGAACGGCATTTTATGAAGTGTCTAAAATTTTGCTGAATCACGTTTTGTAAGCTATGTGGCTGCAATTTTAGCATAGCGCATGGTGGCCGTGATGATTGTACGCGTCATGCGGAGAGCAAGTAGTACAAAGATCATGTCAAGAGACTAAATGGAGATGTGAGTAAAATTAATGTAACCAAAAAACTTCTGACAGCTTATAAAGAATCCTGGAAATAATATCAAGAGCGGATTAGTGCTGGAAAAATGCAGCAAAATAAGCGAAAAGGATAAGAAGAACTTGAATGTTCACAAGGTGATTTGAAACTGGAAGAAGCTGAACTTTTGCAGCAGTTGGATTCTTCTCAGAAAGTGTTAAACAATGCTGAGATGAACATTGAATGTGGCATAAAAAAAGACATGAGTACAATAGAAAGTGGACAGGTACTATTAAAAGAAACAAAGCATTGGTAACTATCTTTAAAACATTAGAAAAAAATAGATGTGAGCAATTAAATATTGAGAAAAGCAGCAAACAAATTTTAAAATTTTTATAAAATAAATGATTAATAATAGAATCCTGCCATGGTTACAAATTTTTTGATCTATTTGAAAACTAAAATCTTAGGATATGTGTGTGTGTGTGTGTGTGTGTGTGTGTGTGTGTGTGTGTGTGTGTGTGTGTGTGTGTGTGTGTGTGTGTGTGTGTTTCAGTGCAAGATGTTTTAAATTTGAGTAGGGTGCATCTAGTTCCAAAACATTTTTTTCTTAAGAGTTTGTTTTATCTACTAATATTTTATCTGCTCCAAAAACGTATTTTGCTGCTCCAAAAATGATTTTGCAACTTTCCATTATTGTTATTAAGAAGATACAAATGAAATTTATAATTTACATTTACTAAAAAAAGTACATAACTCTTGAGGTTAATTTCCATTTTCTAAACATAATTTGATAAAAAATATTTGAGTAACAATTCACATTTTTGACATTTTTCTTTAATAACAAAAGTTCCAAAACCTTTTTAAATCAAAGCAACTATAAAGGCGGGGAGGATTATTTCAATGTAGATAAACACTAAACATGGAACACTAAATTGAGTAAATTCTTTCCAGAAAATTCAGAAAAATCAAAAACATGTTAGTTTTAAGTGTTAATAAAAACACTAAACACCAAACTCTTTCAGGGCAATGTAAAAAAATCAGAAACCTTTAATGGAGATTTTTATTTAAAAACATTAGCATTCAAACTCGCCCTGGGTGTAGCCTACTTTGTTTTTATCAGCTATGATACCTGATGTGCTGAATAGTCTTTCTGACATTACTGTCGATGGTGGTGTTGGTGTGATTAAGAACTTTTTAGAGTTTCCTCAAATTTTGATATTTTTTTGTTGTCCTTCCAGTATTTAAAGATGTCCGCAAATGGTGGAAGCCGTGTTTCTGCTAAGTAGGCATTTATTTCTTCTTCAGGAGACAAACTGTAACTCTGCTCACTGCTGGTAAATGGTGTCATTAATTGAAAATAGTAATTTCACACACTATGAACTCCTTGTTGTTGACTTAACAATTTTTGAGTGGTATCTCTTTGAATTTGTTCTGATGACTGCAAATCACTGTCATTTGCTTGCAAAATACTAATATCAGAAATTTAAATGGCCAGTGTTAATTTAACTTCCTGAAGGTTTTCTTTGCTCAAAAATACACTTCCTTTGAATTGGGGATTCAGTATACCGTAGTTCTGAGAGCATACAATTTTTCGGTCTCGACAGACCGATAGCGCCTTTTTACAGATGTAAGCAAGTCATTTCGAAAACCATACCTGTATGGAAGCTAAAGTTGATTTAAAGTTTTGTAGAATACTAATGGTGCTATTCACTAAAGGAATTATTTCTGAGATTGTTACTTCACTGGAACTGGTCACAAATGTAGCTCTATCGAAAACATCTAAAATTTGTATCACTTCTTCTATAGTTGTCCACTGTCGAGCATTAAGATCTACCTGAAAATTTAACTCTGAAGCAGATAATAAAACAGCTTGCTTTTGTTCCATAAGACGAATGAGCATATGAAGCCGAGAATTCCATCTAGTCGGTTCGTCTTGTATCAAATGATGGGGTTTAAGACTTTGCTTAGCTTGAGAAGCTCGTGAGACTTTCATGGCTTTAGAAGAGTGCTTGAAATGTCCCACAATACTCCGGCAGGTTGACATTACTTCCTTAATTTCACTCTGTTCAGTAAACCATCTTTGAGAACTAATGGTCAAAGGTACTGCCTTCTAAAGCTGCAACCATATTAGGCCCATTGCCTCTCATGAAACACACAACTTTTTCTGAGAGATTCCATTCTTTCATAGTGTTAGCAATGAAAGTTTCTATTGCAGGTGTTGTATGTGAAACTTCTGCAAAGGGAATACATCCTAAGCACAAGTGATGATACTCAAAGTTTTCATCTATGAAGTGAACTGTGAAGCTGAGGTAATCTTCAGAAGATGTTGGTGTCCACATGTTTGTTGTGACTGCAATAAACTCGGTTTTATCTAAAAGATTCTCAACTTTTATTTTTCTTCTTCATACATGTCTGGAATTACCTTTTGGGCAAAGTGTTTCCTGCTTGGGATGATATATATATATCTTGGTTCAAGGTGGTTCATCAACTTTTTAAAACCTTTATTTTCTACTATGGACAATGGTTGGTTATCTTTGCAAATCATTTCGGCAAATAATCTGGTAATTGTTTTAGCTCTTTTGTCTCCAGGCTTAAAACTTCGCATTTTATCAATAAATGCTGTCAGAGTCGGTTGGTTAGAAGATACTTCTTTGTGTTTTGCTGGGGGTGCTTCGAAAGGGCTTTGTTCTCCATTAGAAAAAGCTGCTGAACCTGGACTAGGAGTTGAACTAACTGATGCAAGACTTCCAATGCCAGCTGGATCATCTGGGTCATTATTGTCTTCCAACCGGGAGTCAACTTTGGCAGTCAAAGGGCTTAAGGGTGAAGCTGGAGTCAGTAATGGGGATGGTGAACTTGTATCTTTCAGTTCGTGAAATTTGGATGAATGTTTGGCTTTCAAATGTTTCCACATTGCTGAAGTAGTATGTGACCCTTTTCCTCTGGATATTTTTGCAGAACACAAACTGCAATTCACATAATTTTCATTATCCAAAATTTGGAAATAGTTCCAGATATTAGAAGATGCTTGAGATGATGTCATCTCATGGGTTGACATTCGTTGCAGGTTATAGGAGATACAGTGGTTGTGTGACAGGCCCAAGATAAATCGCTCCTAAGTATGAGAAAATACTGTGGTTAGCGACAGAAACTACATAGGAATAAAAACAATAAAGCGTGAGAAATGCTGAGATTGAGACAAAAAAAATACAGATTGGATAATGCCAAGCGTATATTGATAGCATGCGCAAGTGAGATGCTGTGGAGAGTTGAGGAGAACTAGAAACGCCGAGCTGTAGACAGTAACTTGAGTAATGTGCGCGACACGGCTCAAGGTCACACTCTGCCCTCCGTTTTCACGCTCATTACCATGGTAAAGAGATAAAATATGGCTAAGTCACTTCTCCCGCTATACTGAGGTATGGTGGCTAAGGCACTGTCCGATGGGAGACGCCAGTTGCTTTGGTGGTTGCTCTCTGTGTTTGGCTGAACAATTCATTCACTGTTGCATCCGGTTTGGAAGTAACAGCTATTTCAAATAGCTGTGTACACACTGTAGATGATCTTCTTTGATTGTTTTCTAATGTCAGAACTCGTCATGCTGAAAAAATGTGAACAAATATTGCTCTAGAACAAGCACCAAATGACAATTTTTTAGGTTAAGATTCAAAAGATTCGAATGACGAAAACAGGGCAAAGATTTGAGTTTTCGAATCTCGAATCTTTTTCAAGATTCGCAGAATTAGAGGATTCGAATGCCCCATCCTTACTTTTTATGCTGCTGGTTGGCTAGATTATAAAGCTTCTCTATTGATCAGTGGAACATGCACATTTTAATCATATAGTAAATTTACCGAGCATGTAAATTTAACAAATCCGTATAACTTTTGATACCCTTCAATTGTCACCCTGGAATTTATAACATATTATCACCATGTCATGTAATTTCGTGTCATTTTTTTTAAAAATCAAAATGTCACTTTTCAAGAAATTTAAAGTCAAATTTTATATTGTGTTACCTTTAAATTAAAAATTTAAAATTATACATTAATATATCATTTTAAAGCCAGTGAAAAGAGGGTTTGAAAAAAAAAAAAAAAACCTGCATCACTCTGTGATAAAAAGAACTTGAATTATAAGTACTTTTGTGACATACATTTCTTGAATTTTATGACCTCCTATCTCAGGAAATTTAAAAGCTATTGTGCTAAAAATTGGCACATGTTCATTTCTTGTGTATGTCAACAAATCTACAAAGTTTTGTAAAAATCCAAAGGAGTTCGGTTGAAAATGCTATTTTTCCGTGTTCAATTGACACGGAATGACCATAGAATAAAAAGGCCTTGATAAACAACGCAAATTTTCAAAACTGGGTGTAAGTGTTCGTTGCAAAAAAAAAAAAAAAAAAAAAAGATGCTGCAGAAGGTGTACAGTGATTCTCTCCACTGATAAGTGTACTTTGCATGGATGCATTTCTGAAATGAAAGCTGTAAAAGTTGTTTTTGCCAGCCTATATATATCAAAATTGCAATCTTTAAGCAATCATTCCAAATATTGAGATACTTGATTGAAAACAAGTTATTAAAAAAATGCATTTCTGATACTGAGGATGATCATAAGATATCTGTTGATTTGTTGCAAGCAGTGAGAATGGCTGGAAGCGCATTTCTGTCATTGCTTGTAACAAGCAATGACAGAATATCAAGGTGCCTTCCTCCACATAGGAGAGACTAAATCATTGTTTAAAAAAAAAAAAAAAAAAAAAAAAAAAAAAGGTGATGATGATCCAAGTCAGATTATCAGAAGTTTCTGAAGAGTTGGGAATGTCGATGAACGTTGATTCAGGCATCTTAATTCCGTGACGTAATTGATATACTCATTTCAAGTGTGAGAATTCTGCGACAAAGAGACAGGCACCTTAGCTAGCGAAGTCTGAAAGTTTGCTCAGGTTCCTATTCTGTATGCAAAATGCAGAGGCTAGGCGGTGTAATCAAATAGCATTCTCCAGTGGAAATTGGTAGGTGTGGGCTCAATTCCTGCTGCAAGACAATTCACTTTTCCAGTTGACTTTTCTTTGAAGAATTGGCCACATAGATGAAAGTTAATTTCCACATTTGTATCTATGAAATAATCAATTTCTGTGAAATCGAAATTCCATCATGGATATCTGTGATGTTTTTATCTTGATCGTTGGATGGTTTAGCACTTGAATTTACGAAAACGGAGTGTGTTAATTACTTCACAGTGGTTAATCAGAAGGCAAATGTGGCTTTTAGTTCTTTTCATATAGATGCTGACTGAACCCAATTCATAAAACTAGTTACCCTAAATTAATTTTGAGTAGCTTCTGGTTTTAGGTATTTGGAAGATATATAAACAAACAAACTCATTTGTCTATTAAACTCATCAGTTGCACCACACAGACTGCACGATTAACTTTATGTAATGTTCTTTATGTAGAAATATTGTGCTGGAGTGGGATTTAAACTTATCTCCCAATTTCTGTTCAAGTATGCTAACTAGTACACGAGATAGAACTGTGCATTACAAAGTAACCGAAGCATGGGAATGTGAACTAATAACAACTCGTAAGAGTCAAAACATCCTCTGCTCTTTGGTAGCTAGCAACAAATGTCCAGATTCCATGTCAGAAGTTGCCAGTTCATTAGCAAAATAAGTTTCACAAGTACATGGCATGTTGCAAGCTCATTATTTTTGTCACAGAAACACTACAATTAATTGTTATCTGTATAGCCAACTCCTCAAAAAGCTTGAATTTATAGTGATTGTCTAAATTAAGTTGCTGCACATTAGCCTGGTGATCTAAATGTTAGTAAACCTTTCCTGGTAACACTGGTTTGTTATTAGAAAAGACTGGAGAAAGCTGTGCTGTTACTGAAAAGGTGTTTGATAATTTACATTTATTATTTATTGACATGTTTTCAAGAAATTAGTGTTTACTCACAAATTGAGTAAGAACCAATAACATAATAGAAAATTTAAGGAGGTTTCTGATAAATGGAATGCAGTGAACAGTTGGTGGATGCATTCCTGCTTATTGACTTTTAACACAGGGCCTGGTGTAACCCAGGTTTAACTAATAAATGTATGATTTGGTTGAGGACCAATGCTGTCTTGGTTTTTCTAAAGATATAAATAGGGTATTTTTTTACCTGAACATTTTGTTGTAATATCTCACCAATGTACTACAAAAAAAAAAAAAAAAGAAGAAGAAGAAACTGTAAATTTACTGGCATATTTGCTTGATACCAGGGGTTTTCATATACGGTTTTAGTGTTGGTTTTTGTTTGTTTGTTTTTAATCCTAGGTGCGAGCCTCTTTCTTGACTTCCATTACAGTGGAAAAAATATTTAAAAAAAAAAAGTTACATTGTTCACACAGTATAACACCATAATGAAGCAATTACTATCTGTAGCAGTGAGTGCAATTCCTTAAAAAAAAAAAAAAAAAAAAAAAAAAAAAGGGAAATAAATTAATAGCCTTTTTCCCTTAACAAATTAAACCTCTTTTTCCAAGAGAACAGATGTGCTGCCATCAGTAGATAGCATGGATTTTAGATGCTTTAGTTCTTCAGTGTTTCTACAGATGTTAATCAAAAGCACGTTTATAACATAAGACAACCCATAAGGTTGCCTCATGAATTGCAATTTTCGTAAATATAAAAATTACTACTTAGCATTTTAGAAATTTGAATTGTAGATGTGACTTATAATGCATCTGTTTCTGTTGTATGTGCTGTTTGCCACCAGGAAAAGTGGCACATGGTGTGCACAAGACTGAACACTTCTGAGTTTTAAATATAATCTCCCACCATTATTTTTCTTGCATATATTTAATCATATTCTCCTTCCACATTTTTTTTACATTTTTTGTTAAGCATATGTGTGCATAATGATAATTAGGGTTTTCTTCCTTCTTAGGATGAAGCAAATAAGGCTGGTGGAAAGTGGATCGTGCGATTAAAAAAAGGCTTGTCCTCTAGATGTTGGGAAAATTTAATCATGGCCATTTTAGGGGAACAATTTATGGTTGGTGAAGAAATATGTGGAGCAGTAGTGTCAATACGTTTCCAGGTTTGCATGTGTTTATTTTTCACCTTTTGTGAATTGCAGATATTCATAAACATTTTAAGTATCAATATCTAATGTTAATTGCTGCTTTAGAAATTTTTGAGTATACATTGGTGAATGATCTGTGGACAGATGCACACATGTACAGTATTTATGTATGTGTGTTTACTGATGTGCAGTTGGTAAAGTTAATTAAAATTTATAGAAATTTGTTTTAAAAATTTATTTAATGTTGATCTAAATACTGTAGATTGCATTACATCATTGTTTTATTTCACTCAATAATAAGCCAAAGAATGAACATATAATGTTAATAACTTATTTTGTTACTTGGTCTGGTCTTTAACCCTGCTATTATGGTCTTTAACCTGCTATTATGGATGGCCCTTGTCCCCCTGCTATTATGGTCTTTAACCTGCTATTATGGATGGCCCTGTTAATATCTGGTCTTTAACCCTGCTATTATGGATGGCCCTTTTCTTCTTATATCCTGTGAAATTGTTGTTTTACTGTATATCTAGGCAACAGATATCAATTATTAACAGATTCATGGGATGTACCCATTTTCAAAAATTCAAGTAGTTTAATAGTGTAGTATTTTAATGGAATATTACATCACATTAATTTATTATATATTTGTTTATACCATTTGATCTTATGTGACACATTCATGCATCTGTCAACATTTTTTTACCCCTCTTGTTAAACCTCACCAATGTTTGTGACACTTTTTTTCATAATGTGCCCCCCCCCTATATGTTGCAGCAGTTTCTTCCTGTCCTGTGTACATGCCCCACCCCCGTGAAACACATTGCTCTTTGGTCTCTATCTAATAGGTGATTTCTCTCCTTCAGTTCACAATTTTCTCTGGTGGCCTTTCTGTTTGTGACTTCAAGAGGCAGAACATAACATGTGTTTTTGTAATCTTGTATCTCCATGTGACCTACTGTACATGTCTAAGCCACTCTAACATACTTTTTTTTTTGTATGGAAGAAGTACCTACCCAGGTCACTTCTTTTGTTCCCATTACTATGTTTTACCCCTAAATCTATCTTGATATTCCTCTTGGATCATTCCACACAAAATCGTCTGATATTGAAATAATTTTCTACCAACACATCTCCGATTCTTAAGATTTTTTTTTTATGGGCTGCCCCCAAGTTATCAAACCCCTCAAATTTAATTTTTTTTATTTTTGATAGATTAGAAGACACTGTTTTTTGAATTTTTGTTCATGGTGGTGGAGCTGTTTCACATTAAAACGCAAATATCTTTGTTATTTAGAATAAGAAGAAATATAAAATGCATCATTCTTTCATCATTTTCTCCAAGAAATTCAATAGTGCAATGCACGAGTTTCTGTCTGTTTTAGTTCTTGTTATAAGCAAAGGGAGAGCCTTTTTTCATTGCTTGAAAAGACAATGTAGTACAGCACTTACAAAGTTGAAATTGTATTTTTTGTAAAAAAAGGTTTGGTCTAACAAATAAGGAAAGAAAAAAAAAAGAACTTGGGCTTTTGCCTAGTGCCAAGAAAATAATTTTTAAACATGGCACATGGCCATGGAATGTTGCCATTTGAAAGCTAAATATCCCAAGCAGAGCAGCAACGGGGGAGGGGGATGTGCCCGGGGCACCGACAGAAGGCATAAAATGTTAACAGGAAGGAGGTGGAGGCGCGGGCGCCTTGATGACCCACTGGGGCGTATCAGCAGACATGTTCATGAGGAGTGAAATGACTAACGCTGGCACTTCATTCTTTTGTGATAGACTCTCTTGAATGTTTGTATTGGTGACTGTGGTTCATCTCGTGCATTGGTAGTATGACTGTTTTGCTTTATTCTGCATACCATGTAGACTGTTTTTGCACCTTGTTAACAGAAACAGAGTCAAAATTGTCAGTTTTGGTTTAAAGAAGAGGGGTTTGTGCATTGGAAAAAGCTCAGTGACAGGATTCCAGACCATGAAATTTCCCAAAGCCATAAATTTGTTTTTGTTCTTTTAAGATTCTTGAGTCCTCACTAGGAATGGGTGGTATTGACAGAGAACTGCAAAACCAAATAGCTAAAGAAAAATGTCATTGGAAAGCAGTCCTATGTAGTACTGTCGATGCCATAATGTTCTTGGCCAAGCAGGAAAGTTTGTTAAGGGGATCACAAGAAAGGTGTGACTTTGGAAATCCTAACAGTGGTAAATTTTTAATTGCCATTGAGCTTATATCACGCTACCATGATCCTTAGCGTGAACACATTGAACGACTCAAGAAAGGAAAAGTTACTTTTCCTCAAAAATTCAGGATGAGTTCCTGGATACAATTGCTGGAAAAGTAAGACAAGATACATTGAACAATGTATTAGAGGCCAAGTATTTTTCACTCATGGTTGATTGTACACTTGATATAAGTTACAATGAGCAAATGACTCGGATCATTCGTTATGTTAAAATAAGTGAATACATACATACATACATACATACATACATATCACTAAGCTGTTCTCTGATATTCAGAGGTTAGCTTCACAAAGAAATGCAAACTACCAGATAATTTTTACTTACTGTTGCCGTATCAAACTTCTCCATTTACAGCGATCTTGACATACAACTCGGGCTTCACTGACAGCCATCACACGCCATACACAAGATCTTTTATACTCCATACTCATAATCTTTTTCTCGTGCAGACACTCTTGAATCTGATCCTCCCATGATTTTGGAATAAGTGAATGTGGCCCTGAAATCTTAGAAAGCTTCACTGATTTCTTTAACACTAGTGATAAGACAGGTCTTGGTCTTATGGAAGAAATTCTCAAAAAAGTAGAAAGTGATGGTCTGAATATAAAGAACTTCAGGGGCAGTCTTATGATAATGGAGCAAATATAGCTGGAGTCTACAAAGGAGTAAAATCAAGGATACTCAAGGAATACAAATTGGCATATTTCGTACTATGTGCGGCCACTCTCTAAGTTTAGTTGGAGAACATGCTGCTCATGCATCTGCTGAAACACAAACATTCTTTGGAACACTGCACAGCCTATATTTGTTTTTGCTGCTTCAACATCAAGAAGGGAAACTTTTAAAAAAGTGTGTCAATTCCCTTAAAATCCCAGAGCACTACAAGATCGTCGGCGAAAGTGGAAGCAGTTGAAGATGTATACAAATACTTTTGATAAGGTTATCAAGGCATTAGAGGAAATGGCAACTTACCCCTCTGTGTACTCCAGAAACAAAGTCTGCAGCGAACTGTGCTGAAAAACTTTAGAAAATCTGAGTTTATTGCTGTAACCTGTTTCTGGTACAAAGTACTGAAATAGATCAACCGTGTCAACCAATTTCTTCAAAGAGATGATATGACGATTGATAAGTCAGTGAGAAATATTCATGGCCTTTTTAATTTATTGCCATCCACGAGTGGCAGTGCCGCATCTGAAGCTGTCACTGAGGCCAAAGTCATAGCCCAGAATAACCACCTAGCAACCGACTTCAAAGTAACAAGAAGAAAAACAAATGTTTGATGAAGGCTGTCAACATGATATTTCAGACTTGCAGGAGAATTTGTTTAAGGTCTCGTAATTGAAAATTCTTGACAGAATCATAAGTGAGCTGAAAACCAGGTTCCAGGCATTGAAAAAAATAAGTGAAAAGTTTAGCTTTCTGCATGGTGCTGAGATCCAGAAAATGGAAATTAAAGATATCAAGATTTAAGCAAAGGAACTGGCACCGATTTACGATGATATTAATGAAGAAGTGTTTGTACAGGAAATGGAAAGCTTCAGGTACCATGCTTTAGAATTTGACAAAGAATAGAAAACCTCCCTGACAGAGACCATCTTAGGCCTGATTTATAAAAATAGGCTTGAAGAGGCATATCCAAATGTGACAACACACAGCGTTAAGAATATTTCTCACCCTTCCAGTCTCTGTTGCCTCTGGTGTAAGATAGAAGTTTCAGTAAATTAAAACTGATAAAAATTTCTTAAGGAGCACCATGGGGCAAAAGAGGCTAACAAATTTGAGCATAATCTCAATAGAAAATAAGAGGGCAGCTTCACTTTGTTACAATGATATAATAAAAATATTTGCTGCAAAAAAAAAAAGCTCACAAAGGGAAGCTCTGAAAATTTGGATTCAATCTTGAAATGTATGATTTTGTGGACATTTTATATTTAAACCTACCCATTCATATTATATAGACAATGTTGTACCAAGTTTTGACGCATAAGTTTGACCGACAATTTTCTCTTCGTAATTAAATTAATTAGTATAATGTTATTTGTATGTTTTACTTCTAAAAACCTTAAGTAAAGTATTTCAGTTTAAAACAAATTTTATTTTAAACAAAAATTAAAATATTTTAAACTATGATTAATATTTTAAATTAAAATTAAAATAAACAATGCATTTGAAGTGAAATATGGCTTTAAAAATCATCTTTTGAGGCTTAAATTAAGAAAATTAGAAATGGAATCAGAATTTGAAAACTCTGTATCCCCACACACCCGCCCGCCCATTCATGGAATGGGGGGGGTATCTTAGTTTGCCCTGGGTGACAAAGATCCTAGTTGCTCCCCTGGTCCCAAGCACTGGGACTCTGCAAGCGCTCTGTTCAGAGACATGCGACCAAAAGAACGGCATCCTGCCTGCACACTGGAAACGACCATGCCACACAGACTTGTGTGAACTCGAGTTTTAATGGAAAGGAATTCTTTACTTTAAAATATAGTTAGTTCATGAGCAATGTTCATAGTTAGATAGATGTCTCACAACACTGATCATATTTTGATCAAAATTGTACAACAGGAAGTTGAGCTTCCATGGAACACCTAAGACTTTTTGTATTTATAATAATAACCCAAGAACGAATTTAGCAATCATTTAAAATTTTACGTCTAAAGGTTTTACAGTGTGCACGAGGTTTTTCCCCATTTTGTGTCATCGTCCAGATCGTTTTTAGAGATCAATGCAAATCTGATGAGATTTTTGGAGGATATTGGGTTGTGGGGTGTTTGCGCTACAGAAAAATCCTTGTTTAAAACTTGGGCCGTGAGAATCTTTCTTGTGGGAGACCATTGATTTTATTATATTTTTTCCACCCTCCCAACTCTCAGTGAGCCTCACGCTTTTCTGTTGTGGTGAAACTTCTTTGGCTGATTTTGGAGAGCAGCTGGCATTTTTCATTTTTTTTTTTTTTTTTCTGGTAAGTGTGCATGTATATAAATGGGTGAAAAATCCTGTCTTTCAAAAATTTCCAAAGACTTAAGTTAGCCATGGTGCTAAAATTCTTCTTGTAATCTAAATATTTTATTCACAATGTTTTTTCTGTCCTGTGTTATTATTAATGGGTTATTTTTGTAATAAATATTTATATTTCTATTTCTAAAAGGAAGCAAAAATTTGCGAAAATGTTAGTTTGACTAAATGAAAACTTCCGCCCTAAGCATAATTTCTTTTTTCTCAATATCCTGTATCGTTGTTAAATGTCGCATTTCCCATAAATGTTTGTCTTTTAGCTTATACATAAGAGACAAAAATTTGCAAGAACAAAAGTTACAGGGCAGAAATTTTTTTTGCAGTGTTGCACCTCACAATATTTGCATAAATTATTCATTTTGCATCTTTTACCCTCATATTCAGGGCCGTAGCCAGGAAGAATTTTCGCATGGGGTTTCTAAATCTGAATTTGCCTCTGCCAGCACTGAAGCCTCTATCTCCGTTTTGGGTGACGTTATTGGGGGGGGGGGTACTGCAAATGACCTGAGTGGGCTCCAGACCTTTCTCGCACTTTGCCTGATCAACATTGCGTAAATGTATTGTCCGTCGTAAAGATATCATTAAGTGTAAACTTGCCACTTGCTACAGGATGAAAAATGATGTTGACAAAAAAGTGTTCAGAAGATTTTATGGGTACATGTGCACACAAAATTTCCTCCAATTATTTTCCGTACAAGTAATTTGACGTAGTGTGGAAAAGAACTGTGACCTGCAAGAAAAGTTCAGTACTAACGTTCGTCTCACTGACATAGTCAATCAATTTTTAAACTTTTGGAATTTGGAAGATATGAATTGTAGCCTCTCAGGACAAATGGTATTCTGCATTACCTGTTAGTTTTTCCCACCTGTTTCCATTATTTTGTCTTTATCCCTGCATTTAATTTATTTGCCATTATGACATTAGGCTCTCTGTTGGCGACAGATCCCCAGAACTTTCTATTTTACTTAGAGATGTTTCACTCTTTCATTTCTGCTACTCTTATCTCCGACATGCTTTCTTTAATTTTTTTTTTTTTTTTTTGACAGAATACTTAATGATCCATTAAAGTAAAAAAATTTGCCCTGATCTCCTTCATAAATGGTAGTTGTTGGGGGTTTAACATGCCAGTTGGGGAGAAGGATGAGGGAAATAGCAAAGCAACCCAATATCAACAGTGGATATATTCAGTGACGCCTGCCTGATCTATAACTTTCCGTAAATTATCTTAGACAACCGACTATGGCCTCAGATGTCAAGCTGCCCTCAGATCCTAATTTACAACCTCTGGCAAACTATGACTAGCTAGCTCACTGCAAGTGGAAAATGCTGCGATGTATTTTCTTAGCTCTTTTTAATTCTCTTGAGATTTGAAAGTTGCTACCTAGTTTTTCAGCATCTTTGTGCATTATGTTTTAATGCATTAAAAAAATAATAAAGACAAGGAATCTAGTTTAAGAAAGCACTTAAAGTAAGTTGTTGATATGAGGATGGAAACTGCAATGATATGGATAAGGATAAGGAGAGAGAAACACATGAAACGGAGCGAACAAATTATGATCACTAAATATGTAGTAACATTCCGTACTTGTTTTTCATATATTGCTAGACAGTAATTGTGATACATTGCATACTACAGGGTGTGCCATATAAAAGAAGCCCGAGTATAATGAACGACAATAGTCAGAGTCAGGCAATGTTGCTATGCATGGTAAAGAATAGTTGAAATGACAGAAAACAGGAGTAATTTACCTGCGTTTACAACAATTGCTAAAAGTGCTATCCACTGACATCAAGACACAGCTGCACATGACAGAACATGTTGTTCGTAACATGCCACATCTGTCCGGGTATGTCAATGCGCAAAACAGCAGGATTTGGATTCATGTCGTGTATCAAATCCTGCTGTTTTGCGCATTGACATACCCAGACAGATGAAACCATGCTTCATCTGTCATGTAGTAAAGTGTTGGGTCCATTTCACTGCTGACAATGGTCTCCTGAAGTCACTTACAATATTGCATCCGTTTTGCATAATCAGGAGTTATAAGTTCTTGGAGCACCATAACTTTGTATGGCCGAAAATGCAAATCCACCTTAAGTATGCATCGGCATGACGTGGCAGATATTCGCGTTGCAGATGATAATCGGCGAATCAACTTCCGAGGGCTTTGTAACATCATTGTGCACACATCCTTGATATTGTCTTCAGTACGAATTGTCTTGGGTTTGTTTCTTTTCCTGTTGCACACCGTGCCCGGAATTTCTGCACTAACTTCGGTACCACTGATTTCGCCAGTGCTGCACAATGTGGAAATTACTGGGATGT
Organism: Macrothele yani; assembly: GCA_039090855.1. NCBI lineage: Eukaryota > Metazoa > Arthropoda > Arachnida > Araneae > Macrothelidae > Macrothele > Macrothele yani. Next base: position 102,750,754 of record CM076995.1, read on the forward strand.
AAGTGGGGCGTCAAATTTTTCATCCAGTGTTACGGTGAAACTATGTTTTATTTTAGGGCAACACAGTTTGCTGTGGTGCGTTGTGTTTCATATGATCTTGTGAGTGTTTCCTGCATTTCTGTATGCCGCGCAATCTTTAAATAAACAGTTAAAATAAATAAAAATAATAAAGAAAAGATGACAACTGAAAGATTAACTTGTTTATTTAAATACTAGCTCTACCAGATAATAATCTGACATTTTTTCTAACTCCACTCTTAGCTTCGCTGTCATTATCTCCTGTTATCTTGAGGCTTTTCACATTAACTAAAATGTAGTATCTCCTCTCCTTCACAAAAATAGGCACCAGGACATATATCCCCCGACTTCTTTGTTTCTGAAATTGTCATTTCTCGATCATTTCCTTTTATATGGCGGGCGTAGAAAATCTTACTTTAAATCTCTGAAGTAGAACTATTTAATGTCCAAAAATCCTATTAGATATTGAATGAGTTGTAGATATTAATTAATATTCCAAAAATGATATTGAACATCCATTTCAAAATTTATATGCATTTAATATATTGGCAAGCTTACGGAGAAAAAAGTTTATATTAGTTTTCCTCGCTGTCAGATAGCTGAGCATGCCAATATTTGCCACTTTCTTTTGAGGAAATACTAATTATGTTTAGTAATTATAAATATAATAATCCGATTTATTGGTGTCAAAGTAAGAAATCACACGAATTTCACTCCGCAAGCTTTCTCCGTCAGCGGACGGCTTCATCAGGTGGTTACATAGAGAATACAGAATCAATTGTTGACAGAATGTAAATTCTAATATGACAAATGAAATCATGCGTGAAGACCGCGCGCATAAATAACCATGGAACGTGGTGAATACAATATCTTAAAAGTTAATGCAAAAGCAAAAAATGTAAACTTTGGGAAGAAAATACAATCATGAAGTCCATCTTGCGATGCCTAGCAGATGGTTCCAAGCTACCGGTAGTTCAAAAGAGACATCTGTGTTGCATACATCCTGCCGCGTTAATATCTCAACTGTATTCCTTATGGCAGCTGTTCTTGCGTCTCCATATTGTGCGATATTCAAGATATTCTGCCATTGGAGTTGAGCCTGATGGTTAGCTACTTCTTTGGCAAGGGATGTAGAAAGCTTCTTTTGTGCAACGTCCCTCTTGTGTTCATTCATTCTCTCCTCAAATGACATTTTTGTGAGACCTACGTAAAATTTAGTTGAGGAGTCTGGGTATAACAATGGGAGGCAATAGATGCCCGCATCTGTGAGCTTCAAAGTACCATTACTTCTTGCTGTGCTGAGGACGGTTGCCATGGGTTTAGAAGCTTTTAGGCCGACATCCAATCCGTTCTTCTGAAAGTGATTTTTAATAAAATAAGATATTTTGGGGATGTACGGGATCTAACCAACAAATTTTAAAGGTGCTCTTCTGTTCAGTGTAGCAAGTGTGTGGGCTTCAACTTTCGCTTTTGTGCCCTCTACGTGGGAGACGTCAAACCCTCCTGCAAAGGCAAGATCTTTCAAAGACTTAATTTCGGCATCATAGTCAGATTTCAAGGTGCAAAGATCTTTGGCTCTTTTATCCCGGTATTTGAATAGAGCATACTTGTGTGTTGTTGGGTTGGTTGATCCTGGTGGAATAGGGTTAGGTACATGCATGGGTTTATAGAAGACTTTGGTAGAGAGTGTACCTGAAGTCGATTTCGTCACAAGTACATCTAAATAAGGTAACTCTCCTTGGTTTTCCATTTCTATCACAAATTTAATGTCTTCATGTATGTTGTTTATGTCTACTATAAAGTCTTGCAGGTAGGCTTCTCTGTGCTTCCAGACAACAAAAAAAGATATCATCTGCATAGTGTAGCCATACTCTTGGTGTCCTGGGAAGAGTGGTGAGTACGATCTCTTCAATAGGTCTCATGATGGCTTCAGCGAGTATTGGAGACAATGCTGAACCCATCGGGACTCCTTTTGATTGCTTGTAGATGTGGGAGCCATAGGCAAAGAAGTTGGATTCTACAGCTAAGTCAATAACAGCAAAGATATCTTTCAGAGCTTCTTTATCATAAAGGTTAGCTCCAGTCAGGGTTCATTTGATGTTTTGCGTAGCCTCCGGTATTGGAACAGAGGGGTAGAGGGAAATAACATCAAAGCTGCCAAATAAGTTCATGTTGTGCAAGGGTGATACCTTTTAGCTTGGAGATGAACTCATTCAAAGAGCTAAGGACTCTGTGTTCGGAAGGAATGGCATAAGAAAAGTTGCTAGAGCTTTCTCAAGGTGTGCTGATGGTACTTTCTTCCTTCAAACAATCTGCCTGATAGGGTTGCCCTCTTTATGGTGCTTTAATCTCCCGAATAATTTGGGTATGGATGCTCCAGGAGGGAGTTTCGCTCCTCGCTTGATGGTGTCTGGAAGGGCTTTAAAATTAGCAGCTTTCCTGACTCTTGCTTTCCATCTGTTGAAAGGGTCTTGTGTTGCATGACGGCGTTCGAATCAATGAAAGAACGAAATTTTATGGCGAAGTCTTGCTCGTCCATTATGGCGATCTGCCCCGACTTATCAGTTAGTAGGAAAACAATGTCTCTGTCATCTTTGAGTCTCTTTAATTCATTAGGGAGCTTCTGAATGTAATTTCTGCTCCGTGTCTTCGCGATCCTTGTAAGCATGGCTGCGCATTTGTATCTGATAGGGTCACTCTCAGCAACTGGCAAATGCCGTAGGACACTTTCAATTTGTGGCACCACTTCTTTGTATCTAAGAGGTCTAATAAATGTAAATTTCGGGCCTTTCTGCAGGATCACAAGCTCTGAATGGGTAAATGTCTTAGAAAAAACATTAATTACTGGAATTATGAAATCTTGATGCTGAGGAACGTTCGGGTGCTGTTCTGCCCAGAGCTTATCTAATTTCTTCTTGTGGCGAGCTCCATGGATTTTACGCTCTCTGCTGGCCAGCATGTCTATTTTTCTTAGCATTATATCTAGCTCCAAAGGTGAGATTAGATGCGTTAGAGCAGCATGCAGGCTATAGGACTTGGAGGCTGCAGACGTCATCAAGCTAGGAGCGAAACTCCCTCCTGAAGCATCCATACCCTAATTATTCGGGACCATAAAGAGGGCAACCTAATCAGGCCGATCAATTGAAGGAAGAAAGCACCATCAGCACACCTTGAGAAAGCCCTAGCAGCTTTTCTTATGCCATTCCTTCCGAACACAGACAGAGTCCTCAGCTCCTCGAATGAGTTCATCTCCAAGCTAAAAGGTATCACCCTTGCGTAACATGAACTTATTGGCAGCTTTGATGTTATCTCCCTCTAACCCTCCGTTCCAATACCGGAGGCTACGCAAAACATCAAATGAACCCTGACTGGAGCTAACCTTTATGATAAAGAAGCTCTGAAAGATATCTTTGCTGTTATTGACTTAGCTATAGAATCCAACTTCTTTGCCTATGGCTCCCACGTCTACAAGCAATCAAAAGGAGTCCCGATGGGTTCAGCATTGTCTCCAATACTCGCTGAAGCCATCATGAGACCTATTAAAGAGGTCGTACTCACCACTCTTCCCAGGACACCAAGAGTGTGGCTACGCTATGCAGATCATATTTTTTTTTTTTTTTTTTTGTCTGGGAGCACAGAGAAGCCTACTTGCAAGACTTTATTGTAGACATAAACAACATACATGAAGACATTAAATTTGCGATAGAAAATGGAAAATCAAGGAGAGTTACCTTATTTAGATGTACTTGTGACGAAATTGACTTCAGGTACACTCTCTACCAAAGTCTACTATAAACCCATGCACATACCTAACCCTATCCCACCAGAATCAGCCAACCCAACAACACACAAGTATGCTCTATTCAAATACCGAAAGAGCCAAAGATCTTTGCACCTTGAAATCTGACTATGATGCCGAAATGAAGTCTTTGAAAGATCTTGCCTTTGTAGGAGGGTTTGACGTCTCCCGCGTAGAGGGCACAATAGCGAAAGTTGAAGTCAACGCACTTGCTACACTGAACAGAAGAGCACCTTTAAAATTTGTTGGTTTGATCCCGTACATCCCCAAAATATCTTATTTTATTAAAAATCACTTTCAGAAGAAAGGATTGGATCTCGGTTTAAAACCTTCTAAACCCATGGTAACCGTCCTCAGCACAGCAAGAGGTAATGGTACTTTGAAGCTCACAGATGCGGGCATTTATTGCCTCCCATTGTTATACCCAGACTCCTCTACTAAATTTTACGTAGGTGTCACAAAAAGGTCATTTGAGGAGAGAATGAATGAGCACAAGAGAGATGTTGCACAAAAGAAGCTTTCTACATCCCTTGCCAAAGAAGTAGCTAACCATCAGGCTCAACCCCAGTGGCAGAATATCTTGAAGATTGCACCATATGGAGACACAAGAACAGCTGAGAAACAGTTGAGATATTAACGCGGCAGGATGTATGCAACACAGATGTCTCTTTCGAACTACTGGTAGCTTGGAACCATCTGCTAGGCATCGCAAGATGGACTTCATGATTGTATTTTCTTCCCAAAGTTTACATTTTTTGCTTTTGCATTAACTTTTAAGATATTGTATTCACCACGTTCGTGGTTATTTATGCACGCGGTCTTCACGCATGATTTCATTTGTCATATTAGAATTTACGTTCTGTCAACAATTTTGATTCTGTATTCTCTATGTAACCACCTGATGAAGCCGTCCGTTGACGGAGAAAGCTTGCGGAGTGAAATTCGTGTGATTTCTTACTTTGACACCAATAAATCGGATTATTATATTTATAATTAGTTTTTCTGGTGTTAGCGTCCCACAATCTATATATATATGTTTAGTAATATTTAACAGTTATATTATTTGAAATGCTTTTAAACATAACATTAATGCTCTTTCCTTCCTTCAAATGATCATGTGCTGGTAAGTTTAATCTAACCAACGTGTGCAGCGGTATCATCTGCTGCCCGTTCGGAGATCTACCTGGACTCCTGCTGCAATTTGGCAGCATGACATGTTTCACAGTCCACACTTTCAAAGTGGTAAAGTATGCACCATGCGCTGTATTAAAAAATTGTTTTTTCAGTGCGCAGACAAAAGCCCAGGGTTTTCTTTATTTGTTAGAATAAACTTTTTGTTCAAATACGAGAACAGTTGATTTTCTAAGTGCTGTAGTACATGGCTCTCTTACGTTTTGAAAAAAGGCTCTCTCATTGCACGTAACTCAAAAACTGAAGGAGTTGTTATTTTGGTACTTCTTTTAATCTAAACAATGGCGACATTTGCGTTTATGCGCAAAAAAGGCCATCCATGCTCCAAAATTCGGAAATTAATATCTTCTAATCTATCAAAAATAAAAAAATTAAACTTTCGGGATTTTTGTACGTTGGGATAATCTATTCATAAAAAAAAACAAAAAAACGTAAGAATCAGAGATGGTGTGGTGGATAGCATCTGACGATTTGGCATGGAATGATTCTCTTGTCAGTTTTCATGTCAGCAGCTTCTAACCTCTTGACAAACTCTTTCATTCACATGTACCTATTGCTAACATAAAATGGGGTTGACCTGAATTAGATAATGTCTATGTGCAGTCAGTTTAGTTCTGTACCCACAATCTTTCTTAATGTAAATAATTTATACAGCTGGGTCATTCCATGTCAACTCATCACACTGTTTCAGACTGACCTCCTTATATTTTTATGAAATTTGAGGTGCTTAATGGTCCTATGGTGTAGTGCAAAAATGCCAATTTTTAGGAGCCTATGTTCATTATGTGAAATGTTAGAGCTATGTAAAGTTTTTGATTTTCGGTTCAAAACGGGCCTAGAGATTTTTTTTATATTGCTTTAGCAGGCCTCCCAATTGAGATATGGAGCTGGAAGTGGTCTCATTTTAAAGCTCCTTTAATGAGCTTTTATATGATATACAACACAATAGGGTTTATAAAAAAAATTCAAAATCCAATTAAAAATTTAAAAATCGATTTTCTCACAAAAGGATTTTTTTTTTTAATTTGAAAAAAATCTCAAATTTAGTTTATACTTATCTGTAACTACCCACAAAATATTTTTTTGGGGTCATAAGATATGAGAGGTAACACATCTCATGATCAAGTAAATGTGACCCAGATTTGCTGTTTTGTACTTCACCCCCCACCCCCCACCCCACCACCCCACACACACTTCCATCCATATACTGTAGCTTTTGGAATTTTTTGTTTGTTATATTATCTGTAGGTAGTGATCCTGTGTATCTCCAATGATGTGGGGCTATAAAGATGAAGAAAACAAATACACAGTGCAATATAATTATAAAATCAATAGGCACATATGCAGTTATATCATTGAAAAGATTAACTCACATGATTGTTTTAGTTCAATCCATTTTTACACAAGTGGTCATATTTTCAGTATTTTTTTGAGCTAATGAACTGATGTGGAAGGCTTGAATAGCTTGTTGGAGTTCTTGAGCACAGATAGTGTATGTACGGCCAGTTGGTGTTACAGGGTTCACTTTACACAGGACATATGTCTACAGAATCTACAGAACATTTGGATTTTTAGGATAAGCAAATGAAGGAGATGGACCTGCTGGGTGAAGAAATGCTAACTTTACTTCATCCTTCTCTTCCTGTTTTGCTAAAACATAGGCCAACCACCAATTGCCACTGTAGAGTGCAATGACATAACCACATATTTCACTGAAAAGCAGTCTTCCTGTACATATTGTTACAGTATGTTCAACTGATGTTTGAGCAAAAGAGAAAGGTTTGACTGAGATTTTTGTTTCACTTAAAGGTATGAAAGCATGTAGTTTTTGACTTCCTGGTACAGTTTGTGCCGTGCTGAAACGATCTGTCAAAAATTGTTCTGTTGCAATGTACTCTTCCTGTGTAACAAATGTGAAGTCAATTTTTGAAATGTTTTCTTTCACCCATTCATACAGTTGTCTTGGCATCATTATTTGGTCCTGGTATGGTCTTTGGAGACTTGCTCTTGCTGCCAACCTTTTCACCGTCCCCCCAACACCATCACATGCCCCTTTGCCATGAGCTGTAGCAGAAAAATGCCACTCTGCTGCAATGTTGAAATATTTTTTATGGTGACATAAATTTAAAAGGTTCTTGTTTTTATATTGTGCAGCACAGCCGTCAGAAAAATAATAGATTCTTTTGGGCAGTTTCTCAAATCTGCTCTTCAAAAAGTCTAAGAGTTTCTGTTGAAATAAATACACAGCTGCAGTATTGTGTTCGAGACGGTCTGAAATCACAACAAAGCTGATATGCTGAATTTTTTCTACTGTTTTAAAATATACAACAAATGGATGCACTGTAGCTTGGTTGCTGGTCCAATGATAGGACTGTGCTTTATCTTGCACGATAAAAGAATAGTTTTCTGAAAAATCGCACACAACAGCAATTTCTCAATCGGACAAATTGTCTTTGACATGATTCATAAATGAACTTTGTTGTTTAGCCATAAAGTCATGACGAAGTAAAATGAAAATTTTCTCACGAAATAGTTTGACAAATTCAGAGACTGTTTTTTGCAATGTCTCTAAGGTGCATCTGTCAACAGATATCCACTGGCGAAAAGTTACAGTCTCGATCAGATTTTCTTTGAAGGCATTTTCTAGCAAACTTTGGATTACTTGAACTCCAGAGCAGGATGCACAATTACCCAAGTGGCAGTCAATTGATGCTGGGTTGCATACTATCTTTACAAGGAAATCTTTGTAGTTTTTCATTTCACCATTAGTAATTGATGATAACTTGGCATTTTCAGTCATAAGTTTTATGTTCTGATGTATGGTACACACACAAACTGCATGTGTACCACTCTGACCAGCTAGAACACAATTCTTTGGGTGCAGCTCTGCAAATTTTGAAAAACCCACATGTACATTTGGAAACTTTTCTTTAAAAAATATGTACACCTCCTTTAAATTATTAAGCATTAGGCGTTTGGAGACATGAATTTTTTGGCCAGTACTGTTCCTTACGGAAACACAGTCTTTCATGCCAGGCATAGGTCTGCTGATCTCATCACTTTCATAAAATGTTTTTATAGTTTCAGCTGTTTTTGCAAGTAGAGTTTTTCCAGGTTTCTAATCTGGAGTAGATAGAATTCCTTTTTGTTTCAAAAGTTTCTTTGACTGTCTCACCATATAACTTGGTGCATTAAATTCCCGCACCTTCTTAATACTCCATGATTCAGGCAAAATAGTCAGCATCATGAGCTTTTCCTTTCTGTTTGTCAAAGTTTGGAATTTTGTTTTCAGGTGACTTAAAATGGTTTCATCTTGGGACTCAACTTCACTGTCGGAAGACTCTGCATTGACAAGAAGTTTGCGCTTTACAGCAGTATTGATTCTTTTAACTTTTTCAGTAGAATACCGTTTATATTCTGCCCTTTTCTGGTCAATCCGGGACTCTCCTATGGCTTGGAGGGACGTATTAAATGTTTTTAAAGCTTCTGAAGGAAATAATACAGCAGGATCACTATCACAATAGGTACTGCAATCATAACCTACATCCTGGCTAGTGCTTGGAAAACTTGTAATTTCATCTTTTGTAACCTCAGTTTTTATCTTGCTCAGTTCTTTCCTACAGCTGTCACAAACTTTAGCTATCATTTGTGTTTCAGGAAAAAGGGAACACATCCGTGTTGTCACTGGTCTTAATACCTTCCTTATATTGGAGTGGTTTCATTTTTTAAATGGATTAAAACAATTTAAGGCACATTTCTTATCCATTTTAAGAGAGGTTTTGTTGAAAACTTACTAACAAAAAAAAACTGTCTCACACTATCACTTCACATTCAAAATCATTTACACTACATTCACATTTATCAACAATAAATAAAGGCAAGTTGTCTTCACAAACTCTGCTGGGAGACTGAGCCAAGTGCAGTAATGTGGAGAGGAGGGGAATGGATCTGTTGCATGATCCAACATGTTCATGCCTGTTTCAGCTTGCATTTTTCAAGCTATGATGAGTTTTAATTTTATCACCTAAAATTGAACAAACTGTCAGAACAGAATGGGAAATGTAATACACACAGAAAGCAACATTCCTAAATATTGTTCAAAAATTATGCTGTGGAAATTCTTTTTTTTTTTTTTTTTTTGTTAGGTACTTGGCAAATTAGGATCCCATTATTTTTTCTTGATCATGCATATGTGTTACCTCTCATATCTTATGATCCCATCATGATCCCAATAAAAATATTTTGTGGATAGTTATAGATAAGTATGAACTAATTTTGAGATTTTTTTCAAAATTAAAAAAATCCATTTTTGAGAAAATCAATTTTGAAATTTTCAGTTGGATTTTGAATTTTTTTTATATAAACCCTATTGTGTTTTGTTTATCATATAAAAGCCCATTAAAGGAGCTTTAAAATGAGACCACTGCTAACTCCATATCTCAATTGGTGGCTGATTTACAGATAGTTAAAGTATCACTGGTAGGCCATTTTTAATAAAATTTTGAAAATTTAGGCTTAAATATCTTTTCCTCTTGTGAGCTTAAAAATTAAAAAAAATGCATTTTTTTCATAACTACATAGGATCATTAAGTATGCCAAGTTTTATCAAAATCTAAGTTGGTGAGGTAGAAAAATATTATAAATTGTGATGATTTGACACGGAATGACCCAACTAATAAATTTTCCCAGCTTTGCTGGTTTTGTCACAAAATTCCTTATCAAGTTTTCCTATTTCATCAACATCTAAATAATTAAAATCTGTTACCTCTTATACCATTTGCCTTATACTGCACAGTTAATATTTTTGAGATTCGACATAGCCACTGAACATAGAATTTTCCAACATTTATCTTTGTTCCAATTTTTGTCCACATCCTGCTCATTGGATTAAAGTTGTGTTGTAACATGTCTGTGCCCTGAAAAGTTAGCACTAAGTCATCAGCATACAGCAGAACTATCCTACTTAGATATCCAATGTTAGATCACTTCCTCTAAGAAGATCACTAACAAAAATGGGACAGCCAACATTTTTGTCATACTCCATAGATAATTTCTAACCATTTACTAGTACTTTCTTCCATCCTGACTGTCGTTTGAAGATTCATGGTGGTGTAAAATCTTGCGACTAATTTCAATATTGGGCCTTTCACTTAGTGACTTTTCAACATTCTGGACAACTTATTGTAATGTACATCACCAGAAGTTTTTTTCAAAGTTAATAAGCATCAAATGAAGCCACACTGTCCTTCACTGAGTTTATTTGCCACCAAGTTTCAAAGGTTTCTCCTCAGCATGCTTAAATAAACTTTTCAAGGCACACTAATTAAGGAGTTGTCATAGAAGTTGGCACCAATCCTCTTTCTTCTGTGTCATTACAATGACTACTTTCTGCTGGTTTCCCCCTCCCAAGCCACCTTATAATGATTTTATGTGGCCAAATGTCATCTGTCATCCCACCATGATTGTACAATTCATAATGAATTTTATTAATTTCATTGTAACCAGAATGTTTATCACATTTGAAGGACAAAATAGTATTGCCTACTTTGTGAACACATATTTCTGACTCGTCTTAGTTGTCATCACAAACGTTCTGTCATCAGTAATTACCTGTCCGCTAGTGCCTGTATTCTCATTTAACAGGTTATCAAAATGCTCTCTCCATCTATTCAATACATCTGCTTCTAATATTAGAAGATGCCCATCTTTGTCAAATAAATCCTGGATCATCTAAATTTTCACTTTCCACCTTTTCTCACATGTTTAAGATGACTACAACACACTTTCGGAGCAATTCAAAAATTATTTTCCAAAATATTCTCCCCATGTACAGATGCCGTTCTTTTTGAGTCCCTGATTCATTGATTTACTTTTTGGTAATCTATTTGATAATCATCCTTGTTGGCATGTAAGAAACAATTTAAATACTTCTTATAACCTTTTTTCATGCTCGTATTCTGTGAACCTTAGTATTTTTGCTGGGTGAGATTTTACTGTGTCCTACAATTCATACCTCAAAATCATATCTCACTGAAGTAGTATTCAGTTCGTTAACTCGGATGAATATTAATATGCGTTTGGTTCTTAACTTTAACAACTGACTCCAAAAGTAGTTGTTACTATAAAAAGAAGAAAAGCACTACTTATTTCAAAACTTAAAATCTAGTATATACATTTTGTATCAGTTTGTCACCTACATACCTACTTCAATAAAATGAATTTTCGTATGAAGTTATAGGCTACTCAGTTGTATGTCATCCTAAAAGTTAATTTCTAATTGATGAGAACTTTCACTGGGGGGGGGAGTGTATGACATTATCTCACAGGGAAACATAAAACTTATTTTATCTCCCTTCCATATATTTTTGTTGTGTTAATTAAAGACTGAAATGGCGCTAGTTTGATTTCTTCCGTGACTTCTGATACAGCCCTATCAAAAATTTCTGTAAGGAAAAGGAAAAAAAAAAAAAATTCTCGAAACTGAATCTGCATTTTTTCATCATGCTTCAACTAATCTCAGGCCATGGAACACTGCCCAGCATAGTTCTACTGCTGTATGTTACTCTTATAAACCTAAGACTAAATTTCCAGCCAAACAGTTGAAGATCATTGATCTGATCAAACATCCAGTTTGCACTAGTCACGGATTTCCCTGCGTCTTGGTAGCACCAAACTTAACTGTGGTTCCTGATTTTCCAAGGCCTTTTGATAAATTTATCTGTTATGTCTTTTTTAATTGTTTTACCATCGTCAACAATGACCAAATGTTTGTTTTTTTCCCTGGCAGGGTGTATCCATTGAATGTTCTTGTTGTTCTACTCTTTCATCAAAATTTTGATTCGCTTTTTATTAGCATTCAGTCCATGTATGTAACCGATGGAAAGAGGTAGAAGTAAAATGTAATAGGATTTGAAGTATAGATATTTTCTATTCTGCTGAATGATGGTTATTATTTTCCATTCTTCTTCCACATCACATATTTTTACTCGTACTTTGAACTTCCCTAAAAGAAAAGTTTTTTTTTTTTTTCAGATGTGTGTTAGACCTTTCACATGGTGTTATAAATGTCCATGCAATAAAGCATTTTGAAAAATTTGTGATGAAAAACTGCTTTAATGTTCCTCTCCCTTCCAATGTGAAGCTTTTGTCTTCATAATTTGCTGCTGTTATATTGTTGTAACTCTGCTGATAATCTAGGTGCATTTTGTTAAAAATGGATGTGATGTGTAGCTCGTCTTCTTGAAAATTTCTGCAGAATTGTTGGATGATATGAATTTAATAGATTCCACCTTATATTTTTGGAATTGAATTCAAATTCCCTTCTGTATTTGCTTCTTCTTAGGTACTATAAGGTCTTCATTTGTAATTTCCTCCCTGGACAAATACAGCAGTTCCTTGATTTTATCTCTATCAGCATAGAATTTAAAATGTAAAACAAGTACAATACTTGTGAAATGATAACAACACAGTTACAAAGGCATTTCATCTTGTTCTTATTAGTGTAGTTGTGTTACCACAGTAGTCTCTTTAAATGATATTTTATCAGAAATGGTATAAAACTATAAATGGTTGCTATTTTCCTTTGTAATTTATTGCTAAACAATTTAGCAATTTTGAAAAGTTATGGAGGGGCATGCCCATGAGGTTTAAAGTAATTGTATTTGATTATAAGAGGCTTTGAAGTTCCAATTGCCATGGTTAAAAGGTTGAAAATGTATTCTAACTTATTGTGAACTGTTTCTGGATTTTACATGACTCATGTGTAATTACTTCTTTCGGTATAATTTGCCTGGTATGCACTTCTTTCAGTCTGTGTGATTTAAGATATGAAAGTTTCTCATTAAACTGCTTACAAAAGCTTATAAATATGGGAACTAATGTGATAGGGATATGTTATGTTGTTGCCTATGTGAAAATGATAATATCTTTGCAGAAGATTCACCATCTCAAAATATGTTTGTGTACAAAAGTTAAGGACTTGCCTCTCATTTTAACTGGAAAAACTTTTCAAAGTATATGTATCAAAATTTGTGACCTGTGATAAAGTTACAGAAACATGTTAGTATGAAATTAGTATGTTGTACTGCCTCTCAATTCAATAAATTTCTCAGAAGAAATAGCTATATACAGGGTGTCTACAAATGATTGGAGCAGTTTCATGATTTTTTTGTGGCTGTAATATTAGTGATGTGTTGCTCAAGTTGGATGTTACCAGACACACATTGCCCAAAGTTTACTTTGGTCACTGCTAGCGACCGCGAGAGGGCAGTACTTGTCTTATAGTCGGTAAGATGGCTTCAAACAGCGAGAAAGCATTTGCTCTCCTTGAATTTGATGCTAGTCAATCTGTGACAACAGTGCAACGACACTTTCAAACAAAATTTAGGAAAGCTCCACCCAGCGCCAACTCTATTAATCGATGGTATGAACAGTTTAAAGCGACAGGATGCTTGTGTAAAGGGAAATCAATGGATCATCCATCAGTGCCTGAAGAAACCGTGGAACTCGTGCGGTCAAGTTTCGTGCGTAGCTCACAGAAGTCAACGTGCACAGCAAGTAGAGAACTGGATATTCTACGATCAACCATTTGGAAGTTCTTACGCAAACAATAGAAGCAGAAGCCGTACTGCTTGCAATTGCTACAAGCCCTGACGCCCGATAGCAAAGTGAGTCGCTTTGAGTTTTGTTCGCGATTTCAAAGTTTTATGGAAGAAGATGATGCATTTTCTGATAAACTTTTCTTCAGTGATGAGCAACATTTTTTGTTAGTGGCTAAGTGAATAGGCACAATGTGCGAATCTGGGATACAGAAAAACCCCACGCCTTCGCGGAGCACATTCGGGATTCTCAAAAAATTTATGTTTTCTGTGCGGTTTCAAAATATAAAGTTTATGGCCCCTTTTTCTTCTGCGAAAAGACCGTTACCGGACACGTGTATCTGAATATTTTGGAACATTGGCTCATGCCACAGTTGGAGACTTGACAGTGTGGAGTTCATCTACCAACAGGATGGCGCTCCGCCCTATTTCCATCGCGATGTTCGTGAATTCTTGAACGCCAGGTTTGCGAAAACGATGGATCGGTCGTGCTGGGAAAGATGACCACCAACTGCTGTTATAGCCTCCGTGCACCCCCGACTTAACCCACTGCGATTTTTTTGTGTGGGGTTATGTGAAAGATTCAGTGTTTGTGTCGCCTTTACCAGCCGATCTACCAGAACTGCGGGCTCACATTGATAGAGGCATGCTGACTTGCATGTGGGAGGAACTTGATTACAGAGTTGATGTTTGCAGAATCACTCAAGGGGCGCATATCGAGCACGTGTAATATGCCCCAAAAAAGCTTTGTGCATTGTTATATATAATTGTAAAGTTTTGTGATCATATGTCAAATAATATACCTACAATAAAATCATGAAACTGCTCCAATCATTTGTAGATACCCTGTACTATTATTTGATTTTTTAGTATATTAGTCATACTCAGAAAAAATAATGAGCTAATACCTGAATTTGGATTCTTTAAATAAATTGATCAAAATGTATGCCTTTCATTCAGTGTGGTTTTCTCTTTGAAAGGCTTTTTTTAGTAATGGAGGATTTATTAGGTGATTAATGTGCTAAATTGTCATAACAAAAAGTTGGGGGTTTATCTTTGCATTTTACATGTGAATGTATACAATGTTTCATGTTTTGTTATTGTGATCTTCATTTTACCACATTTCAAAGAAATATGGACATATTTTACAACAATGTGTGATTGCTTTATGTTGTCCAATTTTTTAAACATGTTTCTCTTTCGCAGGAGGACATTATATCTGTATGGAACAAAACAGCTAGTGACAAAGCAACTACCATAAGGATAAGAGACACACTAAAACGTGTTCTAAATCTCCCACCCCACACAGTCATGGAATATAAAACACATAATAATAGCATGAGGTAATTAATGTTTTTTATTACTGTTATTATGTAGCAGTGCAATACAGGTAAATTTTGTTTCACTATAGTTAAATTGCCGTGTTAATGTTTTGAATTCTTGTATGTTGATCCTCAGACAAAGAGAGTGAAGAACAGAAATAAAAAGACTAATGTACTTTAAGAGATCCCATTGTGGTCATATAATGGATCTCAACTGAAAATTTGAAAGGTTGTTAATATTTATAGTATGAGTTCAAGGTCAAGACATGCTTTTTGCAACAACAAATCTCTGCACCTGAAATGCAGTGATTAATGTACTTTACTGTTACATTCATTGAGGAATGCCAAGACCCAAAAAACTGAATTCCCTTAAAAAAAAAAAGATTATGTAGGGAAAACTACTGATAGGAATTCTTCCTGCACAAAAAATTTCTAACAGTTCGGTTGCTTTTTGGCTAAAAGAATACTTCTATAAAATCCATTTAATTCAGTGAATGATTCAGTAAAATCAATTTTAATTACCATGCTTTTGAAATAGATATTTGTTATAAACTTCGTGAACTCTTGTTCTTAATTTCATATCACAATGTTAGGTGGCCTGCTTCTACATTTTTAATTATAAACACTTGTGTATAAGTTTAACTCCTGTCTGTTGTTTCCATGTACTGTTCAGATTCTTTAAATAATTTACAAATCTGTTATCAGTTTTGGCATATTCAGGGAAGTTTCAGTAGTCATGGAAATAAGCATCTTTTTCAATTAATCTCAAAATCCATGGACCGGCTTTTCCAGCATTTTGCATGTTTCAAAACTCCCTGGCCCAGGTTCACTGCTATGTATGAGTTTCTTCAAAACATTTCATCGTATAGTGACAGTAACATCCTTACAAGAATGAAGTGAATGCATTGTCAATGTGTTCTCTGTATCTTTTTCTACACTATCTACCAACAAGTAATTGGACACCCTTGCAATCAACGATATCTGTGGTCCTGATACACGTCACGGCCGCCGCCATTAAATATCGTGTGGGAAACAACAACGCAACCAGTCGCATGCAAGATGCCATGCAGTTTGGAGCTCTTTGATTTCAAGAAAGGTGTAATCGTCGGGTGTCACAGAAATGGCCAATCCATACGTGACATATCCAGGGAGTTGAAGTACCCAAAATCGACAGTGGTCTACGTGATCGGCAAATGGAAGATGAGAGGTGACTGTCGGAATGTGCCCCGACCCAGCAGACCCACAAAACTAGGAGTTAGAGACCGACGGGTGCTGGCCAGCGAAATTCGGAAGAACCACACCAAATCGATGGGCCACATCCGCGAGGAGTTTCAACAGGCATCCGGGAGTGTTCTTTCGATGAATACCATCCATAAAGAAGCCCATCTGCTCGGTTATCATGGATGTGGTGCTGCCCATAAGCCTTTCATCACCAAGTCCAATAGCGCTGCTTGGCTAACGTGGTGCAAAGAACGTCGACAGTGGACCGTTGAACAGTGGAAACAGGTTCTCTGGAGCGACGAATCAAGGTTCACTGTCTACCGTTCGGATGGCAGGGTCTGGGTTTGGCGTCTGCCTGGAGAACGCCTCTAGTCGGAATGTATTGTGCCAACTGTGAAGGTCGACGACGGTGGAATGACCTTATGTGGGTGTTTCTCCTGGTATGGCACGGGACCCTTGGTCGCAATTCCTGGTAGACTCAGTGCCGAGACGTACTGCACCATTTTGGATGACCATGCGCTTCCTACATTGTGGCAGTTTTACGGGATGGACCCATGTTACTTTCAGGATGACAATGCCACCTGTCATGTTGCGAGGTCCACCATGACATGGTATGGTGACAATGGGGTTAATCGAATGGACTGGCCTGCGCAGAGCCCGGACCTTAACCCTATCGAGCACCTCTGGGACGAGTTGGAGCGGCGACTTAAGGGTGCCCCCACCGTCAGAGATCGGTGAAGGAACTGACCTGTCTTCTCCAAGCCGAGTGGAAGAAAATACCGCTAGCCGTCGTACAACGCCTGGTTGAGAGTTTGCCCCGGAGGGTTGCAGCTGTAATCGCCGCTCGTGGAGGCTCCACCAACTATTGAAGGTGAATAAACTTTGTTTTCCTTTGCTATCACAGTTGTCCAATTACTTGTTGGTAGATAGTGTATATTGTATCCGTGTCTTCTTCTACATTTACTTTTTCCACAAACATCTCATACACCCTCATTCTGGTAATAAGATGCCCTGGTCCATGAGCAGCATAGTAGAACTTTTATTGGGAGGGGAAGGGGATGGTTGTTGAATTTTGTCTTCATTGTTGTATATTCTGTTTCAAGGTAGATGATTTGGTTCATTCTCCAGAATCATAACTGCCTTTACATAACAATCTTTTCATCTAATGTTACCCAGAAGTTTTAGCATTTAAAAGTATTAGGATAGGTAGGCAGATTGTTAATAAAGTTCTTCAAAATATCTGTAAAAAGAACTGTTTAACGTTCAGTTCATATAGCAAGGCAAAATGTATGTTGTAATTTATAAATAGCTAAAGGAGGTACCCAGTGTTCCTCAGGTTTAACAAAAAATACATGAAACAGCTTCTGGACTAGCATTTTGTGAGCTTACCCTGAATAGAGTATATTGCACAGAAGCATTTAACTGACTTGTATTCTGGTAAAGATAAGAAAAGGATAAAAAAACACTCCAAAAAATCTATGCTTTTGCCACCACAATTGGCTTGAACCAGTAGTCTTTATTGAGTGCGAATATAGGAAATTTGAAATATATGAAACATCTACATTTTTCTGTCACAAGTTGCAATCATCATAATTTACAGTTAATTCGGAGCACAAATTTATACTTAATGAGCCTCTGGGTCAACAACGTTGAGTATTCTTATAATTGGAACCAAAATGAAGAGTGTCTTTTTTTTTTTTTTTACTAACTCGGCAGCAACCAACATAGAGCTGATCATGGAAAAGGCATGAATTTCTCTGGTTGAGTCAAACAAATTTTAATGGTTGAACCTGTGTCTTGTTGATATGCATGGCAAAACTGAGAACAACTGGAAATTGTAGGCATTTAAACTAAAATAGGTCAGATGTCACGATTGGGAGGTGCGGAATAAACTCGTGGTCTCTGGCAGCATGGCTAGACATTCTCTGGTAACATTTGACTAGTTTCTTGATAGTCAGTCGTGTTCCATTTTAAAGTGCAGGAGGATCCAGATTTCATCATAATAAAATAAACAAATCCTTAATATGATATGGGAGAATGTGTGAATGGAGGAATGGCAATATTAAGCTTTGAAAAAATGGAAATGTGAGAAAATTCACATTTTTCTCTCATTTCATTTCACATATTCAATTTACATTTCATCGAAATATATTTGCTCTCTAAAAATTCATGGAACTACTGTTTTTTAAATAGTGGAACTATCATAAATGAGTGGTAGGTAATGCACATAACTAACAAACTAATTAAGAAGAAGGCAGTGTACAACACGCTAAGTTACGTATAAAAGTTTAATGCAAATATATTTCAGCCATTACTATGGTCTTCATCAGTGCGACTACGATTGGTTTACGTTGCCAGATTGGAAAGGTAAGTTTTGTAATGGTAACTCCGGGTGACGTAATGCAATGAGGGATTTCCAGATGTAAGGAACGAAATTGGGGAACTCAGAGTTGCAATTTTTGGAAAATAAAATTTCCAAACTTTCTCTAAACCTTAGAGCATATCCATTTTGGAAGGGAGCCAACTTTTAGTATCGGACCAAAGTGGAATAGTCGAAGTATCAGCCATGGTAAGAAGAGATAAGGCAGATGAAGGTTTTCCAAATTTCACATCAGATTTGTGTTCCTGAAGTCTTGAGAGAATTTTCCGGAATGAACTTCCTATGTACACGGTTAATCCAACGTTAGTCTTGATCGGAATTTTATACACTCCAGGCGAAAAAAAAAGCGGAGGTCTTGGGTCTCTGTCATTGCGGAGTATAACAGACATTGAAGGGGAAGAACGAATGGCAAGTCTATATCCTTCTCTTTTGAAGATACTGATGAGTTTGTGGGCAGAAGGTTCGTGGAAAGGGATTGAGCCAGCAAACGTTAGTTCTTTTTTATGTGAAACAGGTTGAAGAGCAACAACTGTTTTTTTTTTCCAAAAAGTCAATGATTTCCTCCTTTCCACCAATTGCAAACTTCTTCCTAAAAATCCTGTGGAAACCTTGAAATCATCTGTGGATCGCCTCAATAAGTTGCAGTCGTTAAAGGTTTTCTTGGGAGATTTTTCCGCCCCTTTCTACTATTCTCCTAGATTATTTGCCCAAATTAAATTACACAAAGCTAATGCTCCAATTAGACCTCTTGTGGAAAATACTCACTCTCCTGCTTGTAACCTGGAAAAATGTCTTGCCAAAAAATTCAAGATTATCACTAATAACAACCCCTTCAATATCTCATCCACTGCTGAATTCATCTCTAGACTTCCAAACTCCATTAATGGTTATGCAAGTATGTTTACCCTGGACGCTGAATCACTTTTTCCTTCTGTGCCTCAATTTGAAGCACACATGCTTCTTATTCATAAATTCAAAGAACAATTCCCCATGGACAGCACTTTAACCAAGGATTTGTATGATTGCCTGTATTCTCTTCGTCAACACAGTTTCTTCGTTTTGAATAATCAATGCTATCAACAAAACCAAGGTGTACTGATGGGGTCACCTCTTTCCCCACTTTTGGCTGAAGTATACCTGCAAAGTATTGAGCAATCAATAGTGATGCAACATTACCAACAACCTACCTTATGGCTCCGTTATGTCGACGATATTTTTGCCATCTGGCCTCATCCTAAGAAAAAAAAACAAGAAAAAAGATCTATTACAACTCACAGATTTAATCACTGAAAAATTCCCGTCCATTAGATTCACTATTAATGAAGAAATCGATGGCAAGATAAATTTCTTGGATGTCAGCATCTCAAATTGTAATAATCTTCTTTCCACTTCTGTCTACCGAAAACCCGTTTCTACCAATAGCATTATTCCTTTCAATTCTCATACCTTCCACCAATATAAACTGTCAGCCCTCAAGCCTCTCATTCATCGAGCGCATTTGGTTTGTAACACTGAAGTTAATCTAACAAATGAATTAGCAAACATCCGCTTGATCGCTACTAAACATGGCTTTCCCCCTCTCCTGGTTTCTAAATTAATTCAAAAGGCTAAGAAAAAAACAGTTGTTGCTCTTCAACCTGTTTCACCCAAAAAGGAACTAACGTTTGCTGGCTCAATCCCTTTCCACGAACCTTCTGCCTACAAACTCATCAGTATCTTCAAAAGAGAAGGATATAGACTTGCCATTCGTTCTTCC
The DNA here is from genome assembly GCA_039090855.1 of Macrothele yani. Lineage (NCBI taxonomy): Eukaryota > Metazoa > Arthropoda > Arachnida > Araneae > Macrothelidae > Macrothele > Macrothele yani. The sequence goes on from CM076995.1 coordinate 102,771,038, forward strand.
CCTTCAATTTCTGTTATACTCCGTAATGACAGAGACCCAAGACCTCCGCTTTCTTCGCCTGGAGTGTATAAAATTCCGATCAAGACTAACGTTGGATTAACCGCGTACATAGGAAGTTCATTCCGGAAAATTCTCTCAAGACTTCAGGAACACAAATCTTATGTGAAATTTGGAAAACCTTCATCTGCCTTATCTCTTCTTACCATGGCTGACACTTCGGCTATTCCACTTTGGTCTGATACTAAAAAGTTGGCTCCCTTCCAAAATGGATATGCTCTAAGGTTTAGAGAAAGTTTGGAAATTTTATTTTCCAAAAATTGCAACTCTGAGTTCCCCAATTTCGTTCCTTACATCTGGAAATCTCTCATTGCATTACGTCACCCGGAGTTACCATTACAAAACTTACCTTTCCAATCTGGCAACGTAAACCAATCATAGTCGCACTGATGAAGGCCATAGTAATGGCTGAAATATATTTGCATTAAACTTTTATACGTAACTTAGCGTGTTCTACACTACCTTCTTCTTAATTAGTGGAACTATCATAGTATGCAGTAACACATAGAGAACCACAGTGCAAAAGGTAAGCAACCCTGTTTGCAATTGCAGCGGAAGGATACACACAACATTTTTGAAGTCTAACACAGTGAACAACAAAATCGAATTTTACATCGTAAATTATGTGTGTTATGTCAAATTTGAAACAATGATTAAAGAAACCTTATCAAAATTTTCCCATTGAAATAACTTGGAACTACTTTTTTATTCATCTTTAGTTAATATCCATTTAATGATTAAATGGATATTAACTGAAGACGAATACGTTTTTCAACAGGTTTTTCCATCTCGATATATCGTGAAATACTTAGACTTATTTATAGTTGAGTAGTAAGGACACAGAGGGTCTGTGATCAGAAACGTAAAAAAAACCTGCAGGCAACTGGGGTGGAAGGATGCACATAATACATTGGGAGTCAAATGCAATAAACAGAGAGATCAAATTCGTTATTCTAAATTTCACACATTATGTCAAATTTGAAACAATGATTAAAGCAACCTAGTCAAAATCTCCCCCCACCCCTTTCACCCGAAAATAGCTTGGAAATGTATATAATACGTAGTTGCACATTAGGAGCAGCAGTCTGAAACACAAAGGACGCACTTCAGAAGTGTAACACAGTAAACAGCAAGATCAGATTTCAAATTGCTTGTGTTATGTCAAATTCGAAACAATGGTTGAATAAACCTAGTCAAAATCTCCCTGCAAAAATAGCTTGGAATTTCTTATGGTGTGTGGAAACACACTGAAAGCCATGGTCTGAAATGTAAACAAACTCGCTTGCAACTGCGGAGAAATCATACATTTCAGACTTCAGAAATACATCCCAAAAATTTTTGGCGCAACCTATTAACATCATTGCTTCTATTATGCCATAGGTGTTCTCCTGCTAGGTTTGTAGTATTAATTCTGCTTTGATAAATCCATTTGTAAATGTGTGAAAAGTGGACATCTATAAGTTGCTATGCCAATTAAAAAACAAAACAAAAAAACACACACACACATTTTGGTAATGCCTTTTATCATATTTACCATCAGTTGTAATTTACACAGATTGCAATGAGATATTGTTATGTTTATGTGATGAAATAATGTTCGGTGATAGTTTAGTAAAGTATATTGTTGAGTAACAATGAACTTAACTATTGTGTCACTTCATGGGACAGCATGCCGCACAATCATATTTCAACTATGGTTAAATGCTTTAAAAACTGATAAATCAATTAAAACACGGTGTCTACCAGGTCAAGAAAGTCGAGGAAAAAGGTCACGAAAGTCAAGAAAAAGTCATGAAATTTGACTTTGAGATCACAAATTGTTTTCTAAATATTGGGGTTTCAAAATTTTGATTAGAACATTACTGTCATTGATAAAGTCATTAATGAAGTCACTAAATGTCTTGTGTCATTAAAAATGTCTTTTTATATAAAATGTATTATGTCAGCTTGGAATTTATTTTTTTAGGTGAAAAACTACTTAACATATTTTTTTTATGCTTTCCCTTGATTAGGGATGACATTTAATGTCTGTTTTCACGTTGAATACAAGTACAGTAGAGTCTCGAAAACTCAGCACTCAATAACCCAGCAGTCCGGATAACTCGGCCAGACCCTGGCAAGGCGGAAAAACGTGTGCGTGCAGACCTGTTCAAGGTCATTGCCCGCGTGCGTGTGTCCCCCTCTTCCCGCATTCCTTTTTCTTGCCGGCGCGTGCTCAGCCGTTCAGTCTACCTGCAGCCTTTGCCAGGGTTAGTCGATTTCTTAATCGCGTTGCGTAACTCGATGTGAATGAGTGTACTGTATTGTTCAGAGCTGTTTCAAAGTTTGTGGGTGCTAGACAGTAGTACTCTGTGATGGCATCTTCCTTTAAAAGAAAACAAGTGAACTTGTCTATGGAGCAAAAGTTGGGGGCATTAAAGAGACTGGATAAGGGAGGAAGTGTCAGTGCAGTGGCTAAGGACTTGGGAGTCGGCAAAAGTACGATTGGAGACTGGAAGAAGAAGCGGACGGAAATCGAGTCGTGGTGTGTTAAGAGAATGTGTACAGAAACATTGAAAGAAAGGAAAAGTATGAAGGAAAGGGAGTTTAATGAGGTAAATGAAGCACTTTACATTTGGTTTCGCCAAACAAGAGAGAAGGGCATCCCAATTAGTGGGCCAATCGTGCAAGAGAAGGCCTTGAAATTTTATCGAGCATTAAAAAAAGACAACGATCCTAAATTTGTCGCAAGCACTGGCTGGCTTGATCGCTGGAAGAAACGCTATGGAGTCCGGCAGTTTAGTATTTCTGGGGGAAAACTATCTGGGGACACGGAGGGTCTGTCTCAGTTTAAGGAAAACTTGCAGAAATTTATCGAAGTTGAAGGTTTGACCAGGGAGCAATTGTACAATTGTGATGAAACAGGGTTAAATTATAAACTGTTACCAGCAAAAAGTCTTGCTTTCAAGGAAGAACAGTCAGCCCCAGGTTTTAAAAGGAGCAAGGAGAGGGTAACAATCCTAGCATGCAGTAATGCAACAGGTGACCACAAATTAAAACTTAGTCTCATAGGAAAATCAAAGAAACCACTTGCGTTTAAGCACATTGAAATGGATAAACTTTCCGTTTGGTACCGAAACCAGTCACATGCCTGGATGAGCTGTGCAATTTTCAAAGAATGGTTCCATGAAGTATTTGTTCCATCGGTTCAGCACTTTTTAAAATCTAAAAACCTGCCAAGGAAGGCTATTCTGATTTTGGACAACGCGTCTTCGCACCCAGACATTGAAGAATTAAAAAATGGGGACATACGAGCAATGTTTTTACCACCCAATGTCACAACGTTAGGCCAGCCAATGGACCAAGGAGTTTTTGTTAGTCTCAAGAGAAGATATAGGCGCAAGCTGTTATCCTCCCTTCTTTCTGCAAACGATGATGGTCAAGGTCTTATCCAGAACTTAAAGAAAATTAACCTATTGGATGTTGTTGGATGGGTGGCGGACGCCTGGAACAAGTTAGAGTCATTAACACTAGTTCTTTCGTGGCGAAAACTCCTTGATAACGAGGAAATGAGTTCGTTGAACATGAAGATGCAGAAAATGTAAACTTACTCGACCTCCTGAAAAGAGTTCCTGGATGTGCAAAAGCCGATGAAAATGACGTCGAATAGTGGTTCCACAATGATACCGAGCAAGACATTATGTCCGATGCAGAAATTATTGCTGCTGTCACAGTTACGGAAGAAATGCCGGAAAATGATGAAGACGTTGAGAACTCCACCGTACAAGCCCCTAGAATATCACATAGTGAGGGACTAAAGGCTGTCGAAACTGCCCTTCAGTATTTTGAACAACAAGGAGCGTCGGTAATGGACTTACTGTTCCTTCGTCGTCTTCGTGATGAAGCAGCCAAACGCAGAGTGCAGTGTGGAAAACAACAAGACATTACGCATTTCTTTAACAAAAAGTAGCCAGTTTTTTCTGAGGTCTGTCTTACATATCAGGTAAATTACTGTACATTGTGTACATATTCATTAATTTTAATTTTCATGTAGTAAAGGCTCTATGCCTTCATAAAGTATGTATTTTTCCTTTGTTTAAGGGTATTTGGGCAGTTTATATTCTCTGTTGTATTCTCAAGCAACCAATACATACAAGTACAGTACAGTATACACTGTATTTTCTGAGAAAACACTCTTACTTATTCTTTTTTAACCCCATTCCCGATAACCCGGCATTTTCACAAACTCGGCCACATTTCGGTCCACATTAGGCCGAGTTTTCGAGAGACTACTGTACTTGTATATATCCTTTTTTCTCAAAGTAATAATGGTTGGCAACTTGGAAAAATGAGCACAGAATACAGATATGTGATTTTAAATTGAGTCAGTGACTAGTAATTCTTTGAGTTTATATAGAAACAGCTGCTTCTCATAAAAAATTGCTTACAATTCCGTTGTTTTTCTTTATGTTATCTGAATAGTACGTGTCAGGTGACATTCATGTTTTCCACCTTACATTTAAGATAAGTCGTAAAAATCATAAAGGTACATCGGTGCAGGGGATCAGCCCACAGCTGACAGTTCCAGTTGGTCGTTCCACCTAAGGGTTCTGGAACAAAACACAGTGAGTTGGAGTCTTTTGGCCAATGTCACCCTGGACTAGTTAGTACCTCAACAATATTTATACTGAAGCTTAAATCAGTGGCGGCTTTTCAGGTGAAGTAGATGAAGTGCCTCTTCACCTATTTCATTTGAAATAAGGTTTTATTTAATAATTTCGCATAATATATTATTTTCTTTCCTTTATTGAGTGCCAAAATACCCAACATTTTGATTAGATATCAATTCACAATGCGCATTCAATACGGAAAACAAGTCCTTATACGCAAACCAGTTCAAGTAAAGAGCTGAAATGAGAATGCTTGGAAGTCTACAGTTTTCGTCCGAGTTGCCATGGTATCTGTGACGTCACTCTCCCCTATCTGCCGGGCAAGTGAAGTGTTTTAGGTTGAGACGCCAAGGCTCTGCACCTGCAGTCGTGACCTTCCGAAGAGATCGCAGTGGAATGGGACGGATTGCCATTGCAGTGTTTTGGTACATACTTTCCGAAAGAGATTTTTGTGTGTGTGTGTGTGTGTGTGTGTTTTGTGATTGTTTTTTAAAAACTTCATTAGTTACTTTAGTTTCGTGTACAGTTTACCTGATGGTGATAGTTTTAGTTTTCTGTATGTATCCTGTGAAACGACATAGTCTCTAATTTAATGCAAACTCTGTTCAATCGGTGGAAAGATGAAAATAAAAGAAACATTTTACTTCAATGACGACCTACAGATTCACTGACAATTGTCTCCAAGAAAGAAATCAAGAAAAGCAGTAAATCTTACAATATTAATTTAAAAAATTGTTGGTTTACTGAATATAAATGGCTTTGTAGCCCTTCTGTGTTACAATTTTTTTTTTTTGTTGGCCCTACTTATTTTTAGTAATAAAATTCAGCGTGGAATAAAGACAATTTTCAGATTTCTTAAATATAAAACTGTCACTTCACAAACGTGGTGATTCTAGCGAACACCTGAAATGCGAATTAATGCTAAATAATTTTGAAAAGAATCGGAACACCATTGCCGATGCCCTGAGGGAGAATGCTAGGCTTTTTGAAATGCATTTCAACGAAAGTGTTTGTTTAAATAGACTTTTCCTGCAGACATTGATTCATGCAGTACTGTATTTGAGTAAACAAGAACTAGCATTCCGTGACCATGACGAAGCACTGATTCGATAAATAGTAGAAATTCAAGGAATTGCTTTCACTGTTGATATCAAGAAGTCCTTTAAAAATTCAAAATCAATACGAAACGATAAAAAATGTCTTCACAGGTGACTCAAAAGCTATTCAAAACGAATTAATTGAATGTATTTCTGAATATATAAACGATCACGTCAAAAATGAAGTAAATGAAGTTCAATGCTTTTCTATTCAAGTAGATGGGAAGACATAACCAGACTTCCGAGTGCTCTTTAATAATAAGATCTGTTGATTCGGAAGGTGTATTGGTTGAGCGATTTTTGGGTTTCCATGATGTGAGTGAAGATAGAACGTCAGAAAGCTTTATACAAAATGCTAGACAAAAATTTGGAACAGTTTGATTATCAACACAGGTCAATAGGACAATGTTACGAAGGGCAAGCGTAATGTCTGGACACTAGACTGGGCTCAAATAAAAAATAAAGCATAAAACTTCTCAAGCTGTTTTTGTTATTGCTTAGTACATCATTTGAACCTTGTATTACGGCAGAGTTTTTCTAAAATTTCTAAGTGTCGAATATTTTTTGCAAGCCTCAGTGTAATTCCTTTGTTTTTTCACCACTCAGCAAAGCGATCGCTTTGCTGAGTGGTGAAGAAACAATACACTCACATCAACAACTGCAATATGCATGCCAACCACAACAGAAACCCGATGGTCCTCCACTTCGAAGTTAGTAAGTGTAATAGTTGATGATTGGGATAAATTGAAGGAAGTATTCAAATTTCTCACAAATAGTGACCAATCAGACAAAAAATCAATTCAACTTGCCCAAGGGTTTTTTAATAATATGAGCACTTTCGAATTTAAATTTTTGGCAATAGTATTTAATGAAATATTTGGCTTCACCGATCTACACAGCTGGCCACACAATATGCAACATCAAGAAGGAATCGTTGATTGGCCTGAAATTCGCAGCATGCGTCGCCCGCGAGAGGACATGCAAACGGTTAGCATTGCAAGACATATGCAAATCATGTGCGCCCGGCACGCCACCGAGAAGCACTATAAGAAGGGTGCACAGAAGACTGGATGTAAGTAGTGGAAGTGTGCTGTGCTGCCGGACCTGTGCATGGGAAGCTTCCTGATGACTCGTCGCAAAATACGGCAGTCATTCCAGCACGTTTCGGAGTTCGACAGAGGACGAATAGTGACTTATCGCGACAGCGGTTTATCGTACCGAGACATTGGCGCCCGTGTGGGACGACATCCAGCCACAGTGAGGCGAGTGTGGATTCAGTGGGTGCCAGAGGGACGGACGGACAGACGTGAGCGATTGCCGCGGCACACCACCGAACGAGAGGACCGGCATGTTGTGCGGCGGGCATTGACGGCTCGCACTGCCACATCACGAACGTTAGCGCAGGAATTAGGGTGTGTTGCGCAAAAAACCTGTGTCAGCACGTACCGTTCGACGTCGTTTGCAGGAGCGGAGACTTGCGCACGGCGGCCATTGCTCCGATTACCATTGACGTTACATCACCGGCGAGTGTGGCGGTAGTGGGCCATTGAACGCCACACCTGGTCTACCGAATGGTATGACATTGTCTTCTCCAACGAATCCCGCTTCTGCCTGCAACACCACGATGGTCAGATCCGCGCCTGGCTGCACCGTGGCGAGAGACTGTATGACGCCTGCATTATGTATCGCCATACCGGTCCGTCGCCTGGCGTTATGGTTTGGGGCGCAATTGGATATGACACCCGCACCCTCTGGTACGCATCGCGGGTACAATCAACAGCCACCGCTACATCTCCGACGTTTTGGAGCCTGTAGTCCTCCCTTGCTTGCAGGACCTGCCAGCGGCCACGTTTCATCAGGACAATGTGCGCCCTCACGTGGCACGCATCGTGCAACAATTCTTCACGGCCCACCAGGTGTCACTGCTGCCGTGGCCCGCTTCTTCTCCCGATATGTCGCCCATCGAACACGTCTGGTCGCTGATAGGCAACCAAGTGGCCCGGCAAGCACCACCCGTGGCTACTCCTGATGAACTGTGGCAACGTGTGGAAGCAGCCTGGACCGACATGCCCCAAACCCACATCCAAAGTCTCTTTCGTTCGATGCCGCGGCGTGTAGCGGCCGTTATTGCCAGCCATTGGAGCCACACGAACTATTGATGTCTGCGTGTTCCGCAAGTCGCACGGGCCTGTAAGCTCAATCTTTTCATCTTTGTATCTGTTGTTATGTGTCCAGTAAATCTGGCTTTGCTATCTCGTGTCCTTCTTGGTGTTGCATTTTGAGTGGCCAGCAGTGTATTATTCGAAATTTTGCAGAACAAATCACTGAACATAAACTACGGTGTTACTCAAATTAAAAAAAAAAACTCGTGAAATTTTGAGCCATAAAAGGAACGATGAGGTATTTGAAACACTGTTTGGAAAAGCTAGCAAAATCACAGAAATAAGCAGATCTAAACGGGAATATGCTGCTCTTACACAAGAAACAATTTTTCAAAATTATAGACAATTGTATTTTGAAATTTTGTACCACATTCTTATGAAAATGGATATAAGATTTCAAGACTGTGAGAAACTTGAACTTCAATTTGCCTGTCTTGCTGACACAACCAAATTCGACCAATTTAATCCATGCTTTCGCTCTCACGCTTTTGAAAATCTTAAACATTTTTACGGGAAAATATTTACTAAACACCAGCACCTTAAAAATGAACTGAGCCTTGTATATGCTGTTGAAAAATTAAGGAATATATCGACTCTTGAACTTCTTTGAGTGCTTCATGGAGATAAAGACATTTTTACAGAATCTTATATACTGTATTGGTTTCCCTAATTTTAACAATTGCATCTGCAAGTGTTTCGGTGGAAAAAAATTTTCTTACTTTAAAAGAATACAAACTTACTCAAGAAACACTGTTTCTCTAGATAAACTTGCTTCTTTGGCAAATATTTCTATTCAGAAAGACATTTTCTTGATGTCACGAAGAAACAGCCATTTTATGATGACATAATCGACAAATTTCCAGCTTTAAAGGGAAGAAGAATTGATCTAATATACGTATAAAAAAAATAGGTAAGTTCTCATTCACTGATTTTCATTGAAGACAGTAGATATCTTTTCATATTGCTCTTGTAGCTCTTCACCTATTTTTCCTACCACGAGCCGCCACTGGCTTAAATTTGTGTCAGCTTCCAAGATTCATGGACTCTTGTTGCTGTTGTGTGTGATATTGTTGCCCAGCAGAGTGCCCCATGGAGGCAAACCCATCTCTCACTAAAGTTGCCTACCAGTGAATTCTTCATTGAAAGTCATAGCTGCTTTAAAAGATTTCACAGGAATTATGGGTTTTCAAGAAAGTCCTGAATAGCTGTATATGAAAGTGTAATTGTTCCTACCCTAATGTTTGGCAGTGAAACCTGGGTACTACAGAAGAGACAAAGGAATCGTTTGTGTGCTGGAGAGATGTGTTATTTATAAGGGCATTTGTGGCAAGACTCATGTTATCATGTGAGGGATGAAGATGTGTTGCAGTTGTGTAATGTTAGGCAAAATGTTGTTAGTACGGTGGAGACTAATATTCTTTGATGGGTAGAGGCCATGTTGAAAGAATGAGTGATGCGGTGCTGACTAAGAGAATGTTTTCAGCCCAAGTGGCAGGAAAGAAAGGTAGAGGAAGGCCAAGGAAATTGTGGGAGGATCAGATTCAGGACTGTCTGCATGCGAAAAAGATTATGAGTATGAAGTACCAAAGGTCTCGTGTGCATTGTGTGATGGGTTTCAGTGAAGCTCGAGCTGTGCGCTGAAATCACTGTAAATGGAGACCATTTGATATGGCAACAGTAAGTCCTTTCTTTGCTGCCCTGGTGGCGCAGTGGTCTAAGCCAGTGTTTCTCAAACTTTTTTACCTCACATACCCCTTTTTGTGGTGCAGCAATCATGCGTACCCCTTTTTTTAAAAATACAAATACATAAAAGTTACTTCAGCAAGTAGAGGGTTAGACTAGGTATTTTAAAAATGAAATATGGAATATCTTTATAAAAACTTCTTTTTTTGACCTACAATAGCAATAACAAACTCAGTAATTAAATTTTCAGACAAAAAAGAAAATCAACTTAGCCTACGCCTACATCATATATTTTGATATTGTTTTAAGATGATTACTAATTACAGAAAAAAGTGTGCAGCTAAGAAGTAAACGCAGAAATTAAATTTATTTCTAAAATCAAAAGCTTGTAACAGCTTTCCGAGTGTAAACTCTATTACCAAATACAAAACTAGTTTAACAAAACTCTGAAAATCGTGAACCGCAGATCTTAGATTGGGTTTATGTCTGTATGTTCAAGTTTTGTATAAGAGTAAATAAAACGAACAAATATGTACGGGTGAAAAACTACCCTCATCTAATAAAATCAGTGAGAAGGGTGAGCTTGTTGCGCAAGCCTAAGTCAGGGACGAAAAACCACTTACACATAAATAAGTAGTTGTGAAGAGAAGATGTTTTACAGCGACTTCGGAAAGCACTGCATATTCCTTTTCAATGCCAATCCAAAAGTTAACTAAAGCCTTATTGGCACAGATTTTTTTCAAAGAGGGATCACATTACAACTTGATCAACTGTTCTTTTTGGGGAAGGGGCAGAGCATAATTTTCTACTGCGAAAGAAAAAGGGTCACGGATCCAGCCCGTAGTTTTGTCTGGAGGTGGAAAATACTCCCTTATACATGTCCTGAGAGTGCTCATATGAAGTGTCATTTCAGATTTCATTGCAGAAAATTCAGAAATGTTCCTTTGATTTTCTTTTAGAAATGAGTCCATTCTTTCAAACTGTTCAGATTTGTTGTTTGTTAATGCATTTTCCCAAAGATTCAACTTTTTAATCATTGCTTCTGCTTTCTTTTCCGCATTGAAAATATCAACACTTTCACCCTGCATAGACAAATTCCAAGCGTTTATTTTTTTAAAGATATCATATAAATATGCTAGTTGTAGAAGCCATTCAAAATCATTCAGTACTGACGCTAAATGAGAACCATGGTCCATGAAAAACATGTGCAGTTCATTGTGTAGTTCAAATAAGCGGCAAAGGACACTGCCGCGCGAAAGCCAGCGTACTTCAGTGTGGAGCAGCAACTTTGCATGGAGACTGCCCATTTCTTGGCAAAGAATTGTGAAGTAGCGCAATTTACGAGGACGAGTTTTGATGAAATTAACAATTTTAACACAGTGGTCAAGAACTGCTCTCAAGTCATCAGGCAGATACTTAGCGACTAAAGCTTCATGGTGGAGGCAACAGTGACTGAACTTGACTCGGGAGAAACTTTTTCCATATCCTACTAGTCCGGTAATATGGCCACTCATGGCCTTGGCACCGTCTGTGCATAATGATGCACAGTTTTTCCATTCAAGGTTGTTTTCTTTAAAAAATACAGCAATCACTTTAAAAATGTCTTCACCTGTAGTTGAAGTTTCAAGAGTCTTACAAAATAAAATGTCTTCAAATACTTGATCCTGGAATTTGCCGTGCACAAAAACAAGTAACTGAGCTAGACCAGCGACATCTGTAGTTTCATCCACCTGCAAAGCAAACAACGGGCTATTTTGAATGGCCGTTACCAGTTCGTCTTTAGTATTTAAAACCATATCTTTGATTCTCCTGGAAACGGTGTCGTTTGACAAAGGAATCTTTGTAACTATTTTTGCTTCTTCCTCGCCAAACATACAAGAAGCGATTTCTGCTGCAGCAGGGAGAATAAGGTTTTCGCCAATTGTGCGGCTTTTTCCGGATTTAGCAATTTGAAGGCTAACTTTGTAAGATGCTTTGAGGGTATTTTGGTTTTCTTCTTTATCGGAAAACTGCATAATTTTATTTTTTCTACTCGCTGCAAGTCATCTAAAACACGCTCAAACTACTTCACATCTTTGTTTTTTAAATGCCCATGCTTAGTTTCCAAATGCCGTCTTAAAAGTGACGGTTTCATTGCGTTTTTTGAAAGAATTTCAGCACAAACAACGCATTGTGAATTAGGTTCCACTGAACTTCCCGTCCACGTAAAACCTAGCTTCAAATAAGACTCGTCACATTTTTTTTTTTAATTTTTGTGTTTTTTGACTGCTTGTCAGTTTTTCGTCTTTTATTTTCGGATGGTCCATCAGGATCGGCTTTTTCACTTACCTCTTGTGATGATGAGTCGGCCGTACACGTCGTAGGCTCCTGGTCCGCGCCGGATGTACTTTTGTTTATAAGCCATTTATGCATTGTTTCTTCAATTTTACACTCACTCAGAGAAAAACACTCATAAAAGAGTACTAGAATTCTTAGATCAAGTATAATCGTATGCTCCCTCACGACACTGATAAGAGTATGTGATAAATGAGCACGTGCGCGAATGACAACAGTGAACAGTGGCATGGAAGAAGGGGCACGAATGGTGGAAGGAGCGTGAGCTATCTCCCCCTCTCTCTCTCTCTCTCTCGCAGTTGCGCAGGTGCTCTTTCTCAGAAACGATACTGGCTTTCTCGGGCGCAGCCTTGAGGTTGACAAATGCACTTTTGTCTCGGGAGCCTGGATTACGATCCGTTAATTTTGCCTCTCTTGGCTATCGCTCACTTTTTGAAATGAATCCAACAATAAGGAAAGAGAATACTGTAATCGGATTAAGAAGTTTATACAATTAGTAAGAAAGAAAGTTTATTTATTTGGTTCCAGTCTGTCATTGGTTTGGATTTTTACTATGAGTGATAAATAATTTTAGCCACTTCCACATACCACCTAAAAAAATTTCGCGTACTCCCTAAAAAATGTCCGCGTTCCCCAGTTTGAGAACCACTGGTCTAAGCAATGGCTTCTAATCATTCGTCCGAGATGGGTCCGGATTCGAATCCCGGTGAAGCATGAATGTTGTATTTGTCTTATGGCACTGGCTCTCTCCCTTCCCTGGAGTCAGTGGCCCTAAATTAGAAACAGGCGACTGCTTATAGCCCATTGAGTTGCTCATGGTAGTTGTTAAACTCCCAATCAAAAAAAAAAAAAAAAAGTTCTTTCTTTGAAGAGTTAACCTTTGAATATCAGAGAACAACTCAGTGATATGTGTATTTAAGATAAGAACAATTTATCCCATCAGTGCTAATCCAAATGTTCATGTTTTTCATATATTTTTGCATTTTGGAAGTGATGTATCTCCTTTCATTGCCCAGCAGTAAATTTATAAGTTGTCACAATGCCTGGATGAAAAAGTAACAAAGCTCACACAGTTTGTGTGCTTCACATGGCATTAATGAACAGAGCACAACTTTCAGCATATGTGTATGCAGGACTTTTTTTTTGTGCATACCGATAAACTTTTTCAAGGAAGGCACTAAAAATTCTGAAAATTTAGCAAGGCTAGCTCTAAGCAGCAGAAAGTTAGCACAGCACACAATCCCATGCCAACTGAACCAATCAATGTGTCTTACGGCTCTGGCAAGCATAAATCGCATCGTCATGCTGTCCTAGCTAGTGTGAATTGCTCTCTTCGCTCTACAGAGTTTTATTATAGGGGTGGATTCCATGCCAAATCAACCAGTCACTCAACGTGACCATTTCAGATTTTAATGAAACCTTCAGGGATCATTCTCCCTAGTAATATAAATGAGAATATATTTTTAAAATTTTTTTTATCTCATTGGGTTTTCATGTAATTTTCAAAATTTTGAAAAATTGTCATTTTTTGGCTTGCATAAACTTTTTAATCTTGAATTTCTCAAGTTCTATAAGACCTAAGAGAGTTGATTGACCCCTCATTTTAAAGAGAATTTCATAAGTTTTAATGTGATATGCAACTTGACTATGCTTGGTAAAAAAAAATTGTTTTTTCAATTTAAAAAAAACATTTAAAATAGTGTTTTTTAAAAATTTTGAAAAACATATATGTTTTATGTAATATAAGCTTTAAATCCTGAAACTTTTAGAGTGGGATCTCAATGGGATCAGAAGTTATGGTACCAATGGTATTGTTTTAAATACCAATTAGGGCTACATTGCTACCTTTAACTTTTGTAAGGTAAAAAAAATAAAAAAAATTACATTAGCTATAAGGTAGCCAATTTACATTAGGGTCTATTACAGATAATGATTTACTAAACCTACAGACAAATTAGGGATAGCATGTGAGTAAATAGTCTGCTAATCACAGGTGTTCTGGCACAAACAAACCTGTACAGACTTGTCAGATTCATGTTCTTGCAGGAGTGTGACTCATGCCCACTCTAGCTCAACTTTTGCTTAGTTTCCTCAAAGATCTCGGTGAGTGAACAGTTAGTTGTTGGCAGTGTTACTTAAAGTGTTTCACATAAAAATATGATTTTGATAAGTTAATAGCTTTTTTCAGTGGAAGTGAAATAATTGTTATGTGTTTAAGTAATAAGTTTAACCATTTTTGACATCTTTGTTTGGAACAACTAGGCCTCTCTCCAGTTCAAAAGTACAGTCAGTTCTATTTAGTCTTAAAGGCTTATTATTATATAACATATTTTTTTATTGTTTCAGACAATTTGACTTGTACTATTATTTATATTTTTAACTCTACTCTATTATTAGGACTCTGTGACAATATGGGTGAACCCAGTACATCAAAGCATTTTTTGGTATATTGTTGTAACCCATTTAAAATCCTGGTCATAATTATTATAAGAAACAATTGAGATCTGTAAATGAAAATATTTTGAGGCATAATGCCAATTTACATGAAGGTGAAAAGATAAGTGATGGGTGTCATAAAGCTTCCAGAGATTTTAACTGAGCAAGAAGGCTTGCATTCAGACAGCTCAGAATCACAAGACCATTGAATGTTCCTAAAGTACCGGTTAAAAATACATTGTCGACTCCAGAGAAAAAAAGAGGCAATTGAAGCTTTGAACAAAAGTCTGACTGCTATCGAAGAAACACCTATTAAAAGAAAACGTTTGATTGAAAAAAAAAATACCCAGAAGCAAAGATTAAAAAAGTGACGGTAGCTTTTCGAACGAAAGTACTTAATTTAAATCCAGGTACCACTAAATCTGATGCTGCAAAAAATTATGACAATGAAATTATTAATCAATTGAAAAAAAGTTCAATGCTACTACAGACAAAAGTGTTAGAATGCAGGTTCTAACTACACTTCCCAAAAGCTGGACTCTGGGCAAAAACAGTGTTAAATGAAAAAGGTATAATGTCATCCCATGACCCAAAGCCTGGAAGAACATTGGACCCTGCAACGGTAGCCCTAGTCAAAGAATTCTATCAAAATGATAAAGTTAGTCGTCAAATGCCTGGTAAAAAAGATGGCAAACGTGTACGTGTTCAAAAGTATTTAATTCTAAGTACATTAAAAGAATCATATGTACTATTTAAGGAGCTTTACCCTGATCAGAGAATTGGAATTTCTAAATTTTGTGAGCTTCGTTCGTCCCAAGCATTGTGTTCTTCCTGGGTCCAGTGGGACACGTTCTGTGTGTGTTTGCACAATACATCAGAATGCCAAATTAATGATGGCTCAGTGTAAAATACCTAAATTGACAAATGGTGAACTCCCGTTTAAAACATACAAAGATGAAACAAGCAATATAATTTGCAAAATGCCAACATCTAAATGTTACTTCGCAAATTGTGTTAATTGCCCAGGAAGTGATGATTTGAAGGCTCGGTTTGAAAAAGCTTTTGAACTTAATAGCATTGAAAATGTAAGTTTCAAACAATGGATGCAGATTGATAACAAGTGTGTCCTGGAAACTATTATAAAACTGACAGAAGAGTTTTTGGATTATTTGTTTCAGAGTTTGCCAAAACTTTTAAGACAGTTTTTCATTGCTACTCAACAGTCTTCCTATTTGTGACACTTGAAAGAAAATCTACCTCAAAACCAATGCATTGTACTTTGTGATTTTGCTGAAAATTATGCATTTGTGCTTCAAGATTCTGCACAAGGCTTTCATTGGAACAATGCTCAAGCAACAATACATCCAGATTCGGTTGACATTAAATGTCCGTAAATACTGTTTCACACGTTATATAAGTTCAGCTATCGGGAGTTTGCAAAAGGACATTAACGTAGTATTGGCAATTGAAGTCAAGTATAATAATAATAAGTATCTATACTTACAATATTTAAAGTGGCTGTAGGTGTTTCATATGTACGTCATCCAAGAATGTGAATTCTTTCAATTGTGAAGTTAAAATTCATGATATTGTAAAATCTGCGCCATATAAAATTAAACAAGATGAATTTTTTACAATGCAAAAAAATCCTTTAACATCGATGAAATAAGAAACTGAATTAAAATCTTGTTGAATTTTTTTAAAAACAAACTACAATCCTGAAGAGAAGACTATCTTGACCTCGAAGCATCCTGATATATAATGAAAACCAAAGATGAATTATACTTTTGCCAAAACCTCAAAAATAAACAATCTTGAAAAAGAAAATACAAACATACAAAACTCCCGAATGTGAAGCACCAAACTAGTTTCTGCTACAATTTATAGCCATCATCAGTGGTAGGTGCACGGACAATAGGATCACCGCACTCACTCGCTCAGGTACGCAGTCTAACCCCAATGTATGTTCAGCCCTGTCGTGTAGATATTTGCGCATCACGATTTAGGTTCAACTGCACATATCAATGGTGTCGCCATCTGTAGTCAAACAAAAAATATACTAGTAGCTCTTACGTAGAAATATTCAACTGTATTTTTTTAAGTAATATTTGATGTCACATGTTTTTTGTTAATATTTTTCCTCTTGAAATGTTTCCTCTCCTGTTCAATAAGGTACCTCCATGCAAAGTGAAGCTCCACTGGACTATTAACGTTACAGTTGTATCTTTTGGTTTTCTCAATGACTACAGCCTCGGAGGTTAGAATCTGGGCATGTGATCTATGTGATGTTAGAATTTTTGTGTTAGTTCAATCAGGAGTTACATGATTTTTGATACAATGTTGTATTAATGAAGTTTTTTCATCTTTTCTTGTCCAGTTCGTAATATGTTCATTTAATCTAGTCAAAAATCTTCTACGCGTACTTCCGACATATACTTTGTCTTTTTGGTTATCATCCGTAACTGTTGGAATGACATAAACACCAGATTTATTTAGAACTGATCTATTATTAGTAGTAGTAAGTATGCTTCCATTGTCGATAACTGTTTCTGCGATGTTAATATTGTTGTTGTAACATTCTTTTTAAAATAGTACTAATAGGAGGTAAGTATGGAAATTTTCCATAATATTGCTGTATTTCTTTTTTAATGTTATTATCGAAACGATGTATATTGGCCGTAATGTTGTTATATAAAGATTTGACTAATCCTTTACTATATCCAAATTCTTCTGCAGTTTTTTCAATCCATTTTAGCTCTTTGATCTCCAATTCTTTATTGGATGAGTGTGTCATTGCTCTTTTAATATAGAAGCGGAATGCTGCAGTCTTATATTTCCAAGGGTGTGTAGAATCTCTTGGGATAATTGCCTGTACATATGATGGCTTCCGGTATACAGAATATTCTATAATTCCGTTATCCTTTTGTATAGATATATCCAAGAAGTTTAGCTGGCCATTAACCTCAATTTCTTTACTAACCTGTATAGATTGATAACAATTGTTAAATTTAGCAATGAAATTATCCATTTCAAGATTGGAGTGCTGCCAAAACAGTAAAATATCATCTACATATCGGAGATATAAATATGGTAAGTATATATTAGAATGAGCTAATATACAGTTTTCAATATCTTGCAGAACGACTTCGGCCAGTAGCCCTGAAATTGGGGATCCCATAGGGGCGCCATATTGCTGTTTATAAATTATCCCATTAAATGTGAAATAATTATTATTTGCAACAAAAGATAATGCAGATACAATACTGTTTCTGACTTTATCAGTAAGATTTTCTTCATCCAATCTGGAATTAATTAAGTCAATAGCGACATCTGTTGGAGTATTGGGATATAAAGAGATGACATCTAAACTGGCCATTGTGAAATTGGAGGTTTTAATTGTTTTTAACTTGTTGGTAACTTCAGTAGCATTAGTAATACTGGCTTCATGGCTATTGTAGAATGGTTTGATGTAGTTAAATAGTGCTCTCTCTAAGTTAATAGTAGGAGATAAATTCTTATTAACAAATAGGCCTAATAGGTTCGCCAGTCTTATGTGTTTTTATTTTACCAAAAATATTTGGTGTACAAGCACCTACTGGTGGAATACATTTGCTTTTAATAATTGTAGGTAAGTCACTGTGATTTTTTATATTAGCCAAGTTCCTAATTATACTGTCAACTGGGTCCTTATTGACTATGATGGCATTCAACTTATTGATTGCTTCTGTCATCTTGTTATTATATTCATCTGTATTTAAGATGACAATCTGCTTAGATTTGTCCGCCATAATACACTTTATAGCAGGGTTATTTCTCAACTCCATTAGGGCTTCGCGCTCATATGTGATTCTTGTATTTTCATTGGTGTTGTACATGTTGTTGATAGCACGGACCATTTTAAATCTTGTAGGATTTTTATTTGCATTAGGCAATCTTTGGATGACGTTCTCAATTTGCGGAATGAGGTATTCCGTTTTTGGCACTTTTTGTCGATACGCAAACCTTATACCTCTTTCTAGTGCTTTCATTTGCAGATTTGATAGTTCTAAACTAGATTCATTAATATAAAGATTTTGATTATTAATCTCTATTCTATGGTTTTTCTGGTGCTTGTCATTTATTAGATTTTCAATTTTACGAAAGTGTTTTAGTTTAATCTTTTCTTGCTGTCTGTCCAAAATTGCATACAGTTTTATAAACTCAATCTTGATCTTGTTGTCCTTGTCTTCATACTGTATACACTGATTGTACAGTTCGTAGTTTTTCACACTTAGTTTATCGATATCTTTGCGTTTACTGCGAATTATAGCTCTTAATCTCTTCAGCTCGCATGTTTCAATGATATTACGATCTTTGTAGTTGATAGGGTTAACCCTAATTTGAAGAAATTTAGGCGTAATATCATTATTCTTACAAGTAGTTAGGAAGTTCAGATGTTCAATTTCCTTGCAAAGTTTAATTCTATTCTTTTTAAAAATACGAATATCTTGCGCAATATACCTTGATAACATATTACTAAGGGGCTAGAACAAGACAAAGGGGAAAAAAACCTCTGCACTAAGCAATATATGTTGTATCTCCAGTTATATATGACATATATCGTTGTTCAATTTTCGCTAAGTTGCGATGAACATACTTTTTACGTGGCTACGATATTCAGATTCGGTTGACAATGTCAACCATCTGAATATCGTAGCCACGTAAAAAGTATGTTCATCGCAACTTAGCTTAAAATTGAACAACGATATATATATAACAATACATCCGTTTGTTATATACTACGTTGATGAGGAAACCAAAAAGGTTGGTGCACCTGAGCTTAGTTATTCTTTCTGATTGTATGGTGCATGATACAGTTGCTGTTCATTTGTTTCAATGCCTCATGATTGACTTTCTTAAAAGAATCTGCCCCATAAACCCAAAAAGCTGAATTACTTTTCAGACGGAACATCATCACAGTACAAAAACAAATCAAACTTTCTCAATCTCTGCCATCATGAGAAAGATTTTGGCATCAAGGCGGAATGGAATTTCTTTGCATCGTCACATGGAAAAAATGCATGTGATGGTGTCAGAGGAACTGTTAAACAATTAGCAGCATTGGCCAGTCTACGAATGGTCTACAATGATCAAATTATGACCCCTCGCCAACTTTATGATTGGGCTAAAGACAATATTGTCAACATCAGTTTTTTGTATTCCACTACAGACGAATACGAGGCAGAGGAAAGGACCTTGAAGAGTAGGTTTGAAGCAGCAACAACAATAAAGGGTACTCAACAATTTCACAGTTACAGTCCTGTGAATGAGACTAGAGTTTTAGTGAAAAGCTACTCATTTTCAGAGGAATCAAGTGTAGAAATAGTTTCAGCTGATGACACTGATGATGATCTGTACATTAATGACATTGTTGGCTTTGTTACATGCCAATACTCATGCAAGTGGTGGTTGTTAGGTTGTGTGTTAGGAATAGAAGGAGATGAAGTAAAAATAAGTTTTTTGGAACCACATGGCCCTTCTCCATTTTTCAAATTCCCACAATTTACTGACATACTAGTTGTGCATTAAGTGAGGTTTTAACGAAAGTTGATCCTACAACAGCTACAGGAAGAGTTTTATTGTTAAATTAAAGAACTAAGAGGTTGCTATTTTGGCGTAACTACAACTCTGAGTGCTAACTAAAAAAACTTTTGTTAATTTTACCAGGTAAAACTTTTAGCCTGTTGGGACTATCCTGCCCTTGTTTTATGTTTGACTATGTATTAGTATGATGTATTATGGGATACACTTCAATCTTCGGCCCCGAATCATCTGCTCAGTTAATGCGCTCCTGGAATGCAGGGAGAAACATTTTGCGATAGGTGGCGCTGCAGCTGCGTCGGCGTTTTTGCTCCTTCGCTGCGTGCATTACGTAATCGGTGTGTGTGTTGTGCGGGACGCGTGGTAAGGACGCAAAATATGCGGCGGGGGTATTTTTGAAAGGAAGGGGTTTATTTTGTATATGGCTGGCCCTGAAACAGGCCTTTATGGAATGTCAGTAGTTCAGGTGTTGTTAAATGGAATGTCAGTAGTTCAGGTGTTGTTAAATGGAATGTCAGTAGTTCAGGTGTTGTTATAACGACGGAAAAGAAGTGTTTCCTCCTCATTCAGGACCTGTATGTAGTACGAATATTTAAGTGGAAAACATTACGTACTAGGAAAGAACTGTTTGATGATAGCAATCGTCACCTCAAAACAGTGTTCAGAGGAAAGACTACAATTTCGTCGGAATAAATATACCAGAATGTGGTTGGCCAAGTGGTCTTTGTGAATTTCATTAGATAGTGTGCGTTTGAGGGGCCGCCAATTGCTCTCAACACCTTGCGTATGGGCCCCAGTAGTCAGATCGACAAAATTGAGTGAGTGGTTTACTGAAAGATGTTGGAAACCACCTGATGGGAGATTGCGGTACGCAGCCCACTGATCCGTCATGACAGTAGTTCCGGGTTGAACATGTTTCTGGATGAGCGACAGCAATGTGTGAGCAGAGCGGTTATTCTGCGGGCAGATCTCAACCCTGAATCGTTTCGAATCTCGTTCAAAGATGCCAAGGATCCAGGTGCCCTCAAAGAGATGACCACGATTATACTTCCGCTTCCCAACCTTAGCCTCATCTACTTCTACAATGACACCAGGGACTCCAAGCTGTCCTTCGTCTTGTTCGTAAGCTACCATAAACTCTGCGACTAGTTCTCTGCAAGACTGATAATAGTCACTGACTGTCGCAGAGGATGTGGAAACCCTACCCTGGAAAGATTCCTCAATTGCATTATTGTAGGACAATCCTTTTGCGAAACAATACAAAAGAGTCATCACCTTATGAAGAGGAATACAAGCAGCTTCAAACCACGTCCCAAGTAAAGGGGAACACGGCTCACTTTTCCCTGTAATGTGGTTCTATTCAGCAAATAGCGATTACGTAACACACAGCGCGGGAGAAAACGCCGACGCAGCTGCAGCGCCGTTTCTCCAGGCATTCCATTCGCACGATAGCAAAGCAGACAATCCGAACTCTAAAGTGTAGCCAACCGTATTATGTAGATTTTAAAACTCAGTGTCTGTTATTATGTAAACACACTAAAACGAGAATTATAATCCATTATTACATGTACAGTAACTTTAAGTTTTTTGCCATAGCTCCTAATCCCATTGAGATCCCACTCTAAAAGTTTCAGGATTTATATTACAAAAAAACATATTTTTTTCAAAAATTAAAAAAAAACACTATCTCAAAAAATTTTTATATATTTTTCTTAAATTATTTTTTTCACCAAGCATAGTCAAGTTGCATATCAAATTAAAACGTATGAAATTCTCTTTAAAATGAGAGGTCAAACAACTATCTAGGCAAAGGTTTCCGGTTATCCCGGATATCTATTTACAAAATTGTTACGCAGGTATCAACAACGGATCTCCACAACGTTACAACCAATACGTGATGAAGTAACCATAAAATACGTGGCATCCATCCCCTTCCATCCAACCATTGTACCGATCTTACAAAATTCATGCAAAAAATACGATTGTTCCTTTGGTGTTTCTTCGGAAAGTTTGTTCAATTTGACCAAATCAGACCGAGATCCGACATCAATCTTAGATAAATACGGCGTTTATTCGGTACCACTGAACTCTTTCTCAACTACCTCACAGTCTAATTCTTACGTGGGATCCACTTGTAGATCATTAAAGACACGAATTACAGAACACAAATACAGTGTTCGTACACATGCCTTAACAACTTCTTTAGCGCGAGAGGTACTAAAAGGAGAGCACTATCCTGACTGGGACAATGTAAAACTGTTGTCGACGACCAAAACTAAAAATGGCCTGTTGTTTCTCGAGAGCTTGTATATTTATCATTTGAATGAACAATGTTGTAATGATGAAACTCCATCCAATATACCAGCACCTTGGCGATACCTGCTGAAAAACCAAGAAGCAAGATTAGACAACCATTGATTTTATTGTACATATATAAAACTCAGGCGAGGGAACTTTGACCTTCATTTTATATTTCTTATATTTATGACAACCATTGTGTGTTTTTTTTTACCCTACAGGTTATTTTAAATGTATGTATTCTATGACCTCATACTGTTCCGACTTGTACGCATGCGCGGTCATTGCCCATAACCACACGTGTATATAACCACTAAGTTTCATGTGCACCTTGCGAGTTTTGGTGCCTGATGATGAACCTATAAGTCGTAGGTTCGAAAGATCTCGCAAGTTTTTAACATTAAACCTTTTTAAACCTCAATGGAATGAGTTATTTGTGTCGTCATGGTTTTAACTGTGTATACTTTTGATACCGGTGATACGTCTTAGCTTCATTTGAGTGTTGTAATTGGTTTGAGCTAAAGTGTTCGTGCTTAGACAGCTATCTTCTTTATTTATATATCAATCAGCACGATAGTCTCTTCATCATATCATCATAACTATCTAGGCCTTATAGAACTTGAGAAATTCAAGATTGAAAAAGTTTATGCAAGCCAAAAAACGACGATTTTTAATTACATGAAAACCCAATGAGATAAAAAAAATATATTCTCATTTATATCATTAGGGAGAATGATCCCTAAAGGTTTCATTGAAATCTGAGATGGTCAGGTAGGTTGAATATTGAAATTTTTTGGTTGATTTGTCATGAAATGACCATAGCCTAAAACAATGATGCATGGAAAACTGTCTTTTGTCAAACAATGGCACTCAAATGCACTAATCGACGAAAGTCCTAGATCCTAAATGTTGGCCACACAACATTGAGGAAAATGTAACATTCGATGAGATTAAAGTAGCGAATTTATGTAAGCGAACCTGGGCTTCCAGAAAGACAGATATCCTAAGAAGGTACAGTGACTACTTAGTTGCCAAGAAACTGCCACCTGCCCTGTTGCCTCTTCTAAACATTATAATAAACATCATACTAATTTTTACCAGCAAGTGAATTTGATTGTAACACCAACAAGGGCATCAATACAGCTTTACCTTACATCTTACGTAAAAGTAGACATCTAGCAGCTGACACTAAAAGCCAGGCACAGACACATGAAACTGGCAGTAACAATGCACTGATGGCTATTTGGAATCTGTTTTGATATAAGGTACTCATATTTGTTGTTGTTATTACGATTCTTCGTATTATTAAATAATTTAAATTTTATTAATTATTATTATTATTTTATCGTTTATATTGTACCGGTGAAAACAAAAGAGCTATGTAACAGGGCATGAGAGAGTACTGGTAAACTTTATTTTAGAAAAAAGTACTGCATGTGTTTCTGTTCATTGAATTGAGTCAATAGTGCCAGTGTAACAAGAATATGAACATGCTGTCTATATTGATGGCACATCTGTAAATTTTTGAAATTTCTTCAGTGATATTCCAGTTTCCCTAATCATACGTGTATAATTGCAAAAGTAAAGTGCAAACTAAAGTTTGTGCAAGTGATGAAACAAGACAGTTTGAAATTGATCACAGTAATAAGTCATTTTAATTCCATAATTTTTCAGCATTGGCTTAATGTGTAGCATTGTTGAAAAATGAAATATCTCTTTACAAAGTTATGCAAAACAGTACTATTCTGGCTCTTGAATACTATCTGACATAGTCTTGCCTATGAGCAATTCCATGTCAGATCAATCACCTTCTTGACCTCACCATTTCTGATTTTGATGAAATTTGGTATAAAGCACACGTATGACAAGGTAAGTAATTCTGCCAATTTTCCGATTTTTATTTTGAAAATTGTCCAAGATACACACATAATAAAAATAGAAATTTTCGTAAAAAATGACAAACTCGCACACTTATAAATGGCTGTAAATTTTTTCCTAATTGTAGTAGAGTGACAATTCAAACACAGTTGCAAAGCTAAAGGATTGAGCTTTCTATAGATACCATACATGACCTTCTTACAACAGATTAAAGTTTCAAGGTCATCCACTGTGACCTTTGACCTTGAATATCTCAAAACATGCCATCTTAAAAAATTACGAAAAAAATATATTTTATTGCTACAACATTCTTCTACCCATGTGCCAGATATTAGGCTGGCACCGCTATGGCAAGGCAGTGTAGGATTAATAGGAGTGTCATGCTGCACCCTTCTGTATGTAAGGCACAGAGACATACCATGCAATAAATATTTCTTACGTTGAGGAATTGTGTTTATTATACATGAAATGTGTATATATTATAACAGATCAACAGATTTATCAAAAATATGCTATGTGACAGCAATTTTATTTGATAGACACAATTTCAGCAGTAAGTAAATAATGTCAACAAATCTTTGAGATCAGAGATTGAAACTCCACCCATTTCAGCCAATGGCAGGGCTTCTTCTTAGCCAATGACAAAGCTTCTTATTAGAGCCAATGACAGGGTTTCTTATTAAAGCCAATGGCAAGGCTTCTTATTACAGCCAATGAGAAATCTTACTGGTACACCATTTTACATTTGCTTGTTATTTCAATTCTGAGCTTGTGAGTGTGTGGTTATCAGTTTATCTGTAACATTGTTAACTGTTTAATTGTTATTTTATTTTATCTTTATTGTTATCTTTATTTAATCAATTTCTTTTTATCAAACTATATTTATTTATCATTTTTTTTGCAGGTGCAGTTTCATTAACCAAAATGGACTTTAAAAGTCAAATTTTTTGTTGCAATCCTCTGGGTAAAAGTGGACACACAAGGTTTAGAAAGAATCTGAGAAAATTACAGCCTTGGATGGTTCAGAAGTGTCCAAATATAACAGAACAGAAAATTTGTAGTTCATGCAGAAAATTAGTCTCTGAAATACCAGGTCCTTCATGTATAATTGAAACAGATGCAGAGGCAGAACAACCTCGGTTAAGTGAAGATAATTCAGAAGGAGTGGTGAAGAGTGAGATATGGACTGACAGAGACACAACTTTGGATAGTCTGAATGATACGTTACTTTCTCTAGGCAAATCTCCTGTGAAAAAAAAAACTATTAGGTGTTGGACAGTACAGTAAGAAGAAATATCAGAAAATTGGTGAAGTGATAAAAGACTACATAGGTGTTCCAGAATGTGATAATCCTGTGACAGTGTCTGATGAATCGGTCATGATTTCACAGTTGAAAGAAAAATTTCAAGAAACAGACTCTAGCAGTGTTAAAGTCCAAATACTAACAATATTACCTAGAACCTGGAGTATTCGTAAAATTCAGGAAGAATTTGGTGTAACATATTACATGGCACGAAAGTCTAAAAATCTTGTGGAAGAGCAGGGTATTTTAGCAACTCCAAATCCTAGGCCTGGGAAAACTCTCAGTGACAGCACAGTTGAAAATGTTATTGCATACTATAATAGTGATGAAGTGAGCTGTTGTTTACCAGGAAAAAAAGATTTTGTTACAATGATGGAATCATTATCAAAAGTACAAAAACAGAAACGTCTTATTCTAGGAAATTTGAAAGAGATGTTTCAAGGATTTGTTAAAGACAAGAATCCTAATGTCAAAGTAGGGTTTTCAAAGTTCTATGGTTTACGCCCAAAGAATTGTGTGCTGGCTGGTGCAAGTGGAACACACTGTATCTGTGTGTGTTGTGCTCATGAAAATGTAAAACTTATGCTAGCAGGGTGCAAATTGCAAGACTTAACTCGTAATGATGAATTACCAGTTAGGACATACAAAGATTGCCTTGCAAGAATAACTTGTAACCCTCCTCTTCCAGAATGCTTCTTCTTCAAGTGTGATTCTTGTCCTGGTATAGCACACTTACTAGAGCAAATAAGTAGCTTATTCACCATGAATGGGATTGATGAAATTGTATATAAATTGTGGACTACAACTGATCGCACAACACTTATGACAGTCTGTAACACTGTAGAAGAATTCCTTGAGACCTTTGAATCAAAAGTGAAATTGCTATTGCCACATTCTTTTATAGCTATTCAGCAGTCATACTTTCTGTCAAATCTGAAAGAAAACCTTGATGATAATCAGTGTGTTGTGTTGTGCGACTTTGCTGAGAATTATTCCTTCATACTGCAGGATGCAGTCCAAGGATACCACTGGAACAATTCCCAAGCTACTATTCACCCTTTCCTCGTGTACTACAAAAGTTCACACACACTTCAGTTGGATCATGTTTCTTTTGTTGTCATCTCAGAATGTCTTAAGCATGACACTTATCAGTGTTCACCTTTTCCAGAGCCATTTGTTGCAGTTTATATCATCACATTTTGACAAGAAAGTAGAACACATCTATTACTTCTCAGACGGTGCAGCCTCACAGTATAAGAACAGGAAGAATTTTGTCAATCTGTGCCATCATGATGTAGATTTTGGTATCACAGCTGAGTGGCATTTCTTTGCCACCTCACATGGAAAGGGGCCATGTGATGGCGTGGCAGGCACCATTAAGAGATTAGCTGCACGTGCCAGCCTTCAGTGTTCATACAATGACCAAATTATGACACCGCGACAACTGTATGATTGGGCTTCCAGAAACATTCCTTCGTGCCATTTTAAATACAGCACGGACAAGGACTATGAGAACCACAAGGAGTTCCTCGAGATACGTCATGCTAGTGCTCGACCAATTCCTGGTACTCAAAAACTTCACTGTGTAATACCAGTAAGCCGCACAGCTATTAAAACCAAGATGTATTCAAACTCAACTGAATACAAGATTGAGTCAGTATTGCTAAATCCAATAGAACTGGATCTGGAGGATATTCGTGGCTATGTTATTGTTGAGTATGATAACCGGTGGTGGTTTGGTTGTGTTTTGGATGTGAACATTCATACAGAACAAGTTAAGATAAGTTTTCTGCACCCACATGGACCTTCAGTGTCTTTCACATACCCACAAAAGCCAGATATATTAGAAGTGGATAAAACAGCGGTCATTACGAAGGTTGACCTACGAACAGCAACAGGTCGGACATATTTTATGGAGAGAAGCGAAATAGAGATGGTCACTAGCAAGATGGCATCCCATTCTTTTGGTTTGCAACCTTATTAACCAAGCGGTTCACTTGTATGTGTACACCACTAATATAACCTGTAACACATTGTGAAATTAATACATACATGCATCTGGAAAACAGTTATTGTACATTTGTCCGAACCTAACCTGGAGGACATATACTCCTATTAATCCTACACTGCCTTGCCAGTGCCAGCCTAATATCTGGCACATGGGTAGAAGAATGTTTTAGCAATAAAATATATTTTTTTCGTAATTTTTTTAAGATGGTATGTTTTGAAATTTCAAGGTCACGGTGGATGACCTTGAAACTTTAATCTGTTGTAAGAAGGTCATGTATGGTATCTATAGAAAGCTCAATGCTTTAGCTTTGCAGCTGTGTTTCAATTTTCACTGTACTACAATTAGGAAAACAGTTACAGCCATTTATAAGTGTGCGAGTTTGTCATTTTTTACGAAACTTTCGATTTTTATTATGTGTGTATCTTGGACAATTTTCAAAATAAAAATCTGAAAATTGGCAGAATTACTTACCTTGTGATATGTGTGCTTTATACCAAATTTCATCAAAATCAGAAATGGTGAGGTCAAAACTTTTTTTTTTTTTTATTATTGGTCTGACGTGGAATGTCCCATATAACTTCTCAGTTTTGAATTGGTACAAAATGTTTGTGACATTTGCACATTTCCAAACAGTTTTATAATATGAAATGAGTTCAAAGCAGTATGAATTAACACACATGTGAGAAAAGAGCTCATTCTGTTCATGGCCAAGTGTAGTATTCTTCATCTAGGTGACTAAGCAGTGTTCATAATTTTGATGCTGGGCAGTTCAATCTGGTGCCTTAGGATGTTAAAAGTTTTACTGCTTTGTTTAGCTTATTCATGTGCTTTAATAAGATTGAATTATTTGGCCAACTGCAACAGGAAAGTTTTGGGTGTACTTGGGAGCAGAAAACTGGAATTAATTGTATGAATTTTTTTCTGAAATTCCAGAAACATGAATGTTGAGGTTAGAAAATCGAGATTAGAGTTCATTATGAATACATGTAAAACTACTAGAAAATGGTCATCAGTTTGGCGGGGAGACATGTTTGCTTAAGCATGAACATTGTGTTGTTTTACATGTGATATGTGTGCATAGTAGTCCTTTCTTTAGACGTATTACAAGACAGTTTACAGGAAGCACCATCATACACTGTGTTTAATTTACTGGCGTGGAGTGAGAATTATTGTGTCACAGAACATGGAGCAAAGTTGGCATCATGTACTGCAGGTATAGTGTGAACATAATAGTGGTGTTCTGTTTTATATAGTCTTGGGTGACCTTGAACCATTCTTATAAAATTAACAGTTTGTTGTTCACTCTCTAATTCATTTTCATCATCATGCTGTTTGTTCATCTATCAAAATTGATTTGTGGTAAAATGTTACGTGTCATATTGCCTAGTTTTCTCCAGAGAAATGAACAGTTCATGTGATTATAAATTGAATTTGCTTACATTATACATACATTAAAGCATATTTCATGTTAATATGAATTCTGGATTTTTAAAATTTTATTTGTTTTTGTTTAGGGACAAGTCAAGTTTCAGAAATACGGATGTATTTTTGCGTTGAATGTTGTTCATATGCAGTGTTGTGAAGAAATCTTCATCTGTTATGTATTCAAATTATTCAGGCAGTTTTAACTGATGCGTGTTGAAAAGAAATAAATATACATTTTGCATTTGTTGATTTTAATATTTGTTCTGTCGTTTCTTTAGTGTGAAGAATATTATCTATTGGTAAAATAGCCTTTATTCGTAATATGACTCGTATTTCTGTAAAAATCCATTGTTTATTAATGAAACAGGCTAAAATAAAGTAAAAGGAAATTGTTACATATTAATGTGTGTAGGGGGAGGGGAGGGGAGAGGGAGACCTGCAGTGTAAGAATGGTTGTACCTATCTAAGTTGATTAATGATAAAATTTCATATGTTGTCACTATTTGTGCAGTTTATGAGATTATTCAGTTGCAAGTAGTTTTGCAATTAGAGCTGCTGTGCATGTGTTATCACTTTCATAGCATTAGTTTTTGATATCTATGAGGTAGGAAATTTATTGATATCCTCATTCCTGATATGTATGTAGTACATAAATTTTCCATGTGCCTATAATCAATCATAATCTTGTATAATTTAAAAATGCTACCTAGCATCATACAAATGCAGTTTCTATTTAGTAGTGTACCTTGAATGTTGGAAACTCATTACTGGCTTTTGTACCCATTTTTTTTTCTGGACATTTCCATAAAACTACACAAATGTATGATGCACTGGATGTTATTTTAATTGCTCTCTGACTCTCAGCTGTCAAACTGCCCAAATTACAACAGGAAATAATTATCTGAGTCTATCATTAATTACTTTATAAATCAAAATCTTCTATTATGGGAATTCTTACTAAGAATTTTTTTATTTTTTATTTCCTAGTAAGAATTCCCATAATAGAAGTTTTTGATTAGTAATTAAATTAAGAAACTAGGAAGCCAATTCTCAACATGAGCTTTGTTCAATTAATTACTTGTTCTGTGATTGTGCTGACCTAAACAGATTCTGCTCTTATCACCAAACTTTTTTGTTGTCATGCAAAACACAAGGCACTGGTGGTTCTGTGGTGAGACAGAAAAAGTAAGTACAAAAACGATATGCATTAGAGCCCAATTCAAAAGGCAAGAACTTTACAGTAATTCTAAACTGCTTGGTCAGAAATATTTTATTCATGGGAAATTGACAATAAAATTCAAAACTTATTATTCACAGCAGCACGAGCAATTTCAGTTTAGAGAGTTGCATATGTGGTGTACTAATGTTCAAACAGGAGATTTGGAAAATGCATTTACCTTCATACTAACTTTTATCCACATTCTGTTTGCAATGTAATTCTGGTATTGAGGTCATTTGCTGCAGAATCCTTTGTTAGACTAGTATTATAACCTAACTATATGTTCATTTCAGGGACTTTTTATTTTGTGCTGAAACATCCTTGGGCACAGATGAAAAGTCCAAAATTAATATTAGGCCTGTCCTCCTCGTAAAGCTAATTTTAAAACTCTTGCAGCATTTGAGTCCACTGTGTTTATGACTTGAAAACTGTAGGTAGCCAGTTAGATGAAGAAGCCAGAAGATCATGCATAGAATAGGTAAACATAGCACAAAGTGTTGAACTGTCCTGAATACAAACATGACCAAAATAATCATTAACCATAAAAGAAAAACTTATCATTTATTGCCAACCACAGAACTTCTATTATGGGAATTCTTACTAGGTGATTAAATATTTAAAATATGAAATAAGCATTTGTTGACCTTTTTTTAAAAAAAGAATTGAAAGCAAATTGAGAATCCTTGGGGAAGTCACACACATGCCAAAATGTTGCTGCATGATGATAATTTTGGTATTGCTTTTAACCATATTACTTTTAAGTGTTATGTAAAAAAACCTACAAAGAAAGCATTACTGTAATACATAATGTAGAATGATGCAATGGAACAGTAAGTCACTTAGGTCAACACTAATACTTAAGTAGACTAGAAATTTATTATAATTACACTGATGAGACATTGATGATGGTCAAACACTCTGGTCGCCATGAGGATGAACACTCTGGTCACCATGAGATACACACTCACATAAGCACAGCACTGAGACTGACTGATAAGCACAAAAGTAACGCTCGCAGCGCCCTCTTGAGGGTCGTTTCAAAATCCACAGTAGGGCTTTAACATTCCGCCCGGCATTGCAATGTTTTCCGAAAAACATTCAATTATGGTTAAATCAAAATTAATAACGATAATACACAAACTTGATTCACATTAAACACTAGAATGCAGTTTCTCTAATGAATTAAAGGAAGAATACAAATTTTGAAAATGGATCTCTTGTACATGTAATACATCTATGAACTACCTTTCTGCTTAGAGTTCTACCACGAATAGGCCAAAACGTTTGTCTTATATGACACAATG
Organism: Macrothele yani; assembly: GCA_039090855.1. Classification (NCBI taxonomy): domain Eukaryota; kingdom Metazoa; phylum Arthropoda; class Arachnida; order Araneae; family Macrothelidae; genus Macrothele; species Macrothele yani. The sequence continues at coordinate 102,802,474 of CM076995.1, forward strand.
AAGACTTAGGGCCTACATGTAAACATTTTTTTATGAAAATGTTCAGTAATCATTCTAGTCAATTTATGTTTACTAGGCAAGATAGCTGGATGTTTTTGTTCATAATCAAGATCTGAATTACCTAAACGACCTACTCTTAAGATATGGTTATCATCCAGAAATACATTTAAAGATTTTAGTTTACTATTACCTTGCACATGTTTACCTTTCTCCAAATTCAAAATTTCGAAACCAAATTCCTCCCTTTGAATGTTCTTAATAAGAAAATGTTCAGCTTCTTGCATTTCTGTTGCAGTAAGAGGACCCACAGTTTTCTTTTCTGGATTCCTTAGGTTGTGACAAAACCTAAAGATATAACTAAAAATACAAAGAATCGTAGTGTAATTATTACTAATGTCAATAACACCATTCAAGAAGGAAGAATTAGTCTGTACAGTTAGAGAAATGTGTGTCACAGTTCTGTCAATCTCTACAGAATGAGGTTTGGGAATTGTCTTCAGTTCACGAAAATACTCTTCATCCTCTATAGAAAGAGGAGTCACTTCAACAGTAGGAGGGTCGCCTTGTCTCAAAAAAGATGGACCAAACCACCAAAGGTCATTATGAAGAATCTTCTCAGGATCTATTCCTTGAGAAATAAGATCTGGATTTTCTTCCAAACTAACATGATGCCAGTGATACACAGCTTATTAAATCTTGGGTGGTAGCAACTTGGTTGGCCACAAAGGTTTTTAAAAGATGAGGTTTATTGCAGATCCATGAAAGCACTATCATGGAATCGGACCACAGATGGATCTGGGAAATGTTCAGTCGCAAACACCACAACTCATTGTAATAGTTGGGATAGCAAGATGGCAGCACACAGCTCCAAGCGTGGGATGTTGATTTGTTTAATTGGAGCAACTCTTGATTCACTGCACAACAAATGTACCGTTTAATGTGTATGCATTTTTAACTACTATATGTTGCCATAAGTACTGGGCAAGAGCCTCTGTAATTAATAATATTTTAGGGTTCACTGTAAACTGCCACACATCTTTCAGCAACTTGGATAATTGCCACACAGGAAAACTGCCACGTTTTTCATTGAGGGGCCGGGCACAAGTTGCTGTTCTTCCAAGGAACACTTTGAATGTGTGGCAGTTTTCCAAGGTGTCTAACGACATGAAGGAACTCTTTCGTTTGTCTGAATTTTCACGCCGGTTCATACGCGTTTAGGGTAACTGCTCACAAAAGTTCAAAGGGAAGGGGGCTATAAAGATAGCCATTTCTTGGCTTATATTGAGAACTGAATTGGGAACTCCAAACAAATTTTTGAGAGCCGCCCCGGTGGCGCAGTGGTCTAAGCGATGGCCTCTGATCATTCGTCCGTAAGGGGTCCGGGTTCGAATCCCGGTGAGGCATGGATGTTGTGTTTGTCTTACGGCACTGGCTCTCTCCCTTCCCTGGAACCAGTGACCCTAAATTAGGGACGGGCGACTGCTTATAGCCCATTGAGTTGCTCACGGTGGTCGTTAAAACCTCCAATCAAAAAAAAAAAAAAAATTTGAGAAAACGTTCTATGTAAGCCAAGTGAGAATTGTATTTTCATTTGAAGTAAATTGCCAAGGGATCCGAGGTACTGGGGTGGGGGGCTCTACCCCAACTTCCGTAATTTTTTATTCTGAACCGCTAGAGTCTATCGTATCCAGGATGTTCCCCTTGAAGTTTCCGCGATGTCCGTAAGTTTTGGGGGGAGGGCTTGCCCACAAAATGTAAAAATGGACGTAATGCTGTAAATATTGGTACCATGCTTTATATAATGATCCTGTACATGACTACTAATTTTCAGAAGGGTTCGGTGAATTCACCCTTCCCCCGGGGTTTCTAAGAGCGGAAACAAGGTGTTCAATGCAAGTTATTTGCTTGCAGTTTCCATTCTTCATGTTCTGTTGAGTGATAGACTCTACTTGTGGGTTCACTCTTCCCCCCAGAAATTTGTTGAAGTCCGTAAAAGAGATTCGAGGTGTTCGGGTTGGCAGACTTTACCCCCAACTTCTGTAATTTTATATTCTGGACCGCTAAAGTCAGTCAGTGTATCCGGAATGTTCACCCTGAAGCGCTCTTAGAAACATTGGGGTGGGGGATGAATTCACCCCACCCTCCTGAAAATTCATGGTCGTGTAAAAATTTTTTTTTTTTTTTTTTTTTTTTGATTGGAGGTTTAACGACCACCGTGAGCAACTCAATGGGCTATAAGCAGTCGCCCGTCCCTAATTTAGGGTCACTGGTTCCAGGGAAGGGAGAGAGCCAGTGCCGTAAGACAAACACAACATCCATGCCTGACCGGGATTCGAACCCGGACCCCTTACGGACGAATGATCAGAGGTCAACGCCTTAGACCACTGCGCCACCGAGGCGGCATAAAAATTTTTATATAAAGCATGGTACCAATGTTTACAGCTTTACATCCATTTTTACATTTTGAGGGGAAGCCCCCTCCCCCAAGCTCGCAGACGTTTCAAGGGGAACATACCGGATACACTGACCGACTCTAGCGGTCCAAAATATAAAATTATGAAAGTTGGGGGTAGAGTCCCCCCAACCAAAGCACATCAGATCCCTCAGCCAATTCTTGCTTGGCTTACATAGAACGCTTTCTCGAAATTTGTTTGGAGTTCACAATTCAGTTCTCAATATAGGCCAAGAAACGGCAATCTTTATAGCCCCCACTCACCCTTGAACTTTTGTGGCCAGTTGTCCTAAACTTGTATAAACCGGCATGAAAATTCCGACAAACAATAAAAAAAGCTCTTCCCGTCGTTAGGCACCTTGGAAAACTGCCACACCTTCAATGTGTTCCTTGGAGGAACAGCAATTTGTGCCCGGCTACTTAATGAAAAACATTTTATGGCAATTTTCTTGTGTGGCAGTGTTTCCTGTGTGGCAATTTGCCAGCAACCATATTTTAGCTATTGTTTAGGTTTAAATAATTTTTGTGAATGAATGAAATCCACTGTACGAATATTATTTAAGTACATAAAAAGTAGTCTGAGTAATTTTTTTAAACTATTTGTTGTACTGCTGGTAATCAAATTTGAAAAATAAGCTAAATATTAAAAAGACTTAAATTTCACATACATATTTCCTCTTCTTGATATTGAATTCTTGAAGCATAATTTACTCACACTAGCCATACTCATCCTTTCCCACCTTTTCCTCGGAAGAAGGCAAAGGTTCAATCCCATCGACGTCATTATCTGAAGAAACTGTAGTGTCTGATTCTCCAACAGTAAATTCAAGGCGTTCAACACGGCTGTCTACCATCTCGTCAAAAGTCCACATCTTATCCTCTTCTTTGATTATGTGATTAACATAATTACTCCAATGTAAAGCCGTCACTCAATTAAAGCCTTCATAAGTCAGTTTTTCAACTTCTGCAGCTTTGAATGTGTGATTTTCATTTGCCACAAATCCTTTGACCTGACTCCATATATGCTCGATTGGATTCAACTTGCAGTGATATGGAGGCAAGCGAAGAATTTTATGTCCATGTATTTGAGATATGCTTTGTAGCGACTATGGACATTCAAAACAAGCTTCATGAGCTCAGCTTTTAACGTGTCCGAATCCCACGGAATCTGTTTTGCAGTCAACCACTCCTAGACGTCGGATTTCTTCATTGATTTTGTCGATACTTTCAATGTGGATGTTGTGATAAGGGCCATTATCCAAAACAATAATGATGTTTGGTTCGATATTTGGTAATAATTTGTTGATGAACCAGTTTTCATAATGTTCACCATTCATTTCACAGTGGTAGTCTCCTGTGGTTTTTTTAGCAAGGAAAATTTTACATGTATTGCCCACAAATCCTTTTTCATTCCCAGCATGAATAATTATCAGCCTCTGGCGTTTTCCAGAAGGAGCTTTTAAGCCAGGTGAAAGGCCGCAGAGAAATGCCTTTTCCCTGGATTTAACAGTTGTCTTGCCAAACTGTGTTTTTCGTGTGCCCAAAATTTACCCATGTTTCATCAGTGTAATATATGGACCTACCCTGAAAACGATTATACTGAATTTCTCATATATTTCCGACGCCATTCCTGGATATCATCACGCTTGATCAACATTGATATCCGTTCCCGCTTGCTGTACTTGAATCCCAAGTCTTTCATAATGTTCCTCACAATTCTAACACAAACTGTACGCAGCTCATCATCTTCATTAACAGCAGACATAACTTTGAGTGCTGTTGGAATTTCATCCGGAAGAAGAAACTGTGTACTTTCTGACGAACTGCGGTTAAAGTAAATTCGTTGTACCATTCCAGCCGTGTTTGGGTTTTAGCCCTTAACAGGCATTTTTTCCCGGGGGTAGAAAACGCACCGTTGCGTCTAAATTGAACCTTCATTCTCGCAATGCTGTGACTTGAAACCCAGTGAGTTCTACCGTAAGAATTGTTATTTCATTTTCCGATTTATTCGCCGAATATTTTTCCATCAATTTAGTGAAAACATTCATAGTAATCACCTTAGCAGAGCTTCGTAACGATTTCCCAGCTTTATGCGGCTGAAATACACTCGAGTGACCGGCAGATGCCATTGGAAAACCCGAAAAGACAGAAGAGTGTTTTAAAATAACAATCGATAAGGAGAAACACAAAATGCCCTTGGAAACACTTATCTCGCCCTCACCCTTCCGTTAATGACCCCCTACACACCCACAGCAATAAATATCCCCTGGGTTCACAGGTTAACTCTGACCCAAACAAGAATGCTGTGACAGAGGACAATCAGTGACGTCACCAAAACGCGAATATCTGTATTTTGTAGAAATGCTGCTGAAACTGAGATCTGAATTTTTAAAATACACATACACACAACATGTTGAACATCTCTGTACTTTTTAAGTGCCAGGTGAAGCTGGAGTACAAGCTTTTAGACTCAAACTATTTTATGCAGTGGGAGCCTTCCTTCCATTGCCAGGTTAAGTTTGCCCCGAGTATAGCGTCTAGAAGGTAAAGTGTGCCGAGCGCCTAGCATGCGTAATGATTGGCGTGGATACCGAAATTTGTCTCCTTCGTAGATGGCGCTGCGATCGCCTTCCCTTCCCTCTTTCTTAATGTGAGCGAAGCGGGAAACTAAATTCGTGTTGCTTACTGTGAAAAGAGCAGCGATTTAGACGAAGACGTGTTATGTTTTAGGTTTTAGAAGGAATGTGGATTACCTAAATATTGTATATAAGTTATACTTAGTTCATTATGCGGAAGAGAAATAACCATTGTTTTGTGCCAGGTTGCAATACTCAGTACAAAAACAGTAAGCTGTCGCTTTTTGGAATACCCAAAAATGATAAACTTTTACAGCAATGGCAAAAATTGATTCCCCGTGCAGATAAAAACTTAGAGAAATGTAGTGCTGTATGTGAACTGCACTTTGATGAGAGATTTGTGGTTCGAAATTTTGTGCATAAAATAAACGAGGAGACTGTGTTAATACCCAGAGATCGGCCCATCTTGACACCAGATGCAATTCCAACAATATTTCCAAACCTTCCCCATTATTTATCAAAACCTCTGGCAAAAAGAGGAAAGTTAGGGAAACCGATGATAAGCCTGATGGTAATTTAAATAGCTTGGAATTTACTTCCCATAGAGTTACACTGAACTGCCTTCTGAATATCAACCTTCCTTCAGAATTTTGGGGTAAGCAAATACCTGCTAATAATTCAAAGTGCATAATTTTCCATGTTCATTCATTCAAATGTGAATTGTCAAATTCATTGACAACTGAAAAACTGGTTGTTGTAACCGAAAGTGAACCAGAGTTTACCTGTGAAGTGTATTTACGTGGATTAAAAATGAACACAGTTTCTAATATTACTTCTAAAGATGAATTAGAATCCATTATTCGAGACACTGATAGGCTAACAATATGTCATGGTGCAGGCTCCATTTCAGAATTTGAAAATAACAGGAAGTACCTTGAAAGTGGAGTTATTTTTGAGAATAATTTGTACAGCAAAAAATGTGTAAGGAAAGGAACAACAGCGACTTGCCTCAAATGTAAGTATCTGCGGCGCTTACTTTTGCACAAAATAGCTTATCATAAAAAAAGGCTACATTTAAAAATAAGTATCAGAATAAAGTTCGGAAAATCAACAGGCTGAAGAAACGAGTTATTTCGCTCTCTGATTACATAAAAAAAATCCAAAACAAAAATAAGAATTTTACAGAACTTTCCATTAATGAAAAAATAGCTGAATTGCCCATTAAGCAGCAGCAAATGGTTATTCATTGTTATAAGGCAGCAAAAGGAAATCTGCAAGAGGTATGTCATATACCAAGGAATGGTTACTTGAATGCTTACTAATGCACATAAAAAGTCCAAAATTGTACGAGCACATACGGAAACACAAAATCATGATCCTACCTAATAGAACAACTATTAGAAAGTATATTTCAAATTACAACAGTGGTTTTGGATTCAATGCACTGACGTTTGAAACTATTTCAAAGAAAACAAGTGAAATGGAGCCTTTTGCAAGACATGGTGGTATATTAATAGATGAAGTGAAGCTTACAGAAAAACTGCAAGCAAAATCATCTGGTGAAATATTAGGGTTTGTTGATATTGGGCCATACACTTCAGAAACTGTTAAGCATACCCCATGTAATCACGGACTGGTAATGGTGTTTCAGCCATTAAATGGAGATTGGACCCAAATAATTGGTGTTTTTGCCACAAGTAACAATATAAGTGGAACTTTGCTTGCAAAATTAATTATTGAAGCTGTTATTCTCACTGAAAATGCAGGTCTGTTTGTTGATTTCATTACGTGTGATGGGGCTTCTTGGAACAGGAATATGTGGAAGACATTTGGTATATCAGCAGATTGTTCTGGAACTAAATACAGCATTATGCATCCTACAGATTGTTCTAGAAGTTTACATTTCATATCAGATTTTCCTCACTTAATAAAATGTGTACGGAACGCATTTGTTACCAGAGGTTTTCTTCTGCCCGAAGGAGAAGCAAGACCAGAGCATGTTGAAGCAGCATGGAGGAAGGACTCTGACATAACTACTCTAAAAGCCATGCCAAAAATTACACGCGTTCATATTCACCCGAATAACTTTGAGAAAATGAGGGCAAGCTATGCTTTGCAGCTTTTTAGCAACGAAGTATTAAAAGGCCTTTTTCTCTATAAGCATCATATTGAAATACAGTTTGGAAGCACTAATGCAACTGCATTTTTCATAAAGTTGATGATGGAATTAATAACTGTAATGACCTCTAGGAGTCCATCAAGTAGTCTCCGCATAGATTCTGAGGGATGCAAAGTACTTAATGATTTTCTGTTATATTTAGATAAATGGGAAGCTTTTGCAGGAGATAAGAAGATTGGGTTTTTAAGTGCTAGCACAGCTGCAGGATTACGAGTCACTATAAGCAGTACTATCTCTCTACTAAAATATCTAACAGAAACCTTGAACTACAAGTATGTAATGACATCGCGCTTGAGTCAAGACTCAATAGAAAACATTTTTGGCATTATTCGGCAACTGTCAGGCTGCAATGACCACCCCACTGCAGCAAGAATTTTAGTGACCATTCAGTGCTTAAGTTTTTATAATCTGGCCAAGCCTGTAAAGTGTGGTACTAGCTGCACAACAGAAATCATCAATTCCCTTATTGGGCCAAGTGACACCATCAGTTGCAAACCTAATGTTTTGTTAAATTTAAATGAACTTTTAAGTGATGAAATGCTAGATAATGTGAAAGATACCTTGAATAGTGCTGCATATTCTGATTGTGCTTCCCTTTTCCCACATAATTCCCATAACCAGTTGCTAGTTTATGTTGCAGGTTATGTAGCTAGAAATGTGTTGCAATAACTAAATGCAAAGATTGCACCAAAATGTGTTTAACATGCAGTATTGAAGAAAAGGCCAGGTTTTCTGGAACACTGATACGAGAATTTGATAAAGGTGGCTTATTATATCCATCAAAGGAACTCCTAGTTCTTGTCAGTCAACTGGAAGGTATTGTTACACATTATTTCAGCACCGAAAAACTACACAGAGATAGTATCGTTGATATTCTAGCTATCTTGATGATAAAGAAAATTAAATTCATTGGTTGTGCAGAACACAGTAAAGATGTGACATGTAAGATTGCAAAATTTTATTTACTGACTCGGTTGCATTTCTATATAAAGGGACTTAATAAGATTCACAATGATAATAGAGAAAAAATGAAGTACCTTAAGCTGAGACGTTGCAAATAAATATGAAGTTCCTGGATTTGGGTGTTGAGGTTCTTTTTATGAGGAAGCAAGTGAGAGACAGGTTTTTTATTACTGTTGAGAGAGAAAATATATGTGGAGTCAGTCAATAGCTCTCACTTATAATTACTGTGGAGTCAGTAAATATATACCGACTCCACAGTAATGCTACAGCTGAAACCCTCAACGCGCTTCCTCAAAACTACCTTAACAGCTAATAAGAACTTTGCAACAGAACAGGTTCCGTCATTCAAACCCAGGGGCTTGAACTTAGTCACATTACCAATGTTCAACTCGTAGCAAGCAGAGCAGCCACTGCTGTGTTTACTGATCTACTATATATTACCATATATAAGCATATGACTGTATTAAAAAGAATGGATAATTTTGGGAGTATGTAGCAGTGGCTAGTTAACTTTTCCTTCATTAAATATGATATGTATGCACATAGCAGACAGTAAGCCTAATGCATATGCAAATAAGTGATCCTAGAAACTTAACCCAAACTCATTAAGAATTTTCCAGCCTATAATGAGGTCAAGAAATGTCCAGGTTGTTAACAAACTTAGAAAAGAAAGTTACAAAAACTGGTAAGTTATTTAGAGATTCAAAATTCATTTCTTTAAATGTATTTATTTTAAAAAAATTAATCCCCTCCCCTCCCACCAAGTAACTGAATAGTTCAGCAGATAAGATATTAATATACAAAAAGATTTTAAGGAACATGTGTGGTGGTAATAATATTGCAGAGTTACTATTTTTCATTAAAAATGTTTAGAACTGTGGGATTCTTTAGCAAGCTGCCCCACCCCTTCATCTTTTTTTATTTTTAATGTTCAAATCCCAAAACCACTGGTGGTAATCTGATATAAACACACTTTTTTTTTTCAATCAACATTTAGCTTTGGCATTTTCAGCATTGCTAACTAGGGCTTCCATGATGGAATTACATATTACAAAATTCAGTATTTTGAAGAAAACTTGTAAAATGCCATGAGTGATTAAGTGTGACTAATTTACTCTTTACAAGGTGGTGTAAAAGTAATAAAAAAATAAACTAAACAGGTATAAAATTTATTTCTGGAAATTTAATTGTGTGTGAAAACATCTAATAGTTGCATTCACAAATTCTTGCTCTTTGATTCAATTGCATTTTCTAAGATGCCTAAAAATCAAGTTGTGTTATTTATTTTTTGTGTAATGTTACTTTTTAAATCCCACTCCCAAGTTCTGTTGCTGATAAATTTCTGTCGCTATACAATTGAGAAACGGTTTTTGATAAAAAATTTCAACAACTGCTGCACTAGCCTTTGACATATAACAGCCCACAATGAATTAATCAAGCTTCTACTTTATAAAAAATAAAAACGAAAAAAAACCATTTAAAATGGGATGCTTACTTTTGCCTCACTGTATAAATTGAATAAAGCTTAACCAATGTGCTGAGGTTTAGTAATGTTGTAATAAATAATGCTACAAGCAATGTAAGATTAAAACATTGCTTTATTACAAACTACACGTGGCTTCTGTATGGAAATTCCTAAAGCCATTTATAATTAACTCTCATCAGCAAGCTTTTGGTCCCCGTGCTGATGAGAGTTCAATATTCCACACCGGTCCACGTCAGAGGTCAGTTTTTCCACATGTGCTTCAACATTTGTTTCAGTTGGTGTAAATTATATCTGTATTACCTATTCCCAACTATTAGGGGCAGTACACAACGATGTTACATGTTTACATTGTGCACAATGTGTCACTGCGCGCACCTTACTGGGACGACAAACCTTTCTGGATTTACTGAGGGGATATCAGTATGAGACTGCAATAATTCCAATTTCAGAAATTAAGAACAAATAAATGTCTTGGTCAATTATTTGCTCCCCCACAATATTTCTTCATTTAATAGTAAAATTTATCTAACGGTATAAAAAAAAAATCCCTCTAAATCAGCCCTTTTTTTTTTTTTCGTTTTTTTCTGAACAATTACTGGTAAATATTTTCTGATGCATGCATTATGACCAAAATTATGCTTCAGTGAGAGAGGAATGTCATTATAAATGCGTGTGCTTAAATAAGGTGGTACACACCGTTTTTTAAACCAGTCAGTAACAGACAAAAATAATTTTTGTTAAGCCTCTTAATAATACGAAAAGCTTACCCAACGTTTATATATATCTGTTATATCCACGCTAAGATATACATACGCTGGGTGCTCGGCACACTTCCCCTTCTATGCTATATATCAGCTGTTTCTGTATAACTGTTTGAAGAGTAGATACATGGAAGCACTTTATATTTACATGCCCCTACGTATTTACTTCAAACAGCAAATTTTGCCCGCTGTCCCTAAATTGTTTTTAAGGAGGGCTCTGTATCTGACTGGCAGCATTAAATTTGTTGAACCACGGTATTACTTATACCTGATCATAGGCCTAACCACTGGGGGATCAGGACCCCCAGATTTTCATAGTCTGGGATCCCCAATGTAAATGATACCCCAAATGTTTCGGGAATATAACTTTTTATGTGAACCAACTAAATTATTTAATAATATAAGATTGTAATTTTTCATAGAATGCAAACACGTGTATAATGTGTACTTAATAAAACAGTGATGTCGATTAAGCATGGTTACCAACATCGCTGGCGTATATACATTACGTGATCAGACCCCCCCCTCCAATTTTGAAACACAGCACAGTTATGCCACTGTACCTGATGGTCACTGGCCAACATCGCCCGACGCTGACACTTAAGCATTCAATATAATGTCCCATACAAAAAAAGCCTTGCAATTTTTGTATATACAGCAGGAGCTGCTCCTGCAATAATCCAAAGCAGTTTTTTTCATGCCACATCAAGAGAGAAGTTTACTGAACTCGGCTGGAAGTTTTTCCTGCACAACGCCACTGGGAGCCAAAAGAACGCTTGCGCGCTGCTCTGACTGCTATTGAAACCAACTTATGTGAGAAACTCTGCCTATTCCCACATCAGTTCATTTCCTTTGAATAAAACGTCCCTAGGGGGCTGCAGCTCTCGCTGGTACAGCAGATATAAGTGGTCCTCGGAGTTATTTGCGAGTGACGTAGCTACAATGCAGTCTTTCGTTGGCTGCAAATACATCTCCGGGCCTTCAACTTTTGGTTTGTTCCTACTTTTATTCAACATGATAATTCTAACAACTGGAGATTATTCGTGTTTGCTAACAACAAATACTCAGTTGCCGAGATTTTTGCCAAAAAGTTTTACTTCTGGTCAAAATGGGCATGTGAACAAATTGCGATTAAGAATAAAGTTCAGTAATGAATAAATTGAAAAATGAAAAAAAAAAATGACTAATTTCTGCAGCGAAATACTTGCACAAAATTAATATTTTCACTTACCGGGCACAGCCAAAATTTTCGCTTTTAAACTCATGTACATTTCTATTCATCAAAAAATATTGAAGTTGCTCCATTGGCCATATTTAACTTTTCTGCTGCATATGCATACCCCCCCCCCCCCCCAAAAAAAAAATAAGCTGAACATTTGAGTTGAGGTAGTGCTTTATACTTTATTACTTTAAACACAACATTTAATCAAACACAATTGTTTAGAAAATTTACGAAGTTGGTAAATTTTGAAAACAAATTGTTCTACACTAAATTGTAATCATAGCTTGAAAATTAAAACTGGGAATATGTTTGCAATTCGTATTTATTAAAGAGAATGCCTGTAAGTCAAAATTCCAAAGGGAGCATATCAGAAGAAAAATATTTATTATATTTCTACTAGGGGTCATAATTGACACCTGAAAATGCGTATATGACGTTGGGTGCGTGTCCGCTGTCACTGGCACACGCATTTTTTTTTTAATCTTTAAAACTGGTTCCCTTAACTGAGTGTGTGTTGCTCTTACAGTATCTACATTTATATATTATTTACAACCACTATCTCAATCCACTGCTGGATAACAGCCTCCAAGTTTCTTCCACAAAAGTCTGTTTAGAGCCAGTTTTCTTCTTGCTCCCAAATTTCATCCACCCATCTCCCACATCATCTTCTGGGTCCTCTTTTTTTTTTTATGTCCCTTGCTATCCAGTTTAATATTTCTCGCTGGCTCTTTCTTCTAGAAATATGTCCATCCCATTGCAATTTCAGGGATTCTGATCATTGCTGTCTTCCATCCTTGTAATTTTCCCGATCCACGAGTTCCTCTTTGTATCTTTCCTGTTCCTGGTTACATCAAACATGCATCTCTCAATCCTTTTTTTCTGTTGTCTGCAACCTCGGTATATCTGTTTTAGTTGAGGTCCATGTCTCTGCTCTATGCATAACAACTGGAAGGATGCACTGATTAATGAGCGTCATGTTAGGATCGTTAGCATCATGTTAAGATCGTTAGGATAAGGGTCCTGCATGGAATGTATGTGGAACTAATTTCTTTGACGTGCAATGGTGTATGCGTGGGTGATGATCAAATGATCATATGTAGAGGATTTTAGGGAGTGTCTGACCCCAGGTCTTAAACAACCCTTAGAAATAGGAAACTAGGAGATTTAGGCTAGAGCGCCCAATACGAAGTGACACAGAAGCGAAGTAGGAAGGGAGAGGAAGACGCCCTTATTTATTACCGGGAGGCCAGTACCGGTGTATGCTGTATGCATGGGTACCTCTCCACAAGTTAAACAATGAGGAAATATACACGAAAATACTGGATAGCACTATGATTCCGAAGTTCACATTAATATGATTTGTGACTACAAAATATGCCAAACACTTTTCTTTTAAGAAATAATGCATCAAACCAAGTTTTATACGCCGATTATTTTCTTCATAAATATGGCCACTCCTTGATATCTGTTCCCTAATTCAGGTATCGGTTATCTCTAAATTTCCCTATCAGTTGCTAAATATTAAAACTAAATATTAATTTCTACGAGTACATATATAAATTATTATTAAAGGGACAGCATCAGCAGGTTCAGTAACTTAGCTTTCGAAGTGATATCTACAATATTTTAATGCAGGCCCTCCATCTCAGCTTACCACTAGCCGCTACTGAGTGATATATTTAAATTTTCCAAACAGCACGTCTTTACTTGGCACATCCACGCCATTTGTTATCGTTTTAGTAGGCATTCTTCGAGGAGGTTGCATATCAATTTAAATCATGTAGAATTCTATTGTAAATTAAATTGACGACGACGCTGCACTCTATGGCAGACTTAAGACATTTCACTGAACCGTAAAAGGTGTTTCCATAATCGCACACTTAAGAAAATCGTACACTTACATCCTAATTCAACGCCCGTTGTTTGGGTTACATGCACATCGCTACACACATTCTCTGACACAGATACCGTCTGCAGCGCCGCGATGCGGCGTGGGACATATTTCGAACGCAGTTTTTGAGTTCGCACGGCACACTTACCCTTTTAGACGCTATACCCCGAGTATAGAGTCAAGACATCTGCGCATCTTTTGTGACCTCATTTCAACAGCCAGTGGCAGGCTGATTTCATAGCAGACCCAACTTTATATAGTGACTTGTGACCACAGATATCGTATAAGGGACTAGATTGGCTGTCTGCTCTGTTGAGCATGGGCTAGCGCTGTGAGAAGCATGGAGCCACATTGAGCAGGTCAAGATGGCGGCGGAGCATGGCACGTTACGCAGTACAGTTTGGACTTGGTTATTGTATAAATCATGGTGAAAGCTACCTCAGATAAAAATCTTACGCAGAGAGACAAAAATATAACTGCTGTTACTTATTTGCCTGTTGTCCAATAATGAAAACAATATATATATATATATATATATATATATTAAAATTTAAAGCTGGTATTGTACGCAAGTATAGAAAATTATTGGAAAACATTTTTTTTTTTTTTTTTTTTTTGATTGGAGGTTTAACGACCGCCGTGAGCAACTCAATGGGTTATAAGCAGTCGCCCGTCCCTAATTTAGGGTCACTGGTTCCAGGGAAGGGAGAGAGCCAGTGCCGTAAGACAAACACAACATCCATGCCTGACCGGGATTCGAACCCGGACCCCTTACGGACGAATGATCAGAGGCCAACGCCTTAGACCACTGCGCCACCGGGGCGGCGAAAAAAAAACATTTTTAAGAAGGTAATGCGGCAACAATTTAAAATAATATAAACGCAAATAATAATTTATTTAAAATCAATAAGTAGCTATTAAATCCAGCAAACTATTGATTTGAACCCGAAAAAAAAGGCTTCCGCATGCTTTACATAGAAAAGCTGAAATAATGTGAATCTTTTTGCTTGTTGTTATTACCTCTGTCATTCTGATTTATTTATTATGTTTGCTCAAAAAGTTTTGAATTTCACCAAAAATTCTGATATTTCGTCTTGTTATGCACTATAAAAATTTCAGTTTTTAACATTTCACATTTATTTGGGCAATATAGCAACGAAATGGCGTATTAAATGTAAGCATTCATTTACAAGGAACGTCAAAATCATATTTCTCAGCAAATTAAAACCAGCGTGATATTTTTTTATATCGCAGATACCGGAATGTCTTCTCTGGAATTTAAGACCTGGCCGAATCTGAAATAATTCAATATTTTGCAAGACCCTTGGCATTCTAGTTAGCACTAAGGAATATTACTGTTTTTTACTTAAATTTTATAACTTCCGCCGCTAAATGGGTACTGACTGCTTTGAATCTCAATATAAATAGAAAATCACAGTACCAAACTAGTATTTCTTTGACTTAATGCAAAGTAGCCTTGCTTAAATGGATCGTGATGACCCGCTGAAAATGGCGCCTACCTTCTCACGCCTCATGGGCTGGGTGTCCAATCTAGCTTCTTGTATATGATATCTGTGCTTGTGACACACGCAAGGCTATGGGAAAATATTTCTGCTCAATTTTAAATCCTAACATGGGAAGCACTAAGAAAATTAATTATGTTAGTCAAAGTCAGTCAAATTAAATTTTGCTGAAAAAATTAAAATTTCTTCACTTCTTTAAAGTTTATATGCTGCATTCACCCTAAGTGAAATTAAAGAAAACTTTCTTTTCTTTTCAGATGTAATACAACTTGGTGAGGCTATAATAAACTCAAAAGATAAAATGTTCAGTACATTTTAAACTAAGCAGTAGAGGAAAATGAAAAAAATGATTTAAGGAAAATTTTAGGGTAATTATGATTTATGGGAAATACACTGCCGGACAATTGCTAAGGACGGATGACAATAGTAACGATAGCAACCATAAAATGGAAGGCAGGAAAATGTGGAAATTAGCATAAGTGCGGGATACACTAAGACGTGTTGTGCGTATGCAAATTTTGGATTGCCGAACTTGTTCGTGACGTCATAGCGTTGATAAGAGATATAAAGGATTTGACGCGTATTGACCGTTGTTGTTCAAACGCAAAGTTGAAAAGGAAAGAATCAATTGACGAACTTCCAATTTTCAGTATGTCTTCCCGACATCACCTAGATGATTTTACGCGTGGCCGTATTATTGGCAAGATTGAAGAAGGGCGAAAAATAACAGATGTTGCCAGGGAGTTCGACGTCAGCCACAGTGTTGTTTCAAGGCTTTGGAAATCATTTCAAACAAATGGAGAGTGTAGCAAACGTCACGGGGGAGGTCGTGTTCGCAGTACGACACCTGCAGAAGATCGGTACATAGTGCTATCAACAAAAAGACAGTGGCGCAGCACAGCTAGTGAGGCAGAAAATCAGTTCATGGCTGCTACTGGCAAGCAGATCTCCCGAAATAATGTCGCCAGACGTTTGTATGAAGAAGGACTATACGCCCGCCGTCCTGTTGTGTGCATCCCACACAACAGGATGATGGTGCCATCAACATCGCAATTGGACTGATAACGACTGGTCTGCTGTCCTCTTCTCAGATGAGAGTAGATACAGTCTATCGTCTGATTGTCGACGACAACTGATCTGGCGTGATAGTGGTACTGCATATTGTCCAGCAAACATACAGGAAAGGGACCGATATCCGACATGTAGTGTCATGGTATGGGCTGGCATCATGATCAATGACCGTACGTCCCTCTATGTGCTTCCAACTGGGACTATGACTGGCCAACGATACATTAATGATGTTCTGCTACCTCATGTTCGCATGTTCCGTGGTGCTGTCGGTGATAGATTCATTTTCATGGACGACAACGCAACATGTCATCGAAGAGTCGCTGTCCAGGAGTGTCTTGAGAGCGAGGATATTCAACGCCTCGTATGGCCAGCGCGTTCTCCAGATCTGAATCCCATTGAAAGTGTGTGGGATGATTTGGGGAGGAGTCTTGCTGGTCGCCAATGCCCTCCAATAAACAAGGACACCCTCATCCGTGCACTGACAGAGGAATGGGATAAATTACCCCAACAGCTGCTTGATAATGTTGTGCAAAGCATGACACGACATGTGGAAACTTGCATTGCCCTCCATGGTGGCCATATCCCATATTGACATCTTACGCAGGAACGCCTGCGGACGGTAATTGCATTTTTCACGTTTACGTATTCTGCACAAAATGGCCTGTTTGTCCTTTGAACACGTTCCAAAGCCTTCTGGCCGCCCCGGTGGCGCAGTGGTCTAAGGCGTTGGCCTCTGATCATTCGTCCAAAGGGGTCCGGGTTCGAATCCCGGTTAGGCATGGATGTTGTGTTTGTCTTACGGCACTGGCTCTCTCCCTTCCCTGGAACCAGTGACCCTAAATTAGGGACGGGCGACCGCTTATAGCCCATTGAGTTGCTCACGGTGGTCGTTAAACCTCCAATCAAAAAAAAAAAAAAAAAAAAAAAGCCTTCTGGATTTCAGAGCACAATAAATTGTCTTTATTGTAATGTGCTGGCATTCAGACTCTATTTTATTTCACTTGGCATCGAACCATACTTACTTTTTTATGCGCTATATAGCCGTTTATGATCCGTCCTTAGCAATTGTCCAGCAGTGTACAATTTTATCATTCAAGAGCCATTTTTTTTTAAAC
Source organism: Macrothele yani (assembly GCA_039090855.1). Lineage (NCBI taxonomy): Eukaryota > Metazoa > Arthropoda > Arachnida > Araneae > Macrothelidae > Macrothele > Macrothele yani. Next base: position 102,819,713 of record CM076995.1, read on the forward strand.
AGAAACTGTTGGAAAATGAGATTTATTGCACAAAACAATTGTTGCATTTGCTCATTCTGATTAAGATGTCAGCTGTTCCATTATTGAATCCAATGGAGTATAATTATTTGAGCGGTAGAGGTAAGAAGTGAAAGGGAGTGGTTGCTTTCAGTTCAAAAGGGCCAAACAGTTGAGGTGGGAGAGGGAGTACGTTGCATTCCTCTTTCAATGACAGGCAGTCATTTAGACAGTGGTATTAGTCCAAAATCAGACAGCTCTAGCATGCATTCAGGGCTCATAATGCTTCTTTCTCTTCCTCTGTCCATTGTTTATGAAACTGTAATTGTGATAGGTTTTGAGAATTAAACTGTGTTTACTCTGTAGTGGTTCTAGACAAAAAAAATTCCTGCATGTGCTGGTAATTAATTAAAATTAATATGTAATTTAAAAAAAAAACTTATCCAGTTATATTTGGGGTCGACCCCGGCCTAAAACCGCCACTGTGTTTACTTCTACCATTGTGTGCCACCAATAGCATAGAGGAAAGGAATTTGCTAGAAATTTATCCAATTGTATTCTGCTTCACCAATGATTTGTTTTAATCATATTTTATGAACTTGAGAATATTTAACACTGGCTCTGCTAATGTGCAAAACATGTTATCACAGAATTTTCATGGAGTGACTCTGTAGGAAAATTTTGCAAACCCAAACCACTATTATCAATTACATATATATTAAAAAACCTCTCAATAAACCAATAAGTGAAGCACAATAAAGGGAACAAAGCAGCAACTCTCAAATAAATAAATACTTATATAACACCTCTCAAATAAATAAATAACACTACATATATAGACATATATAGACATAAAAACGAAAATGTTGATGCAAAAAAGAAGAGAGATGAGGACAACTAAAGAAGATGTGACTTCCAAAGTGGAATATATAGAGCTATGCAAGACAGTACGAAAAAGTATCACTGAAGACGTAAGAAAATTCAACTGTGAACTAGTGAGGAAAGCAATTGAAAACAACCAAAGCCTAAAGATAGCAAAGGGACATCTCAGTAAGGGAAGAAAACAGATTATGGCACTGAGAAAAGAAGATGGTTCTGTAACAAGAAATAGAGGCGAAATTTTGACAAGAGTGAAAGATTTCTACTCCAAATTATATGAAAGGGATGATACATGCACTCCAGACATCATGAAAGATACCAGTACCAGAGTTCCTCCAGTCCTTCCAGCAGAAGTTGCACATGCAATCAAGAACATGAAGCGGGGAAAAGCTCCAGGAGAAGATGGAATTACTGTAGACATCATACAAGAAGCAAGTGGAGAAATCGAAACAGTACTCGCCCAAATTTTCACTCGATGCCTTAATGAAGGAAAGATTCCTGAGGATTGGAACACCGCTACAATGATCCTGCTACATAAGAAAGGTGACATTGAGGATCTCGGAAACTACAGACCTATCAGCCTCCTATCAGTAGTTTATAAAATCTTCACTAAAGTTCTTTCACACCGCTTGAAGGTAACACTGGACATGGCTCAACCGAGAGAACAAGCTGGATTCAGGAGTGGCTACAGCACAATAGATCATATCCATGTGCTGAGAGAACTAATTGAAAGAGCGAGGGAATATGAACTTCCATTGTGCATGGCTTTTATCGATTATGAAAAAGCCTTTGATTCGGTGAAACCATCAGCAGTTACAATGGCTCTGAAAACCTGCGGTATTGAAGATGCATACATTAATATTATTAATAACATCTATGAAAATGCAAGTGCAAAGATTAGGCTGTTTGAAAATACAACACACATAAAAATTGGAAAGGGAGTGAGACAAGGTGACACCATATCTCCGAAGCTCTTTAATGCCACATTGGAGGGTGTTTTTCAGTCACTGAGCTGGGAAAACAAGGGGATAAAGATTAATGGAGATTATCTAACCCACCTTCGTTTTGCTGATGACGTAGTCATTTTTGCAACTAGCCCATCAGAGCTGCAGAGTATGATCCAGGAACTTGCTGACAAGAGTAAAGAAGTGGGATTAAAAATGAACTTTCAGAAGACAAAAGTGATGTTCAATGCTTTTACAAGAAATGAAGATTTATCGATTAATGGAGAAAAGCTGGAGATAACAGACACGTACATTTATCTTGGACAGCAGATATCAAGTGAGGGTCACATTGATGAAGAAATTAATCGGCGCACAAAACTTGCCTGGAGAGCTTTTGGAAGAAACAGCATAATTTTCAAGAGCAATATGCCATTATGTCTTAAAAGAAAAGTGTTTGATCAATGCATCCTTCCAGTGCTTACGTATGGTGCAGAGACGTGGACCTTAACTAAAAGAGACATACAAAGGCTGCAGACAACTCAAAGAAGCATGGAGAGGTGCATACTTGGTGTAACCAGGAGAGATAAGAAGAGGAACTCGTGGATCCGAAAAATGACAAGAGTGGAAGACATCATGATCAGAGTCAAATCCCTGAAATGGCAATGGGCTGGACATACTGCCAGAAGGACAGATCATCGATGGACAGCCGAAATTTTAGATTGGATTCCAAGGGACAGGAAAAGACCCAGAAGAAGACCACATGGGAGATGGGTGGATGAAATTCGAAAGTATGCAGGGGTGACATGGAGGAGACTGGCACAAGACAGACCGTTGTGGAGGAAACTTGGGGAGACCTTCGTCCAGCAGTGGATTGATAATGGTTGACAATGATGATGATGATGATGATATAGACATATACAGTGCTTTTTTCTGAAAAAATGCTTAGGGGTACTCTCAGTTTGACTCAAGGAAATCACCATTTTATAGTTCAGATCGGGGGAAAATAAATACAGTCAATGGACAAAATTACCAAGAACATGCATTACCCCATATTACACAGCTCACAGTAACTTCCGCATTGGCATGAGGTAGTGTTCACTAAAATCTTCCTGATTGCTCTGCTTGCTTTTGGTGTCTGTCCTAGATGTCGTCTTTTCAAAAACCATGAATTTACATACACTGAAGGCTTAAACAAACTCAAAGAAGGGCCTACCAATTTCATAAACATTAAGTTGGTTACAGTGTTTAAATGCAACGAAGCTCTTGTTGGAGTCAGTATTAAATTCATCTGAGAGAAGCCACGTTCACACTCACTTATTGAAATTGGGATGTTCTTGATTGCGTTTAAAAGAGGCATAAGAGATGATGGAATCTTCTTTTTTGAAAGATACTCTCAAAAACCCCTTAGGATTTGTCTTATTGGGAAGTCCAAATCTGTCGCAGAAGTTAATTATTTCTGTTTCACCAAAGGTTAAAGGAGGATTATCTGGCCAAGTTTTACAATCCAGCACCTTGGCCCATTGTGGAATTTCAGCATCTTCTTTTGTTAAAAGTCGGCTCTCCATATGAGTTTTCAGAGTGTTATGGAATTTTACTGGATCGATACGATTTCCCTGTCTATGTCTTGCGGCTCTTGCCCCAATTTCCAGTGAAACCCCTTTTAAGTCCACATTTTTTTCTGCTTTTAAGGCTTCCAGATAATAAGGTCTCAATTTTTGTCTTCTTTTCATCAAACAATTTAAGTTGATTATTTTTTTGTTTTGTTTTTTTGTGAGCAGAGTACAGTGTGATATCACGTGCTTGCAATTCCGTACTAAGTTCTGCTAATTCTTGAAGAACATCACACATCAAGGCAAGATCTAAAATGAAATCGATATTGGTGAATTTGCATAGCAGTTCTTCATACAAGCTTCGCTCAGCTGTCTCCATGCTCATCAACTTTAGCACTTTTGAAATGGGCATCCAATGCCTCAAAATTTCGCCATACAGCAGAAACACTTCTGAAACTGGAAGAAACCCATTGACTATCTAAAAGCCTACCAATTCTTAAAATTTCACTGTCAAGCTGTTCCGCATGACATTTTAATTCCTTTGCATTTTTAGGGAACTGGTGATACATTGTGTACAGTTTAAACCATTTGAAGTGGTTTATTTGTGATGGGAAGTCTTTGTTTATTACATCTGACACAGAAAGTTCTAATCTGTGATTAGCACAATGCCAAAGTAAAATTTTGGGAAACTGACGTTTAAGTAGTGTCACTACGCCTTTCTTTCGGCCAAGCATTACTGCAGCCCCATCAGTTGCAATTGCCAAGAGATTTTCTTTCAGAAAATCATCACGAAAACCAAGTTCCCTTAAACGGGTCATCAGCTACTTGAATACTCCTTCAGCAGTGACATCTTTAAGTTCAATGATATCAAGGAACAGGTTGGTAGGTGCATTCATGTTTGGAAATGTGGTTCTTACGTAAATAATGAGTGAGGACAACTGACTTATTGTAGTGCTTTCGTCTATAAGGAGGGTGGTTTTATTATTCGACTCTATTATGTTCTTAATGGGCAGGGCTTTTCATTTCCACTGCAATATGGTTCATAATATTAATGCATGCTTTAGTCGAGTGTAAAATACGGCACATATTGATTCCATTCAGCTCTTGCACATCAATTTCTGACTCAAAATCATGAAACGCTAGATTCTTTTTAATTAATTTTATGCTGTTCTAAATATATTGGTGGTTACTTCCTGTTCAATCTCGAAAGCTTAGGTACATACACTTTCCAAAGATTTAGTTTTTGCTCTTTCCAGTATTGAAAGAGCTACTTGATGAGCTGAACTTTATGTTTGAAAATTTTCTTTTGGAGAGAAAACATCTGATCTGATTTATCCTCACCTGTTGCACTAAATGTTCATATTGAGAAATGTTCATGCCTTGCATTTTACGCTCTGGTCACAAAGCACCAACTTTTTTGCAAGCTCTGCAGCCAAGTTTTTATTTTTAACCACTAACCAGTCGTATTTATTGCAAAGTTAATTTTTCTTATTAAAATCCCAACATTCAGGAAGATTCTCAGAAGACGGGGTCGCTTGCTCACTCTCCATGTTGTCAACAGACAACGCTGTATCACACACCGTTGTCCCATCTTTTGTTTTTACAGTCATCATTCACTTTATTACACTTCTTTGCTGGCTGTGATGATGCAAAATAGTTACTAATTTTCCTACTCATATTGAAATACTGCCGCTCAATAAGGCCAAACTTTCATTAGTAAAACGCCACACATCCACACTGCTTCACACATTAAACGCTCGCTTCCGTCTGAGACTCTAGAAATGCCGTTAAAGGAAATGAAGCCACCATCGGAGGTAGCAACGAAAGTAACCAAGAACCGTGCCTGATTCCAACTCCTACTTCACACACAGGGCTAGAGAATAAGGAAAGGCTGGCTCATCCTTTTGTCTAACGGTCTCAGTTTCGTACTCCGACCAAGGGGGAATTGGAAGACGCTGTGACGTCACTGCGAGGACACTCGGTGACCCCTGTGCCAACTCAGGGACGGTGTATGGGAACATTTCAGTCGTTCTGCGCAGTTTATTTCTGTTGCTCTCCATTTACTAGTAGTGGTTTATGTAGTTGTTTATTAACGTCTGTTTTTTACTGATATAAATTCTATTTTAACTAAAATTCAGCGTCTATTTTTTTATTCAAAGTAATACACAACATGCCTTCATCCTGTGCTGTCGCTAACTGTACAAATACGCATAAGAAAACAAAAGAACGTGGCGTGATTTACCATGTTTTCCCTTTAAATGTTAATGTGATAAAATAATGGATTGTTAAGTGTAAGCGTGCTGACAAATTTAAAGTTGGAAGTGCAAGAATATGTAGTGATCATTTCCAAAATTCAGACTACAAGGATGACATGCAAAATCGCCTGCTTGGGGTTCCCGAAAAAAAAAATCTGAAACCTACAGCTGTTCTCAGTTTGAATTTACCGAATGAAAAATCAACGCTACATACAAGTCGAGAACATAGAATAATTAAGAGAGATATCCGTATAAGGGCATTGAATCGAACTCCGGAGCCAAGTCCTGAAAAGTTACACATCGATGAAGTTGCTTGCAATTGTGACAATGGATATTCAGAAGAAAAGTGTGCATCAGTTCAGTGCATGTTTTGCTCAGAGGTTAGAAGTCGGAACAAAATTCTCACTGAAAAGCTTGACGTACTGGAACGAGAAATACGTAGCTTGAAAAGCAAACACAAAAATACTGTTCGAGTTTTGGGTCAAAAGAATATCAGCATGCGAAAAGGGAGAGCAGAAATTGTGCTAATACGAAATGCCCTGTCAAAAGCTAATATGCAAAATAAAACACTTGAACAGATGGAAATGAACCTCAGGAAAATTGTTACACCAACACAAATAAAGTTCTTCGCAACACTAAAAATTATTAACAAATGGACAGAAGAATATATATCTAGAAGAATAGTAACTGGATCTATTTCAAAAAAAGCTTACGAATTTTGGAAGTGTAAAATTGGCATTCCTTTGCCAAGTGCTAGCACGCTAAAGCGATGGTGTTTTAAATTTAGGTGTCACCCCGGAATTCTGCATAATATTTTCCTCCTTATGCGGAAAAATAGGGAAACCCTTTCCGAAATTGACAGTCTGCGTCTTAAGCTTTGATGAAGTACACGTTGATAGTAAAGTGTGTTACGATACAGGAATGGACCAGATTTTAGGTCCGTATTCAAAGGTGCTAGTTGTTTTGGCTAGAGGAATATTGTCTTCCTGGAAACAACCCGTGTATTTTGACTTTCAACGTACAATGAATAAAAGGCTTGTGTTTGAAATAATTGTAAACCTTGAAAAAACAAGAATTACAATAAAAGCGATTGTTTCAGATTTAGGTGGTTGTGTGACCATGTGGAAGGAACTATTATTTTCTCCCGAAAAATCATTTTTTAATCACCCGCTGGACGACAGTTCTTAGATTTGGGTTTTTGCAGACCCTTCTCACTATTTAAAAATGTTACGCAATCATTTCATAGACCATGGACTTGTCTTGCAGAACGGATCTGTGCTCCAAACTGGCATCATCAAAGTTTTCGAGAAGGATTCTGGGGAGAAAAAGTTGTGTCCTAAATTGCTGCCGTGCTATATAGCAATCAAAGAGAACGAGAGGCAAAAAGTAGGCCCAGCAAAAACTTCGTTTTCAGCCACCACTGCAAAGGGTATTGAATATCTAACAGAGATGCATCAGCCTAGGGGGTGATGCATCAGCCTACTCTCCCCTACGTCACGCAGCTTCTGGCGTTCGGTGCGCGGGCCTGCTAAGCTATTAGGGGGTGATGAATGAGGCCGCCATCGGGGGTAGCAACGGAACTGACTAATCACCGTGCTAGAGTCCAAGGGAGTTTAAATATAAGGAAACATATTTGTTACGTTATTATAATAAACATACGCGACATAAAACTTACGAAATCATATAAATATCCATAATACGTTTGGAGTTGGTTTAGCAGAAATTCGAACATTTTAAAATTTTTAGTTCCTCCCGTTATATTCACAAAATGTTTAGGGGTACGCGTACCCCTGTGTCCCCCCAGAAAAAAAGCACTGGACATATATAATATATATATTAGGTGTGCAACTTAATTCACGGCCACAGGCACGACACGTTGACAGCAAATTATAGCAAATCGAATACGTACCTAATCAAGGAAATAATATCAGTCATGTTGGATACATATGAGCCATCGGTCAGAGCTGCTGAATGCCACTGTGGAAAAAAGAGGGCTGTTTTGAGTTGATAAAGTCATCAATACTTGTGTGGACCTCCTCGACAGAAGTGAAGTGCGTATCTCTCAGGTGATGTTGCAAGGAGTGAAAAAGGTGATAATTCGACGGAGCGAAGTCTGGAGAATACCCCGGGTGGGATAAATTCTCCCATCCCAGGTCAGTGATCGTGTTTAAAGTCGTTTTCGCAGTGTGAGGACGCGCGTTATCCTGAAGCAACAGGACCGACCTTCTGCCCTTGCCGGTGTATGGCCTTTTCGCCTCCATTGCATCACTCACACGAATGAGTTGCTGACAATAACGCTCAGCATTGACCATTTCACCAGGTTTGAGCAACTCATAGTGTACGACACCGCGCTGATCCCACCATATGCACAGCAACAACTTCCTGGCATGGAAATTCGGTTTGGCGGTACTGCTAGTAAGCTGACCTGGATAAACGCACGATTTGCGCCGCTTAGGATTATCGTAGAGGATCCACTTCTCATCACAGGTCAAAATCGTGTGGAGGAAATCCTTCTTCTCGAATCTGGAGAGCAAGGACACATCAAAATCATAGCGCCTATACTTGTTCGCAGCTGTGAGTTGGTGGGGCACACAACGGCCCTCCTTGTGAATCCGTCCAAGCTTGTGCAGGCACTTGCAATGGCTTGCAGTGTTACTCTGAGTTCCTGGGCGAGCTCTGAGTGTGTGCGACAGGGATCCGCATCCAATAGTTGTTCCAGTTCCTTATCGTTAACTTTCTGTGGCTCTCCCGGACGTTCTGCATCACGGAGATCGAAATTTCCCTCCTTAAACCGCTGGAACCACTTTTTACACTTACCGTAGGACACAGCGGCCTCACCCAAAACAGCACAGATCATTTGTTGGGCTTCCGCGGCACTTTTTTTGCAGCTGAAACGCGAACAGGAGGCAGTGCCTCAAGTGTTGCTTCTCGAACGACATTGCTTTCACCGTCAACTTTTGTCCCTTCTGTCACTACAGCTGTGAGCGGTTACGGTTGCCTGGAATGCTCTTGGTTTGTGCTGCAATCAACCATTATCGCACACAGCTATTTGCATTTACCGACGTTCTATGATCGCTTGCGGTTAGGGGCCGAGAATTAAGTTGCACACCTAATATATATATACAGGGTTAAGGATGTAAGGTCAGGTGATGCGTAACATCACAGCCTCTCCTTGACAAATGTCAACCCCGCCTTCTCGTGGTACATCCTGTTCCCACTAAAGGGGCTCTGACGACCGCCAATAGCGGTATAACTATACCATCGGGATTAGAGGAAATGCTATCCCACACTCACCAACCCGCTTGGCCAGCGTGGTGAGTTATGGCCAAACCCCTCCAAAATGACTCCACAACTTAAATCTTGACCCTCAGTCTCCGGCAGCTGGAATGTACCTGGCCAAGGCAGCGGCCAGTGCGACATGAAGGCAGAGGGTGCTAAGAATCCCCGGAGGACCGGACTAGGCTGCCATCTGATGCTGACCTTGGCTACATATAACGGACGCTCCCTATCTTCTGATTCAAGGCTTCTTGAATTGGAAGAGGAACTACAAAGGATCAAGTGGGACATCGTCGGGCTAAGTGAGGTCAGGAGAAAAGGAGAAGATCTCATTGAACTGAAAAGTGGACATCTCTTCTACTATCGTGGGACAGATACTGGCAGAACTAGTGGTGTTGGATTTATAATAAACAAGAAACTGAAGGATAAAGTTGTAGAAGTTGAAAGTTCCTCTGACAGAGCTGCACGACTCGTTATCCAACTCTCGAGAAGATACCAGGCTCAGATTATTCAAACTTATGCACCCACCACAAGTCATCCTGAAGAAGAAATTGAAGAATTTTATGAGGAAATTCGTCATCTAAATAATAAAGGTAAGCAGCACTTGAAGATAATTATGGGAGATTTCAATGCAAAAATAGGGCAACGGCAACAGAATGAAACTTCAGTAGGTAAATTCGGTCACGGCAACAGAAACCAGTGTGGAAATACTCTCGTAGAGTTTGCAGAGGCAGAAGGGTTTTTCATCTTGAACACCTTTTTCAAGAAAAAGCCACACAGGAAATGGACATGGAGACATCCAAATGGGACGACAAGTGAAATTGATTTTATTATGTGTAACAAAAAATTCGTCATAGAAGACTGCAGTGTGCTAAACAAGTTCAACACAGGTAGTGACCATAGATTGGTGAGATGTAAGATGCACCTCAACACTAAACTCGAATGTGGCAAGCTCATAAGACAAACAAAATGTATTGACATAACCAACCTTAAAAAACACCATAATACCTTCAAATTGGAACTGAAGAACAGATTCTCTGCTTTAGAAGGCCTGACATCGGAAGAAGTGGATATTTCTAAAGTTAACAGAAAAGTCACCAAAGCTCTTATGGAAACAGCAACAAAATTAGCTGGGTCTAAGAACAAATTGCATGTGAACAAATTATCAGGAAAAACCAAAATGTTGATGCAAAAAAGAAGAGTGATGAGGACAACTAAAGAAGATGTGACTTCCAAAGTGGAATATATAGAGCTATGCAAGACAGTACGAAAAAGTATCACTGAAGACGTAAGGAAATTCAACTGTGAACTAGTAAAGAAAGCAATTGAAAACAACCGAAGCCTAAAGATAGCAAAGGGACATCTCAGTAAGGGAAAAAAACAGATTATGGCACTGAGAAAAGAAGATGGTTCTGTAACAAGAAATAGAGGCGAAATTTTGACAAGAGTGAAAGATTTCTACTCCAAATTATATGAAAGGGATGATACATGTACTCCAGACATCATGAAAGGTACCAATACCAGAGTTCTTCCAGTCCTTCCAGCAGAAGTTGCACATGCAATCAAGAACATGAAGCGGGGAAAAGCTCCAGGAGAAGATGGAATTACTGTAGACATCATACAAGAAGCAAGTGGAGAAATCGAAACAGTACTCGCCCAAATTTTCACTCGATGCCTTGGTGAAGGGAAACTTCCTGAGGATTGGAACAACGCTACAATGATCTTGCTACATAAAAAAGGTGACATTGAGTATCTCAGGAACTACAGACCTATCGGCCTCCTATCAGTGGTTTATAAAATCTTCACTAAAGTTCTTTCACACCGCTTGAAGGTGACACTGGACATGGCTCAACCGAGAGAACAAGCTGGATTCAGGAGTGGCTACAGCACAATAGATCATATCCATGTACTGAGAGAACTAATTGAAAGAGCGAGGGAATATGAACTTCCGTTGTGCATGGCTTTTATCGATTATGAAAAAGCCTTTGATTCGGTGAAACCATCAGCAGTTGCAATGGCTCTGAAATCCTGCGGTATTGAAGATGCATACATTAACATTATTAATAACATCTATGAAAATGCAAGTGCAAAGATTCGGCTGTTTGAAAATACAACACACATAAAAATTGGAAAAGGAGTGAGACAAGGTGACACCATATCTCCGAAGCTCTTTAATGCCACATTGGAAAATGTCTTTCAATCACTGAACTGGGAAAACAAAGGGATAAAGATTAATGGAGATTATCTAACCCACCTTCGTTTTGCTGATGACATAGTCATTTTTGCAACTACCCCATCAGAGCTACAGAGTATGATCCAGGAACTTGCTGACAAGAGTAAAGAAGTGGGATTAAAAATGAACTTTCAGAAGACAAAAGTGATGTACAATGCTTTTACAAGAAATGAAGATTTATCGATTGATGGAGAAAAGCTGGAGATAACAGACACGTACGTTTATCTTGGACAGCAGATATAAAGTGAGGGTCACATTGATGAAGAAATTAATCGGCGGACAAAACTTGCCTGGAGAGCTTTTGGAAGAAACAGCATAATTTTCAAGAGCAATATGCCATTATGTCTTAAAAGAAAAGTGTTTGATCAATGCATCCTTCCAGTGCTTACGTATGGTGCAGAGACGTGGACCTTAGCTAAAAGAGACATACAAAGGCTGCAGACAACTAAAAAAAGCATGGAGAGGTGCATGCTTGGTGTAACCAGGTGAGATAAGAAGAGGAACACGTGGATCCGAAAAATGACAAGAGTGGAAGACATCATGATCAGAGTTAAATCCCTGAAATGGCAATGGGCTGGACATACTGCCAGAAGGACAGACCATCGATGGACAGCCGAAATTTTAGATTGGATTCCAAGGGACAGGAAAAGACCCAGAAGAAGACCACATGGAAGATGGGTGGATGAAATTCGAAAGTATGCGGGAGTGACATGGAGGAGACTGGCACAAGACAGACCGTTGTGGAGGAAACTTGGGGAGACCTTCGTCCAGCAGTGGATTGATAATGGTTGACAATGATGATGATGATGATACAGGGTTACAAGGAAAGTTCCTGATCAGGCCAATATCTCACGAACTATGGTAGTTGGCGATTTGCTTCTTGTGGAGTTGTATAGGACCCCCCCTAGTGCACACAATAAGACCACAAGGGAGGGGGCTATCATTCCCCCCTTTGCAGATAGAGCAAAAAAGTCAATTACAAACTTGTTCAGCGAGGCAAAAATAATACATAAATATTTTCGTCCCATAACAAAAGATGGAAGGGGTCTCTCCAAATGCGAAAAAAGCAGAAAGCTATCTGAGTCGCTGTGTCCAAAGCATATTTGCATAGATTTCAAATATCGTGATTTCTGCTCCGTCATCAGAATACAAAAAAGACATGTGCGTGGTCGGTATGCCAACACTTCGTGAACCAGTGACGGGAACGTGAACACTTTGCCACGTAAGCAAGCCAATTAGATGTGCATACAGTTTTCTTATTGGATAAGTGTTTTGTTACTTTATGTTATTTCTCCTTGTGTCAGTGTATTTTTTACTGTATTGCACATCAAAGTCTGATATTGAATGTGTCAAGAAACTGCGTTTTATTTCAGAACAAGAACTGTTGATAAGATTTGTAGGAAAAGTTTTCCTTTGTGCTTTCATTTACTTCAAACTTACCAGTTTAGAAGGTTAGCAAGAAGCTGCTGTCAATCTGTAAACTTTATACGTAAAGTACAAACACTAATGTCAGCGTTTACGAACAAGGAATCATGCAAAATGGTCCTGATTTATGGCGAGAGCAACCGGATTGCTCATGAAGAGACATGGCTGTACACACAGTGGTTTCCAATGCCAGACGCCGCCCCGGTGGCGCAGTGGTCTAAGGCGTTGGCCTCTGATCATTCGTCCGTAAGGGGTCCGGGTTCGAATCCCGGTCAGGCATGGATGTTGTGTTTGTCTTACGGCACTGGCTCTCTCCCTTCCCTGGAACCAGTGACCCTAAAATTAGGGACGGGCGACTGCTTATAGCCCATTGAGTTGCTCACGGTGGTCGTTAAACCTCCAATCAAAAAAAAAAAAAAAATGCCAGACATCCGGATTATAGGTAAGGACCATCAGGCATGCAGTCCAACGCCTGCGTGACACGGGCAGTGTCGGCCACCACTCACGTACAGGCAGGCCAAAGTGGGACGATACAGATATTTTGGCATACGTATTTGCACATCCCCACAGCAGCACAAATGAAGTTGCCCAGGAAAGTGGATTAAGCCAAAAGCGTGTACTGCAAATTTTGCACAGGAACCATATGCATCCATATTCTTTTCATTCGCAGCAGGCACTGTGGCTTGGAGATGCGGAGAAAAGACTTGATTTTTGAAATTTCATGTTGAATGCTTCAGAAGAGGAACCAGAGTTTCTGTCAAACATTTTATGGACAGACAAGTCTCACTTCACATGAGATGGCGTTGTGAATACGCATAATGTACACTACTGGGCACAGAAAAATCCCTATTGGACGAGAGAGACACACCATCAAGTGAGATGGTTCACCAACGATTGGTGTGGCATTTTGGGGAACCAGCTGGTAGGACCTTTTTTTTACAACACAACTCTGAATGGTGAATGATATTTACATCTCCTTCAAATGGATTTCTTGGACAATGTACCATTAAACCTTTATTGAACATGTGGTACCAGCACAACCGGGCACCACCACATAGGAGTGCACACGTATCAAGATGGCTAAACGATGTGTTTAACTGGAGATGGATTGCACCAGGAGGCCCCGTAGTATGGCCTCCATGCTCACCAGACCATTGCCCTCTGGACTTTTTCCTTTTGGGCCATCTTAAATCATAGGTGTACGCAACATTACCAGTAATTATGTAGCAGATCTGCAACAGCGTATAACATCCACCTGTGCCTCTGTTGATGAGAATATGCTACAACGCATGCATGGTCAGCTCGTAGAACGCTTGCAGGCGTGCATCGTTGCTGAAGGGCAGTATTTTGAGTATGCAAACATGTAAATTGTATTTTCTAAACTAATAAAATCTCTACAGTATTATGCATTCACACTTTGTAGCTTTGTCTAAATTTATTCGGTTGTTGTGATTTTCTTGGAGCCACATTACCGGTCCCCTTCCATCTTTTGTTATAAGACAAAAACATTTCTGTAATATTTTTTCCTCGCTGAACAAGTCTGTAATTGACTTTTTTACCCTATCTGCAAAGGGGGCCGTGATACCCCCCTCCCCCGAGGGGGCAAGGAGATACCTCGTGGTGTTACTGTGTGCGCCATAGGGGTTTCCTATACAACTGCACAAGAAGTAAATCGCTAACTGCCATAGTTCACAAGATACCCTGCATATATATATATGGTACATCCAGACACACCTGCATATCTACAAATAATCTTTATTAACTAATTAGCAGAAAATTTATTATTGTGTCCTGGAACCTTTTGCCCTTATGAAAGTTTCTAGTCTTCATGGAAAGCTCACCACCAGTTTTTTTTATAAATGTCTGCCAATATGTTTTAGTTTAGTCTTCAAAACAGTGACCATTTTAGCTTTGTTTGTTGGGCAATCTCTTCTTCCACATACCCAACCATCCAAATTGTACTAGAGATTCTTTGTAGGGTTTCGGTCAGGATTCTGGGCTGACTAGTCCAACTTTTTCACACCCATGTTGTTCTCAGGACAATCTGTAACATGGGCAGTGTGACATGGTGCATTGTTCCACTTATTTTTTTCCCAATCTGTAACATGAGCAGTGTGACATGGTGCATTGTTCCACTGATTTTTTTTTCCCAATCTGTAACATGAGCAGTGTGACATGGTGCATTGTTCCACTGATAGAAGTATGGGCAGCAGAAAATTCCTGATCAGTCTGCAACAGACATCATTGTGTGCCTAAAAAATCTGCGGGTGGCCACCAAGGAAGGTCAGTACTAGATGCAAAACACACATTTGCACGGGTAGAAATTATTAACAAAAAACAGAGAACAAAAAGTGTCTTATATTTCTTCTACCTAAACAAATTAAAAAAAAAAAAAAGTCTAGCCTATGTACTACAGCAATTGCCATGATAACTAGGATCACTGTCTGCTTATATTTCTCTCTTTATTAAGGCAAACATTTATGCCTTTTGATGTTTATCAACCAAAATAAGCAGTTAGTTGTATATTTATTTGTGTTTTCTTGAATGTAAACCTTATACATGGTCAGTTATACATATGGGTGGACTTCCAGTTATGATCACATTTACGTAGTTTCCAAGTTCATGTGTATCACTCTGCTATGTTTACATACAGCCAGCTCACACATATCATGAAGGGGCAAAGGAACCAGCTTCATTGCTAAGGAACGACAAAAAAAAAAAAAAAAAAAAAAAAAGATATGATTTTATAATTAGGAGTGTTTTTTTCTGCCATTTACCCTCTTTGCAATAAAAACATTCCAGAATTCTAAAAACTAAATATGTTGACTGATCTGGTCTTGTGACCTGTCAGTTACATCCTCAGCAGCCCCCCCCCACCCTGTTGTCTGGAGGGGGCACGCTATGATGTAACTGACGCATACAGTATGTATGATTAGTATTCAAAATAAGATTATGGGTAAATTAAACAATTTTTTTTTATGTGCTTGTTTTGTTGCAGCAGAAAGTTCTGTCCTTCGTGAAATTACTGTTGTGACCTGCACATGAGTTTGTAGCCACAAGATCGCTGAAGGTAATTGCAAACTTGCAGCCTATCAGAGGTTGCAAAACCAAAGGCTATAGAATATAGATCAAAAACCATGTTCATTATATTATTATTCTGTATGTCCTCCATATAAAAAGGAAATCAATCCCAAAGCCATTTTAAGAAAAAGTTTTTATTTTGCACTGATACTCATTTCGAGCATTCAGATGATGTGATCGATGCTTCGTGAGACCATGCAGTGCTATTATTTTTGTCCTGAAGTGGTGACAATGGAAAATCAATCTCAAAGTCATCTTTAAAAACAGATTTTATTTTGCAGATACTCACTTCAAACACTCAGATGATGTGATTGATGCTTCTGTAGGGCAATGCAGTGCTATTATTTTTATCCTGATTGGTGACTGGGAAATCAATTCCGAAGCCATCTTTAGAAAAAAGATTTTATTTTGCACTGATACTTATTTAGAATACTCAGTTGATGTGGATTGATGCTTCTGCAGGGCCATGCAGTGCTATTATTTTTGTGAAGTACAGGCCTGGCCAGCTGTTATATTGATCATTAATCTGCAGCATGATTTTAAACAGAGAAATGTTATTTTACAACAATTAAACAATTATTTTTGACTCATTAATATAAAGTCATAAACACCTAAATACAATTTTTAGGTATATCTAACATGCTAAAGGGGGAACAGTAATTTTTGTAAGCATAAGATTATACAGGGTGTGCCATATAAAAGCCGAGTATTAATGAACGACAACAATCAGGTAATGTTACTATACATGGTAAAGAATAGTTGAAATGACAGAAAACAGGAGTTATTTACCTGCGTATACAACAATTGCTGAAAGTGCTGTCCTCTGACATCAAGACACAGCTGCACACGACGGAACATGTTGTTCATAATGCGCCACAACTCATCGGCAGTAATCTGGGCTATGACATAACCGGACAGATGAAACCATGCTTCATCTGTCATGTAATAAAGTGTTGGGTCCATTTCACCACTGACAATGGTCTCCTGAAACCACTTAAAATATTGCATCCATTTTGCATAATCAGGAATTTTAAGTTCTTGCAGCGCCATAACTTCGTACGGCCGAAAATGCAAATCCACCTTAAGTATGCGTCAGCATGGCGTGGCAGATATTTCCGTTGCAGATGATAATCGGCGAATCGATTTCAGAGGGCTTTGTAACATCATTGTGCACACATCCTTGATATTGTCTTGGGTTTGTTTCTTTTCCTGTTGCACACTGTGCCGGTTTCACGAAATTTCAGCACTAACTTCTGTACCATTGATTTCTCCGGTGCTGCACAATGTGGAAATTTTTCTGTAAAGCACTCATTTAAAACCCTGTATGAGTTATTTCTGAAATACTGTTCCACAATAAAAATCCGCTGTTCCGTACTTAAAACCATTTCCGTTGCCTTTGTTCTCTCTTCACTTACACTTATGACCACGTACCTACACTGCTCTGGCTGTGACTAATCACTCCAGAGAATTACTTTGTAGCTGTACATGCAGAAACTGGTTAGAAGTGGAACAAAGCAGTTTTAACTGGAAACCCACCGAACAACTTTAACCCAACTAACAACGTCTGGCCACAGGGCCTCTTTTATATGGCGCCCCCGGTATGATAAACTTACACTCAGGGGCGCCGACTCTGTGGATGCTGCAAGGCCTGCACACCCATTGAATATTTTCAATGGGTGTCTCACACCCAATAAAAGTTTTGCTCATTGAAAAGTTTGGCGTCTTTTACAAGAATTTTTATTCACATTATTTTTACAAATTTGAACTGCACTGGGATCGGAAAACGCAAATAATAATTCAGAAAAAGAAATCAAAAATTTTGATCTTCATGTTCAGGTGTTTCGAAAACCCCCTGGTTTTCCAAAATTCAGGGAAAACAAAAAAGAAACAAAATAACTGCCGAAAATGTTATGGTCATCTGATCTTCGACAACAGGTTGAAGCATTTTGGACAGATATCTATCTAACAGCCTCAAAATCTAGGTTAAGTAGAAACTTTTTGAAAAAAAATTAGTCTGCATTGTATTTCCATAACTCAACCCCCTCCCCCTCCCCTCCCTACCATCTTTTCTCTGCTCATACTCCATTTCATTGTTATGGGCTTGAATACCCATTGGATTTCTGGAAAGTTGGCACCTATGCTTACACTTACCCTACTTTCTTTGTAGAAAGACCACTGTATTTCACACTTTATCTATTCACAACATTAATATTATGAATAGATAAACAAAGTGTGAAATACAGTGGTTTTCCTACAAAGAAAGTAGGGTAAGTGCATGTTTATCATATATAATCTTATGCTTACAAAAGTTATTACTGAAGAAAAATGTTAGGTATATGTTACTCCCTGGCATGAAATTTTTGAATCACCACTAACTTGCTATTGCAGTAAATCCACCTTATCATTTTGCAGTGATTCACTTGCCATGAATCACTGCAAAATGATAGCAGTGAGATTCAAATCATACAAGATAGGTAATTTTCTCAATAATAGTAGGGGCAGATTTACAGGGAATCAAGTGAGGTTCAGGAGTGGGGCCCTGCGATGATGAAGGGCCCCAAAAATGATTACTTTCGGTTTTTTTTTTTTTTTGGTTTTTTTTGCTTGGCCCAAATAAAAAAAGAATACAGTGTAGTACAAGTTTGCCGTTCTGGGTTCTGAAAATATGTTGTTTCAGCCCAAACTCAAAGAATTTCATCTACAAGTATAAATTTATTAGCTAAAATGCAGGCTGACAAAATATCAGTTTTTGACAGTAATATTACTTAATTCTACATTGCAAGTGAGCTGAGAAGTTGATGTGTTATTTCTGGCATATTCACTTGGAATGTAATGAATATTTCTAATTCGGTATTTAATATGACCGTCCATCTTTCCCTTAATTTTTTTTTTCAACATTCGGTCCATTTTAGGAGGCAAGCACAAGAATGTTACCATACAAGTAAAAATGGCATTGGAAAGGCAGGTTTTACAAGGCACGCTAATAAATTTCATCCGTGTTTGTGATCTTTCGGGGAACTGTGAGTGGGGTGGAATCTGTTGATATGCAAATGGCCGTGGAATAAATCTCACTCCTGTGCCCTGACCTTTGACCCCATTTTGATGATATTAAACAGAATTGGTTCAATTTACCTCCAGAACAACATACTACAGTTTTGTCGCAATAGAAGCATTTTTAGTCAAGTTACGAGGATAATGGCTGTAGAATAAATCTCGCTCCTGTGTCCTGACCTTTGACCCCATTTCGATGATATTCAATAGAATCAGTACAGCATACCTCCGGAACAACATGCTAAAGTTTTGTCACAATCAAAGCACTTTTAAGTAAGTTATGACGCATAAGGGTGATGAAATGGATCCCGTTATGTCCTGACCTTTGACTCCATTTCGCCCATTTTCAATAGGGTTCATCCACAGATTGTCCCCTACCTGGCCTACCTCATACTAAAATTTAATCAAAATTGAACCATTTTTACATGAATTATTGTGCAGACAGACGGACAAAGCTGGAGCATATACGCTTCTTCAGCCTACGGTTGGAAAGCGTAAAAAATGTTTCACTTGCCCTACTACTTTCTTGCAATATATTTCTATAGATCTAAGTGACAAAAACAGTGTACTCAAAGAATTTTTTTTTTTTTTTCGTCTTCAGTGTGTAAAACACATGGAAAAACTTAGAAATTCAACAAAATTGGAAAGATCTTCCAATTCTTTCTTCTGCTCAGAATTGACATTAGTTCTTGGAAATATTAAGTATTCAAAATTCAATAAAATACCTGCTCTTCTTATAATTATGTCAACAATTTCCTCCTGTTCAAAATGTACACTGTATTGTTCTAATACATAATAATCAATGTAGCCTGTAATCTTCTGAATATCACTACATAAGGGAGTTATGTCAGAGTTATTCTGAGTGGAATGCAGTTTCTCAAACTCTTCGCTCCATCCGACTTGCATTTTTGGAAATCTTTCTTCCATTTTCAAGCACAATCATTTATTGAACGAACTCATATTTTACATTAATACAGAACAGAGGGAATCACAAAAAAACAAAATTACGATAATGAGAGATATCTTCACTCTGAAGCTGGAATTTAGTTTCCAGCTGAGAAACACCCCCCCCCTGATCTTAGCTCTTGAGAATGCCACAAATGATGACAGCAAAGGCAAAAATCCACAGGAGAAACTATGCCTAAAGATTACAGGGAAATTTTCGCTCTGTTGAATTTATGTTTTCGGAAATTGTTGCCTACAGTTTCAAGCTAAAATTCTAACATTTATGCAATGGAATGATATTTAGCAACAATACTTGACAGAGGCTACTTTGCAAGAAGAAATAACGATTACAGGAAAATTTTTAAGTTTTGAAAAAAGGAATCCCAGACGGGACGGGAAACGACGCCCCCACACACTAACACACACCCCCCCCCTCCAAATTATCTTCAGTTTTGTATCGATCCCAAATGATGAAAAAAGAAGACTTCCGGAAAGGAATCTTGTGCCTGATTTGTAACAGTTAGCAACCGATCCACATGTCCATAAATTGATTGTACAATGTATTCGACTGCAATTTTTGGATGTGAAGGATTCATTTTTAACGCACGTAATTTTATGAAGGACACGTTTTTAAAGCTTGAATTTGTGAAATGTCAAAAAATGGAATTATATTATATATATATATATAATATATATATGTGTGTTGTATTTTCAAACAGCCGAATCTTTGCACTTGCATTTTCATAGATGTTATTAATAATATTAATGTATGCAATACAACACACATAAAAATTGGAAAGGGAGTGAGACAAGGTGACACCATATCTCCGAAGCTCTTTAATGCCACATTGGAAAATGTCTTTCAATCACTGAACTGGGAAAACAAAGGGATAAAGATTAATGGAGATTATCTAACCCACCTTCGTTTTGCTGATGACGTAGTCATTTTTGCAACTACCCCATCAGAGCTGCAGAGTATGATCCAGGAACTTGCTGACAAGAGTAAAGAAGTGGGATTAAAAATGAACTTTCAGAAGACAAAAGTGATGTTCAATGCTTTTACAAGAAATGAAGATTTATCGATTGATGGAGAAAAACTGGAGATAACAGATACATATGTTTATCTTGGACAGCAGATATCAAGTGAGGGTCACATTGATGAAGAAATTAATCGGCGTACAAAACTTGCCTGGAGAGCTTTTGGAAGAAACAGCATAATTTTCAAGAGCAATATGCCATTATGTCTTAAAAGAAAAGTGTTTGATCAATGCATCCTTCCAGTGCTTACGTATGGTGCAGAGACGTGGACCTTAACTAAAAGAGACATACAAAGGCTGCAGACAACTCAAAGAAGCATGGAGAGGTGCATGCTTGGTATAACCAGGAGAGATAAGAAGAGGAACTCGTGGATCCGAAAAATGACGAGAGTGGAAGACATCATGATTAGAGTTAAATCCCTGAAATGGCAATGGGCTGGACATACTGCCAGAAGGACAGACCATAGATGGACAGCCGAAATTTTAGATTGGATTCCAAGGGACAGGAAAAGACCCAGAAAAAGACCACATGGGAGATGGGTGGATGAAATTCGTAAATATGCGGGAGTGACATGGAGGAGACTGGCACAAGACAGACCGTTGTGGAGGAAACTTGGGGAGACCTTCGTCCAGCAGTGGATTGATAATGGTTGACAATGATGATGATGATGAATATATATATACATATAAAATGGCAAAGGCTGGACATACTGAAATGGCAATGGCAATGGGATGGGCATACTGCCAGAAGGACAGATCATCGATGGACAGCCGAAATTTTAGATTGCATTCCAAGGGACAGGAAAAGACTCACAAGAAGACCACATGGGAGATGGGTGGATGAAATTCGAAAGTATGCAGGGGAGACTGGCACAAGACAGACCGTTGTGGAGGAAACTTGGGGAGACCTTCCTCCAGCAGTGGATTGATAATGGTTGACAATGATGACGATACATATATTTTTTTCTCCCTTAAAATTTTCTTAGGCAGGAGACTCCTTTGTAGGAGCTTCATTTCAATTCAATACTTTGGGCAGAATCCTGCCCTGTAATCATATATTTGATAATTACTATACTGTTTTTCTTTTGTAGTTACTTGCAAATTAAGAGATGCCTTTCAGTATAGGTGCAAATTAGCACTCGCTACTCGCCAGATGGCAATGAACTGGCAACTTTGGCGCTTAAATTTATTTTAGTGGTCGCCAGTTTGGTCATATGTTATTTTTAGTGCCCATTTACAAAAGTAAAATAATTCATAAGTAATGGTAAAATAAAGTGAAACCAGTCCTAACTAGGGATGGCAAAAAATCTCGATGTTTTGGAACATCGAAGTTTTGCCACCGATAATCGATATCTAAACCTCGATATTGCAAAACCCTTTTAGTGCAATGGCAATCGATTCATTGGCCTGCACGTGTTGTGCTAAAAGTGCGATGGGCTGAATGATCAGCCTTCGATTTCGACCCGAGCAGTTCCCGAACCAGACAGCAGATACCGGTGTGAGTGATCGTATCATTTATTAATCATATTGTTTTGAAATGAAATCCCCACGAATCATACCGTCAAACAGCAATATTATTGAACAAATCATGAGAATACACGATGTGTAAGAATCATATCGTAAGTTCGTGTTCGCTAGTCTTGCCCTTGGCACGTGATGGGGAGGAAGGCAAATTTTAGCCAAAACTTTTCCTACTACAGTTGAAGCAGGGCTGTTCGCATGAGATTGTGGGAGAATTATAGAACGTTACATTGTCGGAAATAAATTTTTCGAGCCCCGTTCAAAGTGCAACAACGCGCAAATCGTTGTCCAGTGACAATGATGTGTTTATTTTTCTTGCAAACTGTGTCGCACAGGAGAACGAAATGTGTTTTCCTACTGGAAACTCTTCACATTATTCCTTTCCTTTTCCTCAAACAAACTGACACAATTGCAAAACTCAGCGAATTACGAATCCCCCACATCTTTTACCAAATTCGTGTATTAGCTGAGGATGAACTTTATTAACAGCTTTTTCCTCAGCATTTGCAGACGTGCTTTTGAATCATCTTAGTATAACATCAGCCTGTAAGGAAATCTTGAAATGGTTAGTTGTAATGAGAGTGAAAGTTTGCCAAGTGGTAGTGATGATTTTGAATCACTTTAGAATAACATAAATCTGTAAGAGTATATTCAAAATTAAGATAGTTATCATTGATTATATTTCTCATTTTTTTTTTTTGCAGAAGAAAGAATAGCCTCTGAAAATTCATTTTGAATTTGTAATTTCTATTTCCAAAAAATTATTTCACATAAAGTTATTTCATAAACAAAATTCAGTTATCTGAAGTGTAATATAGTTATACACTACCTACCAACAAGTAATTGGACACCTGTGATAGCAAAGGGAAACTAAGTTTATTCACCTTCAATAGTTGGTGGAGCATCCACGAGTGGCGATTACAGCTGCGACACTCCGGTTCATACTCTTAACCAGGCGTTGTACAACGGCTAGCGGTATTTTCTTCCACTCGGCTTGGAGAAGACAGGTCAGTTCCTTCACCGATTTTGGACAGTGGGGGCACCCCTTAAGCCGACGCTCCAACTCATCCCAGAGGTGCTTGATAGGGTTAAGGTCCGGGCTCTGCGCAGGCCAGTCCATTCGATTAACCCCATTGTCACCATACCAAGTCATGGTGGACCTTGCAACATGACAGGTGGCATTGCCATCCTGAAAGTAACATGGGTCCACCCCATAAAACTGCCACAACGTAGGAAGCACATGGTCATCCAAAATGGTGCAGTATGTCTCGGCATTGAATCTACCGGGAATTGCGGCCAAGGGTCCCGTGCCTTACCAGGAGAAACACCCCCATAACATAATTCCACCACCACCGAACTTCACAGTTGGCACAATACATTCCGGCAGGAGGCGTTCTCCAGGCAGATGCCAAACCCAGACCCTGCTATCCGAACAGTAGAGGGTGAACCTTGATTCGTCGCTCCAGAGAACCTGTTTCCACTGTTCAACGGTCCACTGTCGACGTTCTTTGCACATTAGCCAAGCAGCGCTATTGGACTTGGTGACCAAAGGCTTGTGGGCGGCAGCACGTCCATGATAACTGAGCAGATGGGCTTCCTTACGGATGGTATTCGTCAAAAGAACACTCCCGGATGCCTGTTGAAACTCCTCGTGGATGTGGCGCATCGATTTGGTGCGGTTCTTCCGAATTTCTCTGGCCAGCAGACGTCGGTCTCTAACTCCCAGTTTTGTGGGTCTGCCGGGTCGGGGCACATTCCGACAGTCACCTCTTATCTTCCACTTGCCAATCACGTAGGCCACTGTCGATTTTGGGTACTTCAACTCGCTGGATATGTCACGTATGGATCGGCCATTTCTGTGATACCCGATGATTACACCTTTCTTGAAATCAGAGAGCTCCAAACTGCTTGGCATCTTGAATGCGGCTGGTTGCGTTGTTGTTTCCCACACAATATTTAACGACAGCGGCAGTGATGTGTATCAGGACCGCAGATATCGTCGATTGCAGGGGTGTCCAATTACTTGTTGGTAGATAGTGTGTGTGTGTATATATATATATATATATATATATATATATATATATATATATGGGATGTAAGGTCAGGTGATGCGTAACATCACAGCCTCTCCTTGACAAATGTCAACCCCGCCTTCTCGTGGTGCATCCTGTTCCCACTAAAGGGGCTCAGACGACCGCCAATAGCGGTATAACTATACCATCGGGATTAGAGGAAATTCTATCCCACACTCACCAACCCGCTTGGCCAGCGTGGTGAGTTATGGCCAAACCCCTCCAAAATGATTCCACAACTTAAATCTTGGCCCTCAGTCTCCGGCAGCTGGAATGTACCTGGCCAAGGCAGCGGCCAGTGCGACATGAAGGCAGAGGGTGCTAAGAATCCCCGGAGGACCGGAATAGGCTGCCATCTGATGCTGACCTTGGCTACGTATAATGGACGCTCCCTATCTTCTGATTCAAGGCTTCTTGAATTGGAAGAGGAACTACAAAGGATCAAGTGGGACATCGTGGGGCTAAGTGAGGTAAGGAGAAGATCTCATCGAACTGAAAAGTGGACATCTCTTCTACTATCGTGGGACAGATACTGGCAGAACTAGTGGTGTTGGATTTATAATAAACAAGAAACTGAAGGATAAAGTTGTAGAAGTTGAAAGTTCCTCTGACAGAGCTGCACGACTTGTTATCCAACTCTCGAAAAGACACCAGGCTCAGATTATTCAAACTTATGCACCCACCACAAGTCATCCTGAAGAAGAAATTGAAGAATTTTATGAGGAAATTCGTCATCTAAATAATAAAGGTAAGCAGCTCTTGAAAATAATTATGGGAAATTTCAATGCAAAAATAGGGCAACGGCAACAGAATGAAACTTCAGTAGGTAAATTCGGTCACGGCAACAAAAACCAGCGTGGAAATACTCTCGTTGAGTTTGCAGAGGCAGAAGGGTTTTTCATCTTGAACTCCTTCTTCAAGAAAAAGCCACACAGGAAATGGACATGGAGACATCCAAATGGGACGACAAGTGAAATTGATTTTATTATGTGTAACAAAAAATTCGTCATAGAAGACTGCAGTGTGCTAAACAAGTTCAACACAGGTAGTGACCAAAAATTGGTGAGATGTAAGATGCACCTCAACACTAAACTTGAACGTGGCAAGCTCATAAAACAAACAAAATCTATTGACATAACCAACCTTAAAAAACACCATAATACCTTCAAGTTGGAACTGAAGAACAGGTTCTCTGCTTTAGAAGGCCTAACATCAGAAGAAGTGGACATCTCTGAAGTTAACAGAAAAGTAACCAAAGCTCTTATGGAAACAGCAACAAAATTAGCTGGGTCTAAGAACAAGTTGCATGTAAACAAATTATCAGGAAAAACGAAAATGTTGATGCAAAAAAGAAGAGAGATGAGGACAACTAAAGAAGATGTGACTTCCAAAGTGGAATATATAAAGCTGTGCAAGACAGTAAGAAAAAGTATCACTGAAGACGTAAGAAAATTCAATTGTGAACTAGTGAGGAAAGCAATTGAAAACAACCAAAGCCTAAAGATAGCAAAGGGACATCTCAGTAAGGGAAGAAAACAGATTATGGCACTGAGAAAAGAAGATGGTTCTGTAACAAGAAATAGAGGCAAAATTTTGACAAGAGTGAAAGATTTCTACTCCAAATTATATGAAAGGGATGATACATGTACTCCAGACATCATGAAAGGTACCAGTACCAGAGTTCCTCCAGTCCTTCCAGCAGAAGTTGCACATGCAATCAAGAACATGAGGCGGGGAAAAGCTCCAGGAGAAGATGGAATTACTGTAGACATCATACAAGAAGCAAGTGGAGAAATCGAAACAGTACTCGCCCAAATTTTTACTCGATGCCTTAATGAAGGAAAGATTCCTGAGGATTGGAACACCGCTACAATGATCCTGCTACATAAAAAAGGTGACATTGAGGATCTCGGAAACTACAGACCTATCAGCCTCCTATCCGTAGTTTATAAAATCTTCACTAAAGTTATTTCACACCGCTTGAAGGTAACACTGGACATGGCTCAACCAAGAGAACAAGCTGGATTCAGGAGTGGCTACAGCACAATAGATCATATCCACGTACTGAGAGAACTAATTGAAAGAGCGAGGGAATATGAACTTCCATTGTGCATGGCTTTTATCGATTATGAAAAAGCCTTTGATTCGGTGAAACCATCAGCAGTTACAATGGCTCTGAAAACCTGCGGTATTGAAGATGCATACATTAATATTATTAATAACATCTATGAAAATGCAAGTGCAAAGATTAGGCTGTTTGAAAATACAACACACGTAAAAATTGGAAAGGGAGTGAGACAAGGTGACACCATATCTCCGAAGCTCTTTAATGCCACATTGGAGGGTGTTTTTCAGTCGCTGAGCTGGGAAAACAAGGGGATAAAGATTAATGGAGATTATCTAACCCACCTTCGTTTTGCTGATGACGTAGTCATTTTTGCAACTACCCCATCAGAGCTGCAGAGTATGATCCAGGAACTTGCTGACAAGAGTAAAGAAGTGGGATTAAAAATGAACTTTCAGAAGACAAAAGTGATGTTCAATGCTTTTACAAGAAATGAAGATTTATCGATTGATGGAGAAAAGCTGGAGATAACAGACACGTACGTTTATCTTGGACAGCAGATATCAAGTGAGGGTCACATTGATGAAGAAATTAATCGGCGTACAAAACTTGCCTGGAGAGCTTTTGGAAGAAACAGCATAATTTTCAAGAGCAATATGCCATTATGTCTTAAAAGAAAAGTGTTTGATCAATGCATCCTTCCAGTGCTTACGTATGGTGCAGAGACGTGGACCTTAACTAAAAGAGACATACAAAGGCTGCAGACAACTCAAAGGAGCATGGAAAGGTGCATGCTTGGTGTAACCAGGAGAGATAAGAAGAGGAACACTTGGATCCGAAAAATGACAAGAGTGGAAGACATCATGATCAGAGTTAAATCCCTGAAATGGCAATGGGCTGGTCATACTGCCATAAGGACAGATCATCGATGGACAGCCGAAATTTTAGATTGGATTCCAAGGGACAGGAAAAGACCCAGAAGAAGACCACATGGGAGATGGGTAGATGAAATTCGAAAGTATGCAGGGGTGACATGGAGGAGACTGGCACAAGACAGACCGTTGTGGAGGAAACTTGGGGAGACCTTCGTCCAGCAGTGGATTGATAATGGTTGACAATGATGATGATGATATAAGAAAATGGCTTAGCATTTCTGGCATATACACACACATTACATGTAGCACTAAAAGGGCTCAAACCTCGGTGTTTCGGAAACTGATACATCGAAGAAACATCGAGGTTTCATTATCGATGTTTGAAACTGGCAAAGAATATTTTCTTTGGAAAGTAAATGAATTTCTTTTTGTTGCATTGTAAAGAGAAAGGGAATACTATATTTTTATGTCGTTAATTGGCTGCTTTTGTCGATGTTTCATCGACGAAATAGAAGTTCTTTTCCTCAATGTTACAGGAACCGATACGTCAAAAAAACATTGAGGTTTCCACCGATACATCGAGAGCTTTAACAGATATTATTGGTTACTCGATTTGATTTGGTGAGTAATCACCCTTATACTGAGTAGAGATTTTACCCACTGATGTGCCCATTTACTGCTGCACATGGAAAACTACGAATTCATCGGCTTAATGTCAAAAACTTCAAAACATCGATGTTTTCACTGATACGTGGTAAATTTCTACCGCTTTACTATCGATGTTTTGGGAATGAGGAAACGCAGAGAAAAAAAGATTTGCAAAATGTTTTCATTATGTGCATTGAGTGGCTTTTATGTTTAGATAAAGCCATCCAGGTAAATAATAGCAGTTTCATTAAAGTTCCTATTAATCCCCCCTCTTTTTTTATTATTCTGGAAGCTTCTTTTTGGCCACCTAAGATTCATTAACTTACTTGGCCACTTTTTTTTTTTTTTTTTTTTTTGGCCACTAACTTTTTGGACTTACCAGCCACTGGCCACTTAGCTAAAATTAATTCCAGTTTGCTTCTATACCTTTCAGTTTCATTATTTTACAGCACATTTTTCTCTCGCCAAAACTTTGCCATCTTTAAAAAAAAAACATTAAAAAAGGCATTGATTTTTTTTATCACTATTGGTGATTGACATGTGAGCCAGGCCTGCACCACATTGCAAAAAATATATATGTATAAATATTACATTTCTTAGAATATTCAAGCAAAGCAAACTGAATTTGCTTGTACCACTTACTGGTCATCCATGTAACACTTCTCAGAAAACTTGAAAATATCATCATCCTGGAGCTGGAATCGAACCCCACATCTCCCAATTACCGGTCGAGTATGCTAACCATTACACTACCCAGGACAATGAAGTTCCAAGCAACTGAGAAATAAGAATCTGAAAGTCCTCAGATTTTTCCTAGTCAAAGCATCTATGCTTCCTCATAGCCCTTTGACCCAATTCCCATCTGGATGGATGTAGGTCGGAGGTCACCAGTACCACAGATAAATCAATGAAGTAAGAAATATTCTTCATAATACATGGAAAATTCACAGAATATTCAAGCAAAGCAAACTGAATTTGCTCGTACCACTTATTGGTCATCCACGTAACACTTCTGACAAAACTTGAAAATATCATCGTCCCGGAGTGGAAATCGAACCCTGCATCTCCCGATTACCGGTCGAGTATGCTAACCATTACACCACCCAGGACAGTGAACTTCACTGTCCTGGGTGGTGTAATTAATGGTTAGCATATTCAATCAATAATCGGGAGATGCGGGGTTCGATTCCCGCTCCAGGATGATGATATTTTCAAGTTTTCTCAGAAGTGTTACATGGATGACCAGCAAGTGGTATAAGCAAATTCAGCTTGCTTTGCTTGAATATTCTGTGAATTTTCCATGTATTATGAAGAATATTTCTTCCTTCATTGATTACATTTCTTACGTTTCATGGAAACCAACAGCTGATTTAAGATACCCTTATCCACGGCAACAGTGTTGTTCACTCGAGATCATTTCTGTGCCATTTCCCTGCAGTTCTCATTTGTACCATCTGACCCATTTCCATATTCAACACCAAGGTAAGTAGAATATAGAAGGTAGGTCCGAGAGCAGGTTTTCGAAGCTAGTAGGTCTAAACCCTCAGGCGGGGTGAGTTTTGTGACGTCAAAGGTGCAAACGGAGTTAGCAATGGGTCAAAGTTGAGACTGACATCCTGCCTAAAGTGCGTGTGCTTTCTAGAACGTATGCCAAGTTTCACCGACTTTTGTCCAGTATTTCGCAAATGATACACATTTTTGCAGTGAGTTAATAGTCGGTTTATATATATTTTTTTATTAATATACTTGGTCAAAGCAGCTTTTTGTGCATTGTGCATTAATGGATATGCCTGGATGCCCTGTTGCGTGTTGTGTCAACAGCAAAAGATCGAAAAATTCCAACTTAAATTTTCATCGGATTCCAAAGGGCAGTTTGAGAAAAGCCTGGATGAACTCATGTCGACGAAAAGATGCATTTAACGCTAACAATGAGAAAATATGCTGTGCCCATTTTGATGAGGATTTTGAAAGAGATTAAAAAAGTGAATTAATATGCTGCAATCCTCGCCTCGCCTGAAAACAGGTGTAATTCCTCACGTTAATTTATTTGGTTGTTGTGCTTCAAGCACAAAGCTCATAACGTGCTGAAAAAAAAAAAAATCTCAGCAGTTTTTGTCAGAAGCAATGCAGAATTTTATATCAAAGAATGCCAGATTAAGTTCAGATTTGCAAGTTCAGTCTGTTGACGACTAGCTGAAAGTGATTCTTTTCATTTAGCTTGAAAGTCGAAATAGAAGAACAAGGAAAGAAAATTGCACCATTAAAAATTTGTAGAAAAGTTCAATAAAATAAATTCTGAGTTACGATCGAAATAAATTCTGAGTTACGTATTGAAAAACCAAAGCTAAAATCAATTATTTGAAAGCTAGAAATGTACAATATGAAAATGTATTGCTGAAAAAAAAAAAAAAGATTTTCTGTTATTGCTGAGGAAAACGGTGAAAACAGCAAAAGAAACTTTGAGCAGAATTTTTTCAAAAAGCATATCAGCAGAGGTGGTCATACGTATCTTGCAAGTTCTTGTATGGAAATTCTTTGAAAATTTGAAAGTGTTTTCCTGAAAGTCCATGGAGAACAACTTGCAAAACATCATATAGTTAAGCATTTATCTTTGGAACTCAAAAAGATGTTCCCAGAGATGGATGAAAAACTCGTACATCTTCACCCTAAATTGAGCGTTTTTATTAGGATTAAATTCCTTAATAATTGTATGACTGAGTTACGATCGAAACTTTAGTATTAATATGAAAATAAAAAATAAACAGTGGGCAAAAAGTTCTCAAAAGTAAAACAAACTCGTCATGAGAATTACTTCAAACTCAAAAAGGTATATTCTTTGCATTTCTGTTACCTAAAATGCAGCAATTTTTTTCTGAAAATGAAGAAATATGCGCACGTTGTTAAATGTTACATATCATATCATACAGCATCTTAACATTAACATCGGAATATCTTTTTTATCCGGAATGTAGAGATCTTGTTTCTCGCTCATTGCAGCTATCTGTATGATAACACACCACATTTGATCTTTTATTTATTGTAACTAGCATAACGCGTTCACGGAATGATTTTTTTTTAATATTCAACACCCAGCGCCCAGTTGAAAGTTTGAAAATAACTACACTGACGGAAAAAAAAAAAATCCCAACACCAAGAAGGGGTTGTGTTAGATAAACGACAGTTGGTAGGCGGTGAGAGTACATCTGTAAGATGACGTCTATGCAAATATCGCGCTCGGCGCATACATGTGGCGCTAGTAGCGCCCCTCGGAACATGCAAAGCAGGTTTGCTGTAAATACGTGCTGTAACGTTCGTGAGCGTTAGTTATCGTTGAGATTCGACGTAGGGTGTTGATGTTAGTCAAGAATGCCTTTAAGAAGACGAAGAAGCCATTATCAACAGCTCACGGAGTTTGAACGAGGTCGTGTAATAGGGCTACGAGAAGGTAAATTTTCTTTCCGCAATATTGCAGAACGACTTGGCAGGAATGTAGCCACTGTGCATGATTGTTGGCAGCGGTGGTCAAGGGAAGGTACTGCCTCAAGAAGACCGGGTTCCGGCCGGCCACGTGGCACTACTGAGAGGGAAGAACAACGTGTACGGCGTATGGCCGTGGCGCATCATACAGCGTCTGCGGCAGCAATTCGAGCTGCAGTTGCCACCACAGTGACACAACGAACTGTTACAAATCGGTTACTTGAAGGACAGTTCCGAACCAGACGCCCTGTAGCGTGCATTCCACTTACTCCAAACCACTGCCGTTTGCAACGTGAGTGGTGTCAAGCTAGAGCTCATTGGAGGACGGAGTGGAGATCTGTTGTGTTTTCTGATGAAAGTCGGTTCTGCCTGGGTGCCATTAATGGCAGTGTGTTGGTTAAAAGGAGGCCAAGAGAGCGCCTGCAACCAACCTGTCTGCGGCCGAGACACACTGGACCTACACCTGGTGTTATGGTCTGGGGAGCAATTTCCTGTGACAGCAGGAGCACTCTCGTGGTTATCCCACGCACCTTGACGCCACAGTTGTACGTTGGTCTGGTGATTTAACCTGTTGTGCTGCCATTCATGAACAGCATTCCAGGGGGGTGTTTTCTAACAGGATAACGCTCACCCGCATACCACTGTTGTAACCCAACATGCTCTACATAGTGTCGACATGTTGCCGTGGCCTGCTAGATCACCAGATCTTTCACCAATCGAGCACGTATGGGACATCATTGGACGACAACTCCAGCGTCACCCCCAACCAGCATTAACCGTCCCTGTATTGACCGACCAAGTGCAACAGGCATGGAACTCTATCCCACAAACTGACATCCAGCACCTGTATGACAAAATGCATGAACGTTTGCGTGCTTGCATTCAACATTCTGGCGGTTACGCCGGTTATTAATGTACCAGCATTTCACATTTAAAATGGCTCTTCTCGCGCTTACAATAAGCTGCGATCTTGAAACCTTAATCGATTAAATATGTTACCTATACAAATGTATTGCAGCCATTTCATTCCTCTACATTTATTTTTCGTGGTGTTGGGATTTTTTTCCGTCAGTGAATAAATGTCATGTACACATCTGAAAATCAAACACAAAATTTATCAACTTTCATAGCTCTTAATCTTTAGTTTAAAAAAAGGGCGAAGGTATTTGTATGGTTTATAGTGAACAGCAGTATTTCTTTTTAAAGTACTAACTACTTAGATAATTAATTTTACTGCGATTTTAGTTTTTACTTTAAAAAGTTTCTAAGCGCAAATTTTAATTTTTTGACATTTTTTTCAATATATTTATATTTCTTTTGGAAATCGAAACACATTTTGTTGCCTTGTATTTGAAGATACTCTCCATTAATGCAGTGTAAAATATTCTAAAATACACTGCCGGACAATTGCTAAGGACGGATGACAATAGCAACCATAAAATGGAAGGCAGGAAAATGTGGAAATTAGCGTCAGTGCGGGATACAGTAAGACGTGTTGTGCGTATGCAAATTTTGGATTGCCGAACTTGTTCGTGACGTCATAGCGCTGATAAAAGATATAAAGGATTTGACGCGTACTGACCGTTGTTGTTCAAACGCAAAGTTGAAAGGGAAAGAATCAATTGATGAACTTGCAATTTTCAGTATGTCTTCCCGACATCACCTAGATGATTTTACGCGTGGCCGTATTATTGGCAAGATTGAAGAAGGGCAAAAAATAACAGATGTTGCCAGGGAGTTCGACGTCAGCCACAGTGTTGTTTCAAGGCTTTGGAAATCATTTCAAACAAATGGAGAGTGTAGCAAACGTCACGGGGGAGGTCGTGTTCGCAGTACGACACCTGCAGAAGATCGGTACATAGTGCTATCAACAAAAAGACACTGGTGCAGCACAGCTAGTGAGGTAGCAAATCAGTTTATGGCTGCTACTGGCAAGCAGATCTCCCGAAAAACTGTCGCCAGACGTTCGCATGAAGGAGGACTATACGCCCACCATCCTGTTGTGTGCATCCCATTGTCCAGACGTCACCGTACCGCCCGTTTGCAATGGTGCCATCAACATCGCAATTGGACTGATAACGACTGGTCTGCTGTCCTCTTCTCAGATGAGAGTAGATACAGTCTATCGTCTGATTGTCGACGACAACTGATCTGGCGTGATAGTGGTACTGCATATTGTCCAGCAAACATACAGGAAAGGGACCGATATCCGACATGTAGTGTCATGGTATATGCTGGCATCATGATCAATGGCCGTACGTCCCTCTATGTACTTTCAACTGGCACTATGATTGGCCAACGATACATTAATGATTTGAATAAAGCTCATATTGAGAAATGGCTTCCTAGTTTAATTGAGTTAATAATCTAAAGCAACTTATGGGAATTTACTAGGAAATTTTTTTATTTATAGCAAATTTTCGGAGAAAACTCTTCTCCTTCTTCAGGCTCTCTTGTTGTTGTCACTTTTTGCTTGTCACTATCATGGTTACGGTTTACCTTGACGGTTACGGTTAACCTTGATGGTTTAGGTTATTTTTCAACAAATCCTGCCAGATGTTAGGCAGGGAAAATCCTTTGCAGTCATTGATGATGGAATTTTGATTTTTCTCAATCTCTATTCCTTCTTTCAGTTTTCTTTTTTGGAAATTGCTTTGGAAACTGATTACTTTAAGGGAATTCCAATCCATGCTGTGCCCAGTTTCTCTAACATGCCTATCTAATCCAGTCTTGTTGGAGCAATTTTTTATAGCTGCTTTATGCTCAGCTATACGAGTTTCTAGTCTGCGACCTGTTTCACCTATGTAAGATAGTCCACAACTACAATTTACTTCATAAACTACTCCTTGCATTTTTAAAATATCTTCTTCTCTTTGAACTATTTTAGGGAAAAAATTTTTAACTTTGTTCTCTAAACTTGGAGCAAGCGAGCCTGAAGAAGGAGAAGAGTTTTCTCCGAAAATTTGCTATAAATAAAAAAATTTCCTAGTAAATTCCCATAAGTTGCTTTAGATTATTAACATTACTGATGTTCTGCTACCTCATGTTCGCATGTTCCGTGGTGCTGTCGGTGATAGATTAATTTTCATGGACAACGCAACATGTCATCGAACAGTCGCTGTCCAGGAGTGTCTTGAGAGCGAGGATATTCAACGCCTCGTATGGCCAGCACATTCTCCAGATCTGAATCCCATTGAAGATGTATGGGATGCTTTGGGGAGGAGTCTTGCTGGTTGCCAATGCCCTCCAATAAACAAGGACACCCTCATCCGTGCACTGACAGAGAAATGGGATAAATTATCCCAACAGCTGCTTGATAATGTTGTGAAAAGCATGACACGACGTGTGGAATCTTGCATCGCCCTCCATGGTTGCCATATTCCGTATTGACATCTTACGCCGGAACGCCTGCGGACGGTAATAGCATTTTTTTCACGTTTAGGTATTCTGCACAAAATGGCCTGTTTGTCCCTTGAACACGTTCCAAAGCCTGCTGGATTTCAGAGCACAATAAATTGTCTTTCTTGTAATGTCCTGGCATTCTGACATTATTTTATTTCACTTGGCATCCAGCCACACTTACTTTTATGCGCTATATAGCCGTTTATGATCCGTCCTTAGCAATTGTCCAGCAGTGTATTTTATTTAAGTGTTTTCCATAAATTCTTGAAGTTTTACACCCAAAGTCTTCTCTCAAAAGCTTGTAAAACGCTAAACAGAATACTTCGGTCCTTAGCTGTTTTGCACCTTTGACGTCACAGGGGTGTGGTACCGAGTAGCCAATACCGCTCGACCGGCTTATGGACCTATCTCTACTATCTACTTACCTTGATTCAACACTACTTGAGGAAGTTGAGATCACTGACATTTTTGAAATTGAACACTTAGTTCACTGTTTTCATTATCGTTGATGACTGTAACAGCAGCTACTCTGTGGGGGTGTATTTTGTGAAATATCTTCAGAATTTAATATTTCAACATTCAATTTTTTTGCATTTGCTAACTGATTAAAAAATGAATTTAGAATGCTTTTTTTGCCAATTGAATGGAGTTTTACTGTTTTCCCAGGATGATTGAGCTGGTAATGCTGCTTTAAATTTTTTTTAAATTATTTAACTATCACATTCAAAACAAGCAATTTTCTTTCTTGCAGACATTTTTGGGGGAAATAAAAGCCACGTACAGACATGTGTTCTGCTGTTGTTGACTTGAGGTGATTTTTTTCCAAGATGGGAACTGAACACTCCCCCAGCAATAACGTGGTTTAACACGGCTTGGCGCCACAACATGCTAGCGGGGTGGGGGAAAGAGTTCCTTCAAAAAGTGCAGGGAGAAACAATCTCTTACCATTCCAAATGGTAAGGGTGAGTGGGAGTGAGGGTGGGGAGATTGGTCAGTGCTCCCAGCAAACGGGCAGAGCTGTCGGAAGGATAGACGAGGAGTTTTGGGCGGGGTGCGTGAGCAAGTGCTGCACTTGCAAATTTAAGATTAAAAAAATTCTGTAAGGGATTAAAATTTAAGATTTAACAAAATATGTTCTATAAATAAAAATATTCTATGAGAAAACTGAAATCAAAGATAAAAAAATATTCTGCAAGGCATTGAAATCTAAGATTAAAAGAAAGTGTTTGTTCTACAAGGGGGGGGACTTCTGCGACACATGTCGCATTCTTACATACTTTCTGCTCCTGGGTGCCCCAGTAACCCTAAATCCGTTACTGGATACTAGGGGAAAAAAAAAGATACAATAAGTAGCTAAACCCAACCTACAGTCAACCCTTGATGTACTATCACTATTTGTTACTTGACATTGTGAAATTATATCAAATTTGCCAATTATTTTCTTAAATTACCCAAATTTTGTTAATTATGGTTCTTTGAAAATCATGCCAATTAGAAGAAGCACTTATATGTTGTGTACTTAGAGTGCACATCATAGTTTAAATTATCCATTCCCACTCGGAAGCTTTTGCCAAGCATTAAATTGGAAATTTACTTCGTTTAGTAGAGAGACAAAGTTAAAATATTAAGGAAATGAATAAAAAAACCATGTTACATGACTGAAACTTAATCAAGTGAAAATTAATGGCAATACAAAAAATCATTTTATATACCTTAGTTTCTTTCAAAAACCTCATTTTCCACGTAAAAAGTATGTTCATCGCAAATTGGCGAAATTTCAAGTATGATATATCTCATGTATTTTCATTTGTGTTTTAGATTTTAATCCAATTATTTTTTTTTATTGGAGGTTTAACGACCACCGTGAGCAACTCAATAGGCTATAAGCAGTCGCTCATCCCTAATTTAGGGCCACTGGTTCCAGGGAAGGGAGAGAACCAGCACCGTAAGACAAACACAACATCAATGCCTCATCGGAATTCGAACCCATCTCGGAAGAATGATCAGAGGCCATCGCTTAGACCACCGGGGTGGCTCCAATTATTTTCAGAGCGCAATCAAGTTAACAAATGTGTTGGAAATATTGCCATCCTGCAAGTTTGCTTCCAAGAATTTTCTTAATTGTAGAAGATGCAAATTCGCTTCTTTGATTGAATCAGTGTCTTTAACATTAAGGTTCGCCATAATTGAATCATGGTGCAAAAAAGTGGAAAGGGAATCCTCACACAGCATGCAAGTGGCGGTACATCAAGTATGTTTTGCGTTGGGAAATGCAGGTTGGTGCAGTAATATGCATTGGCGATTGGGAGATGCCAACAAGGGTATGGTGCTATATCAAGCGATTAAAGGATGTTTTATGTAGAGTACATTTGTTTAGACCCAAAGAGTGGCAGTAAATAGAGGGTTGACTGTACAACTACAATTGGTGTGTACTTTGTTGTACTTCTTGAGATGAGCTTTCATTATACATTGGCATTGAAACACATACTCTCAGAACAAACTACTTTTAGATTATATTTTTGATTTATTTATAGTATCCTTGCTGACTAAAGCTTATGTGAAGAATATTCAAACATAATATATACAAGATGCATATGAGTTGGTATCACTGCAAATACATGATTTATCAAAATCTAATTGTACAATCTGTGTGTCTGTGTGTACTGATCAACTAGTTGCCCTGTATTTAATTTTGTTTTTAATGGCTGAGAACATATAGATAAAGAAGTACTGCATGAAATGGAATCTGGTAGAAGGTTTAAAAAATTAACAGAAATTAGAAAGGCATAATGAATGATCATAATGTCTGACTGATTCTATCAGAAGCAATACAAAATATTTTGGCTTTCATCCTGAGGATTTTCCAGAACACAATCTAGTTTGGCTTTATAAAGACATGTATTCAGAAATTTTTTTCAAAAGAGAATTAAGATACAGTTCTTTCCCCTTTTGTTCTATAATAAAGCAGAATGCTTCTCCCATTTTCAGTTTTGCAACTTTGTGAAGAATTGAAGTCAAGGATTGAAAACAATGTATTTCATAATAAAATAACACAGAGTTAAGAAGACAAGATTTTATCATTCTTAATTTGCTTTTGGAACAAATTTCATGTGGGCTGTTAAATTTTTATAAGTATAAAACATTTATACTGTCAAATTTAATAGTAGATACTCCTACCTATTAAAGATAATTTCCAACTCGGTAAATGTGTAGATTAGCGTGCTAAATTATTTCGTCAGGAAAATGTCAGTACCTGGAAAAAGTATGGCATACAGATTTTAGGGTATGGAAATTTATGGCAAACGGTGTAGAAATTTCATATTTTAAATGTGTTTGAAAGATTTTTATCATAATATTGACCTGTGAGTGTGATGCTGTGAAGAGACGCTGCGGTAGGCCTAACGCATCGCTATGGCGACGATATGAAGCTTTGCTGTGGCGTGTAATTCACGTGCGGACAACTACAAGTCCAAGCGGGTACCTTCCTGCCAGGAGAGTGAACCATGTTGTACTCATACACTACAGAATATAGTTCCTTCATGTTTTGTCATTGTTTTTAAACCAGATGTTGAGAAATTTTTCGTTCTTTTGCATATGATTCTCTGATTTAAAGGAGATAGTACTAATATGCTTTTCTATATCGTAAAGAGAACTGGGGAACTATAACTTTAGGTTCTGTTTTTTTTTTTTTTTGATTGGAGGTTTAACGACCACCGTGAGCAACTCAATGGGCTATAAGCAGTCGCCCGTCCCTAATTTAGGGTCACTGGTTCCAGGGAAGGGAGAGAGCCAGTGCCGTAAGACAAACACAACATCCATGCCTCACCGAGATTCGAACCCAGACCCCGTTCGGACGAATGATCAGAGGCCATCGCTTAGACCACTGCGCCACTGGGGCGGCAGGTTCTGGTTTGAATGGCTTCTATTCGTAGATGATTTGCTGTGCCACTGCCCTTTTGATTCTCCTGTTAACAGCTGTTTGCAGGTCAGTTTCTGTCTTGCTCATACATATCTTTTGCAAATCAAAGTTTTATCCAGTTTTTCCTGCCAACAATGTACGGGATACAACAAAATAAAGGGTGGATGATGTGGACTTATTTTCTGTAGCATATCACTACAACATTTATCGCTCTCCTGCCAACAATCTAACCTCTTTCTCTTGTACTCTTCCGCCGGTCATTTTGGCACAGCAAATGAACCAAAGCTTCACATCTTCGCCGGAGCGATGCGTTAGGCCTACTGCACCTTCTCTTCACAGGTCAATATTATGATAAATATCTTTCAAACATATTTAAAATATGAAATTTCTGCACCATTTGCTATTAATTTCCATACTCTAAAATCTGTATGTCGCACTTTTTCCAGGTACTAACATTTTTCCAACGAAATAATTTAGGACGCTAATCTACACATTTACCTCCAACTCAACTAGGCCATCAAAATGAAATATTTTCAAAATATCAATGAAAATGCACATCATCTAGGATGTATTTTTATATTGGTTGCATTCTTTTTTTGGTATATCTGGTGAAGATCAATAAAAATATGACTCATATATAAATTAAGCACTTTTAATCATTAAATAAAATGTTATTGGAGAACACCTGACGGACATTAATGTTAATGCGAGAGGATGAGAGGTAATTAGCAAAAGGCAACCATGAATCATCTGACTCTGCAGGAGAGTATCGGTTTTCCACAGGCTCATGTAACAACAGTGGCACAGCATGGTATGAAAGTCTGCACATACCTGACATAACAATAATATCCCCACTTCTTATAAAAACTGAAACTGGTGTATCAGCTTTGCTTTGTGTTCCCAACAGAAAAATGGCAGTCTGTCCAAAGCTAAATGATAAAATTGGTGCTGTCTGATCCTGTTCGGAGTAATCCACATGTCCACCTAAGCTGGAATCCATGCGATAATAATTCACTATTGCTGCTTCTGGATTGAACGTCGGAAATCCCAGTACATCTGCAACGTGGGTGGATAGCAAAGACAAACAAGGAGGAAAAGCTGAACGTTGATCGGAAGAATATATTTTTGTATCCCAGTTGTGATGATAGCCTAATGTTGTCCAGCGAAGTTTAGGTAGCACTGCTCTCATATTTTCGTCCTCTGCCCATTGCTGAGACCATACATCATTGAGGTTTCCGTAGTGGGCATCGAGATTCGTACGATTTGGTTTCTGTGGATAGATTTCAAGACTTCTTTTACTCCAGCACTGTTGTCCACTTACTGTGAATGGGTTTCTAATGAACAGAAAACCTGGTTTATCATGTAACGAAAACACCGACCACTCACAATGACTATGAAGTCCCAATGAATCACATGTTTCACAGTGTCTGTTTATGGCAGACTCGTGTTTACCACTAAGAACTACATCATCAGAAACATTTAACAAGCCCCTAACTTTAAATATCTTACAGTTTTCGGAGGCACTGTCAAAGTCTTCGACGCAAGAAAGATCAGGTGCAGGTTTCTTTCTTCTAAAGTATTTAAATTCTTTTTTAAATTTGTCACCTTTCGCAGAAAACATAATTTACTGCAGTCAGCTATTTATTGACTATCGTAATTACGCACACTGCCTTCACAATTACATGCAGGGTTGCCAACTCCCATAACCAAAAATCAACTAACTCAAACAGAAAAATCAACTAAAAATCCGCTAACCCAAAAAGAAAATCAACTAAAAAAAGAACTAAAAGCAAAGTGTGTAAAGAGGAAAGGTAATACATTCAAATCAAACTCCTTTTTGATATAAATAAAAACAAAACTAAGTAAAATAAAATGTACATACCTTTGCTATTACAGCACTACAGCATATTGCATATATTTATTATTTTCCTATAGTTGACCCTTACTCCAATGTTTTTAGATAGACAATCATGCTGTTGACATGGTTTACTTTGAACATAATTGTAGATTTTAAGTGCACGAAAGTTTTAATGCTAGCCGTCCCTGGACAGTGTTGTCAATATAACTGTGCAGCAACTTCCTGTAGTCAGTATAGCCTCTGACTCAAAGTCCAGTGCAGATGCTCTAGCACATTGAATTAAGTACTTTATATACATTATAGTATTTGATGTAATAAAAAAAACACATGAACAGTATACTACTTTAGAAACAATTGTGCCCACATAAAGGTATTCCTAATCGGTATTGTCAACTCCAGAACCCCATATCCTCTCATTCTAACAGGAAAATTGACTAAAAATCAACCAAAAGGGGACAAGGAGGTCTTTCTTAACTTTGTTTCCACTTTTTTAACATT
Source organism: Macrothele yani (assembly GCA_039090855.1). NCBI lineage: Eukaryota > Metazoa > Arthropoda > Arachnida > Araneae > Macrothelidae > Macrothele > Macrothele yani. Next base: position 102,860,721 of record CM076995.1, read on the forward strand.
TTTTCATTTTATTCCTTTCCCCCTGCATTCCAGCTAGCTTTAATGAATATTCGGTATTTTTGAGATGGTTGGGTATATTTAATTCCCACCATAAGCTGCTCTTTGGGCTACAAGCAGTTGTGCGTTCGGGACAGAGAACCAGCAACGTAGGGCGTTTCCAACACATATGTTCCTGTTTTTTCTAGAAATTTTTTATTATGGGAGTGAATATTTCAGCCTCAATGTTTTTCATGCCTGTATGGGTAGAGTAAGGGTTCGAAAAATCCGTTCAAAATCGCGATTTCTCCATAGAGATATACAGGAAATTCTTAGGTTGGGCTCATTGGCGTAGTCAGCTGATAAAAAGTGGCGTCACACCAGAAGCACAGGGAGAAGGGGGGGGAGGGGGAAGCAAGGAGTTTATATATGGTGACGTGGTTACGGTTAATTACGACTTAAAAATAGAAAACAATGAAAAATGACAGTAACAAACAAGAATAATGAAAACAACTAGAAATCAACTAAATTTTTCTGCAGTCAACTAGATTTTTCAACTATCAACTAAATCAGAAATTTTCCAACCAAGTGCTGGGTAAAATCAACTAAATCTGGTCAAAAATCAACTAAATTGGCAACACTGATTACATGATACATCCCTACTTTCTATAGCCCATTGAGTTGCTCACGGTGGTCGTTAAACCTCCAATCAAAAAAAATCCCTACTTTCGAGAACGAGAGTACTCGGGTTCTAGGCACTGTACTCGGGTTCCTCGGGCTTCGGGTTGTTTCCGATCAAATCGCCTCCCTCTCTGAACAGCCAATCACAGCCTTGCGTGGAATCCGTATAAGATTGCCGTGGTGTATTTTCTGGACATGCGGACAGCAGGCCAATTGAACGTGTTTAAGATTGTATAAGATTGCCGTGGTGTATTTTCTGGACATGCGGACAGCAGGCCAACAGAACCATCCGGTGGGGGTGGTTGGAAGTGAACAGATGCCTATTGTGGAAAGCAAGAATGTTTGATTCAATTCATAATGTACCGCATAAATTACGTAGAAAGGATATCTGCGTACGACCCGAGACCTTCTAGATCAAATTGTAAGTTGCAGGCAGAGATAGGTCCGGGTTCGAATCCCGTGAGGCATGGATGTTGTGTTTGTCGTACGTCACTGGCTCTCTTCCTTCCCTGGAACCAGTGGCCATAAATTAGGGCGACCGCTGATAGCCCATTGAGTTGCTCACAGTGGTCGTTAAAACCCCCAATAAAAAAAAATCCTTGTTAAGCAATGAAAACATGGATGTAAACAAACCATTCCTTGTCCACAGCCATCGTACTTATTTCCCATGATGCAATGCAAGGTGAATAAAAGTTTACGCTATCGACCAAAAACCACAAGGCGTGAAGAAATGCTTTTTAAAGATGACAGCCTAGCTAAGGTCTCTATGGCAACACAATGCAACCGTGTAAACAAACGTCCATATTGAAATCGTACATGCGTGTAGATCAGACTTTAGTAGATAAGATCGTTATGTTGTATTGTATAAAATTAAATAATACTTAAATAAGTGTGAATTTGATATTTTAGATATGACTATACCAATTGATGTAGCAGTTTATGGCTCGCCCGTTGCAAATAGCGAACGTATTTGTAAATGTAATTTTTTTTTGAAATATGTATTGCATGGAAAAGTATGTTGTAAATACTCACAGGAAGAACTATGATGCCCAACAAATAATTGTAGGAGAACCCAGTAGGAGGTTTAATCCATGACCCACGCGATCGGGCAGGCCACCCACCAAATAATATTTACCTTATTGCATTGCAACAAAATGCCAATTATTGCTCAAGCTTGGTTTTAGTTTAGCTAATGTGAAATTTTCCTTGGGGTCAAAATTGAGTGGCCCAAAAACTTATTTAATTTGTCAAGAGTTGTTTGTAGCATTTTTAATACCAAAACTACATTTTGTTAATTTTTAAGTCATCAGACAGTATATTTATTTTTTGATGCCTCTAAGATTTCAGTGATCTTAACATTTCAGTGATATGTGATTTTTCTAGTGATTGTGTCAGAGATCTTAGGGGGAACTAGGAAGTGTAGGAGAAGTTAGCACACATTTACTGTTTGGTTGTGTAGCTCAGCACTTAGAGTGTTATACTGTTTTCAGAATTCTAAATCAAAGACAGAAATTTGATGTCAAACATTCAGGGAAGAAGTGGTCATTTCTCTTGCCCCATTACTTTCTAATTTGCAAAAGTATGTGTTAAAATGGTGGTTTTCAATTACAACTATGATAGAATTTGTTGTTTTGAGATTTGTAGACAAATTACCACCTAGACAAGTAAGAAGACATAATGATGCAGCAGCATAAATGAGTTTAGACTGTTTTGCAAAAGATTTAGCCTAAAAGTTTTATGGTAATTTGATTGATGAGATGGTAAGAGACAGTGGTGGAATTAAAAAAAAAGCAAAAAACTGTACTGGTCCTGCATAGCAGCATATACCAAAAGTTGGTAGTCTGCACCCATTTTCACAGGTTCACAAACAATACCAATATTAATGTATGTAACACTATTAGCTTGTTTTACACCAATATTAATGCATTCTGTATAAGTTTTATTTCCCTTCTAGAAGGTCTGAATAGTATTTAATGGGTAAGGTTTAGTAGCTACTTTTTTATGTCTTCTCTGCTGATTAGATCCATAGTGACACTGCCAGAAGTAGATCAAATTGGGCAATATTTAAGGTATCTGGTAATACCCTCATTAAGTCTGGAACAGTTCCCATGCGTTGTTTGCTTCACCAACCTGTTTTAATTTCCCTCATATTCCTTAACCCTCGTTCACACTCATTTGATGTGAAAGGAATAGAACATCAATCACAGCAAAAATATTTGCATGCCCAATAGGATAGTGTCGATTTACCTTTATCTAAGACAATTTACTGGACTTTACATTGCGAGAATACAGTGGCTTTTTAGAGAAAATCCACTCATCTTCTATACTAGCTATTTGAATTTCTTTAAAATATAATTCTAGTCATGAATCGGTGCCC